>OY829545.1:32207832-32815018 GCA_963691705.1 Viola odorata | reverse complement strand
GCCGGCTGGCCTCCCCGTTTCCGCTTCTCTCCCGTCAAGGACATTGTTGGGGTAATCTCATCTAGGAACGACGCGCCGCCAGCGATAATGTTGATGATGGGGACATCCTCATCACACATTGTTAACAACTCCTTTCCCCTTGCGCCAGAAGTCCCACTGCTCCCAAGGGGAGGAGGCAATGGATGGTCGCCTAATGCTCCGCGCGGGGGGCGCTCCTAGTTTCTTCTCTCATTCGAGTGGCAAATTCTCCAAGATAGCCTTCTTCCAATAGCCGCTTTATTGTCAACTTTAACTCCCTGCATGCCTCTGTGGAATGTCCCTTGACCTTATGGAATTTACAAAAAGCATTTTCCCTTCCTCCCATGACCACCCCTGGCTTTACAAGGGCGGGGTAGCGAATCGGCAAGTTCCGCTGCTGAATAATAGCTAAGATTTCCGCTCGTGGGAGTGTAAGGGGTGGGAGGTCGGGATCGTATGTTCGACCCTTAGGAGGATGCGCCTATCGCTGGACATTCTGACCGCCGCCCCTTCCTCTAGGGAAATTGCTCTTCTGGCGGCTCGACACCTTGGGAATGTAATCTTTCCGCTGGGTGTATTCATCACTCGGACGCATGTCGTGGGTCATACTGGCTTGAGCCGCAGGAGCAGGAGGGGCGTTCGGAGGCGTATCCCGCATCCTGATTCTATACTCCTCCTCTTCCATTCTCGCATAATTGTGGGCCTTCAACCTTAACGCATCTAAGGTCATTGGGGGGTCCACCATCAACGTGTCCCTCGGCTTCCCATATCCACAATTCCGCTTCAAAGCTTCTATAGCAAAATCAATAGTGATACTAGGGGTTAATGACATTTCCGTATCAAAGCGACCAACATAGCTATTCAAAGATTCCTCTGGCTTTCTACATATATCAAACAAGGCTGCCGTGGATTTCCGAATAGGGATAGTTGTACTGAAGCGGCTCTTGAACTTGGCCTCTAGTTGCTGAAAATTGTCAATTGATCGAGCGGGAAGCCCTTCAAACCAGAGGTGAGCCACTCCTGACAATGTCATGACGAATATCTGGCACAACGCCGCGTCGCTGTGCGTCTGAAACTGGACAAAGTCCTTCACCTTGTTGAGATGCGAAATCGGGTCTCTGGTGCCGTCGTACGACTCCGTGGGGAGCTTGACACGTCGGCCGACCCTGTGGTGCCTTATACGATGGGTGAAAGGATGACTAGCGGTGTCATCCAAGATCTCACGATCATGATGAAGAGGAGACGCGTCCAGGTGTCGCCTGTGCCCTCGAGGCTCCGGGGTGCGATGCTGCCGGGAAGTCCGGCTGCGGCTCCTGGGCGAACGGGATCGACGCCTCCTACTGCCTGATCTCTCACTCCGCTCCATAGATACCTCTCTACTGACTCCCTCTCTTCTGCCGTCCCAACGCTCTCCGTATTCATCTAGCGGCCGTTCTACTTGAGAGACAGGAGTCCGCGGTATTCGCGGTATGTAGTGCTCCTCCTGTCCGCCTGCCAGTTGGGCGAAGCCGATTGGTGTGCTTATCGCAGGTGAGGTCAGAGGGACACTCATCTGGCGTCGAGGCGACACTGGTCGATCAGCGACAATAGACGGAGTGAAAATAACTTGAGGAGGCACACTTAATGTCGCGGTGCTGGAAGAGGGGCCTGCGGCCATCCCGATCAAATAATCCAAGTGGGCACGAAGAGCTAACATCGAGCTTACCGAGGGAGTAGCGAGGCTATCCATCCCAGAGCTTAGGAACGGAGGGACGGAGCGACTGGATCCGCCCACGTGAGAAAATGGGGCGCCCATTGAGGAGGCAAGGGAACCCATTTGCAGAAATGGAGTACTCGTTTGAGAAAACGGGGTACTCGGTTGAGAAAACGATGTGCCAACTGTCAGTTCGAAAAGAAAGTGTGTCTGCGCAGAGGATGTTTCAGGTGATGTGACATACGTACTGGACGAAGACGTGGAAAAAAGTGTCCTACGCGCGTGACCGCCACGAGTGTGAGGGGGCGTGGATTCGGAATCCGAAGCCATGATCCTTCGACTCTCAGAAAGAAAAAACAGAGCTTGGTTACTAAGGAAAACTCACTTAATCAACCAAAGCTCTCAATGAAAGCACCATTTGATAAGAGTCTGGGGGTATAGAGCAGGATTGGCTTGATCCGGGGCGGTCAGGAACACTGTGCGGGAGTCTTCGTCACCTGCAATGCGCCGGAGGGGGTCTCCGGCGTAAACACTCCGATGCCAAAGTCAGTGTGAGTAGTCAAAGTGGCAGGGGTTCAGTACACTATCTTAAGCTTACCCTCTTGTCTGAAAAGGTGAGGGTATTTATAGACAAAGGGAAGAGTGTACCGACAGGGGTAGGAATAGTCCCGGGTAGGTGTCGCTGGAGTGGTATATGCCGCTGGAGTGGCCTTGAGTGATGTCACATGAGTGACGTCACACGGAGTGACGTCACGGATGACCTGGGATGGGATGCCGCCATGCGGATGTCGCATGAGAGCCCCCCCGCTGAAGTCGACCATCCCAGGGTCGGTCGCCAGGCTACGAGCGGCATGAACAGGGCCTCTTCTCCCGCGGTAAGTACAGTATGATGGCCGGGTCACCCGGCGGGGTAGGGGAGATGCCGCTTCAGTGGTATCAATAGTTATCAATAAGACTTTACCACATCCAGGCCTAAACACAAGTAATCCTCAAACGGTTATCAAATAGGAAAACTAGTAGTTGATCAGGCTCCTAATAAGTCCTAGATGAAATGGCAAGAAATTGATCGTACAGTGTATGCACTCACACTCAAAAATAGGGCTAGGTGTTTAACACTCAAAACTAAATACAACTAGCGCAACACAAAATCAGACTTGCACATCAATCTGAGTACGTAGTACACATGCATGGGCAATCAATCAATCGGAAAGAACTTCACATCAGTAAAAAGAAAGAAAAGGGAAAGGCTAGGCTTAGAAAAAGAAGGAAAAAGAAGAAGAAAAGGGAAGGGAAAGAATAAAACAGAAAGAGAGAAAATAGGAAGAGAAGGAAGAGAAAGAAGAGAGACAACCAACTCAAACCTGGATGGATTCCTTGGCTAGGAAAAAGGCGAGGTTGGTAAGACAGTGCTCGTCGAGGGCAGGATGATGCAGCTGAGGTGAGGGCTAGACAAGATTTCTTTTTCTTGGGTAGGAAATTCTTCTCTTGATGCGGTGCTAGAGCAAATTCTTTTATTCGCATTTACCCCCTTCTTTTATTTTGATTCTTTTATTCTATATATTTTTTCTTTTCTTTTCTTCTTCTTCTTCTTTTTTTTTTTTTTTTTTTAAGTAGGGACACGAACCTTTCTAGCTTTTGATTCAACTAGGGCAGGAGACTTCTGAGGTGTCTTGCCCTAGATCTGCTTCCAGCACTGAAGTTTGACTTTTTGGCTTCCCCATACTTAGACTTTTCTGGGGGAGCTCGGATCATTTTAGAATAGACCAGGGCTGAAGAATTTTTTTTAATTTTCTTGCCCTAGATCTTTGCTTTCTGCACTGAAGCCTTAAATATTTCTGCTTCCCCACACTTAGACTTTTCTGGGGGAACTCTTTCTGCTTCCCCACACTACCCTCAACAATTGCTGCTTACTTGCCAAGGAAAATCACCTCATTTATACAATCAAGAAAAATAAGCTCAAGCGGTCAAGAGAAAGGAAGAAAAGGGAGGGGTAGGTGAATGTCGAGGGTAAGATGATAAAAAGTGAGAGAAAAGAAGAGAAAAGAAAGAAAGAAAGAAATAAGACATTGATGCGAAGACTTTCGTCATTTTGTTGCTTTCTCAAGTCTAATGGTGCCTATACCCAGGGGTATCATGCAAGTCCAGCCAGTGCCTAACTAAGCATTCTATTCGCACATGAAAAATATATGGCATGGAGGCTCAATATGCTCACAAGGTGCTGTTTTGACTACTGATATCCAGGCCTAGATGCAGATATAAGGGTTAGTAGCAGAGCATAACTGTCTGGGGCACGACATGGTGAACGGCAGTTTTGTTCATCGTGCCCAAGAAAAAAGTGTGTGTCCATACATGCGGGTTTTAAAACTGGGCAGTGTTGAAATAGCTAGCAAAATCCTAAAAATGAAAATCCGAAAAAGTTTTGAAAAATCTAAAAAATCATGCAATCATGCAACAAGCGGAAAATTAACCATGCAAACAAACACACAAATAAATCCCTCCCCACACTTAGTGTCGCACCCCCTTTTTGGTTGAAAACGAGTTTAAGGTTTGGGACGGATGCTAAGCATAAATGGATGCTTCGCATAATACAATGAAGTCGCCACCCTAATTTCTAAGGTTTAGGGAACCTAAGCGTCATGGCATAAAATAAATAAACTAAGGCACAATGGTCTAAACCAAAGAACGATGGTTCGAGGTCGTATTTATGGACTTGGGAAGGTGTTAGGCACCCAAGTCGTATCCTAAAAAGGTTACTGGTAAAAAAGGTGTTTGAAGACAGTTTTGATATACAAAGATTTGTTTAGACGATCGAAGCATGTCAACCTCCTCTTCCCACGAACTCAAGTCACTTTCCGATCATTTACATAGGCCAATGATCGAATCGTGCCAACAAAGTCCGCTTACCGAATTGGGACACTTTCCGATTATCTAAACATTTTTGACGCGATTTGGCCCTCAAAGGTGACGTTACATCTTAGCATTTTTCGTAGGGACATGTTATTTCCGTTTGGGTCAGAGGGATGGGGTTACCATTTTGTCTCTTATGCTAGAGCGGACGTTCCCCCTTTTCATCGAGCCATGCATGACTTAGTTACTACGTGATCTATCATGGTTGAAACTAGCGAAGTACATTTTTTATGAATGCACATAGGTTGGTATGGCCTTTGGAACCATCATGCGTATCACTTAACAAGAAAACAATTAATCTCATGGTAATTAAATGCGAGTGATGTAAACATGTAGGCATGTGGGTCGATTTTAATTGCTAACAATTCTATATGTCATGCATACGATTTGGTGGTTCTAGCGTTTCCTAAGTGGTCATGTATACGCTAAGGTTAAGGCTTTGGACCTTCGTGTGAACATACAAGGAAACGTTTAAGGTAATCTTACCTCTTGGACGAACCCCGATCGACGACAATTGACATAAATACTTTAGGTATACAAACATACACGATTTAACTACTTAGCTAATTATTACAAGCCACAATCCAAAATAATAACTATTTATCTAATTATTACAAATTGGAGGTCGGAATAACTATCTAACTAATTATTACAACAAGTGAAATACTAATTATTACAACAAGTGAAAAATGGGTAATTAATTATCACAACAAGTAAAAATGGGTAATTAATTATTACAACAAGTTTAGCAATTAATTATTACCTCATTTATGCAATTAAAAGTAATTGACGATTAATTATTGTATACGAATGCATGGAAATAATGCCTACAATTCTAATGGGCCGGGCTTAGGCCCATTCTTGGATTCCTAACTTAGGATGATTCGTATGCAAATAACTTTTACGGAAATCATTTAAATTAAATAAAAGAAAGGTAAAACGTACTTTTCTAGTGAAGGTTCAAAGGTTAACCTACAAAGCGAGAGTGTTAGCGAAGGTTTGAAAATAAATAAATAATAAAGAGCGCATGCAATATTTATTTAACGAATAAATATTTGAATAAACATGATAAACAAATAAACATTTTATTTCATGTCAAATAAATAAATAATTGAACATAAGAAGCAAGTAAACAATTAATTAGACATTGCAAGCAAGTAATCAATTAGTTCATTTATTTCATATGAGCAATTTATAATTATCCAAGCATGGCATAACAAATAATTACTTTATTTATATATTAAACTTTCACAATGATTTAAACATGGCATAAACACAATAATATCATGCGAGCATACGAGTATGTCATATGATTTAAATAATGCATAAAAAACATGCAAACTAGTCATACGGTTTAAATAAAGCATACGGACATTTTACATCACTTTCAACACACAAAAAAAGCATATGAACATTAATTGATTCAAACATGATATAAGAGCATACGATTAATTAAAACATATTTTTAAAAGCATACGATCATTTTAATTAATTTAAACATGTTTTTTAAAAGCATACGAATATTTTATACAATTGACGAAAAATAAATAGGCCGGGCCCCACATTAGAATTTTTGGCATTTAAAAATGGGCTTGGCCTAAGCCAAGCCCAAGTTTTAATTTAAAAACAAAGATGGGCTTCAGCCCATCACCTTTCCTTTCTAATTTCCTTTCCCGCACCCGTAGCTCATCTCTTCTTTTTCCTTCAACTCCGGCCACCATGGCCGACCACCATGGTGGTTACAACATGTTAAAAACTCACCCTAATCAACCCCAAATAAACCCCCTACATGGCAGCAACTCATATCCATGAAAACAGAAAATTTTGGAATTGAAAATAGTAGCAAATTTCAGCATAGGATAACAAACTAATTAACATGCATATTAGGCTATTAATTACCCAAGACTTTATACCATTAAATTGAAGCAAGGGAAATGAAATTGGCATGGAAACTAAGCATGTGAGGTAAGTTTTAGCAATTTATTTCATGCTTTAGACCAAAAATGAAATTTAAAGAGAGTTTGAGAGGGAGGAAGCTTACTTTCTAGGAGAGCTCTTTTGCCAAGAAGGATGAGCAAGAAATGGAGATTAAGAGGAGATTTTTCGGTGCCCTCATTTCGTTGCATGAAGCTTGCTATTTATAGAGGAAAGTGGAGTCGGTTTGGAGGAGGTTTTGTGGCTGAAGTGGACGGGAGAAATATCTTGGGTGAACAGTAGCCGGAGTGGAGGCCAAGTTTGGGTTTGTGTGGCCTTGGTTGATCGGATGGGACTTGGTGATGATCAAAGTAGAGTCGGCGAAGCTAGCTTGGAAGAAATGTGAGGTAAATTGGATATTTCATGCATTAATTGTCATTAATGCATGAAATTAGACACGAACGAGATATTTTCGTACGAGCGAATTCGTACGAAAGTGAAAATATATCCGAGCCGAGGAAACCACGACATGCAGAAAAATAAGACAAGAAAACTAGCGTGCAGAAAATAAACGAGAATTTTGAGTTAACGTATTTATTTTCTCTTTCGGAATCGTCAAAACGTTTGTGCGCAAAATAAATGTCCTTACGACAAAAATCGAACGAAACTGAACACGGTGGCGTGAAAGAGAAAAATAGTACATAATTATCAATTAAAGAAATTACGCGTCCGACCCACGGTCCGAGAAAACTTACTCGGGACCTAGAAAAGTTCGCGTGAAGACAGTCAAAAATACGAAAAACTAAAAAGACCCGAAATGACATGGAATATTTAAACAAATTAGCCTAGGACCAAGAATCGACAGAAATTTGACTTAGATGAGCTATTAAATGTGGTAAACGTAAAGATACGTAAATACGTTGATGAAAACCAAAAAATACGATTTAGTCGAAAATACGAGAAAAATACGAAAAATTCAAAAGACGTGAAATGACGTGAAATATTAAAACAAATAGTCCATGATCAAAAATTGATTGAAATTTAACGTAAACGGGCTATTAATGCGACATGCAATAAAACGAAAAAAGTTGTGACGTAAGTCAAAATTCAGGTAGCAACAGTTGCCCCCTCTTTACTGTCTGATCAAAAATACAGTGTAACTGAGATTTTTTATTAGCAGTAAAGACGGTTGCCCCGGTTTTTTACCATGTTTTGAATACATCCTAACTAGTTTTAGGCATGAACTAAAGGATAGTCACTTAAGTAATAATTTATGCAGAAATGTAGAATTATGTAAAGAGATTATGCAGAAATGTAGTCGCTCAAGGAGGAGATTTTGGTTGGCAGGAAAGTAGTCGCTCAAGGAGGAGATTTTGCAGAAATGTAGTCGCTCAAGGAGGAGGTTTTGCATAAATGTAGTCGCTCAAGGAGGAGGTTTTGCATAAATGTAGTCGCTCAAGGAGGAGATTTTGGTTGGTAGAAAGGTAGTCGCTCAAGGAGGAGGTTTTGCATAAATGTAGTCGCTCAAGGAGGAGATTTTACATAAATGTAGTCGCTCAAGGAGGAGATTTTGGTTGGCAGAAAGGTAGTCGCTCAAGGAGGAGGTTTTGCATAAATGTAGTCGCTCAAGGAGGAGATTTTGCATAAATGTAGTCGCTCAAGGAGGATATTTTGCATAAATGTAGTCGCTCAAGGAGGAGATTTTGGTTGGCAGAAAGGTAGTCGCTCAAGGAGGAAATTTTGCAGAAATGTAGGATTATATAAAGTGAGGGTAGCACTCGCACTTCATACGTTTTTGATAAAAAGGTAAATGAGAGTTTGGGACGTACCTTTGGTTCGGGGCTACGTACCTTTGCTTGAGCATTATGATGGCTCCACGTGAATTTGTGAATGGTCGTCTTGGACGGCCATCCCGTCCTTCACAATTTGATTGGGATTTGTTTGACGAAATCCAAGGTGAGGGCCTTACGACGATTTTGTCATCGAAGACCTAGGGTTGAGGAGTGGTAACGTTCTCCATTCGATTTGTTGATTGGAAAAAATCCAAGATGAGGGCATTACAACGATTTCTTCATCGAAGACCCATGATTGAGGAGTGGTAACGTTCTCCATTCGATTTGTTGATTGGATTTTCGGCGAAGATCCAAGGCGAGGGCATTACAACGATTTCTTTATCGAAGACCCAATTTGTGGCATGATTCCAACGAAGTGTATCTGTGCCCTGCAAATAGGAAAGAAGCAAACACAAAGCAGCAACAGATAGAAAAAGAGAGAGCAAATGACCTATGTATGAAATATCAAATATTCCTACATTTAACCCATGGCTTGCCCCCAAGCTTTTGTTTGGAATGAAAATGACCTCTTTGTTCAAGAGGAAATAAATTCAAGTGTTATTTTTTTGAAAAATGCGTTCAATTTTCGTTATACAAACTTAATCGACACAAGTCTAGATAACGTATGCGTCTTGTTCAGGAAATAACGACCTCAAGAACAAGACTTTCCCACGACATGCAGCTGTAAGCAATCCTCACTAGATATTAGTGTTTGCGCTCACGCTCAGAAAACAAGGCTATGTGTTTACACTCCTAAAAATGCAATAAACATAGCACAAGAATTAAATTTGCAACGTCAATCCGAGTGAATAGACTTCAAATGAAGATGCACATGCATGGGCCTGCTAATAATCGAAAGGACTTTGCGAGGGAGGAAAAAAAAGGAATTTGTAGAATAAAGTGTTGTGTTTTTTGGCGAAAGGTTTTAATGAGCTTTGTGCTCGACGACTGATTGTGATGAGGGCAAATTATGGTGAACGATGTTTCGACGATTTGATTGCGGCGAAGAGCAAAGTACACGAGTTCTTCTTCTTTTGTTGGGGATGTTTCTTCTGGATTGTTTTAAGGGCGCTGTGCCCCAGTTCTGCGATATTTGCAGGGAATGATCTCCTTTCCTTTTGAGATCATTTTGCTGTGATGTTTGACAGTTTTTTAGTATGTGCTTGCTGCTTCTGTTGTTTTGTGTTCCTTTGAACACTCACTTTTTGATTTCGATTCTTTTGATCTTCTCTTTTTTCTTTTGTTCTTTTTTTTTCTTTTTTTTTATTTTTCCTTCTCTCTCTTTTTTCTTTTTTCTTTCTTTTCTATTTTTTTTTCTCTCTCCCTTTTTTTTTCTTTTTTTTTGTTTTACAAGCAAAGCAAGTACAATCTCTTGCTTGGTCTATCATCCTCTCTGTCTTTGGCAGAAGCCTCTAAGTCTTGTTTTATTTGGCCTTCTTCCGACGTTGATTGGTTAGTGCTCCTCTAAGGGCTCCCTTGTCATTCCTTTGCTTGACGTGTAACTTCAACTCCAGTTTAGCGGTCCCAGTCGAGCACTAACTCACATGGTTAAAAGGCTTTTGGGTGTTTAATAGAGTTGTGCATGGTGTACAAAATATGTGTTTGAGGGCAAAAAGTAAAAATGAAAATGTGGAAGAAAAGCAAAGTCAAAATCCAATGTCATCTTACCGCTATCCCATGTCTGACAGTTCATGTACCCTGGATATTATGCAAATCTAACTAGCACCTAGTTTAGCATTTACACTCAGGAAAGAAATAAGGCGTGAAGGCCCAAAGTACTCACAGGGATATGTTTTGTGACTGCTTACATCTAAACATGTCATGGATATAAGAGCTAACAGACTAGATCATGTATGCTTATATAATTTCCAATGAACGCAAAATGATGAATGCTTTGACTTAAAACGTTAAGAAAACGTGGGATGTTTTTGTTTTCCTTATTTTTTTTATTTTTTATTTTTTATTTTAGCCCAAGTAATTTAATTTTTTTTGATAAACCTACGCGTTACACGCGCATATTTGTAACAATGTCAATCGTAGAAATTTCTATAATCATGGACAATGTAAATGGCGGAAATGTAAATTGCGAAAACATAAATTACGGAAATGTAAATTGCGGAAACGGAAATTGCAAAAATGTAAAAGGATAACTTCCCTGAAAAATGAGCTTGGACATTTTTTTGACACCTTCTTTTGGTCGTCACTTCACCTGCTTGCCCCCAAGTTCACAAGTCTTGTTGTACCTGAAATGCAAAATTGCAGAAATGTAAATTGCAAAAATATAGATTGCGGAAGGGGAATTTGTAAATGTAAAGGACAACTCCCTTGAAAAAAATGAGCTTGGACATTTTTTTGACACCTTCTTTTGGTCGTCACTTCACCTGCTTGCCCCCAAGTTCACAAGTCTTGTTGTACCTGAAATGCAAAATTGCAGAAATATAAATTGCAAAAATATAGATTGCGGAAGGGGAATTTGTAAATGTAAAGGACAACTCCCTTGAAAAAAATGAGCTTTGATATTTTTCAACGCCTTCCTTCGGTTGTCACTTCATTTGCTTGCCCCCAAATTTACAAGTCTCGTTGCACCTGAAATGTAAAATTGCGAAAAAATGAAAATAGTGAAAACATAAATCACAGAAGCGTAAATTGCGAAAGGGGGAAATTGTAAACACAAAGGACAACTCTCTTGAAAAACGAGCTTTGACATTTTTCAACGCCTTCCTTTGGTCGTTACTTCATTCACTTGCCCCCGAGTTTACAAGTCTCGTTGCACCTGAACTGAAGAGGCAATTAAATAATAAATTCATAGGGAAAGAGTATCCCAAGATGTTGAATTTTAAATTTAACGAAAAATAGAAATATATTGAAAAGAACACGTGGGTTGCCTCCCACGAAGCGCCCTTGTTTAAAGTCGCAGGCTCGACTATGGTGAAGCTTCCTTTTACGCATGTGATCAAGATTGACGGGAGTAGGGGTGTGAACCGCTTCGCCCAAGTTTAGTTGTCGACATCTCTGACAGTTCCATCATAGCATCTTGAAGAATAGCCATTAAGTTCTTGAATAGTATTCTAGATGAGAATGGCCTCTCCATCATCCTTGCTCGTGTGTATGGAGAAAAACTCACCATGTTGAAACATGTGTGAACACACACACCTATCATTGTACCTATAAAACTTAGCATTGGGTTAATGGGGTTAGTCAAAACGCGATTCTTATGACCCTAACTACTCCTAGGTCTGGCTGACACCACACAAAAGATTTGACACATAATTTTTTCAAAAAGGTTCTCATTTTTTATTTCGTGTTTTTTTTTCCTTTTTTTTTTAATCGAAGGGGAACGCGAGTTCCTATAAAAGACAACAAGACATGAATATATTGTTTATATTCTATATTTATTTTTGTTTTGTCCCCTTTTTTTTATCTCTTTTTTTATTTTTTTAACCGAAGGGGAACGCAAGTTCCTATAAAAGACAACAAAACGTACGTATATATTTTGTTTTTTTGTTTTTTTTTTGTTGTTTTATATATATTTTTTTGGCCGAAGGGGAACACAAGTTCCTATAAAAGACAACAAAACATGCATACACATATTTTTATAAGTGGATATCGAGAAGCGTGATGGCGGTCCAATGGCGCACGGGCCCCTCAGACTTCTTCACAAAAATGGCCAAGCCTTAAGGTGATGCTTCTTCTACGAGTGTGCAGACATGGAAATCTGGAGCTATGCCGACCGTGGTTGATCCGAGTGGACAATCTTGGCTGCATTGCCTTCGGTTATGGGTTCATTTACTCCTTGTGTCCTTTCCTCTACCTCTTCGAGAATCAATGGGCCTTTCCCTTTAGCTAGCCTTTGTTTCTCAACCTCTTTCGAAATGTAGCAACTCCTGATGTGAGTCATGCCCCTAATGTTAAAGGTTTCAGTTGTCGATGTAGCGAAAGGAGGAGTTGTGATGACCGTGCACCCGTAGTCCAATGGGACGGCATGCAAGCCTTGGTTAGGAGTGTCCTGAGCGAACTGGAAGACTATTCTGAGTGGCGTTGCAATGGGTGTCTCGGCTTGAGCTACACATTTGAAGGTATATGGGGCGGGAAGTCCATCCTCAATGGCGCCGATTTCCTTTATTCCGCGGGTGTCTTTTTCAGCTTGGATCACCCCGAGATCCATGAGTTGCTTCAGTTTTTTCATAAAAAGACCGCATTCTTGGATTTTATGGTCTCTCGCCCGATGACAAAACAAACAAACGCTCGAACCTCCTTGTGAGTGTGGTAGGTAACCACTCTCGATTAGTGCTGCAAAGAGCTTTTCTCAAGGCAACTCCAAGATGAGAGAGAGGGGATTTTTAACCTTTTCCACGGAGATGGCGCTCACCCCTCCGCTCCCCTGGGCATGGTTCGGGAGAGGGTTGGTGGTGGTGTTAGGCCCTTTAGCCAATCTTTCGAAGGAGACCCATCCGCTTTTGATCAATTGTTGTACCTTTATTTTGAAGGTGTAGCAATTATCTATCGTGTGACCTGGAGCTCCTGCGTGGTATTCACATTTTGCATTGGGGTCATACCACTTGGGGTAAGGAGGTAGCCTCGGTTGGGGATGAATGGGCACAATTTGTCCGGCTGTCAGGAGATGCTTGTAAATTTCCCCCGCGGGGAGAGGAAGAGGCGGTAGTGGTTCCCGACTCCAACGATTAACTTGAGCAGCTGGGTTACTAGGGTTCTTTTGCGGGTTGTATGGTCTAGGTTGTGTGGGTTGCGGCATTTGTGGGGTGGGATATGGGTAAGGTGAAAATGACGCGGGGTATTGTAGAGCCACATTGGCAATGGGCATTGGGGGAGAGAAGAATGGTGATTGATATGGCGATGGCGTGAACGGTTGTCAATAGTTGGGCTGGTGGGATACAAAGCCAACTTCCTTTTTTGTGGGAGGTGCATTTTTTGGTGTCGCCTCGGGGGTAGGAACTATGATCTTCCCTGTTTTTATCCCTTGCTCAACTCTTTCTGCAATTAAGACCATGTCGGAGAAGCTATTTGATGGGTTGGAGATAAGGTAGGTGTAGTAAGGGACTTTAAAGGTGTTTACAAAGATGGCTATGAGCTCTTTGTCGCTTAGCGGAGGGGCAATTCTGGCCGCTAGCTCCCTCCACCTTTGGGCGTAGGTTTTGACTGATTCGTCAACTTTCTTCTCTAGGTTTTGGAGGTCGAAACGGTCCGGTGCTACCTCCATGTTGAATTTATATTGCTTGAAGAAAGCGTCGGATAAGTCTCTCCAAGTTTTAATCTTGGCCCTGTCTAGACCCATGTACCAAGTCAACGCATGCTTAGCCAAACTTTCCCTGAATAAGTGGATCAAGAGAGGCTCGTTGTTTATCCTCTCGGCCATTTTGTTGCAGTAGGTCTTGAGGTGAGTCCTTGGGCATTCGACCCCAGTGTACTTTTTGAAATTCGGAACCTTGTACTTTGGAGGCATTATGATCCCGGGGACCATGCACATGTCCGCTGGGCCCGTAGGGTCAAAGGGGTGCGTTCCTTCAATGGCTCTGAGCCTCTCTTCTACTATGCTCAACCTATCTGTATTTGGCCTTTCCATGGAGACCGTATTAAGACCAAGAGGAGGTAGAGGCGTTGACGCAAAGGGTGGTTGAGTTGGATTGGCAAGAGGGGGCCGAATTCCCATGGGATCGGGAACTATGATTTGAGTAGAGTGGCCCTGAGGTGGGCGAAAGCCCTGGGATTCCTGAGGAATCGGATTCTGACCTGGGTCCAACGCAAGGTTAACTAAAGAGTGCTGTAGGGTTGCAACGGTTTCTCCACTTGTGTTAACTATAGGGTTTGCGGTGAAAGGATCGATCCCTTCCCATTGACCCCTAGGAACAGAAAATGATTGGGGTCCCGAGGATCCAGTGATGGCGGATGGGGAGGGTCCTATCATTTGACTAGGATCAAAACCGGGTGGGAACTCATTGGTTGCTTGACCTCGCTCTTTTTCGGCCTGAGCTGCCCTCTCTGTAGTAACCCTGACTT
This sequence comes from Viola odorata, assembly GCA_963691705.1. Lineage (NCBI taxonomy): Eukaryota > Viridiplantae > Streptophyta > Magnoliopsida > Malpighiales > Violaceae > Viola > Viola odorata. Next base: position 32,800,639 of record OY829545.1, on the reverse strand, counting down.
GCTCTTCCAACTCTTCTATTCTAGCAGCCAACATCTCTTCTGTCTTGGCTTGTTCGGCCATTTTTCGCGCTTGAAGTCTAGTCACGGGGGCCTAGGGGGAGTAGTTTTTCTTCGAGGAGCTTTCGTTTAACCTGAAAAAATGGAAAAAGGGTAATAAAAAGGTTAGTATCGGTGATGCGATCCCGAGGCCTCCACACTGCTTATTCACTCTTCCGGCCACACTTTCACTTAATACTTTGAGGATGGACGAGAAGATCATACTTCGGTGAAGATATAAAGGAAGCTTTTATTCATTCCAACGACGCGACGCGATCTTGGATGCTACATTCAAAACCGTTGAACAAACCCGTGCGAGTGGCTAGTGTTTTACATATATTCTTGACTTGCAGAACGAGGCCATCGTGCCGAAGGGTGTTGACAATCATTGGAGCGACGAGAGTTACGTTTATAATGAGTGAAGACGATAAAACCCGGCTTGTGAGCACTTCGAGCAACCTTCATAGTAACTCTTTCTTGCATACTGACCTTCCATCTTAGAGGGTGAATTTTAACCAGATTTATGGCACTCTTTCTAGCTATTTACACATCTATATCGAACAAGACAAAAGAGTGCATAGTTGCAACCGAGAAGGGACTGTTACCCTCGTGTCTCTGAATTTCTTTGTAAAGATGCGCTATCCGAAAAAATCTGAAATTTGGTATGGGTAGACTTCAGCCTGTTATCAATGTCTTTCATGTTTTGGCCGAGGGGAAGTTCTGAGTAACTCGTATTGATTTTGGCCGGGGAAAAAAGAGTGCGCAGCTGAAATCGAGAAGGAACCAATGCCCTGTATTTAAAATTTTTGTAGAAGATACGCCGCCTAGAAAATTCTAAAATTTGGCATGGGAATACTTCAATGTGTTACGAACATATTTCGTGTTTTGGCTGGACGAAAATTTGGAGCCCAGCGTATTCATTTTGGCCGAGACATGGGATCGTGTGGTCGAGGCCGAGAAAACTGTCTTCCTTACGCCGAAATTATTTGCGAGCGATGTGATACCCAGAAAATTTTGACCTTTGGTATGGGTACCCTTCAATGTATTACGAATATCTTTCGTGTTTTGAAAAAATGGGAATTCCGAGTCAAATATGGTTATTTCAGCTAAAACAAAAGAATGCGCAGCTGAGTCTAAGAAGAGCAGCATATCTTCATGCTTAACTTATTTTTGAGAGATGTGTCGCCCCAAATGCTCTGAAATTTGGTGTGCGCACACTTCAATGTGTTCCAAACATCTTTCGTGTTTTAGTCGAACGGAAATTATGAGCCTATCACATCGATATCGGCCAAAACAAAAGAGTGCGCGGCCGAAACTGTTATGAGAAAATGAACTTGAAGGGATTTGGAGCCGAAGCTAGCGACATGCCGCTAGGGGCCAGGCGGCATGCCGCCAGAGATGGCCTTTCGTGGGCCTTGCTTTTGGCTGAGGTGTACTGCTCCAAAAATTCTGAAATTTGGTAGGGGAGACCTTTAATGTGTTACGAACATCTTTCATGTTTTAATCGAGAGGAAATTCAGAGTAAATCATCTCCATTTTGTTCATGACAAAAGATCGCGCAGCTGAAGCCGAGAGAACTTTCCTCCTTATGTCCAAATTATTTGCGAGAGATGCGCTACTCAAAAAAATCCCATGTTTGGTATGGAAAATCTTCAATATGTTATGAACATCTTTCGTGTTTTGGCTAAGTGGAAATTCCTAGCAGATTGTGTTGATATTCGTCAAAATAAAAGAACGCGTAGCTGAGATTCCTAGCAGATTGTGTTGATATTCGAGAGATGTGTCACTCTGAATTCTCTGAAATTTGGTGTGGGAACCCTTCAATATGTTGCGAACATCTTTCGTGTTTCGATCGACCGGAAATTCTGAGCCCATCTCATCGATATTAGCCAAATTAAATGAGCGCGCGGCTGAACGAATGATTTTGGGGGTGAAAAACTGATTTCGGAGCCGAAGCTAGCGGGTATACCGCCAGAGGCAGGTTTGGGAGCCGATTGCGGCCTCCTTGGAGGGAGCTACGCTACTCCAAAAAATCTGACATTTAGTATGAATGAACTTCAACATGTTGGGAACATCTTTTGTGTTTTGGCCAAGTGGAAATTCCGAGTAAATCATGTTGATATTGTCCAAAATAAAAGATCGCGCAGCTGAGACCAAGGAGCATCTGCCCCAGCGTTAAAATTTTTGTTGTAAAGGATTGGATGCCCAGAACTTCCTGAAATTTGGCATGGGTGAACATCAATGTGTTATGAACGTCTTTTGTGCTTTGGCCGAATGGAAACTCCGAGCCAATGGTGTCGATTTTGGCAAAAAAAAAATGGTATGCAGCTGAGACCGAGAAGGAGCGACTGTCCTTGCGCTTTGAAATTTTTTTTGTGAAAGATTGACTGCCCAGAACTTTATGAAAATTTTCAGAGTTAAACTTCAACATGTTGGGAACATCTTTCATGTTTGTATAAGTGGAAACTCCGAGCCAATCATCTCCATTTTGGCCAAGACAAAGGATCGCGCAGCTGGGACCGAGTAGAAGCTGTCCTTGCGCTTCGAATTTTTTCGTGAGAGATGTGCTGTTCCAAAAATTATGAAATTTGGTAAGGGTGAAGTCTTATGTGTTATGAACGTTTTTCGTTCTTTGATTGAGTGAAAATTTGGGGCCAAATATATTCATATTGGCCGAGACAAAAGTGTGTGCAGCTGAAGCCAAAAGAACTACCTCTTGCGTTCTGAATTTTTTGTGAGCGTGTGTTTTTTTTTCAGGGTTAGTCTTTCACGTTGTGTCTTTGGGCTTTGGGGTTTCATTTTTAGGAGAGTCATACCTTCAGGAGTAGTGGTCTTTTGACATCCTTCGTAATAAAAAACTCCCCTAATTTATCCGAATAACTTACAAGCTTTGTCATTGCTGATTTTTCAAAAAGAACACAACTAATATATGTTGGATCAACTATCTAGATTCATCTAAAAACAAGTAGACAAAGTCTAGAAATTACATTGGGCAAAAAGCAAAACTTTGGAGTGTCTGGCGCATGCTCCTTCTTTCGGAGGCATCAACCTTGAAAGTCCGGATCCACTTGCTCGATGCAAAAAAAGTTCCACGACGCGAGCTCTCCCTTTTGCATCATTACTTTAGCTTCCAAAGTTGCCACTCATGCTCGCAATGCTCGATTTTCCTTGTCTTTCTTGTTGGCGTGAGTGGTCGAAATCTTCGTTACTGAATCCTTTTCCTTGATTATGGCACTTAATGCTTCCTTCTTGCGGATTTCGCTACCCAAACACTTTTTGAAGTCATCGCAGGCCAACTTATGGTTCGCTGTATGTAAGCGGATGTTATCTTGGTTGCATCTTTCTAACTCGTGCACCTTGAGTTCTAGGTCCATTTGTTCGGCTACCGACTTCTCTCTTTCTTGTGCCATTTGATCTCGCTCTTCAAATCTTTTGTGTGTTTTTTTTCTTTCTTTGGGTGAGGCCAGATGCACCCATTGATTCGGTCTTTCCTCCATTGTAAGTGTTCTTCGGTTACCGAGGTAGGGATAACATGCCCTTCAAGGTAAAATGGAGTAATCCAATCATGTGCATATTGTTGGGGAGTTCAGTCTCTCGTTAAGTGTGGTAGACTAGAATTCGTCATGCCGAATGTTGCGGGGATTACCTGTATGATGCAGAATTGTCTCAAGACAAGAGCGGGGCAATAAGGCACACATCCTCTTGCGCCGATTAAAGGTACCCACAGTAAAGGCCCGCAACAAACTATGGGATTGGCGGCCCGTAGCCACTTAGCATGCCAATTGAAGTCATTTTCAGAAAGGTCTGACAACCTGTCAACCCAAATATGTTTGCCTTCGATCTCCCACTTATCTATGGCCATCTCTGGGCCCATTCCTCTACTGACTTGTTCCAAAGGGTCCCAGCCCAGGTAGTTCGGCGAAAATAGGGATTGATCCGGTCTTTGTTTAAAATGACTGATCAACCAAACAGTCAAAAGTGGTGTGCAGCAAGCAAGCTTCTCTTTCCCGGTCCACCTACAATGGTCCAAAGAACGGAAAGTCTCAGCTAGGATTGCAGTTGTAGGGTTAACTTTATTCCTCTCCATCTCATAAAATACGTTAGCCGCTTCAAAATCAATATAGTCTTTCATTTTAGGAAACAAAACCAAACCGGTTATGGCGAATGCTAGAATCTTCGAACGTCTCAATCCTTGTGACGAACGAAATTGTCTCACGATGTCAGACCAACACCATATGGGTTTCCCATTCTTCCAATGAGTTGGAATCTCTAAAAGTGCGTCCATCTTTAGCTTGATGATAGCAGGATCGGTGTGGAAATTCTGATAGATACATGATATCGGAGGAGTGAAACATAGCAATGTGGCGTATTCCTCTAAAGTAGGAGTCAAATCCACTCCTTGATCAAAGGAGAAGCATCGGTAGTATGGGTCCCAAAACCTTAGAGCAGCTCAGATACAACCCCAATTGGTTTTTACATCAACCAAAGGCCACAACTTCCCATAGTTGCACTTGAATTCTATTTCTTCTCCCTGAGTCAATTCATCTCTTAGTGTCCTAATTCTGATTACATCAAGATTCGTAACCTCCGCTATAAGCTTGATCGGAATATCGGTAACAAAATTGGGTTTTAACATATCCCCATATGCGGCTTGATTCTCGTAACTCCTTACCGCAAAAGTATCAAGTGAAAGTAATATGGGCGCTGCCATTTGAGTGAACAAGTAGGGTGGGGCTGTTTTACAAGAAGAAAAGAAAATTGTTGCGTTAGCGAAAAAAACACAACGTGAGGAAAATACAAGTATAAAGTAAAATAAAACATGGCATCGGTAAAATAAATGCACGAACATGATGCATATGCTGGTGTGACTCCAACTATTTCTAACTGGCTGAAAAGTTTCCCGAATGTTACCCTAAAAGGGGTCCCCCATAAATGGATACGAGAGCGTTGACCGAATCATGACAAGGATTCTGGGCGCTCAATCCATTTAGGGGTTCAACATCTGAGTTAGGGTTCATGAAAGCATACTGGGACACAGGTCCACATGGCTTCACTAATACCTTCCTAATCCTATTGGGTATCATGGCCGGCGATAAGCATTATGCATGAGATGCACATGAACAATTTATTAAAGTCAATAGTATATAACAATCACGAAAACAATTTATTCAAAAATAAGTAAATAATAAAAAAGCAAACACCATAAAACCGGCTTCGACCCTACTAGTCCACGGTGAAGTCGCCAAACCGTCGCACCCCCTTTTTCGTTGAAAATGAGTTTAAGGTTTGGGACGGATGCTAAGCATAAATGGATGCTTCGCATAATACAATGAAGTCGCCACCCTAATTTTCTAAGGTTTAGGGAACCTAAGCGTCATGGCATAAAATAAATAAACTAAGGCACAATGGTCTAAACTAAAGAACGATGATTCGAGGTCGTATTTATGGACTTGGGAAGGTGTTAGGCACCCAAGTCGCATCCTAAAAAGGTTACCGGTAAAAGTGATGTTTGAAGACAGTTTTGATATACAAAGATTTGTTTAGACGATCGAAGCATGTCAACCTCCTCTTCCCACGAACTCAAGTCACTTTCCGATCATTTACATAGGCCAATGATCGAATCGTGCCAACAAAGTCCGCTTACCGAATTGGGACACTTTCCGATTATCTAAACATTTTTTACGCGATTTGGCCCTCAAAGGTGACGTTACATCTTAGCATTTTTCGTAGGGACATGTTATTTCCGTTTGGGTCAGAGGGATGGGGTTACCATTTTGTCTCTTATGCTAGAGCGGACGTTCCCCCCTTTTCATCGAGCCATGCATGACTTAGTTACTACGTGATCTATCATGGTTGAAACTAGCGAAGTACATTTTTTATGAATGCACATAGGTTGGTATGGCCTTTGGAACCATCATGCGTATCACTTAACAAGAAAACAATTAATCTCATGGTAATTAAATGCGAGTGATGTAAACATGTAGGCATGCGGGTCGATTTTAATTGCTAACAATTCTATATGTCATGCATACGATTTGGTGGTTCTAGCGTTTCCTAAGTGGTCATGTATACGCTAAGGTTAAGGCTTTGGACCTTCGTGTGAACATACAAGGAAACGTTTAAGGTAATCTTACCTTTTGGACGAACCCCGATCGACGACAATTGACATAAATACTTTAGGTATACAAACATACACGATTTAACTACTTAGCTAATTATTACAAGCCACAATCCAAAATAATAACTATTTATCTAATTATTACAAATTGGAGGTCGGAATAACTATCTAACTAATTATTACAACAAGTGAAATACTAATTATTACAACAAGTGAAAAATGGGTAATTAATTATTACAACAAGTAAAAATGGGTAATTAATTATTACAACAAGTTTAAACAAAAAAAAAAGCATATGAACATTAATTGATTCAAACATGATATAAGAGCATACGATTAATTAAAACATATTTTTAAAAGCATACGATCATTTTAATTAATTTAAACATATTTTTTAAAAGCATACGAATATTTTATACAATTGACGAAAAATAAATGGGCTGGGCCCCACATTAGAATTTTGGGCATTTAAAAATGGGCTTGGCTTAGGCCAAGCCCAAGTTTTAATTTAAAAACAAAGATGGGCTTCAACCCATCACCTTTCCTTTCTCATCTCTTCTTTTTCCTTCAACTCCGGCCACCATGGCGGGCCACCATGGTGGTTACAACATGTTAAAAACTCACCCTAATCAACCCCAAATAAACCCCCTACATGGCAGCAACTCATATGCATGAAAACAGAAAATTTTGGAATTGAAAACAGTAGCAAATTTCAGCATAGGATAACAAACTAATTAACATGCATATTAGGCTATTAATTACCCAAGACTTTATACCATTAAATTGAAGCAAGGGAAATGAAATTGGCATGGAAACTAAGCATGTGAGGCAAGTTTTAGCAATTTATTTCATGCTTTAGACCAAAAACGAAATTTAAAGAGAGTTTGAGAGAGAGAAAGCTTACTTTCTAGGAGAGCTCTTTTGCCAAGAAGGATGAGCAAGAAATGGAGATTAAGAGGAGATTTTTTGGTGCCCTCATTTCGTTGCATGAAGCTTGCTATTTATAGAGGAAAGTGGAGTCGGTTTGGAGGAGGTTTTGTGGCTGAAAGTGGACGGGAGAAATATCTTGGGTGAACAGTAGCCGGAGTGGAGGCCAAGTTTGGGTTTGTGTGGCCTTGGTTGATCGGATGGGACTTGGTGATGATCAAAGTAGAGTCGGCGAAGCTAGCATGGAAGAAATGTGAGGTAAATTGGATATTTCATGCATTAATTGTCATTAATGCATGAAATTGGACACGAACGAGATATTTTCGTACGAGCGAATTCGTACGAAAGTGAAAATAAATCCGAGCCGAGGAAACCACGACATGCAGAAAAATAAGACAAGAAAACTAGCGTACAGAAAATAAACGAGAATTTTGAGTTAACGTATTTATTTTCTCTTTCGAAAACGTCAAAACGTTTGTGCGCAAAATAAATGTCCTTACGACAAAAATTGAACGAAACTGAACACGGTGGCGTGAAAGAGAAAAATAGTACGTAATTATCAATTAAAGAAATTACGCATCCGACCCACGGTCCGAGAAAACTTACTCGGGACCGAGAAAAGTTCGCGTGAAGACAGTCAAAAATACGAAAAACTAAAAAGACCCGAAATGACATGGAATATTTAAACAAATTAGCCTAGGACCAAGAATCGACAGAAATTTGACTTAGACGAGCTATTAAATGTGGTAAACGTAAAGATTCGTAAATACGTTGACGAAAACCAAAAAATACGATTTAGTCGAAAATACGACAAAAATACGAAAAATTCAAAAGAAGTGAAATGACGTGAAATATTAAAACAAATAGTCCATGATCAAAAATTGATTGAAATTTGACATAAACGGGCTATTAATGCGACATGCAATAAAACGAAAAAAGTTGTGACGTAAGTCAAAATTCGGGTAGCAACACTTAGGCAGCGCATTGTGCTCAATGCGAGAAGGGCACACACAAGAAAGTTCTGAAAAATAAAGAGTGAAGCAGAAATAAAAAGGAGAAGGGACGTGGGTTGCCTCCCACGAAGCACCTCTACTATCGTCGAGGGCACGACGTTGGCTGTTCGAACTTCAACCAATCCTACTAAATGCTTTCCATCCTCTTAGTTTGATGTGAATTATCGCATGAAGTAGATGGTCCAGTAACAAAGCAACCTGCAGGCAACCATAAAATGATTCAAATGTTAATTCGGGTTCTCGTAAAATAAAGAGGAAAAAATTATTATGAGTGAAGGTAATTCAAGAAAAGGATCAATGTAATCAGAAAGTTTAGAAATCTCCCTATCACACATAACAACTTTAGAGCTCAAGACCTCGATTGTCTCTTCCTCAATCTCTCTTAAATCCTCAATCTCCCCCTACGTGAATTTTGTGTCTAGGGCATGACGCTCCCCACAAGATTTGATGTGCTGAAAAGCTTCAAAAATGTCAATCCCTTGGCCTACCAAAGTGTCAGAACAGTTCTAGAGTTGACTTGGACAATTTGGCTGAACAACGATTTCTGCCTCTAATTCTGTATCGAGGGCACGACGTTCCGGCTTGTCGAGGGCATGACGCTCGTCGTAAAAATTTGGCAGATTTGTGTCACTCAATATTGTGACTGCACTGGCCTTGAACTCTACGTTGGCTCCTGGCTCTGAAGGAAGACATCCTGGGCCGTCCAATTTTAGCTCATTCGTGGGCATGAAAAGGTCCTCTAACCCATAAGACTCATCATCTTGGTCATGACGCTCATATGGCAACTCCCATAGAATGGCGGTGGGAAAATTCTCCTCTTCACTTGAATAGTCATCACTATTTAAGTGCTGCAAATGTTGTTCTATGGGGGTGATAGGGTGACTCATGATGTGACTAGGGAGAAGTGTTGTAGCTAAAATTGTTGGCCCAGGCGCAGGGGCAACGTCTAGGGCAGGATGGGTAGGTTCAGGTGGTCCAGCGTCAAGGGCAGATGATCAGGTAGGCATGCAAAGTCTGCTTCAATGGTCTCTTGGCGCCACTGCTCCTTAAGCTCCTTCAAGGCCTCTTGACCTTGATTCACCATATCAACTAATTCATTTGTTTGTCTCTGTATCTTAAGCTCATGCAAGGCTAATTGCGTCTCCTCAAGTTGGCTCCTCAGGTTAGCTAGCTCTTGGTCTTGTGGAGGTTGTGGAGGCGGATAATATTGATAGCTAGGTTCGTCTTGCCCTGCATAGTTGAAAAAGTCTTGATTCCATCACGGGGGGTTAGGAGTAAAACACTGAGGAAAAGAGGGTGAGTAAGAATAAGGATTAAAATAAGACATGGAAGAAAGAAATAAATAAAATAAATAAAAATAAAAATAAATAAAAAATTCTAGAACTGTCAAGGGCACGAAATAACACCAGTCCCCGCCAACGGCGCCAATTTGATGATGTGCTTGTCGAGGGCACGATCAAATAATTACAACTTATCACATGCAATAAAAAAGGATTGAAGACAGTGGCAAGAGGTTCGATCCACAGAGAATGGTGAAGACATACACTAGACAAGACCAGATATAAAATAAAACAATAAAAGAAATAATGGGGGGGTTTGGTTGGTTAATCTAGTTAACCAAGATAGAGATGGTTGCTAATAAGATAATTAATAAAAACATAAATCAAGGGCACGACATGCAAAGAAGAAATCAAATAAAGAAATAAAGTCAGAAGAGAAGAAATCTTAGCAAAGGACATTCTCGGGTTGCGTCGAGGGCATGAAAATCATCGGCGTAGAAATATTCTATTCCTATGTCATACACATGCTATAGGGACTGTGTTTCCACACCACATCCCCTACTTACCTTCTTAGATAAAAGCCACCCCTCGTTTCCACATATGAGGTGGCCTTGACGTTCCGCCATCCTCCCAGGCACGAATGCGGGGAGGCACTACTCAGAACACCCATGAAGGGGAGGCAAGACAGATCTAGGGTGTGATAGCTCAGCTTGTCAGACTCGTATCACATACCCTAAACGACCGTTTACCCCTAGATAGAGGCCTCTCGCACTGCCTCCACTAGGTATCTACTCTAACTCAAGGATTCACGTCAGTTATAACCAAGAGAATGATAGTAATCATCTAGGTCTAGATATTAGTTGGCCAGATTACTAATCTTGCCCTAGACGACTTAACAAGAAACTGACAAACAATCGAATACAACAATAAGAATATATTAAACATATTTAGGCCTCTTAACTACCCATGCAACCCTCAAAATACCTCTGCTAAGAAGGGAGAATCTAGTTACTCATATCACAAAACAAATAAACAAAATAGGAAAAGAAATATTGCATAAAAGAAGAACAAGAAGAATAAAACTATTAAAATGTTACCGGTCGGAGCAAAGTTCCGGTTAAGTTCAATGGCTGCTGGAAATGGATGCCTCAGCCACCACGCAAAAGAAGGAGGAGAGAAAAGGAGGCGTCTGCCAAAAGAAGAAAGTGGAAAAATATTTACAAGATGTCTTCAAACCCTAAAACTATAGGCTTATATAGTGTCCAGCCCACAAGAAGACAAATTCCAGCTAAGGGATTACAAAAAGACAAATTCCAGCAAAGGGGAGAGAGTGACAGCACATAGAGCGTACTGGAATATTCTGGAATCTTCTAGATGCGCATGGAATCTCGTGCGGATCTTTGGAGATTCGTCTCTTTAGCTTTCGATTAGGAATGGATGCAGAGATATCGCGGGTGAGAGACTGCTCACTGGTCTAGTTAGCGTCTAGGGCTCGACGACATTCTGATCTTCTAGGCCTTGAAGCTTGAAATCTCAAGAATTCTTCCAAAAATGCATCTTTTTGCTCTTTTTCTCCTTTTGGAGCTGATCTGCAATAAAGATGGAAATAAAGGTCAATTAGCAGGATCATGCCACCGAAAAGGCTAGAAAAGAGCATAAAATCACGCCCAATTTCCATGATCGGGATCGTTCAGGAATAATTAATCGTTGGACGGGGTTACCGTTTTAAAAATCTTTTCGGACGAGGTTACTGTTTTCAAGACCGATCGATTATTCCTGACCGTAGCGTGATGGGACTGAATTTTCCATAAGGCTGAATGAGCTCCCTCTATTTCATCATCGGACTTATGCATGATTAAATTAATTACTACGTGATTCTATCATGGATAGCTTAATAGAGTACAAATTAAATGAGAGGTTTTGAAATGATAAACTGATGTGGGATCGAAGCCACCAAATACATGCAGTCAATATAAGCGGAAATTTAAAATCAAACGAACATGGCATTTTTAAGCAAGTCTTTAAACAAGTTGTTCGTGTGGGTTGATTTTAATTCTAGCAATTCTATATATCATGCATACGATTAATATCTACGGAAAGCATTGAATAAATAAAAGGGAAAGAAAGGCGTACTTTCGAGCGAATCTTGAATTTTAAACTTACAAAATGAGAGTGTTAGTGATAGCTCGAAAAATAAATAAGCAATTTATGAATGCGAGAATTTAAATAACAGTTGATATTTATTGAAAAATTAAACCATGATTTTGACGAGTACGAAGATAAAAACGGCGATTTGACGCATACGAAAATTTAAATGATGATTTGATGCATGCGAAAATTTAAATGATGACAGTTGATAAGCGCGAGAAATTTAATTGATGACAGTTGATAAGTGCTAGAAATTTAAATGATGATTTGATGCATACGAAAATTTAAATGTTGATTTGACGAGTGCGAAGAATTTAAATGATGACAGTTGATAAGTGCGAGAAATTTAAACAGTTGATGATTTGCATAAAATTAAACAGTTGATGATTTGCAGAATTTTAAAATACGACCGACAATATAGGCGGTAAATTAAATGACTGAATTTAAATTGCGGAAAGTAAATTGTGAAAAATTAAAGTGAGAAGAATTTAAACAGTTGATAGCTACAGAATTTTAAAGCGACAGTACGAAAAGATAGTCATAACGAAACATACGAGTATTTTACGAAAAACACGATCCGAGATCTCAAAAAGAATGAAAATGGGTTGGGCCCAATTTGAAAAATAAAAGAAATGGGCCAGGAATATTCCCGGTCCAAGGAAATAAAAAGAATGGTGATGGGTTCTCTCCCGCGTGACCCCAAGCATGCATGGCACTATTCATCATCATCTTCCTTAGATCGTCGGCGCTACTGCTGGCGACCAAGGTCCGGCCAACCGTGGCCGAAACCAAAAAACCTTCGTATCGAGATGCTCGTCTCCTCGACGGCTTTCCGACCGTACGAACCTCGAATCTCGGTTTAAACCGTACCGAGTTTAATTTTGAAAAAATGACGAAAATGATAATTACCGAAAAATAATTAATTCGCAAGATTTATCTAACGATTAAGCAAATTAAAAGTATATATTTAATCTATGGCATATATAGGAATTATTGGCATAAATATAAGCAACTGGTTTGATCAAAATGATAATAATAAATTCAAGGAAAGAAAGCGCAGAAAAATAAAGGAAAAGGTTGAAAAAAGCTTACTAAAATGCTTGAAACTAGTGGCGACTATCGCTCAAGAGGAGCAATTTGTCCAGAGGGAGAAGAAGCAAGTTGCTTGGTCGTGAATTTGTGTCCATTTTCGAAGGAAGGCAATGGCCTATTTATAGGCCAAGATCGTGTGAAGGGAGGACGCGACGCTGCGCGTGGAGGGAGGAAGGCCTGCGTTGGCGGGGCTAGGGCATCGTGGTGGCAGGTCTACAGCGTTGTGATGATCGCGGACGGGACAGGAAGCGACAGGAGCAAGTAGCTCGGTGGCTTGCTCCGCTGCTGCTCGCTGCCACGGTGCATCCCTTAAATGGTGAACCGTTGATCTGGTTGATTTTCCTTGGTCAACCAGATCAACGGTGATGATCAATTGTCCCTTTAATTTTATTTAAATGGCCTCGAGCCATTTTTGTGAACAAACGTTTCGAATTTTTGAGCCAAAAGTGCCAGCACTTAGAGAAAAATAAGACGAGTTCAACAGTCTACAGCGAATGAAGAAATTTTTTCGCTTAACGTGTTTATTTTCTCGTTCGGAAACATGAAATGTTAGGATGAAAAATAAATGGCGTTATGACGGAAACTACGCGAAAGGAAATTGGTCGGCGTGAATGAAAAAAAGAGTAGGTAATAGTTGATTGAAGACATAACGCGTTCAAGCTATTGTCCGAGTGAACTTACTCGGGTCCAATAAAAGCTCGAACAAAAATAATAATAAAAAATAAAAATACTAAAAAATGCGATAAAATACTAAAAATCCTAAATTTTATGCGATGACCTAAAACGAAAAAATAACTAGCAAATGACTAATGGATAATTAAAAATGTAATTTTTAAGGTTGAAAATATTAATAATAATAATAATGAAAATATGTGACGAAAAATTAAAAATGCGATTTCGAATGCTGACGACGATAATGACGATGATAAAATGTGATGAGAATTAAAAATGTCCTAATGACAACAAATTGATTTAAATGGCAATTAATTAAGTAAAATGATAGAAATGCTAAATTTAATTTAAATGGCGTCAAAATTCGGGTATCAACACCAACCAACCCCCCATTGTCTCTTTTATTGTTTTACTTGTATCTGGCCTTGTCTAGTGTATGTCTTCACCATTCTCTGTGGATCGAACCTCTTGCCACTATCTTCAATCTTTTTTGTTGCAGGTGATAAGTTGTAATTATTTGATCGTGCCCTCGACAAGCACGTGATCACATGCTGCTAAGGCCTTAGCGGTATGTCGTTAGCTTCACTGCAAAAATTAATTCTTTCTTTAAGTCCTTAACAGTATGCCACTAAGCCTTAGTGGTATGTTGTTAAGCACTCTGTTAATTTTAACTTATTTTTCAAAACTCATTTTTGCGTAAAACCTTTTGACACTTTTTCTTGAGGTATAATTGAACATAAATCAAGTGTTATATTGAATCATACTTACATGTTTTAAGCCCTAAAGTACACTTGATTTTGAGCTTGAGATAATTGAATTTTTTGCTCTTGTTTGTCATGGTTGCAAGCTACATACACACTTTAACTTAAAATTGCATTAGTATGATAATTAATTTGTGTCTTTAAATCATCAAAATAGGATTAAAATGCCCCTTCCGCCAACAATCTCCCCCTTTTTGATGATGACAGCTACAAATTAATTTTAAACAAATTTAACTTGCAATTTAAATTAAAGTTTAAAAGAGAGAAATTACTGATACGATCCTATTAGCCAAGGATGCGTATGTCGCCGTTTGGATCTAGTTCAAGGGTTTGGAATTGCGCGGAATGATACTTGTCTCCCTTAGCCGAGCTTAGACCTGCTAATACACCTGGATTAGCCAACCTAATCCAACTAAATGAGGTTATTGCTTGCTTCCCTAGACCTAGACTAACACCTAGGAGAATCAACCTAGGTGGCTCGAACAATGGTGCAATTTAGGGTTTTACTTGTAACGACTTGAGTATTGCGGACTCAAGAGAAACAAGACAATACAAGAGAATCCACTATTGCCACACGAGAGTCCACTCGCAGACACACAAGGTAAAAAACTCACTCTTTTTATTAATCAACTCAAAACTGTTTGACACTAGAGCTAAGCGGCTCCTTAAATAACAAAAACCCAAGTAACTATGCTCGAGAACAAGAGTCCTAATCGAGCAAATACCTTATTTATCAAAAGGAAGTTAACATAAATAATAATATTAAGTTCCTAAATAAAGAAAACAAGTACCGCACGAGTGGGCTTCAAATTGGGCCGACTCCCTTGAGTTGCATCGCGCCTGGTGCAGGCCCTTATCCGTGACAATGTCGTCCTTATCCACTTTGATTATGGCTCGTGCCTTCGGGTTCAACCTTGGGCTCAACGTCGCTGTCATGAGGTGGTTTAGGGATCCAAGTCAAATGCCATCGTTTAACCTTCGCAAGTCGGAGATGGTACGGACTCAATCACACAGCGCGTCCGCGAATCCTTGGTGGCGTAGGATTCCAGTCAGCAAAAATGTCCAACCGAGCCTTACATCGATTGGCTAGCTCAAACGTCCTCAAATTTGGGCCCGGGCTAGATAACACGTAGAATGGGCGTGTGATGGTGTGAGCCCTCCATAGTGAACCTCTCTATACCGAATGGGCTCGAGCACAGTCACCTTGTGCGGCTGGCGGGGCTTGTGGTGCGAGTCTTGGCCCTAGGCTAGTCATGTGCGGCTGGCGGGGCCTGTGGTGCGTGTCTTGAGGTTAAGCTCTATGTTCTTGAGTTGTATTAACCTCTCTTGGTGCATCAAGTCCTCGGCTAGCTATCTTGGCTCGATGGGGGCTCATGGTAGTGCGCTAGGTGTGCGCAATGGGCACGAGCTCCGTAGGCGCTGTGTGGTTGCCTCCAGCTTCGTCTTCAGCTCCAGTATCTCCATATAGAGGTGATCGGATGGTGATAAACTCACTTGGCTATCTTTAACTTTGGTGTGCTCCATGTCTGCAACTCGGTGGCTTGGCTGTGGCACGTTGGGCGCATATGATGGACCTAATAGGCCTGGGACCGCATTAATTACTCCCCCTATTTCTTTGCCAAGAGTGCTCCCCCTATCAATTTGCTTAATTGTATTAAGAAGCCTCAATACTCCCCCTACATAAAAACGTTAGTGTATACGGAGTATAACAAAGAATTAGCTCCTTATTCTCTTATCTTAAAAAAGAGAGAAATTACTCCCCCTATTTCTTTGCCAAGAGTGTTCCCTATATCGATTTTCTTAATTGTATTAAGGAGTCTCAATACCCCCCTACATAAAAACGTTAGTGTATATGGAGTATAGCAAAGAATTAGCTCCTTATTCTCTTATCTTAATATATTTTCTCCCCATTTGTCATTAACAAAAAATGGAAAAAATAATTGTTAATTAAAGCATGGAGAATAAAAGGAACGAGCATATAAAAAATTACTTCAAAGAGTAATTAGTGAAACAATCCAATCCGAAATAAGTGCTGAAAAATGCAAAGATAGGAAAGGATAATGAAAGGTGCATAAAAATTATGTTTCTAAATAAACAGAATATGCATAAATGGTTAAAACAATTATATGGCAATTTCATCATACATGATTATGTATTTTATTACTAACATGATCATGTATAAACAATTAAATGTGCATCAGGTAAATATACTCATAAATATAAGCTTAAAAGATTGAGTTCTATAAATACTGATTTTGTTTACTCAAATGGATAGCAAATGTTGATTTCATGTCTTAGCTCCACAAAACGATCCTTAGCAAGAGGCTTAGTGAAAATGTGTGCAAGCTAACGGTTAGTACCAATAAATTCAAGCAAAATATCCCCTTTACCTATATTTCCTTTACCAAAATAAATTCTTCCATTTCCTTTTCCTCTTGAATTTCTGGGTTGTTGGAGTGTTGTCCTTCAAGTTGTCAAGATTTGACGTAAGAGAATTGACTTGAAGGCTTCCAAAATCTTCATCAATATCACTAGCTATCTTTTTCACACTTTCAAAAGGATTAGTCTCATCAAATGCAATATTCATGGATTCTTCTACAACTAGAGCCTATTTATTATAAACTCTATATGCTTTGCTAGTAGTAGAATAACCAAGAAAAATACCTTCATCGGATTTTGCATCAAATTTTCCTTTCCTAATTCAAATTTTCCTATATTTTACACAAAATGTTTAGCAATTTATTCAATTTTTTATTCATTCTTTAATTATTAATCACATTTATATATTTCTCCATATGTATCTAAATTTTATGATTTTCCTGATTTTTAATATTTTGTTAGTTTTTTCTCATTTTCCTTTTTTCACAATTTAATTTTCCTTTTATTTTTTGAGAGAGCTTTATTTAATTTTTACTTTTTCAATTTCTATTGGATTCTTACAAATAGTTTTCCTATTTTGCCACATTAGAAGTCGTGGCGAGGTAGACGAAAGGACACCGGGTCTTACTTTCAAGTTAGTAAAGGAGTTGTTGCAACCCGATTTTGGATTTTTAAATGAAATGTTTCGTATTTCTTGTCATCAATTTCTTAAAAATCTTACTCCTATTTATTGTCGTCGATCTGTTATTTATTTTTACGCTTAATGTCATCTAAATTTTATTCCGTACTTTTTTTCCGCATCTTTATCACTTTTCTCGTTCGAGCTCATATCGGTTCCGGGTAAATTTCTCAGAACCAATGATCGAACAATTTCACACATTAGCTACTTATTTTTTATTATTATTTTAACTCGTGCTATCCTATTACATTTTGTTCAATTTTTATTTTTAGCAATTTTTATGTTCGAACCTTTGTCACATTACAAGCAAATTTTTATCGAACTATGCAGCGAACATTTTGTCACTTACTGTGTTCCAATTATTTTGTTTTATTTTGCTCTACATTTTAGCATTTTCGATTCGAGTTTTGTTCGATTTCAGGCAAGATTTCTCGTTGCGTCAACTCGAACCAAATAAACGAATAATACGCATTTTCCCTCTCATTTTCATCATCGCCGTTGATCACCATGACTTTTTCTTCTTCAAGCTCATCCAACGCTCCTCACTCTCTCCCTTGGTCTCCAAGTTTCCATTTAATGCCCATCCTCTCATCTCTGCAACTTATCCTCTCTGTCCAACCTCTCCCTCACTGTCCCTAGGCTACGAGCAGCCTCGATGTGGCACTTCTCCTCCCTTGCTCCTCACGTTCAACCTCGTCATCGCGACGTCATCAACGCCGACGCCAGCCTCTCCAAGCTTTCTAGGGGGAGATAGAGGAGCCAAGTGAAGAGCACTCTATCCTCAATTGTTCTCCCTTTATTTTTATTTTTATTTTATGCATATTTATTTATGTCCGCCATCGCCGAAGCCACTGCCGAGCCGCTGCTGGGTTGCTGCCTCATCACCGCGTTGCTGCTGCTGCGCTGTTGGGCTGTCGTCATTACCGGTCACGCCGACGGTTGCTTGCTATCTTGGTTGCTGGAACGATGCAGACGAGCGATAAAGAAGGAGAAGAACAGCAGCGGCTGAAAATATTCTCGCTTGGTTGCTATTGTCAGTGAGACTGAAAATATCCTCAGGGAAATTAACAAAAAGATGCAATAAAGAAGGAGAAGAACAGTCACAAGACGGCACAATAAAAAACAGTTTATTTATTACGGCCTAATGGCCAGGAGGTACATGGACAAGCGAGAAAGGAAAAGGGCACAAAGGGAGCCACTGCTATCAGGCATCAGAGCCAGCGTCCTCAGGCACTTCGGGAAGGTCCCTCAAGGAATCCATGACCAGGAGTAGATCATGGGAAGTGGCCCTCATCCCCTTCAGGCAGCACCCCAGCATATCTTTGCGCTGCTGCAGCATGGCGATCACCACTTGGATCCGAGCGATGGATGCTGCCAGTTTCGATACGCTCTCCAAGGGACTGAAATCCTCTAGAGAGGTGGCCCCCAGCCTAGAGTGAAGCGGAGTTAGCATTTCTTGCAACTCCAGGATGTCCTCAGAAGTCTTAACCAGCATGTTCTCCAGAAATCCGACGTCGCCATCATTAAGGTTCTTCAGAGAATGACCCTTGGACAGAAGGAAATTCTTAGTCAGATGATCCATGATGCAAGTTGGAAAAGATGAGGAGAACGTGAGGGGAAAAACTCCTTGATTTATAAGCTCCAAGAAGGGGGTTTCAGGAGAAAGGACAAAGGAGTCCTCAAAAGACGAGCCAATCCAATAACTGCAAGGGCTGGTGAGCCCAGAGTGGAAAGAAAGGGCGATGATCGTATACCGACCGCAACACTGATACGAAAAAGAGTACGAGACAGAGCTTGAAAAAACGCCGATGGATACGATATCACGGGTAGTCATCACGGAAAGGCTATGTGGCTACCGGTATCCACAGTGTAAGGCTGCGTTGATGTCACAGGTGGCCCTTGGAGCGTAAAACCGCGTCGGCATCACAGGCATCTGGTGGTATAAAGCCGCGCTAGCCATAGGCAGCCGATGGCGTAAAGCCGCGTTGATATCGCTATTTCCTCTAGCGTAAAAGAAAGATTGAGCTCGTTTGATCTCAAATCTCTGTAAGTACAAAAAGTTTACTAACTTTATATTCGAATCTATCTCCTTCCTATGTTTGCAGAACACTTGGAAGAACAATGGATCTGGAATATGTGCCAGCTCGACCCGCGATACGATTTAGTGGAATATCCTCGACGACATTATTGGTAATCTGACAACAGCTTGCTCGCGATTCGAATGAGCTGGAGCTTCTTAGATCCCCCTGAAGGGTCAATCGGAGCAATATCGTCGGGCGGAAAGTAAGGATCTCGTGACTACGAACGCGATAGAGACATCTGTTCAGAGTGAGTCCTTGGATAAGGATGAAGATCAGAATCAGCTTGCCTGATGGTCCTAGACTTAAGCCCCAGTTCACCACTTGAGCCTTATTGACCTTGAGCATTCAAAGAAGCTCGGGAACCTTGCGAACTAGTCGCCTCACAACGAAAACCTTCATCCAAGATTTCAGACATGGACCGCCCTTGGTAAACACTCGGGCTCGTTTTCAGTTGGGCTTATGATAACAACTGAGATAGCCCTGACGGTCCTACTACAAGTGACTCTTGTCGGAGCGGTTTCCCAGGCGGCCTACACGGATATCAATGTATCGCCCAAGGATTAGTGATGGACTCCTAGGATGGTCGACTTCAGCGGGGGGGGGGGGGGGGGGGGGGACTCACGCGACTCTATACGCACGGCGCCATCCCGTCCTAGGAACCAACAAGGTTATCGCTCCCGACAGCCTCACGCGACATCACCCCCGATGTCATCGACTGATATCGCCTGTGATGTCATCATCAAACGGCGCCTTTGTTGGTATCGCCAGGTATCGCTGTCCAGATTCTATAAATACCCCATCTTTTTTCATAAAGAGGTACGGTCAGATTCACCCAGAGAAACCCCTGCTACTTTAAAAACCCATACTGACTTAAGCATCGGAGTGTCTACGCCGGAGCTCCCCCTCCGGCGCTGTGCAGGTACACCCGACGTTATTCACTACTGTTCCGATCATACGCAACGCAGAATCTCACAAGATCAACATCGAATCTTATCATTCACCAACTTATAGAGATTCCGTTTGCCCCTCATGGGTCGCATCTCTATCAAACTGCCATGGTCTGCCAAGAATAATATGACTTGCTTGCATTGGGACCACATCACAAAGTGCTTCATCTTGGTATTTGCCGATACGGAAATTGACAAGTACCTGCCGATTTACCTTGACACCGGCTTCATCGGTTATCCAGTGAAGTTGATATGGCTTCGGATGTTTTATCGTCGGTAAGCCCAGTTTATCAACCATCATCTAACTCGCGCAATTGGTGCAGCTGCCGTTGTCAATGATGATGGAACAACCCTTTTTGTTGATTACCCCACGGGTATGGAACAGATTTGTCCGTTGTTCCTCGTCACACACTTCCTCTATGGCTTGCACACTGAGATTCTGACGGACAACTAGCAGATGAACCTGCTCACCGTTCTGACAGTCACCATCCGAATCGGCACAACCATCTCCCTCAGGTTCCGATTCTCCCTTATCATCATCCGATTCTTCCTCTCCATTTGGCCTGATGATGAAGACTTTTTTATTTGGGCATTCTGATTTCTTATGCCCTCGGCCGTTGCACTTGAAACACACAATGTCTTTAGTGGCAGTCCGATCCACTGGTGGAGTATAAGGCTTTGTGGTGGCCGTTTTGGAAGGGATAACGACACTAGCAGATCCCTTCGAAACGGCAGGAACCGTTTTGTCGTCCTTAGTCCAAGACGTCTTCTTCCAAGGCATCGACCCAGTAGTCTTATAGGAACTCCTAGCTTTCCTATGTTTCTCAATCTTTTGAGCCATATGAAGCATCTCCTCAAGAGTGTTGTATTGAGTCAGCTCCAATGCATCGGCAATATCTGTATTCAACCCGGCCATGAACCGAGCCATTGTGACCTCAGGTTCCTCAGTAATCCTTGCTTGAGCTAGAGCAATCTCCATCTCATTAAAATAGGCTCCAACCCCCTTACTGCCTTGCTTCAAAGTTTGAAGTCGTTGATGAAGCTCACGGTGAAAGTGTAACGGCACAAACCGTTGTCTCATCGCCTGTTTCATCTCACCCCAAGTAACAATCGGACCAGCAAGAACAGCTGTTCTCTTTAGATTGAACTGCTCCCACCAATTACTGGCATATCTACTGAATTCAACTGCTGCTAGCTGAACCTTTTTAATCTCTGAATAATTGTGACATAGGAAGATAACATCTACCTTCCGTTCCCAGGTCAGGAAAGCATCAGGGTCGTCAGTACCCTCAAACGGAGGTATTTTCATTTTGATGTTGTTGAGATTAGCATCTAATCGGTCCTCATCCCGATCTCTTCTACCATCCCGATCATCCCTTCTACCCCCTCTCGGTCAGTCCCGAGCATATATCCATCCTTCTCCCCCGTCTGGTTCTTCTTCCAGATCAGGTTGTGGAACATGTGGTCCACGTCTAGCAAGTCTCCTGGGTGGGACGTTGCCAAAGTCACGCCGCCGATTCATATCACGTGGTCGACGGGCGTCGTCATCCTCTTCGGACAGATCACTCATACGTCCGTCACGTCGGTCCTCCTCTGCTCTAGGGTTCGGGTTTATAATGGCTAACGCTTCAACCCGAGCCATCCTAGCATCGGCAGTCAATTGCCGTTCTGTCATGGTTCTGAGCTGTTCCGTTATGTTAGCCAACATGACCGACAAATCGGGATGTGGTACTCCTTCTCGAGACATCTAAAAATCACCTGAAATTCACAACACAAAATAAAACGTAAAATTGCACTAACCTAGCGCTTCCTCATGTGTTTACTCTCGTGTTTAATCACTCTAATAATCTCACAATTTCTCTCAAAATCTCCTGCAATGTTCAAGCGTTAGTGAGACTCAAGAATCCAAAGGAAAGCTTCCAAGAAGACTCTCAAAGAAAACCAGCTTCAAACAAAACGGGAGACTTGGTATTTGATTAATTGCAAGATCAATCAATTAAACAAATAACAAGTGGAGTAGGAAACAATATTAAAGAATCAAAGAAAAGCTCTATTTGACTCGAACGGACTCAAATAAAATTAACCTCTGATTTAATATTGTATAGTTTACGTTGCATGGGTGAAAGAATAAACTAAGATTTTGCCTTCAGAAAGTGGAAGACAAAAACAGAGAATATTCCAAACAAAGAGGTAGTGGGTGCGGGACAAAACAAAGTGGGAGTCTATAGTACCACTTAAAGTATGTTTAACAATTGATTGCTCATGGGATTCCCAAATTTTGAACGGATGTGGGATATAAAAACACAAATTGTTTTTCCTTTTGCTACTGAAACGGATCAAAGCAACTGTTTGTACTGCTTTCTTGTGTGTGTGTGTATATATATATATATATAATTTTTTTTTTTTTTTGAATTCACAAATCCCAGTTCAGTGAAACGATCGTAACTTTTTACTCCGTTATCCGAATCGACTGATTCTTTTTGATTCGGAAACCTCTCAAGCACAGCTTTCCAACAAGACCAAAATCACCCAAATAGGACTTCAAAAGCTATACTTTAAAAATCAATTTCGACAACTGACCAGAAATTGCACATATACGAACCAAGCACAGCAAAGAAATCGGTTCTGAATGGAGTAGAATGAATTACCGATTTCAACAATGAAAACTTGAAACAAAGATAAAGATAATTACCAATCTATGCACGCCTTAAGCTCCGCTACCAACTGATACGATCCTGGCTCCTTAGGATGCGTAGCACCAATTTTGATCTTTGTTCAAAGATGGATTTCCTGCGGAATAGATAGAATAGATAGAACTCACTTGCACAATTAAGACCTGCTGAACGCTAAGCAACAGCCAACCAAAATCCGAACAAGAGAGGGTCCTTGTGAATGATAAACTTGCACAACTAAGACCTGCAGAACGCTAGGCAACAACCAACCAAAGTCCGAACAAGAAGATAAACAACAAGTAGGATGCAATTCCAAGATTTACTTGTATACGACTCAAGTATTGCGGACTCAAGAAGAACAAGGTTCAACCAACTTGAACAAGGGGCGGAGATTGAAGAGAATATCTCAATTTATCAAATAACAGCCAAGTTTCTAAGGAGGCCAAGTGGCTCCTTATATAATGGTTACAAGTAAACCCTAATTCCAAAATAGGAATAATAAATAAAGTAGAACACTTAACTAATTAATTAAAGTATCTATTTAATTAATTAAACTAAATAAATAGAAGGTCGTAGCCTTGCTTAAAATTGTCAGTCAACGCACGTCAACTCCAGGAGAGGCGAAACGGACAGGAGCCGTTTATCAACAAAGAGCAGACAGGTGTGACGCATAACGGGTATAGCAATTGGCATGCGCGACAGTTGATGGAATCGGCAACGGCTAAGTGAAACGGGTAAGTGCCCTTTTGACCCAATCCGGCAAATGCCGTTTTGAGGGAAACGGACAGATGCCGATTGGATAAAATGGTCAAGTGTCATTTTCGTGAAACGGTTCCATGCCGTTTCTAGCAGACTCAGCATCGGTCAAGTTGAGGGTGAGAAGATTCACTACTCTTGTTGTCTTCTCTCTCAGTGTAGCTTTCTCACTTGTCATCTCAGACTCCAGCTCCCTGTGAATGAGAGATGACAATCGGTCTTGAAGCTTTTGAGCTCTGGCTCGAGTCATTGGTCCAGCTGGCGGTAAAGGCACCTGGATGCGTGGATTCGCATCAATATTGTTATCATAAGCCCAACCAAAAATGATCCCGAGTGTTTACCAAGGGTTGTCGCTTCATTTTTACTCTTGCCAAGTCAACTGGTTTTTTCTTGTGTAGAGATGATCCGTTTGCCGAGACATATATTTCTTCCAACCGTCGTCCTTCTTAGGTCTATAAATTATCCTTTTATCGCGCTGGCTTTTTTCACAACCATTTCTGCACTTCCTCTGATTTTTTGACTATGGATGACCTTACAAGGAACTTTCTGATTTCGAAGGCGCATAGCCTGAAGAATCTCACCGAGTCTGACATTGGTTTCCTAGAGACCATGCTGACCAAGACCTCTGAAGATGTCCTAGAGCTTCAAGGAATGATGACCCCTTTGTTGTCCAGGCAAGGGGCTGCTTCTATGGAGCATTTCAGTCTTATACAGAGCGTGTCAAAGCTGGGAGTTGCGATCTCCCGCATCGAGGTGACCATCACCATGCTGCAGCATAGGAAAGACCTGCTGACGTGCTGCTTGAAGGGTATGAGGGTTGCCTCCGCCGAACTGTCCTTAGTGGCGGATGCTCTAAGGGATATCCCTGCTGCTCTTGAGGACGAGGAGGCTGGGTCCCATGCTTAATTACTGTCCCTTTGTTTTTACGACTTCTGTCTACGCGCTTGAGCGCTTAGGCCATTGAGGCCATAACTAAATAAAATGTTGCTTTAAATATTATTTCACCTTCTATCTTTGATCTTTCGCCGTTTGCTGCTCGAGTTAGGTATAGCCGTTATAAGCCCAACCGAAAATGAGTCTTCTCTGGAATAGAATTCTTTAATGCTCAAATTAGCAATAAATGCTTACTCAAGCGCCCCTCGCACCGCGCTCCCCATGGTGGGTGATTGGGCGGTTTTTTGGTGTCTTTTGATTGGCGCAGATCTCAATCAGTTGCGTGCGCCGTATCAGATTCTGTAATTATGATTGTTCTTCTCCAGGTGTACTTATTGCTTTCCTGGAACACGCAAAGAGATCGGGGTGCCTTTTTGCCTTGGCTATTTAAGGGGAGGGGGGGTTTCTTTCCCTGGATTATTTGTGAATCCATGGCAGACTCCTATTTCCTCGATGCTACGACGCATGACTCCCCGCCAACTCCTCCAACTTCACCAGATTCAGATCATCCTCCTCCATCACCCCCATGGAGGCCGCCGGTCCGCCGGAAGGGTCGTAAAAGGTGGAGGAAGAATAGCCCTAAGGCAGTTGACACTCCTTCCGCTTTTTCTTCGCGGAAGGATAATGGACAGTTTCCTTCTGCCACTCTTGTCTTGGAAAAAGATTCTCTTCATGACACAGATTCTGGGGACACGGTTGCTAACGTTGCAGACGGGCCGAATTCAGCGTTGCTGGGTCAGGAGAAAAGGGTTGACGAACCTTTTCCTCCTTACAATGGTGGTCTGCCGTTCTCTGATGATGACGACATTTTTTACTATGACATGTACTGGCCTGATGAGGATTAGGGGCCTAGCGTTAGGGTTGCTGTAGGTGCCGCGTGGCTTTTATTATATAAACTGGTGTTTTCTTTTTCTGGCCACCGTGTTATTTTGTTAATGATTGACATGAAAGCGTTAGCTTTATTGAGTCGAGCGTTCTGCAATGGTTCTAACTTGACCAATCATTAACTGCCGCTTGGTAGGTCGTGGCAAATAACTGCTCACTTCTAACTTCTGAGCGTGGTTCCACGTGGCCCATTTCTTTTACACGCGTCCTCGTGCGACTGGTAGTTCAATTAATGCAGTGATATTTGGTCCTTTAAAAGGAGTTATCTTCTCTTTCTGATGCTTTTTGCCCTTATTTCAAATTTTCATTCTTCTCTGCCCTTTCTCTGGAAAAGGTTCTCATCTGTCCTCCGCCCTTCACCGATTTGCCTACGGATCTTTTCTTTCAAGGTATCACTTCATCCCTTCAGATTTTCTATTCATTAATTTATTATGGTTGTGACTAGAACCAGACGATTCCTCTGGAGGCCCGTGGATCCAGAAATCGTGCAATCACCCAGTATTTTCACCTGCGATGCAGTTTTAAACGATGAACTGGAGGAGAATGGTATTACTTTTCCTCCCAGGTGCGTCCCTACCGTTCCTGAGGGTGATATGCGCCTTCACGATCCACTGTGGGGGAACTATAGATTGGTTTATTTTAAAATATTCCTTTATGATTTCCACCTCCCAGTCCATGCTTCAATAACAACACTGCTGCGGGAATACAAGCTTAATCCTGCCCAGATAACTCCTTCTTCCTGGTGTGGGGTTTATGCCTTTCTTCGCGCTTGTGAGTTAGAGGGCATTCTCGCCCCATCTCTCAATTTATTTCGCAAATTCTTTAGCATGACTTGCCATGATTGTTTAATCAGTATTACTCCAAGATGGGATGACGCGCTTGTGCAGTTGTTCTGGCAGCGGTTTTGTGGCTTTGAGAGGGTTGTGGCTGACTAGAAAAACAGTTTCTTTATTCTTGAGCTACCATCCCATTGGTGGCACTGTGGTTTCAACCAAGAACTCATAGGTCCTCTTTGGGCGAACCCAGTGGTGCTGACTCGAAACAAGTTGGGTCAAACCAACGCTTTACTGGATAAGAGTGTACACTATCGCATTCGGGAGTTCGCCTCGTATAAGCCTCTGGACGAGTGCGTTATGGGTGAGTTTTTCTTACTCTACATTTCCCTTTCCCACTTTTTTGTTGTTCTCACATGTTCTCTTGTCAGGAGATACCGGTTTCCAGTCGCCAGGAGGGGTTAACGCTCCTTTGAACGTGATGCCGCTCAGAACGATACCAGCTTCTCCTCCTGCTGTGAATTCCAATCCTTAGGGCCTTCCACCCAAGAGGGGGAAAACTAAAACAGTCGCTGGAAGGGGACGAGGGCGCGCTATGTCTACGCGGGCTTCTCGTTTTATCGACAATTGGCTACCGCCTCGCCACGGAGGGATAAATATAGATTGGCCTTCGACTCGAACAGACGACAGCAGCCAAAGCGAGGATATGGATGCCAACCCAGACCTTTGTCATGCCACCTTGCTTTGGCGAAAGAGACTTAGAGTAGGCATGAACGAGCAGGCTACCGGGCTATCCTCTGATCATGCTAACGCGAATGCTACCGTGTCGCCTGTCATTTCTTCTACGGCAAGCACTTCTCAACCAACAAAGACTACTAACGCATCAGCTGCATACCCTCTTGCTGCCGCTACAGTTTCATTGGTGACAGATTCTCTTCCGCCACCTACCGCACCTGACTCTCCCATTTCTCAGTTTATTCCAGAAGTGGTGAAAACTACTTCTCTAGCTCCTGAGCCGCAGCCCAAAGTTCTCCCCCAATTGTTTTTCACTTCTATCTCAGAGGTGAGTAATAAAGGCTCACCTCCGACTCCAATGCTCAACCTCTCTCCTGAGGGTTCCAAAGGGACTCCATGCTACCGCATAGACTTAACGGGGTTTGGCGTCAACAGTCTTCGTGCCGCAGGGGTGCAAAATCTATTCTCGAGGGACGAATTCACAGCGCCCCTGATGGGAGAAATGATGAGCTCTTCCTCGGAGAAGGAAAAATTTCTTCAGCTTTTGCCAGAGGCTCGCTGTAGGCACGTTGTAAATGATTCTTTAGACATCTTCCGCTACTTTCATTATGTGGTGAAGGCTTTTGACAACGAAATGCAAAACTCTGTCCACGCTATGTGCGCTCAGACGGTGCAGCTTGACCAATCGTTAGACCAAACGAGGTTGTTAACGCGTCTTTACGACAATTTGCAGAAAGAGCTGAGCAGGGAAAAATCTAAAGGGAAGGCAAAAGCCGATGTTCTGGAGGCAGAGCTAACTTTGGAAAAGAATAAAAATCTTCTTCTTCGCGAAGAGATGCTGGCTCGGGACGAGGAATTTGCCAGGCTTCCGTTAAAGATAGAATGCTGGAAGAAGAAGGTTCAGGATGCCCTCACTTCTGGGCTTGCTGCCCGTTTCGGGAGCGATTCCTTCAGTCTGAATAAGGTTGCCGATTGTGCCGCTACCATAATAAACAAGGTTAATAAAAATGGAGACGATGCGTCTGCCTTTGGTGGAGAGAAGTCTAGTGACGATGGCGATAACGCGTAACAGCCTCTGCCTTGGTTACTATACTTCTTTATTGATTAATCGCTCCTCCAAAGACATTTGTCACTTGCTATTCTTGTAATAAGGCTAACGCCTTGTGATCATTTATGCTTTTCCCTCAGACGATGGGTTTTGATGTATTACCAATATGCTTATGCTTTTGCTTGACATTTTTTGCTATTGCGCCGTTTCTTGAAACCGCGTGTCAGACTTGGTGCTACTTTTTAGAGCATTAAATGCTATGAATCTCCTCATTGACATGATCGAAAAGAAATGATGAAAAGGTACAGTGTCTTTCTTGTGATGAAGCGTTTGAAATAGGCACCTTCTAGGGAGTAGCAGGGACTGAAGCGTCTCTCTTTTAAAGTTGTGCCCTTCGCGCGTGTTGCGTCCTTTCATTATGCTATCTTGCCATGTGTCAGTCATCAACTGGTCACGCCCTTTCAATCCTTTTAGGGTTATATATAATGTTTTTTCCCCGCCTTCTTTTTTCTCTTTTATCTCCTTTTTCACCCACTGCTTCCTTCTGGAAATAACTCACGCCGCTCCTTCTTCTCTGTTCTAGGATTCTTGGGGTTTCTTTTATGAAGGTACACGCATTACTTCCCTCTTTTATTCTCTCTTTTTCTTCTTTACTGGTTATGGCGAAGACGCGCTCTTCAAAATCTACTGAGGGGGAAAGTTCCCAAAAATCTGCCGGGGAAAAGAAAATTAATAATACCCCCACTTCTCTCTACACTTTGCCTTTAGTTCATCATTTTCTGTCCAATTTCACTATTCGTCTCCCTCAGGATTACGCTGTTAGTGTTGCTACTGACCCTCTCCGCCTTAATAGTGCATTGGCCGGTAATAGTAGGATATTGTATGCCAAGCTGTTTGACCATGGGTTTCGGATTCCCCTTGACCCTCTTGTAAAACTGTTGCTGGCCGATTCTGACTTGAATCCGGCCCAACTGAGTCCTAACGCGATCTGCGTTGTTAGTGCTTTTGCGGCGTTATGCCGATTTAAGGGGATTAAATCTCCTTCGCTATCGTTGCTTCACGATATTTTCCAGTTGTATTCTCGTAAGGGGGTAATATCGATATCACCCCGTTATGATAATGACTCGCTGAAGCCCTTTACTTGGAAACTTATGGGTATCGAATCTTCTGTTCCTCGTTGGAAGGAACAATTTTTTGTTGTGGACCTGCCTGAACCTTTGTGGAGAACCGGTTTCAATGAGGAAATCAAAGATGGGGCCTGGGGTAGCAGAAAACCTCTTTCCGACCCAGAGGATGGTTGGCTAAAGACGCTGCTCCAAATGGATTTTAACGTTGACACTCGTAAAGTGGCAAACGGGGTGGCAGTTACAGAGTGCAAAATGGGTGAGTGTTATCCTTCTTTCTTCGCACTGCTGGGAAATGCTAACGCTAACATTTTTTCATGACTACGCAGTAGTTTCGCCCGGTTGGGAGCCCGAATACATTCGGAGGAAAAAGAGAAGGGAGCAAACGAGAAGGGCCCAGGCTGCTGCTGCCGCTATCGCTGCTGCTGCTGTCGCTGCTGCTGAGAGCGGAGCTATCGGTGTTACTTTCGCTACGCCGCTTTCTCAAGGAGTTTCTGCTACCACAAGCACTATTCAGGCGTCATCTTCGCGAACCCATACTACGAGAAGGAAAAGAAGTAAAAAAGTAACCGTTGTGCCCCCTGTCCTTTCTCAAGCTACCGCTCCTCTAGAAGTGTCTACTGGTTTGATTCCTACCAGGATTCCTTTGATCTCTTCCTCTGCTCAGGTACCTTTATTCGCTTACTGCTTCTAGTTCCTTCGCTCTTTTGTCGCTCTCTTATTGTGTCTCATTTTCTTAGGAAGTTGGCCCCACTTCCACTCGTTCTCTTTCTAACGAAGACATGTCATTTGCGAGTGAGCTTGCCGAGCGCCACAAGAAGGTTCGCCACGACCTTCAAAGTAGCCCGTCGTCATCTGGTGTTAACCCACCCTTAACGATTGCCCCAGGAGGCGGCACACCTCTCGGGCAATCTCAAAATATTGGCCCTGCTATCAATCCTCACGCTTTTGCTGACTCTCCCCTCCATTCTGCCTCTGGCAATATAGGTTTTAGTTCAGACATGCTGGGTTGTGAGACAGTCGGTGGTGGTGAGTCTTTCATCTCTACCGTAGAGGGTACTGCTGACTGTCCTCCTTCTCCTCCTGCTATGTTTTTTGTTCCTTCATCTCCGCTTGCTGCCACGAGGGACAATTCTGCCTCTAACTTTATAGTTGGCGTGACTCCGTATGCTCCTCCCAGCTTTCCTACTCATCGCGTTAACCTAAGTGGCCTTAGAGAGACAACTTTTCAAGTTTCCGAGACTGATAGCGCTGAGGCTGTTCTCACATCTACATCTCTGTTGGCGGCTCGAATGATGTCACATCAAAGGGAAAAGGATACATTTTTAACCAAGAGTCACTAGGGGCGTATGGATTTCCTTCGCTCTCAGATGTTTTCTTCCTTCTGTCATGCTCATTTTATGGAGGAGGCTAACGCTATGGAGGCGGCGAACAAGCAGAGAGAAATAAACGTATTGACGACTGAGCGTCAGGGTCTTTTGGATGCTGCAACATCTGCTAAGCAACAGGCAGAGTTGGCTAGACGAGAAGCTAGTGCTACTAAGCAAGAGGCAGAGGCTGCCAAGCTTACGTTAGAGGAAGAAAAATAGAAAGGTGTCGCTTTGAGCACACGACTTTCTGAGGAAGTGGCTTGGCTAACGTTAGAAAGGCAGAGGAACGCTGATCTGGCTGCCGATCTTAGCCTTTCTGCTGAAAAATGCCACTGGTATCTTAAGGAAGGGGCAATGCTTATGTCTGAGGGCTTCATGCGATATCACGGGATGGACGATCTTCAACTTAAGACTCTTTCTGAATATTTTGAGGATAGGTCCTCGGGTGTGTCTGACAAGGATTTCTACAATTCAAAGGCCACCCAACAAGAAGGGAATAACACGTCAGCCGCTCCTTAGGTCTCGCGCTTTTGTTCCTTGACTCTTACTATTGATATGTCTTGGACCACTCTTATGAGGATATTTTGTAATTCTAACAGTATCAGCTTCTCTTCAGGCCCTCGCTTTTGTTTATAATTCCTTTGTTGGTCTTGTCTTTATGATATTACTACCCTAGTATGGTTAGTGGTCTTTATTACTAAGATCACAGTAATATGGTCATCGTACCTTATTCGGTTAGCTAACCATTGTGTTTGCATATGCACGCCATTCATAGTTGCCAAGATATCTCTGTCTTTAGAGGCTTGGTGCTTCTATGACAGCCACAATGGCTTGTTCTCTGAGGAGGAATTTCCTATAGTGCCTCTATATGCTCTTTTCTCTGTTGAGAATCAGGAGGAATTTAATTGTGTTATCATTAATTACCGATGAACAAAATTATTATTATTTCCACTCATGTTGCATACAGCTCGATACCACCCTTTGTTGCTAGGAGGAATCACTTAGCCTTGCTAAGTTCGTTTGTTGCTGTTGTGATAGAGACATCTCTCCAGCTCAACTTCACAGGGTATCAACCGCTCGGTTACTAGCTGGAATATCTCTCTTTATTTCAGATGCCAACGATTGGCTTCGGGCGTGCGTCGTCTTAGTGAGCCGTCTGATCAGGACCGACCATCACAAGGATAGGATTTTCACTCCCAAGCGTTGAAACCTCGCGTCCTTGGAGCGTACCTCGTCTTAGTGGCCCGTCTATGTTAGCACGGTTGCCACAAGGATAGGATTTTCACTTCCAGGACAGAGTTACTATCTCCTTAGGGCGTGCCTCGTCTTAATGGCCCGTCTATGTTAGCACGGTTGCCACAAGGATAGGATTTTCACTCCTAAGGATGTCGGGGCGTGCCTCGTCTTAATTGGTCGTCTATGTGAGCACGGTTGCCACAAGGATAGGATTTTCACTCCCGGGGGCGTTGGGGCATGCCTCGTCTTAATGGGCCGTCTATGTTAGCACGGTTGCCACAAGGATAGAATTTTCACTCCCAACGCTATCTATGCCAGGGCGTGCCTCGTCTTAGTGAGCTGTCTGATCAGGACCAGCCATCACAAGGATAGGATTTTCACTCCTGGCATTCTTCGCCATATGTATATGATTGGCCATAATGTGCACAAGAAATGCCTTTCATTCATGCGTTAGAGCAATGTTAATAATATCAAACAGGAGAGATTAGCTTCTAGCATGATATAGTTTCAAACGGGCTATATTCCAAGAGTTTGGTAAGGGGGTACCGTCAAGTGTTTCCAAATGATACGCTCCCTTTCTGATGATGCGGCTGACGCGATATGGCCCGTCCCAGTTTGGGCTGAGCTTTCCCATACGCTATCCTGCTACTCGCTTGTCTCTAAGCACTAAATCTCCCGCTTTGAGCAGTCTCTCTCTGACTTGTCTGTTATGGTATTGCGCCATTTTTCTTTTGTAATACAAGGCTTTCACGAGAGCCTCCTCTTGCGCCTCTGGCAGCGTGTCAAGATTAGCACGTAACCTTTCTTCATTTATTTCTTCATTGAAATATGCCACGCGAAGGCTCAGGGTGTCAATTTCTACCGGTGTGACAACCTCTGTGTCAAAGGTTAACGCAAAGGGGGTTTCTCCCGTGGTAGTTTTGACGGTCATGCGATAGGCCCACATTACATACGGCAGTTCGTCTGCCCATTTCTTTTTAGAACCTTGTAGGTTCCTCTTGATGCCACTAAGGATACTGCGATTGGTCACTTCAGCCTGTCCGTTGGTTTGTGGGTGAGCTACAGAAGAGAATCTCTGTTCGATCTGGAATTCCGTGCATTGGTTTCTAAAAAATTGGCTCGTGAATTGCGTTCCGTTGTCGCTGACCAATATACGAGGTACCCCAAATCGCATTATGACTTGATATTTGAAGAAACGCCAATTTTTTTCCGTGGTAATGGTGGCTACCGCCTCTGCTTCTACCCATTTCGTGAAATAATCTACCGCCACAACCACAAATTTTAATTGGGACCTAGCTTTTGGAAACGGGCCCAAAATGTCGATTCCCCATTTGGCAAACGGGCAGAGGGCACCGATTTCTGAGATTTGCACGGCTGGTCTTCGAGGGATCTTGGCGTATTCCTGGCATTTCTGACAAGATTTCACAAAGTTGTGACAGTCTCTGCGAATGGTGGGCCAATAAAATCCTGAACGAAAGACTTGTGCCGCTAGGGTGTCACCAGCCACGTGCATGCCGCATATTCCTTCATGGATTTCTCGCAAAGTATGGAGGCCTTCTTGCTCCGTTATGCACTTGGCGGCTGGATGTGAGAAGCATTTTTGAATTAACTCCCCGTTGTAGTATGTGCACCATGCCGCTTGTTTCAAAATTTTCCTTTTTTCGGTGCTATCTGCTGGCAGCTCATCATGTTTCAAATACTTCACAACGGGGATTCTCCAATCGTTCTCCGCCTCTTCCACGCAAAGGGACACCTGTTCTTCCATGATCGAGGGCACTGGTATCTCGCCGTAGTGCACGTCTTTGGGTATGGGGGATACTAGGTTAGCTGCCATTTTAGCGAGATTGTCAGCCTCACTATTGCCTTCCCGAGGGATATGCTCGAAGCAAAATAGAATGCCCTTTTGTTGTATATCTATTAGCTCCCGTTTTACCTTTGTGAGGTATTGGATCATGATAGGTTCTCGAGCTTGGGAATTTCCCAAGACTTGATCTATTATTAGCTTAGAGTCCGCGCATATCTTTATCTGCGGATCGCGCATTGTTCCTGAGTCATGCGTAGCTTCAATGAAGAAGCTATTGGCTATTCTGAGTTTTGCTAGTAACGCTTCGTACTCGGCCGCGTTATTCGACAGCGGTTGCAGAATTCTGATGGCATAGCGGATCTGTATGTTGTCAGGTCCAATCATGAACATTCTAGCGCTAGCTAACTCTTGATTTTTGGCTCCGTCCACGTGGATGATCCATGTGTCATTGTAAGTGTCTGGTGACGGGAGATTTGAGTCTTCTATTTCCCCTTCTGGTGGGTCTAGCGATGGCTCTTGCGTAAATGTGCATTCTGCTATAAAGTCTGCTAACGCTTGGGCTTTGATAGACGGTCTGGCCTTGTATTGCAATCCGTATTGCTCAAGTTCAATCGCCTAAATCAGCATTCTCTCTGAAGATTCAGGTTTCCTAAAAAAAATTCCCAATGGTTGATCAGTGAGTACTATGATAGGATGAGCTTGGAAATACCGATCCATCTTTCGTGTTGCCTGTACGAGGGCAAAAGCTACTTTCTCAATGTGAGTGTACCGTGATTCGGCCTCTTTCAGTATGTGACTGATGAAAAATACAGGCCGATAAATATGCTCATCACTTCGTACAAGAACAACACTGACCACCTCATCGGTGACACCCAGATACAAGTACAATGCGTCGCTTGGTTCAGGTCTTGTCAACACTAGGTCAGACGAGAGGTAGGCTTTTATGCCAGTAAACACCTCTTCACATTCTTCTGTCCACCCAAAGGGGGCTTTCCTGCGGATGACTTTGAAGAAAGGTAACACCTTTCGCCTTGTTTGGAGATAAACTGCCCTAACGCGATGATGCGCCCTGTGAGCTTTTGCACTTCTTTGACGGTTCAAGGAGATATCATGTCTTGAATCGCCTTCACCTTTGAAGGATTAGGCTGGACGCCTTTCTGGCTGACCACGTAGCCTAAGAATTTGCCTGTTTGAAATGCAAACATGCATTTTCGGGGATTCAGCTTCATCTTATATTCTCTCATCACTTTGAAAACTTCTTCCAAATCAGTCACATGGTCCTCAAAGCTTCGGCTTTTGACAAGTATATCGTCCACGTATGCTTCCACCTTTTTCCCGATCTGCTCGTTAAAAACCTTATTTGTTATACGTTGAAATGTTGCCCAGTGTTTTTCAATCTGAACGGCATTGCTGTATAGCAATAGGTAGCCTTTGGCATGATGAAGGCGGTCTTTTCTTCGTCTTCCACAGCCATGGGGATTTGGTGATATCCCGAGTTAGCATCTAATGAGCTTAGGTAGGCGTACCCGGCGGTTTGGTCGACCAACTGATCGATTCGAGGGAGGGGATAACAATCTTTAGGACAGGCGTCATTCAAATCAGTGAAGTCAATACACATTCGCCACTCTCCGTTAGGTTTTGGAACTAGAACAGGGTTGGCCAACTATGTCGGGTATTGGACTTCTCGGATGAAGCCAGCATCCATGAGTTTTGATATCTCCTTCTCGATGGCTATCATTTTTTCTAGAGAGAAAGCCCGCCGCTTTTGCTGAACAGGCTTGGCGTCAGGGTTAACGTTGAGTTGGTGTTCTGTTGTTTCTCGCAAAATTCCAGGCATATCTACTGGCTTCCACGCGAATTCACCTTTGCATTTGTTCAATAATTGGGCTAACTGTACGCTTTCTTCCACGCTCAATTTTTCACTGGCCAGAAAATTCGCTTCTTTGACTCCGTTAACGGGAATTGGCCTCATGTTGTCTACTGGCTGAGTACGCTTTTCCTCTCTGTCCTCGAAGGGATCATCTGCTACGCACACATAGTGATCGCAACTCTTCTGGGTCATGAGTAAATAGCACTCGACAGCTAGTTTCTGGTCCCCTTTAATCAAGACCACTCCCTCCCACGAAGGGTATTTCATCTTCAGATGCTTTTGCGATATCGCCGCTCCAAAGCGGTTGAGGTATGGCCGCCCGAGTATAGCGTTGTAAGGCAATGATAGGTCTACGACCAGGAATAACAGCTCCTCTAATCGTTTGGCCGTATCCTCTCTAAAGTATACTGGTAATGATGTGACTCCTACCACAGGGATTGAGACCCCGTCTACTCCAATTATTGGTTTTTTACAAGGCGTTAGCTCACTGCCAAGATGCTTCATCAAATTGTATACTTCAAGTGAAAATAGATTGACCGCGCTCCCATTGTCAACAAGGGTTTTCCTGACTCCATGATTGCCAATGACGGGTGTGACTACTAGCACATCGTTGTGTGGATAGACAACGCCCTTCTCATCCTCTTTAGAGAATGATAGTACCATTCGATCTAACGCGCTTATTGCTTCACTTTTTGCAAATGTACTTTCTCTCTTTCGCTTGTCACCAGCTACGGGTGCTAACGTCACGGGTTCATCGAGATATGGAGTGCCTCCTGCTATAATATTGATCATAGGAACATCATCCTCGTTAACCACAAATGATTCCTTC
Organism: Viola odorata; assembly: GCA_963691705.1. Classification (NCBI taxonomy): domain Eukaryota; kingdom Viridiplantae; phylum Streptophyta; class Magnoliopsida; order Malpighiales; family Violaceae; genus Viola; species Viola odorata. The sequence continues at coordinate 32,764,471 of OY829545.1, read as the reverse complement.
TTTCTCCCAATAGGGATGGCTTTGGCTCCCGTGGAGTAAGGGGGCGCTTGCCTATTGCCAGTCGCTTTATCTGCTGGATCGTTTCTAATTTCTTCTCTTACTTTAGTGGAAAATTCTTCGAGGTAGCCTTCTTCGACTAAGCGCTCTATCGCTAGTCTCAATTCTCTGCACACGTCCGTGGAGTGCCCTTTGACTTTATGGAACTTGCAGAATGCATTTTCCCTTCCTCCCATAATGACTCCTGGTTTCACAGGAGCTGGGTAACGGATAGGCAGGTTTCGCTGCTGGACTATCGCTAAAATTTCTGCTCTTGGGAGTATGAGGGAAGGAAGGTCAGGGTCGTATATTCGCCCCTTGGGTGGATCCGCTAGCCCTTCTGACATGATGACCGAATAGAGAACCAACTTGGGAAGCGATTTGTTGTTCTGCAGCGGAAAAAACACCTTAAGGTGCACTCCCTAGTAAAGAAGATGTTAGTCCGGTCTCCCGTCAGCTTAGCTACAAATGACCTCCTTCACTACATATGTCACAACCCTCACAATGTAGACCATTTGGCCCATCAAGTCAACCGAGAAATGATCACGGGAACCGGGAACCAGTGTCACCTCTCCCTCTCCCCACAAGGGAAATCTACGAGCATCTCTTGGCGGCAGAGCAAATCGCGCCCACTCCAACCTATACGACCTCCAAAATGGTACGATCTTAATGCAAGATGCAAGTACCATGCTGAAGCTCAGGGCCACATCGTAGAAAACTGCTCTACTCTCAGAGGAAAAGTAGATCGCCTGATCAAGAGCGGACAAATCTCTTTTGAAGGACGTCGTGATCGTCACCTCACCTCCTACTGGCTCTTGAATAAACGCTCTCCCATGGTGGACCCATTTACTTAATTTTTTAGTGGCGATACCTACAATGTTTTTGTACATTAGTCGAGCCTACGACTATAAACAAAGGCGCTCCGTGGGAGGCAACCCACATGTTCTTTTCAAAAATTTCAATTTTTGTCAGTTTTAATTTTTAATTCTGACTTTTGGGATATCCTTCCCTCCAGACTTATTATCTAATTTCCTCTTTATTTCAGATGTTGTAAAGCTTGTAGATTGGGGGGCAAGCAGTTGGAACAACAACCAGAAGAAGGCATCAAGGAACATCAATGGTGGAGCCCATTTTACCGGGGAGGCAAGGCATAAGGAGCGGTAATTCGCAGCAAATAATTCTTTACGTCCATCCTACCCTTGCCTTTAGATCATCGCTATAGGACCCCATTCAACATACTACGGGATAACGACGTTTACACCCATGTGGCTCTCGACTGCAAATCCAAAATTTGGCCACAGTTAAATCTTTCATTTTGGCCACCACAATCAAGATCTCTCTGTATGCCACGCGCAATGACCCTACGATGAGAAGTTGGAGATTCTCTCTGAAGAGAAACAACTACTAAGATTCCCTAATAGCAACCTGAATCTCCAGTTGACTGAGGATTCTCGTCCATCACCTAGAATGATGTTCAAGCCATACTTCTTGAACAAGATCAAAATCATCAACAATTGGTCATCCTCAACATAGAAGATGTCTCCTTGTCCAGAGAAGTCAAAGAGCGAATTAGGAAAAGATTTTAAGATGGTTCTTCATTCGCTACAATCCAGAAATGATTAAGCCGCTCCCAAGACGGAATCTACAGGGAGATCGTGCATTCAAGGAGTCATCAGGCTACGATTGGCTATGACGAAACTGTTAGAAATGTCTGTGGCGATACTATCCTCTGATTTGAGCGCAAATGATACTGGATCAGGATCAGGAAGTTGATTCCCCGCTGATGAACCTGTCAGATCGTTAGCTGCCGCTTGCTGCACACATCTCTGCATCTTTAATTTTTGTACAATCATTCATTCTCGCATTGGGGGCAATTCTTTTTTTTAATTATTCATAAAATTCTTGTGAGTGGTCATGCCCTCACGTTTTGTCTATAAAATTGCTAAGAGTTTTTGACTTTATAAACTGTGAATAAAGATTTTTTGAATAAAATCCACACTACCCTCAAATTTTTCAAACCTTCCATAGATTGAGCATGTTCAACATGTTATTGCATCATGGATAACTTGTGCATCCATTTGAAATCATATGACATGCATGATCTCGCCTGCTTGCTCTTATATCTGCAACATGCTTAGACGTAAGCAGTCATACATACATCCCTGTGAGTATTTTGGGCCTTCACGCCTTATTCCTTTTATGAGCGTAAATGCCAAACTAGGTGCTACTTGTATTTGCATAATATCGAGGGTACATGCACCATTAGCCATGAGATAGCAGTAAAATGACATCAGACTTTGCTCTTTCTTCCTTTTTTTTTTTTTTAATAAGACAATGAGCAATGCTTGACTGAGATAGCTAAATAGAGGAAGGGTGAACATCGAACTTGGCTCGTGCAAGAAGGGATGCGAAAGCTCTAAGGATTGTTGATGGCCTGGAAGAAGGCCGAACAAAAACAAGAGACGAAGGCCTCGACCTTAAAACAAAAGTGAGGAAAGCCAGCACGAAAACTGTACTTGCTTTGCTTGCTGATGATTTCTGTGTTCGAAGAAAAAAAAGAAAAAAAAAAGAAAAAAAAGAAAAAAAAGAAAAGAAAAAGAAGAAAAAAGATAGAAAAAGGAAAAAAGAAAAAGAAAAAGGAAAAATCAAAAGTGTTCAAAGAACACAGGAAAACAAAAGCAGAGGCAAGTGCAAAAGGGGCCCTAGGGTCAGCTCTTAAAAAACTCCATTGAAAAAATCACCCCCGTGAAGATCCAAAAACTGGGGCACAATGCCCTCAAAGCAATCAAGAAGGGGGCATCCTCAAAGAAGATCAAAGAATTGGAGCACCTTGTTCTCGAAAAGATCAAGAAGAAAAGCATCTCCAGTAAGGATTCAAGAATCTAGGCGCTACACCCTCAAAGTGATCCCCAGCAAAGACTGAAAGACTTGTGCACTTTGCCCTCACCGCGCCCAATCAACAGGCCCTGTTCATTAAGAAAAATATTCACTTCTCCTCAAAGTCCTTTCAATTATTAGAAGGCCCATGCATGTGCATCTTTATTTGAAGTTTATTCACTCGGATTGACATTGCAAATCTGACTTTGCGCTATCTTTGTTGCATTTTTATGACTATAAACACGTAGCCTTATTTCTGAGTGTGAGCGCAAACACCAATATCCGGTGAGGATTGCTTATGTCTACATGTTGTGGGAAAGTCTTGTCCTTGACGTCGTTATCTTCTGGGCAAGATGCAGATGCTTTTCTAGGCTTGTATCAAGCATGCTTATATGATAGAAACTGGATGACATATTCTCCAGAAATGCATAAATTTGTTGAATCTCTTGATAGGGAAGTTTTTTTTATCTCAATGAAATACTGGGGGCAAACCTTAGGGTAGTGTGGGAATACTCTCATATACAACATATATTATTTGTTCTCATGGTGTTCCCATTTATCATTTGCGCTCTCTTTTTCCATCCATCGCTGTTTGTTTCTTCCCTATTTGTAGGATACATGTCGCACCCCCTTTTTCGTTGAAAGACAAGGTTAGGTTCGGGACGGATGCTAAGCATAAATGGATGCTTCGCATAATGCAAATGAAGTCGCCACCCTATTTTCTAAGGTTTAGGGAACCTAAGTGTCATGGCATAAAAAAATAAAAAAACTAAAAAACTAAGGCACATGTGGTCTAAACCTAAGAACGAAGGTTCAAGGTCGTATTATGGACTCTAGAAGGTGTTAGGCACCCGAGTCACATCCTTAAAAGGTTACCGGTTAAAAAAGGTGTTTGGAAAACATTTTCAACATAAAAATGAGTAAGTAACCGGAAAGTGTCGTCCGATCCAACGCACAGAAATGAGCCACTTTTCAATCATTCATGGAGTAAATGATCGCAAAGTGTCAAACGAAATCCTGTTACGAAGATTGGGCCACCTTCCAGTTGTCCATGGGCCCTCAGAGGTATTCATCGCTTTAGTATTTTTATTATTTTCTTATCGGGACAGTCGGGACTGTTTACTAAAGCGAGAGCCCTTTTTATCATCATCGGGTCATGCATGATTAATTAATTTACTAAGTGATCCTAACATGGATAAATACTAGCACAATACCAATTTAATGAAATGCAAATAACCGTGTGGTATTGAAGCCACCATGCTCATATATCAATGCAAAACAATTAATTTCATGGTATAAAAGCGAGTGATTTAAACATGTATACATGTGCGTTGATTCATTTCAATGATAATTATCATGCATATGAATATTTCGAGTTTTTCTAACATTTCTAAATATCATGCATACGAGTAATATTTGCGGAAGACATTCAATAAATAAAAAGGGGTAGAAAGCGTACTTGCATTGCGTGAACTTGATCTACCTTACAAAACGAAAGTATTAGCGATAGTTCGATCGAAAATAAATAATGAATAGGTAAAATAAACATTTAATTAACTTCAAACAAACAAGTAATTAATTAAACATGGCAAGTAAGAAAAAAATATTTTAACACATGTGAGTGTATGAACATATTGATAAATAATTAACATGGCAAAAATTACAAAAAAAGGAGTATACAAAAATATTCATACAATTTAAACAATGACATAATTTATACATTAAATAAGGCGAACGAGTATTTAATTAAATGTAACACACAAGTACTTAATTAAATAAGGCATACAAGTATTTAATTAAATATAACATACGATTTAAAACATGGCATAATTATAAAAAAGAGCATACGATTTAAAGCATGGCATAACTGTAAAAAAGAGAGCATATGAGCAATTAATTAAAATACGACATACGAGGCATGTTATTACGAAAATAAAGTGACTCGAACAAACGACGAAAAATTATTTGGGTCAAGCCCACATGCTGGAATTAAATTAAAATGGGCAAGGAATAAATCCTAGGCCCATGACTTTAAATTGAAAAGGGGAACAGATGGGCTTGGCTTAAGCCAAGGCCCATCTGCGTTTTAAAAGAAAATAAAAGGACAAGCTTGGCCGGTCACCTTCCTTCTTCTTCAAGAACGCATGGCACTGTTCTTCTTCTTCCTTGCGCCGGTGCTAAGGCCGACGACCAAGGAAGGACCAGTTACCCAAAATCACCAAATAAACACGTGAAAATGCATAGAAATAAAACTAGACCGAGAGGCGAACTAAACCCAACAAAAATCAAGCAATTTGATCCACCAAACAACAAGAATTTTGAGTTGGAAAAGAGTGTGTATTTAAATCGCAAAAACCTCAATTAATTACTCGGAGCAGCAGGCATTCAAATTGGAGCAATACGAGTGATTATAACTTGAAAATAAAGCATTTAAAATAGATTTGAGCAATTGATTGAATGATTAAAGATAAAAATGAAAATTGATGAAAAACTTTAGAGAGAGAAACCTTGATAAATGCTCACTTTGATTGCTTGCTTCATTTGGATTAATGTTGATGATGAGAGGGTGCATCAACCCGTCCCTTTAGAGTGGTAAATAGCTAGGTATTTATAGGAGGAGAGCTTGGACGAACGTGGTGAGCAAGCCGTGACGCGGCTCATTTTTTGTGTGGTTGGAAATGAAGGGAAGCAACGGGAATGAGTGACTCGACATGGTGACAAGGCTTCCTTCTCGAAGCAATGACGAGGCTTGATTCTTAGAAGTGATGACGCGGCTTCGAGTTTGGAAAGGAAAACTTGTGGGGAAAGAAAAAGGAGATGGATGGAATGCTTAAATCCACGACCGTTGGATGGTTGACTAAGGGAGTAGTCAACCAATCCAACGGTTGATTAAAAGGAAAGGGAAAAATGCTTAGTAATTAATTATGGGCTCGAACTATCAGTGTGATGAAACTGGCAAAAAATTTGAACGAAGGCAACTACGTTATAGACAAAAATATGACGATCGAGATGATGCGAACAAAAATTTGAGCTCAACTCTCTAAACGCATTTATTTTGACAAAGTACCGAAAAGGCTCATTCGAGACCTAATAAGAAAAAAAGTAAAAGAGCCAAAATGATAGATAAAAATGAAAGAATACGAAAGGACTCGAGCTGGGCCGAGAGATCAATAACAGTTAGTGAAAAAATATAAAGATAAAGAGACTATAATTGATTAAGCGCGTAAAAATGCGGGCATGCTATTTTGCAGATGATTGAACGTGCTAGCGTCAAAATTCGGGTACCACACCAGGCTACTTGTTGTGACAAGCAATATAATAAAAGAGTTGCGACGTAAGTCAAAATTTGGGTAGCAACAGTTGCCCCCTCTTTAGTGTCTGATAAAAAATATAGTGTAACTGAAAATTTTGATAAGTAGTAAAGACGGTTGCCCCAAGTTTTTACCGGGTTTTGAATACCTCCTAACTAGTGGAAGTGGGGGTTTATGCACAAAGCGTAAAAATAAAGTTTCTCAAGGAGGGGTATTTATTATGCCGAAATATAGAATTATGTAAAGACATAGTCGTTCAAGGAGGAGTATTTAGTTTAGGCAGAAAAGTAGTAGCTCAAGGAGGAGTATTTGGATATGCAGAATAGAATTTGGTTATGCAGAAAAGTAGTCTCTCAAGGAGGAGAATTTGATTATGCAGAAAAGTAGTCGCTCAAGGAGGAGAATTCGATTATGCAGAAAAGTAGTCGCTCAAGGAGGAGAATTTGGTTATGCAGAAAAGTAGTCGCTCAAGGAGGAGATAATAATTAGGCAGAAAAGTAGTCACTCAAGGAGGAGTATTTAGATATGCAGGAAAGTAGTCGCTCAAGGAGGAGTATTTAGATAGACAGGAATGGAAAGATATAGCACTCAAGGAGGAGGAGTAATTAGACATGAATGGAAAGATATAGTCACTCAAGGAGGAGGAGTAATTAGACATGAATTGAAATATATAGTCGCTCAAGGAGGAGTAGTAATTAGACATGAATTGAAAGATATAGTCGCTCAAGGAGGAGTATTAATTATGAAAAATATAGGGAACGCCAGAAACAATGCCAATTGTGAGAAAATAAATACAGACTACTCGGATATTGAGGGAGAATGCAGAAATGCAGAAATGTAAATGACAACTTCTCTGATAGTGAGGAAAAATGTAAATTACAAAATTGTAAATGAGAATTAGAACGTACCTTTGGCCTGATGTTAGTTGATAGTAACGTACCTTTGAGGGAAATGTCTCTGATAGTGAGGACGTTGATGATCTTCTCTGATAATGAGGATGGTTGTCTTTGATATTGAGGAAATGATGATCTTCTCTGATAATGAGGAAATGATGATCTTTGATACTGAAACCGGTTGTCTCTGATAGTGAGGACGTTTGACGATCTCTGATGGTGAAATCGATTGTCTCTGATAGTGATGACGTTGATGATCTCTGATAATGAAATCGATTGTCTCTTGATAGTGAGGATGTTGATGATCTTCTCTGATAATGAGGAGATGTGGTCTTCTCTGATAGTGAGGATGTTTGATGATCTTCTCTGATAATGAGGTTTGATGTCTTCTCTGATAATGAGGATGTTTGATGATCTTCTCTGATAATGAGGATAATGATGATCTTCTCTTCTCTGATAATGAGGAAAGTTGGTCTAGTCTTCTCTGATAATAAGGAAAATGATGATCTTCTCTTCTCTAATAATGAGGAAAGTTGATCTGGTCTTCTCTGATAATGAGGAAATGATGATCTTCTCTTCTCTGATAATGAGGAAAGTTGATTGGATTTTAACGAAAATCCATGATGAGGGCATTACAACGATTTTTCATCGAAGACCCAATGGTTGATTCCCCTGAAGCATATCTGTGTCCTGCAAATAGGAAGGAAGCAAACGCGAAGTAGCAACATATAGAAAAAGAGAGAGCAAATGACCTATGTGAGAAATATCAAATATTCCTACAATTAACCCATGGCTTGTCCCCAAGTTTTTTGTTGGAATGACCTCTTTGTTTAAAAAATCAATTCAAGTATTTTTTTTGAAAAATGTTAGTCCAAATTTCGTTATATAAACATGATTGATACAAGTCTAGATAACGTCTGCGTCTTGTTCAGGAAATAACGACCTCAAGAACAAGACTTTCCCATGACACGCAGCTGTAAGCAATCCTCACCAGATATTAGTGTTTGCGCTCATGCTCAGAAACAGGGCTATGTGTTTACACTCCTAAAAATGCAGCAAACATAGCACAAAATCAGATTTGCAATGTCAATCCGAGTGAATAAACTTCAAATGAAGATGCACGTGCATGGGCCTGCTAATAATCGAAAGGACTTTGCAAGGGAGAAAGAAAGGAGGAATTTGTAGAAGAAAGGAACAGTGTTGGGTTTGTTTGTATTTTGTTTTTTGTGAAAGGTTTTAATGAGTTTGTGCTCGACGACTGATTGTGATGAGGACAAATTGCGGTGAACGATGCTTGACGATTTGATCGAGGCAAAAGTGAAGTATACAAGTTTCTTCATCTTTTGCTAGGAACGCTCTTCCTGTGATCATCTTGATCGATTCTGATTGATGATTTGTTCGTACTTGCTTCTACTTTCATTGACTTGGGTTCTTTGAGATACCCTCTGTATACAAGTTTCTTCATCTTTTGCTAGGAACACTCTTCTTGTGATCATCTTGATCGATTTTGATTGATGATTTTTTTCATACTTGCTTTTACTTTTATTGACTTGGGTTCTTTGAGATACCCTCTTTTTGAATCTTCTTCTTTTTTTCTTTTTCTCTTCTTTTTCTTTATTATTTTTTCTTTTTCTTCTTTTTTTCTTCCTTTTTTTTTCTTCTTTTTTTTCTTTTTTTGAATACAAATACAAACAGCGAGTGAAGCAAGTACAATTTCCTTTGTTTTGATTCTTTTGGGTAGTGGCCTTCAATTTTTTTTTCGCTTCTCCGGGTGTTAACGCAGACTGTCAACCTTTGGGGTGTTCCTTTTCGTCCTGCTGATTCATTGAAATGAACTTAACATACTTCTGGCACTTTAGTCGGCCAATTCCGTCGAGCACTTACCCATTTGTGAGGAGTTTAGAAGAAGGCTTTGAAGTGTTTGATAGAGTTGTACATGGTGTACAAAATATGTGTTTTGAGGGAAAAAAGGTTAAAAATGAAAATGTGGAAGAAGAGCAAAAGCAAAGTCCAATGTCATCTTACTGTTATCCCATGTCTGATGGTTCATGTACCCTGGATATTATGCAAATCTAACCAGCACCTAGTTTAACATTTACACTCATGAAAGAAACAAGGCGTGAAGGCCCAAAATACTCACAGGGATATGTTTGTGATCGCTTACATCTAAACATGCCATGGACATAAGAGTTAACAGACAAGATCATGCATGTTTATATAATTTCTAAAGGACTCTCAAGTTCTCTGTGACGTGATAAAATGATGAACATGCTTGATTTTAAGGAATGTTAAACGTAGGATTTTCAAGCCAAGCAATATATATTTATTTATCATCATTTTTTTTGGCAAAAGCTAAGAAATTTAATAGATATGACGCACACACTCTTGCAACAACATAAATTGTGCAAATTTTAAAATCGTGGAAATGTAAATTGGAAAAACATAAAATGCGGAAACGAAAATTGCGGAAATGGAAATTGCAAAAATGTAAAAGGACAACTTCCTTGAAAAATGAGCTTTGATATTTTTCGACACCTTCTTTTGGTCGTCACTCCACTTGGTTGGCCCCAAGTTTACAAGTCTCGTTGCACTTGAAATGAAGAGGGAATTGAATAGTAAATTCATAAGGAAAAGGTATCCCGAGATATTGATTAACGAAAAATGGAAATATTGAAAAGAACACGTGGGTTGCCTCCCACGAAGCGCCCTTATTTATAGTCGTAGGCTCTACTATATACAAAAGTATTGTAGGCATCGCCACTAGATGAGTAAGCAGGATAGGTCCCTTGTGGAAGGATGATCATTTCAAGACCCGGTAGGAGTAGAGTTGGCGGTCGTGCTAGATCCTTTGGATAGCTCTTCAAAAGCGAACCGTCCGCATTTGATCAATTGCCTAACCTTTCCTTTAAATGCCAAACAATCTTCTAAAGTGTGTCCCTGAGCTCCTGCATAGTGCTCGTACGTAACACTAGGATCGTACCACTTCGGGTAAGGCGGTTGTGCTGGTAGAGTGGGGATGGGCGTAATTTGCCCAGCCGTTAAGAGATGCTCGTAAACCTCCTTTGCAGGGACAGAAAAGAATGGTTACGGCCCTTGGTCCCCATGGTCACTTCGTTCATTTTGATCATTTGCTTTATTTGGCGGGTTGCCTGGTGGTGTGAAAGGTTGTTTGTGACCAGGTTGGTGGGAGACCAAGTTGACATCTTCCTTTAAATGAGGTGCTCTCGGAGATGCTGCCTCTGGCGTGGAAACGATGATCCTTCCGGACCTAATTCCTTGCACAACTCTTTCGGCTACTAGGACCATGTTAGAGAAGCTACTGGATGGATTGGAGATGAGGAAGGTGTAGTAGGGAGCCTTGAAAGTGTTCACGAAAATTGACAAGAGCTCTTTGTCACTTAGCGGAGAAGAAATTCTGGCCGCTAGTTCTCTCCATCTTTGAGCATAAGTGTTCACAGATTCGTCGGTCCTCTTCTCTAGATCCTGCAGATTAGAACGGTCCGGTGCTATTTCCAAGTTGAACTTATATTGTTTAAAGAAGGCGTCGGACAAATCTCTCCAAGTCTTGATCCTAACCCTATCCAGACTCATGTACTAGGTCAAGGCATGCTTGGCCAAACTCTCTCTAAACAAATGGATTAACAGAGGTTCATTATATATCATCTCAGACATCTTGTTACAGTAGATCTTGAGATAAGTCTTGGGGCATTCAATTCAAGTATACTTCTCAAATTCTGGGACTTTGAACTTCAGAGGTATTACGATCCCTGGGACCATGCATATGTCAGCAGGACCCGTAGGGTTGAAGGGGTCAATTCCTTCAATAGCTCTGAGTCTTTCTTCTAACAGGCCCAATCTATCCATGTTTGGCCTTTCTGTGATGACAGTGCTAGGACCAAGGGGTAGTAGGAGTTTTGACGTAAATGGTGGTTGCGTCGGGTTGACAAAAGGAGGCCGAATTCCCTTAGGATCGGGAATCATGACTTGAGTAGAGTGCCCCTAAGGAGGGCGAAGGCCCTAGGATTCCTGATGAATTAGACTTTGACCCGGGTCCAAAGTAAGGTTAACCAAAGAATGTTGCATCGTTGTAACAGTTTCTCCACCTGTGTTAACTATAGGGTTTGTGGTGATAGGTACAGTGAAAGGACTTGTCCATTTCCATTGGCCCCCGGGGATAGAAAGTGATTGGGGTCCTGATGACCCAGTGATGGCGGCTGAGGGAGGTCCCATCATTTGACTAGGATCGAAACTGGGTGGGAATTCAGTGGTTGCTTCATCTCGCTCTTTTTCGGCCTGAGCGGCCCTCTCTGTAGTAACCCTAACTTGTTCCTCTAATTCTGTAATCCTAGCAGCCAACCTCTCTTCGGTCTTAGCTTGTTCGACCATTTTTCTTGCTTCAAGTCTAGTTATGGGGAGCCTGGGCGGAGTAGTTCGCTTGCGGGGAGCTATTGTTAACCTAAAAAAATAGACAAAGAAAAAATAGTAAGTACGGGCAATGCAACCCCGAAGCCTCTGTGCTACTTGTTCACTCTTTTGGCCACACTTCCACTTAATACTTTTAGGACGAATGAGAAGATGACACTTCGGTAAAGATACGAAGGAAGCTTTTATTCATTCCACTCGACGAGATGTGATCTTGGATTCTATCAACGAAACCCACGGATCGGCGCTACGAGGAGACGATTGGCCACAACAAAAGAGCGCGCAGCTAAAACTGAGAAGAAGTAACTGTCCTTGCCTTCTGAATTTTTTGTGAGACATGCGCCACCTAGAAAATTCTTAAATTTGGCGTGAGAATACTTCGGCCCGTTATCAACGTCTTTCATATTTTATCCGAGAGGAAACTCCGAGCAAATCTCTTTGATATTGGCCAAGAAAAAAGAACGCGTAGCTGAAACCAAGAAGGAGCAACTGTCCTTGCATTATGAATTTTTTTTTTGCGAGAGATATGTCGTCCAAAAAATTCAGAAATTTGGTGTGGAAATACTTCCGCCTGTTATCAACGTCTTTCGTATTTTAGCTGAGAGGAAACTCCGAGCAAATCGCTTTGATATTGGCCAAGGAAAAAGCGCGCGGAGCTGAAACCGAGAAGAAACGGTTATCTCTGCGTTATCGTCATTTGGTCTATATATTTTTTTTTGTTCATTTCAAGGGTTAACTTTTTTTTTTTGACCTCTATGTGCGGTTTAATTTGGGGAATGTTGTTTTGACCGTAGGTGATAGCCGTTTGATATCCTTTGGATGTGTGAAAGAAAGGACATGTTTCATAATTATCCAAATAATTACGAACATTGTCATTGATTTCTTTTCATCAAAAAAGGTTACAACCATTATAAGTTGGATTTCCCATCTAGATCTACCCAAAAAGGCTAGTAGACAGAAGTCTAGGAATATGGTTACATGGGGCGAAAAGATGAAAATCTAAGTAGCTGATGCACGATTTTTCTTTTAAGGTGGCAACCCTTGAATGTCGAGATCCGTTTGCTTATACCAAAAATATTCCAACGACGCAATCTCTCCTTTTTTGCATCACCCTTTCCTCCATCCCAATCTTGGTCGTAATATCAGGAATGAAATCGGATTTCAACATATCCCCTCGTGCAGCTTGGTTCTCAAGACTTCTACCCCCGAAAGTATCAAGTGAAAGTAACGTAGGCACTGTCATTTGAACAAAGCAGGATGGGTCTTTGGGGAAAAATAAAAATAAAGTTTAAGTGTTAGTAGATTGAATGATTCATTTTACTAAGGTTTTTCATGCATTCTAAAAATTATACTTAGAAAAAAACGTAGAAACATGACGACCAAAGTTACGACAAAACAAGTATGATGCACATGATGAGGGCTTTTGACGTCGACTAATTTCTAACGGCCGCAAAGTTCCCAGACAATACCATAGAATGGTCCCTAAATTGTCGGCCAGTGTCAACCGATTCCTTGCGGAACCAGGCAACCTTTCGACTGATTTTAGGGGTTCGTCCGAGTGGGGTTGGTGAACACTACCTAGGACACGTGTCCCAGGGAGTCACTACTACCCTCCTAAGCCTATTTGGTAATTGTCCCTTGGGTGTAGGGCACTATGCATGAGTATGACAATTGATCAAAGTGTATAACAAATAATCACAAAAACAGTTTATTAAAGCAAGTAAACAAAAAAAAAAAACACCTTAAAAAACCGGCTTCGACCCTAAAGTCCCCAGTGAAGTCGCCAAACTGTCGCACCCCCTTTTTCGTCGAAAGACGAGGTTAGGTTTGGGATGGATGTTAAGCATAAATGGATGCTTCACATAATGCAAATGAAGTTGTCACCCTATTTTCTAAGGTTTAGGGAACCTAAGTGTCATGGCATAAAAAAATAAAAAAACTAAGGCACATGTGGTCTAAACCTAAGAACGAAGGTTCGAGGTCGTATTATGGACTCGGGAAGGTGTTAGGCACCCGAGTCAGATCCTTAAAAGGTTACCGGTTAAAAAGGGTGTTTGGAAAACATTTTCAACATAAAAAAGAGTAAGTAACCGGAAAGTGTCGTCTGATCCCGCGCATGAAAACCGCCACTTTTCAATCATTCATGGAGTAAATGATCACAAAGTGTCAAACAAAATCCTGTTACGAAGATTGAGCCACCTTTCAGTTGTCTATGGGTCCTTAGAGGTATTCATCGCTTTAGTATTTTTGTTAATTTCTTATCGGGACAGTCGGGACTGTTTACTAAAGCGATATCATCATCGGGCCATGCATAATTAACTAATTTACTAAGTGATCCTAACATGGATAAATACTAGCACAATAACAATTTATTGAAATGCAAATAACCATGTGGCATCGAAGCCACCATGCTCATATATCAATGCAAAACAATTAATTTCATGGAATAAAAGTGAGTGATTTAAACACGTATACATGTGCGTTGATTCATTTCATTGATAATTATCATGCATACAAATATTTCGAGTTTTTCTAACATTTCTAAATATCATGCATACGAGTAATATTTGCGGAAGATATTGAATAAATAAAAAGGGGTAGAAAGCGTACTTGCGTTGCGTTAACTTGATCTACCTTACAAAACGAAAGTATTAGCAATAGTTCGATCGAAAATAAATAATGAATAGGTAAAATAAACATTTAATTAACTTCAAACAAACAAGTAATTAATTAAACATGGCAAGTAAGCAAAAAATATTTTAACACATGTGAGTGTATGAACATATTGATAAATAATTAACATGGCAAAAATTACAAAAAAAAGAGTATACAAAAATGTTCATACGATTTAAACAATGACGTAATTTATACATTAAATAAGGCGCACAAGTATTTAATTAAATGTAACAAACAAGTACTTAATTAAATAAGGCATAAAGTATTTAATTAAATATAACATACGATTTAAAACATGGCATAATTATAAAAAAGAGCATACGATTTAAATCATGGCATAATTGTAAAAAGGAGAGCATACGAGCAATTAATTTAAATATGGCATACGAGGTATATTATTACGAAAATAAAGTGACTCGAACAAATGACAAAAAATTATTTGGGTCGGGCCCACATGCTGGAATTAAATTAAAATGGGCCAGGAATAAATCCTAGGCCCATGACTTTAAATTGAAAAGGGGAACAGATGGGATTGGCTTAAGCCAAGGCCCGCCTATGTTTTAAAAGAAAAGAAAAGGACGGGCTTGGCCCGTCACCTTCCTTCTTCTTGAAGAACGCATGGCATTGTTCTTCTTCTTCCTTGCGTCGGCGCTAAGCGGCGACCAAGGAAGGACCAGTCGCTAAAAATCACCAAATAAACACGCGAAAATGCATAGAAACAAAACTAGAACGAGAGGCGAACTAAACCCAATAAAAATCAAGCAATTTGATCCACCAAACAACAAGAATTTTGAGTTGGAACAGAGTGTGTATTTAAATCGCAAAAAATTCAATCAATTACTCGGAGCAGCAGGCATTCAAATTGTAGCAATACGAGTGATTATAACTTGAAAATAAAGCATTTAAAATAGATTTGAGCAATTGATTGAATGATTAAAGATAAAAATGAAAATTGATGAAAAACTTTAGAGGGAGAAAGCTTGATAAATGCTCACTTTGATTGCTTGCTTCGTTTGGATTGATGTTGATGATGAGAGGGTGTGTCAATCCGTCCCTTTAGAGTTGTAAATAGCTAGGGATTTATAGGAGGAGAGCTTGGACGAACGTGGTGAGCAAGCCGTGACGCGACTCATTTTTTGTGTGGTTGGAAACGAAGGGAAGCAACGGGAAGGAGTGACTCGACATGGTGACAAGGCTTCCTTCTCGAAGCAATGACGAGGCTTGATTCTTAGAAGTGATGACGCGGCTTCGAGTTTGGAAAGGAAAACTTGTGGGGAAAGAAAAGGGAGATGGATGAAATGCTTAAATCCACGACCGTTGGATGGTTGGCTAAGGGAGTAGTCAACCAATCCAACGGTTAATTAAAAGGAAAGGGAAAAATGCTTAGTAATTAATTATGGGCTCGAACTATCAGTGTGATGAAACTGGCAAAAAATTCGAACGAAGGCAACTATGTTATAGAGAAAAATATGACAATCGAGATGATGCGAACAAAAATTTGAGCTCAACTCTCTAAACGCGTTTATTTTGACAAAGTGCCGAAAAGGCTCGTTCGGGACCTAATAAGAAAAAAAGTAAAAGAGCCAAAATGATAGATAAAAATGAAAGAATACGAAAGGACTCGAGATGGGCCGAGAGATCAATAACGGTTAGCGAAAAATTATAAAGATAAAGCGACTATAATTGATTAAGTGCGTAAAAATGCGGGCATGCTATTTTGCAGATGATTGAACGTGCTAGCATCAAAATTCGGGTACCAACACCGGGCTATTAGTCATGACAAGCAATATAATAATAGAGTTGCGACGTAAGTCAAAATTTGGGTAGCAACAATACAGATATGCTTCAGTGGAATCTCCGTCAATAAATCTAGAAAACATCCGAATGGAGCACGTTACCACTTCACCATCAATTTCGTGTGGCGGTCAATCTCCCCCACCATCCAATCAATATCCGAACGAAGGTCATGTCCCTCACATCCTATCTTTTAATACGTTGTGATTGGTCATGTCCTCACAACATATCTTCAAATATCCCCAACATTCAAGCAAAGGTATGTTCTGATCTTTATTTATTTTCCTGCATGAATTTCCTCCTCCCAGAGCGACTTTAGTATGTATACAACATGTGTCTTTTAAATGTTGTAAGCGGTTCGTCCCCACAACATGTGTCTTTTAAATGTTGTAAGCGGTTTGTCTCCACAACATGTGTCTTTCTATGTCGTAAGTGGTTCGTCCCCACGCACTTTATTTTCCGCACTTTATTTTCCGCAAATTACTTTCTACAAATTACTTTAAGTCTGCATTTAAATTCTGCATTATTTTCAAAACCATAGCTAGCACGGGAGCAACTATCTTTACTGCTCATCAAAAATCTTGGTTACACCTCGCTTTTTGATAAGACAGTAAAGAGGGGGCAACTGTTGCTACCCGGTTTTGGATTTTTAAATGAAATGTTTCGTATTTCTTGTCATCAATTTCTTAAAAATCTTACACCTGTTTATTGTCGCCAATCTATTATTTATTTTTACGCTTAATGTCATCTAAATTTTATTCCATACTTTTTTTAAGGCATCTTTATCACTTTTCTCATTCGAGCTCATATCAGTTCCGGGTAAATTTCTCGAAACCAATGATCGAACAATTTCACACATTAGCTACTTATTTTTTATTATTATTTTAACTCGTGCTATCCTGTTACATTTCGTTCAATTTTTATTTTTAGCAATTTTTATGTTCGAACCTTCGTCACATTACAAGCAAATTTGTATCGAACTATGCGGCGAACATTTTGTCACTTGCTGTGTTCCAATTATTTTGTTTTATTTTGCTCTACATTTTAGCATTTTCGATTCGAGTTTTGTTTGATTTCAGGCAAGATTTCTCGTACCGTCAGCTCGAACCAAATAAACAAATAATTTGTATTTTCCCTCTCATTTTCATCATCGTCGTTGATCACCATGACTTTTTCTTCTTCAAGCTCATCTAACGCTCCTCACTCTCTCCCTTGGTGTCCAAGTTTCCATTTAATGCCCATCCTCTCATCTCTGCAACTTATCCTCTCTGTCCAACCTCTCCCTCACTGTCCCTAGGCTACGAGCAGCCTCGACGTGGCACTTCTCCTCCCTTGCTCCTCATGTTCAACCTCGTCATCGCGACGTCATCAACGCCGACGTCATCTCCTCCTCCACCGACTTAACTTCAGCTATAAATAGCCAGCCTCTCCAAGCTTTCTTGGGGGGGGGGGGGAGATAGAGGAGCCAAGTGAAGATCACTCTATCCTCCATTGTTCTCCCTTTATTTTTATTTTTATTTTATGCATATTTATTTATGTCCGCCATCGTCGAAGCCACTGCCGAGCCGTTGCTGGGTTGCTGCCTCATCACCGCGTTATTGCTGCTGGGCTGCTGGGCTGCCGTCGTTGCCTGTCACGCCACCGGTTGCTTGCTGTCTTGGTTACTGGAACGATGCAGACGAGGGAGGGAGATGATGAATAGGGCTGGTCATTTTAATTGACCATGGGCTTGGCTTGTGGAGAGGAAGGGTTGCTGCCAGCCCAACCAAGTGGGGAAAGGAGTGGGCTGTTCCAGCCCATACGGGAGAGGAAGAGAAGGGCCAGCCAGCCCATCTGTTGGGCCCTGCTAGCGGGCCCAGCTGGTGGGGCCCACTTTCGGCCCAGTGGGCCGAACCCTGACTTTTTCAGGCCCGTCGTATTTTTTTCGTATGCTTTTGCTGCTTATTTATTTTTTTCGCACCTATGTACTGTTTATTTATTTCTACTCTCGTATTGTTTATTTATTTTTCGTATGCTTGTATGCTTGTTTACTTTCGCCCGCTATGCATGCTTAGATAATTATTTATCCAAACTAATCATTCTCGCTCGCGTACAGCAATTGTCAAATATTTAATCGTTCAACGTTATCCTCTCCTCATATCAATAATCTCAAAAAGGGTAAGACCGGTCAAACCCTTCACAAGTAAACGTTTCTTTTCCTTTTATTTATTCACGCTTTATCGCATTTACACTCATATGCATGAATATATAGAATTGTTAAAATTTAATTTGTTGGGGATGATCACTAAAGTAGAACCTTTTATATTTCAAGCATGATTTAAACACCTCTTTTTATCCGGTAACCTTTTCTAGGATGTGACTCGGGTGCCTAACACCTTCCCGAGTCCATAATACGACCCCGAACCACTGTTCTCGGGTTCAGACCCATTTTGCCTTAGCTTTTACTTTTTTATGCCATGATTTTAGGTTCCCTAAACCTAGAAACAAAATAGGGTGGCGACTTCATTTGCATTGTGTGAGATGAGTCCAATTTCGTCTCACATCTAGTCCCAAACCCGCGTCGCATTAGGAAAAATCCAAAAAGGGGGTGCGATAGGAGTATTCAATGACACTTTAAAAAGTATATAGTATAAAGTGACACTTGGCCCTAAGTACTAGAGGGGCGCAATTTAAAAAACCCGTACAATCTTATATGACTTGACTTCCAACTTCTTTTTTGGAATTTATTAAATTAATACAAAATGTGCAAATGTTACTGAATGCAAGAAGAATTTAATAATTTTTTAAGAATTTCGTAATTTTGTTCTATATTCAATAACTTTTGGTTTAATTTTGTATTTTTTATAAACTTATGGAAAGGAGCAAAAAATGAACGAAATATGCAAGAAAAATAATTGAATGGAAAAAGGATTCTATAATGTTTACATATTCCTTCAATTTTTGTTTCAATTCCATAATTTTTATAAAAATATGAATATAAGAAAAATTATGAAATATGCAAGAAACGTTATGGAATGGAAGAGGAACTCAAGAACTTTTTAAAGATTTCGTAACTTTCTTAAGACTATGTACGTAATTTTTCTTACATATTTTGTAACTTTTATTTTCAATTCTGTTATTTTTGTAAAATTATGGAATATGCAAGAAAAGTTATGGAATGGAAGAAGACCTCCATATATTTTTTTATGGATTCTGTAATTTTTTTAAGGATTTGTAATTTTTCTTACATATTTCGTAATTTTTTGCTTCAATTCCTTAATTTTTATAAAGTTACAAAATATTTAAGAAAAGTTACAAAATGGAACAAGAACTCTGTAACTTTTTAAGAATTCTGTGATTTTTTTTAAAATTTCGTAACTTTTCTTACATATTTTGTAACTTTTTTTTAAAAATTTCAAAGTTACGTATAAAGATACGGAATATTTAAAATGAAATATATATGAAAGAAAAGTTACAAAATTAAGAAATATTTCATAACTTTATCTATAGAATAGGTTGTAGGTAAACTGTATTTTTTTATTTAATTTATTTATAAAAAAATAAAATTACACCATTATATAATCCAACATTCTTAAATGTATTATGACATTATATTACGAAGCCCTTCCAGCATCCTAGAATTGCCCCTTTGAATTAACTACCTCTACGAATCAAGCAATCCAAATTAATTAAGAACAAAAAATGTAAATTAATTTCATTGCTTGAAGCAAATGGAATTTTATATACTCCCTCCGTCCAACATTGTTTGTCATTTTAGACATTGGCACACTGTTTAAGGAAACACTGTGTGCATGCGGAGATCACCATAATGTCCTTCACAAATACTCAAACTTTCCCTTTCCTCGCTCTTCTTCACATTTCAGTTCTGCGCTTCGTCCTCCCGCTTACTTCCCAATTTTTTCCCAAAATCCCTCCAAAATTTTGGGTATTTCCCTTTCAAATTTTCCCTTTTTTCCGCGGAGAGTTTAAGCTATCAGATCAAAATGGTCTCTCACCTCCTATTTTCATTTTCCCACCCATTTTCGACACTATCTACAGTTCAACGTTTGATTTTGCGATTTATTCTTCTGGAAAAAAAATGGCTGACAATGATTTCGACCCTATCCATTTGTTTCACAACAATCCTTGCACACGGGCAGACATCGATAATGCTAATGCAGGCGACGGATCCGACAATCTATATGATGTTCAAACAACTGTAGAAGGCGCTGAAGCACAGGCCCCCGATGGGGGACATGTGGATGAAATCCATGAAGATTTGACAGCCCAAGACCTAAACCTAGTACATGACAATGGGGTTGAAGGTGAAATCAATTTAATTTAACCTGTAATTTGATTAACTATGTGTCATCTATTTTGGTTGGTTTGCAACTATTAAACACAAGAAAATGTTGTCTCTCTTGCAATGATGTTGTGTTGTGATGATGGTAGGTCCAAAATCAAGAAGGATAGAGCTCTACAGTGAGGACAGAAGCGCAACCTATAATATGCTTCTACAAAAGAGTGTTAACGGGAAGTTAAAGAAATACTCAACAAGGGAAGTTGCTGATACATTCGGAGTCAATATGCGATCAATCCAACGGCTGTGGAAAAGGGGAAGGGACTCTACCAACCACAATATTTCTCAGTCGAGAGTTAAGAATTGTAGGAGAAAAAGGATTGAATTTAACTTGCAGAAACTTCGAGATATTCCTTTAAGGGATCGAACAACCCTAAGGTCTTTATCTACATCTTTGCATATTTTGAAGTCATATTTGATGCACAAATTGAAACAAGGAGAATTGAAGCGACATAGCAATACCATCAAACCAACACTCACAGAGGCAAACCGTTTGCAAAGAGTGTGTCACTGTCTTTCAATGATTGATCCAGACTCACTTCCGGCATCGAATCATTTCTACAACATGGAAAATGTGGTCCACATTGATGAGAAATGGTTTCAAACAACAAGGAAGGTCCAGGCGTACTATCTCCTGGCTGACGAAGATGAACCTGTAAGAACTATTCAAAGTACCAATTTTATTCCAAAAATTATGTTCCTTGCAGCTATTGCTAGACCTAGATATGACTCGCATGGTAGTTGTACGTTTGATGGTAAATTAGGATTGTTTCCATTGGTTACTAAAGTTGTTGCTATGAGGTCCAGCTCAAATAAGATAGCTGGAACATTAGAGGTGAGGCCAATAAAGGTGATTGATAGGCATGTCATTCGGAAGTTTATGATTGACTACATTTTACCTGCCATTAAGGCCAAATGCAATCCAATCATCCTTGCAACTGTTGCTGCTCATATTCTATATTAACATTGTAAGACATGGTTTCTCTTGGTTCAATAAAGAAAATGTATTGCTTTATGTACATTGACATTGATTTCTGTTTTTGTATTGCAGGAAATAGTTGGATTTTGAATTCCATTGCACGAAATAATTGGATTTTTTGGTTACAGGGGCCAAGTAGAATTAGTATGTTATTGATACGAATCCACGCATCCAGGTGCCTTTACCACCAGCTGGGCCTATGACTCGAGCCAGAGCTCAAAAGCTTCAAGACCGATTGTCATCTCTCATTCACAAGGAGCTAGAGTCGGAGATGACAAGTGAGAAAGCTGCACTTAGGGAGAAGACGACGAGAGTAGTGAATCTTCTCACCTTCAGCTTGACCGATGTTGACTCTGCTAGAAACGGCACTTGACCGTTTCACCCAAACGGCACTTGCCCGTTTTGATCAAAACGGCACTTGTCCGTTTCACTTAGCCGTTACCGATTCTAGCATCTGTCGCGCTTGCCGATTGCTATACCCGTTCCGTGTTCACACCTGTCTGCTCTTGATGATAACGGCTCCTGTCCGTTTCGCCTAGAGTTGACGCGCGTTGACTATTTTAGCAAGGCTGCGCTTTTCTATTTATTTTAGCTTAATTAATTAAATAGACACTTTAATTAATTAGTTAAGTGTTTTACTTTAGTTAATATTCCTATTTTGGAATTAGGGTTTGCTTGTAACCTATATAAGGAGCCGCTTGGCCTCCTTAAAAACTTGGCTGTTATTTGATAAATTGAGATATTCTCTTCAATCCCCGCCCCTTGTTCAAGTCGGTTGAACCTTGTTCTTCTTGAGTCTGCAATACTTGAGTCGTATACAAGTAAATCTTGGAATTGCGTTATTGTGTCGTTTCTCTTAGTGTGATTCTCACATCGTTGAGTCTAGTCCTAAGAATCCGATTCAAGATCCTTGACTTGAAATCGATTAGGGCTCTTAGCACAGGTTAGCTAAGTGGTCTAAGCTCGTACTTGTCGAGTTATTTGTTTCCGCAGGAAATCCGTCTTTGAACAAAGATCAAAATTAGTCCTACGCATCCTAAGGAACCAGGATCGTATCAGTTGGTAGCGGAGCTTAAGGCGTTCAAAGATTGGTAAGTATCTTATCTTGTTTCCAGTTTTCATTGCTGGAATCGGTGTGTTCTTCAACTCCATTCAAAACCGATTTCTTTGCTGTGCTTGGTTCGTATATGTGCAATTTGCCTGTCAAGTCGAATTTGTATTTATATACATAGCTATTGAAGTCCAAATTTGGTGAGAAAGGTCTCGTTGGAAAGCTACACCTGTTAGGTTTCTGAATCAAAAACAATCAAGCGATTCGGATACCGGAATCAAAAGGTATAGTCGATTTACTAAATTGTGTTTGCTGCCAAATCCTGCACAATTTTCAGTTGTCGAAATTGAATTTATATATATAGCTACTGCAGTTTCTTTTGAGTGAATAGGAACCCTTAGGGAAGGTGTGTTTGTTGGGCTTCCGAATCAAAAAGAATCAATCGATTCGGAGTTCAGAGTAAAAAGTTCTGATCAAAACACTAAATTGTGTTTTGCTGTCAAAAAAAAAAAAAAAAAAAAATAGGAAGAAAGAAAAGACAAAACAGCAACTTCAAAAGAATCAAGAGAAGGTTGCATTAGGTCAAATAAAAAAAAAATATATATATATATATATATATATAACAGAATTGGAGATTAACTTTATTTGAGTTGTTTCGAGTCGAATAGAGCTTTTCTTTGATTCCTTAATTTTGTCTTCTACTCCACTTGTTATTTGTTTAATTGATTGCTCTTGCGATTAATCAAATCCCAAGTATCAACGATTGTTTGAAGCTAGTTGTCCTTGAGAGTCTTCTTGGAAGCTTTTCTTGAATTCTTGAGTCTCACTCACGCTTGAACATTGCAGGATTTTGAGAAGAATTTTGTGAGATTATTAGAGTGTTTAAACACGAGAGTAAACACGTGAGGGAGCGCTAGGTTAGTGCAATTTTACGTTTTCTTTTGTGTTGTGAATTTCAGGAAAACTTATAGATGGCTCAGGAAGGAGTACAGCCCGATCTGTCGGCCATGTTGGCTAACATAACGGAACAGCTCCGAACCATGACTGAACGGCAATTAACTGCCGATGCCAGAATGGCTCGGGTGGAAGCGTTAGCCACCATAAACCCGGTCCATAGAGCAGCGGAAGATCTACATGACGAGCATATGACCGAACTGTCCGAAGAGGATGACGTCGCTCGTCGACCACAAAATGTGAATCCGCAGCGTGATCTTGCCCGAGTTCCTCCCAGGAGAATTGCTAGACGTGGGCCACAAGTCCCACAGCCTGATCTGGACGGCGAACCTGACGGGGGAGAAGGATGGATATATGCTCGGGACGGACCGAGAAGGGAGAGAAGGGATGATCGGGGTGGTAGAAGAGATCGGGACGAGGACCGATTGGATGCTAATCTCAACAGCATCAAAATGAAAATACCTCCGTTTGAGGGTACTGACGACCCTGATGCTTTCCTGATTTGGGAACGGAAAGTCGATGCTATTTTCCTATGCCATAATTATTCGGAGGGTAAGAAGGTCCAGTTAGCAGCAGTAGAATTCGGTGGGTATGCTAGTCATTGGTGGGAACAGCTCAACCTGAAGAGAGCCGCAGTTTATGCTGGTCCGATTACTGACTGGGGTGAGATGAAACAGGCGATGAGACAACGGTTTGTCCCTGCCCACTTTCACCGTGAGCTTCATCAACGGCTTCAAACCTTGAAGCAAGGCAGCAAAGGAGTTGGTGCCTACTTTAATGAGATGGAGATTGCTTTAGCTCAAGCAAAGATTACTGAGGAACCTGAGGTAACAATGGCTCGGTTTAGTGCTGGTTTGAATGCAGAGATTGCCGACGCCCTGGAGCTGACGCAATACAATACTCTTGAGGAGATGCTTCACATGGCACAGAAGATTGAGAAGCATCGGAAAGCTAAGAGTTTCTCTAAGTCTACTGGGTCGACACCTTGGAAGAAGCCGTCTTGGCATAAGGAAGACAGAACGGCTCCTACCGTTCCAAAGACCCCCGCCAGTGCCGTTATCCCTTCCAAAACGGCTACTACCAAACCTTACACTCCACCTGTAGATCGGTCAGCCACTAGAGAAATTGTTTGTTTCAAATGCAACGGCCGAGGACACAAGAAATCGGAGTGTCCGAATAAGAGGGTTTTCATCATCAGGCCAAATGGAGAGGAAGAATCGGATGATGAGCAGGAGGAATCGGACCCTGAGGAAGATGGTCAGGCCGATTCGGATGATGACTGTCAGAGAGGTGAGCAGGTTCGGTTGCTTGTAATCCGACGGAACCTGAACATACAATCCACCGAAGAAGTGTGTGATGAGGAGCAACGCACCAATCTGTTCCATACCCGAGGTGTAATTGATAACAAGGGTTGCTCCATTATTATTGATAACGGAAGCTGCACAAACTGTGCCAGTGCGCTGATGGTTTATAAGCTGCAATTGCCGACGGTAAAGCATCCGAAACCGTATCGTCTACACTGGATGACGGACGATAACGGTATTAAGGTGACCAAACAGGTACTTGTTAAGTTTCGTATCGGCAAATACCAAGATGAGGTTCTCTGTGATGTTGTGCCGATGCAGGCAAGCCATATCCTTCTTGGACGACCATGGCAGTTTGATCGAGAAGCGAATCATGATGGAAAGAGAAACCTCTACAAGTTGGTTAAGGATGGCCAGAAATTCACCTTGGCACCGTTAACACAAGCTGAAGTGTTTGAGGATCAGCAATGGCTTGCTAAGTCACATGCTGAATATGAAATTGCAAAACAGCTTGCGAGAGAAAAAGAAGGTTTGAGTGTGAAAAATAAAGAGGGAAACACCGAGTGTGTGAGCCTCAAACATTCGCATGAAAACAGCAAGCATGCAGAGGGCGAGTGTAAACATTCGCATGAAAACAGCAAGCATGCAGAGGGAGAGTGTAAACATTCGCACGAAAAGAGTAAGCGTGCTGAGAGTGGCATTGAGAGAAAATGAGAGGTCAATAAAAAGAAATTGAGCGTATATGCCAAGGGGAGCGATGTGAGGAGAGCACTGATTTCTCATAACAACTGTTTTGACGCTAGCCGTCCTCTTCTTCTAATCCATTTTCGCTCTTATTGTTTAACCTCCACTGGAACAGAATGGCCACATACCGTTCCGATTCGTATTTCGTCTCTCTTACAGGAATTTGATGACGTACTGCCCGAAGAAATGCCGCCTGGCTTGCCTCCACTCCGTGGCATAGAACATCAGATCGACTTTGTTCCTGGATCGGCAATTCCACATCGGCCAGCTTACCGATCCAATCCAGAGGAGACCAAGGAACTACAACGGCAAGTGGACGATTTGCTTGCGCGTGGGTATGTTCGGGAGAGTCTGTCTCCATGTGCCATTCCAGTCATTCTCGTTCCAAAGAAGGATGGATCTTGGCGCATGTGTGTTGATTGTCGAGCAGTCAACAAAATCACTGTAAAGTATCGCCATCCTATCCCTCGATTGGATGATATGTTAGACGAATTAAGTGGTAGTAGAGTATTTTCTAAAATTGATTTAATGAGTGGCTACCACCAAATTCGCATGAAAGAAGGGGATGAATGGAAAACTGCTTTTAAAACTAAGTATGGTTTATATGAATGGATGGTTATGCCGTTTGGCTTGACTAATGCTCCTAGCACCTTTATGAGGTTAATGAACCATGTACTTCGGCACTTAATTGGCAAATTTGTTGTAGTTTATTTTGATGATATCTTAATCTATAGCAAGACATTTGATGAGCATGTTTTCCATCTTAGGGAAGTTTTTCTCACACTTCGTAAGCAGAAATTATATGCTAAACCTAGCAAGTGTTCCTTTGCAATGGAACAAGTGGGTTTTCTTGGTTTCATTGTGAGCGCAGATGGCGTTAAGGTGGATGAAGAGAAGATCCGTGCGATACGGGAATGGCCGACGCCGAAGGCCGTTACCGATGTGAGATCGTTCCATGGATTGGCGAGCTTCTATCGACGTTTTGTAAAGGATTTTAGCACCATTGCTGTGCCGTTGAATGATTTAACTAAAAAGAATGTTACTTTCAGGTGGGAACAACAGCAGGAGGAGGCGTTTGATACCCTCAAGGAACGGCTGTGTGCCGCTCCCGTGCTAGCTTTGCCCGATTTCAACAAAGCGTTTGAGATAGAGTGTGACGCCAGCGGCTTAGGCATCAGTGCCGTTCTGATGCAGGAGAAACGGCCGATTGCCTTCTTCAGTGAGAAACTCAAGGATGCTCAACTCCGATATCCGACCTATGACAAGGAGTTCTATGCCCTTGTCCGAGCATTGGAGACATGGTAACACTACCTGATGCCGCGAGAGTTCATCATCCACACTGACCATTTGAGCTTGAAGTACCTCAAAGGACAAGGGAAGCTCAATCGGCGACATGCCGTTTGGATGGAGTTTATTGAGGCTTTCCCTTATCACATTCAGTACAAGCAAGGTAAAGAGAATGTTGTTGCTGATGCGTTGTCACGCAGGTATGCATTAATTACTTCTCTTAATGCCAAGTTGCTTGGGTTTTCACATATTATAGAACTCTATGCTGCCGATTCTGATTTTGGTGATATCTATATGCATGGCGTTTCTATTTCTGGTTCTAAATTCTTTAAGCAAGAGGGATATTTATTCAAGGGAAAACAATTGTGCATCCCTCATTGTTCTCTTCGTGAATTACTTGTGCATGAAGCCCATAGTGGTGGTCTGACGGGTCACTTTGGCGTGACTAAAACTTTAGATGTCTTGCATGATCATTTTTATTGGCCTCACATGAAACGCGATGTAGTCCGCATAATTGCTAGGTGTTTGACTTGTCGTAGAGCCAAATCTAAATCTGCTGGTCATGGCGAATACATGCCGTTACCTGTTCCTTCTCATCCTTGGACCGATCTGTCCATGGATCTTGTTGTGGGGCTGCCTCGGTCTAAGAATGGAAAGGATAGTGTCTTTGTTGTGGTGGACAGATTTTCGAAGATGTCCCACTTTATTGCCTGTTCGACTACTTGTGATGCTACTCAGATTGCTGATTTATTCTTTCGTGAAGTAGTCCGTTTGCATGGTGTTCCTTTGACTATTGTGAGTGATAGGGATACTAAGTTTCTTAGTCATTTTTGGCGTGTCTTGTGGAAGAAGCTTGGTACTAAATTGTTGTATTCTACTTCTTATCACCCACAAACGGATGGTCAGACAGAGGTTGTGAATCGTACTCTTGGTTCACTTTTACGCACGTTAGTTCGTAAGCATGTTTCTACTTGGGTTGATCATTTACCGTTTATTGAATTTGCTTACAACCGTGCTGTTCATTCAACTACTCATTACTCACCGTTTGAACTTGTGTATGGATTTAATCCTAGAACTGTTTTGGATTTGACTCCTTTACCTCTGAGTGATGTTGTAAGTTTAGATGGTGCACAGAAGGCTGATTTTGTCAAGCAATTACATGCTACGGCAAAACAGAATATTGAGCGAATGAATGAGAAGCTTATGCAGAAACGGAACGATGGCCGACGGCTAGTGACGTTCCAGGTGGGCGATTGGGTCTGGTTGCATATGCGCAAGGAGCGTTTTCCTGACCAACGTCGTGGCAAGCTATCTCCTAGAGGAGACGGACCGTTCCAGATTGTTGAGAAGATCAACAACAACGCCTATAAACTGGCGTTGCCGAGTGAGTACGGTGCCGTTAGCTCTACTTTCAATGTTTCTGACTTAGTTTTGTTTGATACAGATGACGAATATGGACTTGCTGCTGATGCCGATTCGGATTCGAGGGCGAATCCTTCCGACGGGGGAGGGAATGATGCGAATCCACGCATCCAGGTGCCTTTACCGCCAGCTGGGCCTATGACTCGAGCCAGAGCTCAAAAGCTTCAAGACCGATTGTCATCTCTCATTCACAAGGAGCTAGAGTCGGAGATGACAAGTGAGAAAGCTGCACTTAGGGAGAAGACGACGAGAGTAGTGAATCTTCTCACCTTCAGCTTGACCGATGTTGACTCTGCTAGAAACGGCACTTGACCGTTTCACCCAAACGGCACTTGCCCGTTTTGATCAAAACGGCACTTGTCCGTTTCACTTAGCCGTTACCGATTCTAGCATCTGTCGCGCTTGCCGATTGCTATACCCGTTCCGTGTTCACACCTGTCTGCTCTTGATGATAACGGCTCCTGTCCGTTTCGCCTAGAGTTGACGCGCGTTGACTATTTTAGCAAGGCTGCGCCTTTCTATTTATTTTAGCTTAATTAATTAAATAGACACTTTAATTAATTAGTTAAGTGTTTTACTTTAGTTAATATTCCTATTTTGGAATTAGGGTTTGCTTGTAACCTATATAAGGAGCCGCTTGGCCTCCTTAAAAACTTGGCTGTTATTTGATAAATTGAGATATTCTCTTCAATCCCCGCCCCTTGTTCAAGTCGGTTGAACCTTGTTCTTCTTGAGTCTGCAATACTTGAGTCGTATACAAGTAAATCTTGGAATTGCGTTATTGTGTCGTTTCTCTTAGTGTGATTCTCACATCGTTGAGTCTAGTCCTAAGAATCCGATTCAAGATCCTTGACTTGAAATCGATTAGGGCTCTTAGCACAGGTTAGCTAAGTGGTCTAAGCTCGTACTTGTCGAGTTATTTGTTTCCGCAGGAAATCCGTCTTTGAACAAAGATCAAAATTAGTGCTACGCATCCTAAGGAACCAGGATCGTATCAGTTATCTAATGTACCTTCTTTAGTATTTATACAGTTGATGTAGGCATTAAAAAAATGGTATGAGACTACCTCTGTTTTGCATGCTTATTTGTTTCAACAAATTCTGTATTGCTTGATGTACGCTAACATTGATTTCTATTTTTGTATTGCAGGAAATAGTTGGATTTTTTGGTTACGATGGCCAACTAGAATTAGTAGTATGTTATCTAATTTTAGGCGGTTCCTTTAGTAATTAGACAGTTGACGTAGGGATTACAAAAATGGTGAGACTACCTCTGTTTTGCATGCTTATTTGTTTCAACAAATTTTGTATTGTTTGATGTGTTGTGACATTGAGTTCTGTTTTTTTATTGCAGGAAATAGATTGATTTTTTGGTTATGAGGGCCAACTAGAATTAGTAGTATGTTATCTAATTTTAGGCGGTTCCTTTAGTAATTAGACAGTTGACATAGGGATTACAAAAATGGTGAGACTACCTCTGTTTTGCATGCTTATTTGTTTCAACCAATTCTGTATTGCTTGATGGGTTGTGACATTTATTTCTGTTTTGTATTGTAGGAAACTGCTGGTTGTTGAGCTGAATTGCAGGAAAATGTTGGATTTTTTGGTTACGAGGGCCAACTAGAATTAGTAGTATGTTATTTTAGGTGGTTCCTTTAGTAATTAGACAGTTGAGGTAGGGAGTACAAAAAGGGTGTGTGTGCTAGGGGGATGTGTGTATATAGTTGCTCTTGACGCATAGGTTTAGGTGTTGCAGTTGTTGTAATCTGTTCTAGCTATACACATCAGCTACCTTGCATTTTCTGCATTGAATTTATGCATGTTACATATACGAACTGTTTGATAGGAATACGAGACATTTTGGATAGGTTTGCCTGCGTTAATTAAGGTGGTAGAATTGTTTTGCAACTGCAACACTGAAACAATTAAACTGTTTAGCTACTGCCACACACCAAGCTAGCCTTTTACATTCCCAACAATGACACCGTTTCAACACTCAACCGATGCATTCCTTTCCATTATTACACCTCTACCTAACCCTACTTCCATTCTATAAAAATCCTAATTTACAGCACTAAATAGCCAAGAAAGCATACACTTTGTGCCACAAAACCTTTGTTCTGATTCTCCTTCTATGCAGGTTTTCCATGATGGATGTCAACACCAAGGTAGCTCCCCACACCTTTGCGGCCAGGATCTCCAATCATCTCAATGAGGACACAATCCGGCTGGAGCAAAGGGTTCTCTAGAGCAACGAAGACCTCGATGAGCTGAATGAGAGGTTGGAGACTTTGACGCAGCAGATGGACGACATCATGGAGGATGATGTACATGAGGGACTGGCCCTGACTACTCTTGCAGCTTACAGTAAGGCCATCTCACATCTCGATCTCGCAATTGCTCATATAGAGTAAAAGAGAGATGTGATTAATTTGGCACTAACTAGTGTTGCCGTTGCTACTCATGAGTTGAACGGATTTGCAAATGCCATACCAAGCATTCCAAGTGTTCCTGCCGATGATTAGTTATGGTTAATGCATGTATGTATCCTTCGTTTCCCTAATCTCACCATCACAATGTTATGTGATGTGTGTTAAAAATAAAAGGTGTGGTTGTATGAAGTTTAAGTTTTGTGCATGTTCTCATTCTCTGTAATTTGGCATTAAATTTCCAGTAATATTCCGGCAAATTGGCATGAAAATTCGGCAAATTTGGCAACAAAAACTAACATTAACCACAATAAAAATTGAAACAGACGATGCATCATGTAATTAATGCAATCATGGAGATTAAACAAACAAAAAGTGCTCCATTCATTGGCAAATCAAACAGTGAAACAGAGGGCAAATTGGCATGAAGTTTCCAGTCAAATTGAGCCAACCATTGAACAACTTGAAACAAAGATGGTTGATAAAGGTAAATAAGAAACCATATACATCCACATTGCGTCAACAATTACATTACAAGTACATAAAGATAGCCCTTTATACAATAGCCAAAAGATAACCAAAACAGAGTTAGTTGAAACCTATAGTCAGTGGCCAAATACAAAAAACCCAGCAGTGTTCATGGTCATTGCACCCTAGTCACATCCACACCCAAAACTCAACAAATACGAAATTAATCCACATCAATAATACTCTGGGAGTAAGATACGCAACATTAATATGAAATCTGGTTCCCACGTTGGGTCTGTCAACCGAAACATACCTGCAATTGGGAGCTTGTTGAGGTCGAAATCTCTTTCCCCTTTGTACTTGGCGGTCATCGTTTTCTCCTCAGCAGACTGTTCGTTCAAGTCAAAAGGGTGAATCACTTTCGGAGGTGCTTTAGATAGCCTGGACTTCAAACACCTAAAATTCACGATTGGCTCGCCGGTTGCCTCTGTATCGTCGCCGGAATCCTCCACGATTGGATAGGTTTGGCCGACGGAAGCCTCCTCGATTGGCTCGACGGTTGACTTTGTCTCTTCGCCATATTCCTCAACGATTGAATCTGTCTCATGGACGGAATCCTCCACTATTTAATCCATCACACCGCTGGACGCCTCAACAACCGCATGCACGGCATCTCCCCCGCCGACAATGGATTCTGGAACCACCATGCTCATGGAACCATCAAATTGAACCATTGAATCTTCCCAATACTCTTTGATTTCCACGACGGACCTCAACAGACTGGGAAATACCCTAATTTTTTAAGAAACTAATGGGTAAACAGTGAAGGACGAATGTGAAATGAAGGTGGAGTAATAAAGAAATAAATTGAATAGACGGTGATTGACAACCAAATTTTCCATTTCCCACCCAATTGAAATTTCAATTTGCCTCCCAATTTTCCCATGAAAATTCGAACGAAAGATTGAAACGAGAGAGAGATTAGAGGGAGATGGCACTCTTCATGGCAAGGATAAAAAGGGCAAATATGGGAAGAAAGACGATTGAGAACCGAGAACGATATATAATTGGAGAAAATTGAAAATGTCTAAATCGACAAACAATGTGGGACGGAGGGAGTAATAAATGATCCAAACTTAGAATAAATATTGTGACAGCTCTTAAAGAAAGGCTAGCTATATCTAGGCTTATCCCTAGCTATTTCAATTTTTCTTTTAAAAAAAAGATACAACCCAATTGTCGTTTTCATTCGTAGTGTTTCGGCGGTGGAAGGTAAGTGAAATAAGTGTCACCACTTGCTTTTAGAATATCCTCACAAAATACCCAACTTGTTTGAATTTCCACACAAGCAACATTAATTTAAAACGGGAAAAAATAAAAGACTACTTGGCCACAATTTCTTGTTAATTTATAATTTTATAGTCTTTGAATAGATTGAGGAACTTTGAACACAATTATTAGAATAGTACTTGCAATTACTCCCTAACACAAAACATTAATTACCTTTCTAATCTGTCTCATATCTTGAAAACACCCTTCTTCCTCAAGACACTACACAGTACTATACAATTGTTCTTTGCCTTACGGAAGAGACAATTTTATCACACTTTCCCTCACGTAATAATAAATTCTACAAAA
Organism: Viola odorata; assembly: GCA_963691705.1. Classification (NCBI taxonomy): domain Eukaryota; kingdom Viridiplantae; phylum Streptophyta; class Magnoliopsida; order Malpighiales; family Violaceae; genus Viola; species Viola odorata. The sequence continues at coordinate 32,731,848 of OY829545.1, read as the reverse complement.
TTTCATACTAATTGATCCATGCGGCAGTTTTTACTGGTTTTATTGAAATACATACACTATTCAAATTCTGTCACATCCGATGTACGAAAATATTGTAAAATTTAATTATCAATATGCATAGCAGTATACCTCGACAAAAATGTTTGAAATTACTAATTAATTTCTTCCCTATATCCCTACTTACAACTAATATTGACCAAGTCACTGAATGAGCAAGGATTGGTATCTGCAAATGGATCCAAAAGGAGGCCATCCAAATCATCTAAGCTTGGGAATAATTCGTCGCTGAATATCAAATCAGCCATGGCACTTCCATTACTGATTGATTCCTCATCTTCTTCTTCTTCAGTTTTGATGCACACATGATCATCATGGTTAAGTTCAGGGGTAGCTGTCATTGAAGAGGTTGATGGAGAAGTATAGACCGTTGGATCAGAGGACTTAAGATTACTGGACTTGGAGGCGCGTGTACTGCCAGCGAGCGAATTTCTGCGCGTGGGATGAGCGTGGCTGTGCTCTGAGGTGTAGGTTATTATTAAGATTGATGGATCGGAGCTGCACCTCTCCACTTGCTTCCTCGCCAAGCATCCTTTCAAGCTACTACATCTATAATAACTCCTGCACAATTTAGTTGACAAGTTTTTTTAACATATATCATTTTTTTTCAAACAGTATTGTCATGAAATAATAGGGTTTAAATATGGTCCTCCAGCGATCGAACTAGGTGTGTCTACGAGATGAGGATATTGTACCTTGGATGAGGAGATCCTTTGATGGGTTTCTGGCCGTATTTACGCCAAGCCCACTTGTCATTTGAGAGACAATCTTCTGTTACTCGTTCAACTACTCTCTTTTGCTGGTTCTTCCTATTGATCAAGAATCCACAAATACATCTTAGTTGATTGTCTAAAACAAAAACAAAAAGTTGTACAACAGAAACAGTACACAAAATCTTGCCTTTTTTTCGACTTGGTCGCAGATTTATCAGAAGGAAGAGGATGCAGGTTTTGTGGTACTACCTCCTGTTCTTGTTTAGGGGTAGACAAAGACATGGATGAGGTGGAGGCCGGACAAAGAAGTACACTTTGCGGAGAAAGGGTTTGGTGCAACAGAGGGTAAAAAGGCTTATTGTACAGAACATGATCAAGCCCTTGATCAAAACCACCAGTATCTATGGTAGCAGCAGAAGTACTACCACTCAAAACCCCAAGATGATCTAGTCGATGATGATAAATATCGCTGAAAGAATAATTAGAAGCAAAAAGGTTTGGTGGGTAACTCAACATATTTGTATAAATCTCAGTACCACCGCTGCTGCATCCTCTCACCACAGCCTGCAGATCCCAGTCCTCCATCCAACTAAACTGATCAGAACCGCTCATCATGATATCATCCATATATGTCTGAACCCAAAATTATTAAAATACTGAAACTGTGTGTAAACGAAGAACTTATATATGGAGGACAGAAGCTAGGTAGCTGACTTTTTTGTTGAGAAATGGAGAGATGGAGGAGATGCTTGTTTAAGGAAGGGGGTATATGGTTTTATATATTAGGAGATGGTGGTGGTTTGGTGTGGGCTGTACTTACAAAAAAGTCTTATGCTTCTCCATTCCAGTGTCCATTTCGTTTGTTTTTTTCTCGGTTTCTTTTGGTTTGGGGCCGCTTTGCAGCTGATGATGCGCGCGTTTTCACTGGGTTGACTTCGATGGAAAGTCAAAAGAGCAATATAATATTGACCAATAATTTGGACACCAACTGGATAATATCCTGTCCTACACGCTCTCTGACTCATTCCTCAGTCCACGTGGTTTTTCCAATTATTGCGCTCCTTACCATATTTTTTGAAATTGTAATAACATTAAATTATTTTCTTTTCTTATAAGATTAAGGCCTAACTAGCATGCTACTGTTTATAAAAAAGAAACTAGCATGCTATTTAGCTCTTATAAAAAATAAACTAAAATAATTACCTGAATTAATTTGTAAAATAATTTTAATGTAATAATTGAATTTGTGAAATACTCCTTTCATTTTCCATTAAGCGTCATTTTGGACGTTTATTTTTGCTCCAAATTAATTATGTTCTGTTTCTCTCAAAACAATTCTCTTTCGTTTGACACTTTTGGCCCTGCTCTGACATTTCTAACTTTTTCTTTTGGAACGGACCGGGTGAGAATTTTTGGAAATTTTGGAATGGAAATTGAAAATCACTTTGAAAGAGTATTTTAAGGGATGAGAGTAGCTTTACCAAATGCACCATAAATTTACCGATTAGAATTATACTAAATTTTTTTTTTTTTAAATGATATGAATATGAATATAAATATCACTTTTCTCCTTCATGCATAAAATTCAAATAATCTCTATAATTTAAATTTTCAGTTAATATAAACTAATATTATTTATATAATTTTTTAGTATTGTATTTTAACTTTAACTATAGTATGAATTCTATTGTTCTTTTCTTTTTTATAATAGCGGCTGCAAGTTCTTATTCTCACTTGATGCTACCAAGCCCTATATTTAAGTACATATATAAAAATACGAATTTGGCTCCTCTAATGTTCTATTGAACATGATAGGTCATGTTCAGCTAATCTAAACCCTTGAAATTATATGAATGGTTGAGATTAAAAATAAATTAAACTACGTAGTTTTGCATCTAACAAACTAATCTAACACTGTTAACTATTGACGGAATGAAACAACGTTAATGTTAATTAATTTATTCTAAATCTACAAATTCATCTTCTTCCTTTATCATCAATCTTTCCACCAATTCCAGACAAAGAAGTTGATCCTCCCTTTTCCCTCTCTGCACCATAAAGCATCCCACGAACTCTATAGACAACCAGTCAGCTGTTCTGATACATATCTGGGAGCATAACCAACGCGTCGTTAAGCATCAAATTGTTACCAGATCTCCTTGTTCGAATCCCAAAACCCTCCATGGAAGTCTGCAACACCACTCCATTATGAAACCCACGCAAATCGCTCCACAGAATCTTGGAACGAACAACATGCCTGCGAAAGATTAATGGGTAATTGTTGAAATCCCCAACAGAATCAGTCATGGCTTTGTCAATTGGAGCAAAGATTGTTAACCCAGTTGAGCCCGTAATCTCCATCAATTGCAGATCAAGAAATTATGCCATAACAAAGTTAATGTTAATTAATTTCTTCTCTATCTTCAACTTCTGTCGTTTCTGCCGTTCCATTGCAAACTCGAGTTGAAAATGGTGCATGATGCGTGGTAGTGGGTGGTGGGTTACCGGATTTTATTAGCGGTGAGGAAGATGGGTCACTGATGGTGACAGTGGTGATTGTTGGTGTTGTAGATGATGATGAACGCGATTTCAGCAGTGGATAATTGGTGGAGATGATGATAAGGAAAGAAGATGAATTTGTAGATCTAGAATAAATTAATTAACATTAACGTTGTTTCATTCCGTCAGTTTCAATAGTTAACAGTGTTAGATTAGTTTGTTAGATGCAAAACTACGTAGTTTAATTTATTTTCAATCTTAACCATTCATATAATTTCAAGGGTTTAGATTAGTTGAACATGACCTATCATGTTCAATAGAATATTAGAGGAGCCAAATCCTAAAAATACACACTTCTATAGGCAATGATGATGATGAATGATATATTAACAAAGAAGAATATTTTAGGTAAAAAAATTTAATTCAATATATATATATGCGCGCGTGTAATTTTTTTTCTTTTTTCTTTGGCATCCTCGCAACTTAAATTAATCTTATTTGAGTACTGTCAAACCTCTTAAGAGGATGACTCTCCCTGCGTGATTTATGTAATTAATTTTTTAATATGTATAAAAACAATTTTACCTTAAATATTCTTATTTAATTAGTACTATTTCACTATCAATTCTCATCATTGATGCCAAGTGTAATTAAAACTTTATCCGATGCCAATGTGCCTTATTTATGAAGTGGGTAGGTTCTTATATATATTGTTCTAAGAAAAAAAGAGAGAGAGAGGTTATATATATAAAAGAAAAATTTACTAAAAAAAATATAGTAGTATATAAAAGGAAAAAAGGTTTAGATAACGTTTTTTATATATAGGTTAACTTGCCAATAAACTAGACAATTGACTTTAGTTAGCTTGAAATAACATTCGACAATCAGTGGAAAGATGAATTCATTATATACACCTTGATGCGATGGCTCTCCTTCAATTTCAATTATTGTGTTTGCAATTTAATTACTTAATTAGGAAGGTTTATAGGACATCAATACCACAAAAAAAAAAAATAGGGAAACTCTCTCCCTAACCTAACCTAGCCATTTTTAGGTTAGGAAAGGGTTCTTCTCCGGTCAACCCACTGATGCCGGAGTGACAGTGCCATCTTGCCTCTCTCAGGTGGCGCTCAAAACACCAGCATACCCACTGTAGCTGGCGTGAAACAATTTCCTTGGCATGTCAACGCAATTGAGAAGGATGAATAAGTGTAGATGTGCTGATCTTACCTATCTGTCTCCTTCCCCTCAGAGACCGGCACAAAGGTTCTGGCTAGAATTGTGTAAAAATGGCATCCGCCTTGGTAACACTCACACCCAGATCAGAGCGCATAGGGAAGTTCCTTACAAATCTAGAGCGTCGGAGCTCGATGTGGGTATAGGGGTTACGACTTTCTATGTGATAAATCTCCCTCTTCATGTGGACAATCAATCCTTTAGGTATTTGATTAATCGGAGGTCGAAGCTCCCTAGGTTTGGTAGTCTTCGGGATATTTACATCCCAAATCGAAGGAATAAGGCAGGAAGGAGGTTTGGTTTCATTCGTTTGGCCGATGTAGACAATCTTAAAGAGATGGAATATGCACTAGATCACCAATTTATAGGAGCTTCAACATTGCGATGTAGGGTCGAGAAATACGGGAGACGGAAGCTTGCCACAAACGCGACAGTAAGGAAGGAAAGGAAGACATGTCCTAGCGTGGAAGTTGTAATCCCAAAACCAGCAGAGGCTCAACCTTTTTGTCAGGACCGCTCTATAGAAGCAGACGAAGAACGAGTTTTAGAGACTAAGTGATAAGCTCCGGCTTCCAACGTGTGGAGATAGGTGTGATCGTATCACTAAGGGAACCAAATTAGCTGAGATTATTGATATCAAGGCTCAAGAAGATAATGTGGTTTAGTTAGCTAGGAGTGCAGTGGGGATTTTGAGACGTGTTGAGGATACACCAAAAATCCAAGAATTGGTTCTAGAGGCGGGTTGGATTTGTGAGACGAGTGATAACTATTGATGCCACTGAGGCGGCATCTCCACCCCTCCACCGGGTGACCAGGCCAGGACACTGTACATGATGAGGGAGACACGACCCTGGGATGGTCGACATCAGCGGAGGGGGCTCTCACGCGACATCCGCACGGCGGCATCCCATCCCAGGTCATCCTTGACGTCTCTCCGCATGACGTCATCCCGCATGACATCACTCCTCACCACCCACAGCGACATCTATCACCCCAGCGACATCTACTCGGGGGTAGCTCCTACCCCCTGTCGGTATATTCCTTCCTTTACCTATAATTACCCCCACCCATCCTGACAAGGGGGTAAGCCTAAGATAGCGTACTGAAACCCTGCCGTTTTGACTACTCATACTGACTTAGGCATCGGAGCGTTTACGCCGGAGACCCCCTTCGGCGCTTTACAGGTAACGAAGACCCCGGAATAGTGTTCCCGACCAACCCAGATCAAGCCGATCCTGCCCGGCATTTCTCGGACTCTTATCAAGTGGTGCTTTCATTGAGAGTCTTGGTTAATTAAGTGAGCTTCCTTAATAACCAAGCTCTATTTTTTCTGAGAGTCGAAGGATCATGGCTTTAGATTCAGAATCCACATCCCCTCATGCCCATAATATTCACGCGCGCAGAGAACTTTTTCCCACGTCTTCGTCCAGTACTCTTGTCACATCACGTGAAACTTTTTCTGCGCAGACAGATTTTCTTTCCGGATTGACAGCTGGCATACCGTTTTCTCAGACGGGTACCCCGTTTCTTTAAATGGGTCCCCACTTTTCTTCAGCGGGTACCCCGTTTTCTCATATGGCCGGATCTAGCCACTCCGCTCCTCCCCCCACGGGTCCTGGAATAGGCAACTCTAACACTCCTTCGGTAAGCTCGATGTTAGCTCTTCGCGCCCACCTAGATTACATGATTGGGTTGGCCGCCGGCTCCACTTCTAGCACCGCGACATCGGGTGTATCCTCTCGAATCATTTTCACCTCGTCTATCGTCGCTGATCGACCAGTATCGCCCCGACGCCAGGTGAATGTCCCTCTAACCTCACCTACGATAAGCACATCATTCAGCTTCGCGCAATTTGTAGACGGACGAGAGGAGCCCTACAGGCCGCGGGTACCGCGGATTCCCGTTTCTCAAGTAGAGCGACAACAAGATGAGTACATGGAGCGTTGGGACGGCAGAAGAGAAAGAGCTGGTAGAGAGGTATCCGTGGAACAGAGTGAAAGATCAAGCAGTAGGAGGCGTCGAACCCGTTCACCTAGAAGTCGTAGCCGGTCTCCCAGGCAGCGTCATACCCCTGAGCCTCGAGGGTACAGGCGACACCTGGATATCTCTCCACCCCGTCATGATCGTGAGATCTTGGATGACACCGCGGGTCATCCCTTCACCCACCGTATAAGGCACCACAGGGTCAGCCGACATGTTAAGCTCCCCACGGAGTCATATGAGGGCACCAAGGACCCCATCTCGCATCTTAACAAAGTGAAAGACTTCATCCAGTTCCAAACGCACAATGACGCAGCATTGTGTCAAATATTTGTTATGACATTGTCGGGGGTAGCCCGCCTCTAGTTCGAAGGACTTCCCGCTCGATCAATTGACAATTTTCAGCAACTAGAAGCCAAGTTTAGGAGTCGCTTCAGCACAGCTATTCCCATTCGGAAGTCTGCCGCTGCCTTATTTGATATATGTAGAAAACCAGAAGAGTCCTTGAACAGTTATCTCGATCATTTTGATACGGAAATGTCGTTAACACCTGGTATCACCATTGATTTTACCATAGAGGCTTTGAAACGAAACTGTGGATACGGAAAGCTGAGAGACACGCTGATGGTGGACCCCCAACGACTCTAGACGTATTAAGACTGAAGGCCCACAATTACGCGAGAATGGAAGAGGAGGAATACAGAAATAGGATACGGGACATGCCCCAGAACGCCCCTCCTGTTCCTGCTGTTCAAGGTGACGAATACGCTCAACAGATAGACTATATTCCCAAGGCGTCGAATCGACAGAAAGGTAACTTTTCCAGAGGAAAAATGGGTGGCTTGAATGCTCAGCGGCAGGAAGATCCACCTAAGGGTCGAATATACGACCCCGACCTACCTCCCCTCACACTCCCACGAGCGGAAATCTTAGCCATTATTCAGCAGCGGAACCTGCCAATCCGCTATCCAGCCCCTGTGAAGCCAGGAGTAGTTATGGAAGTAAGGGAGAATGTTTTTTGCAAGTTTCATAAGGTTAGGGGATATTCTACAGAGGCATGCAGAGAATTGAAGTCAGCAATACAGCGCTTGTTGGAAGAAGGCTATCTTAGAGAATTTGCCACCCGAATGAGAGAAGAAACTAGAGGCGACCCCTCGCATGGGGCACCAAGTGATCACCAATTGCCCCCTCCCCTTGGAGGTAGCGGGACTTCTGATATGAGGAGAAAGGAAGCGTTAATGATTCATGATGAGGACATCCCCATTATCAACATTATTGCTGGTGGTGCGTCGTTGTTAGACGAGGTTACCCCCGCGACACCCGCGGCAGGAGAAAAGCGGAAAAGGGAAGGCCAGCCTGTAAAAAATGGGGCGATTGATGTACTGGACAGAATGGTGATATCCTTTTCAGAAGAGGATGAGAAGGGCATCGTTTTCCCTCATAATGATGCGCTAGTGGTCACATCGGTCATTAGGAGCCATGGGGTACAGAGGACCCTCATCGATAACGGCAGTGCGGTAAATTTATTTTCGTTGGAGGCATATAATCTTATGAAGTGCCCCGCCGGTGAATTGGCGCCTTGCAAGAAACCCATCATTGGAGTGGACGGCATCCCTATACCCGTAAGTGGAGTCACAGCGCTGCCTGTGTATTTTAGAGAAGACACGTCCAAGCGATCAGAAGAGTTAATGTTCCTGGTTGTGGACCTCATCCTACCGTATAATGTCATTCTAGGGTGGCCATTCCTCAATTTATTTTCGTTGGAGGCATATAATCTTATGAAGTACCCCTCTTGGGAAGGAGTAGTATCAATCAAGGGCGACCAAAAACTAGCCGTCGAGTGCTATTCACTCATGGTCCAAAAGAGCTGTGATCAATATGTGTGCGTGGCAGCGGATCCCTATGAACAAAGGGACGAAAGGCGAGCCCAGCCAGTAGATGCAATGGTACCCATCCCCATCCAGGGCAATGGTGAGGCGAGCTTCCAGGTCAATGAAAAGTTAACCCCTGAGGAGAGCGCACAATTAGCTCAGCTGTTGAACAAGTGCAAAGGAGAGTTCGCCTGGAAACCGGCGGACATGCCTGGTGTGTCCAGGGAGGTGGCCGAACATCGACTCAACATTGACCCACACGCCATGCCGGTTCAACAGAAGCGGCGAGCGTTCTCTGCGGAAAAGATGGTTGTGATCGATAAGGAGGTAGCGAAATTGTTAGACGCGGGATTCATCCGAGAGGTTCAATATCCCACTTGGTTGGCCAACCCCATCTTAGTCCTCAAGCCTAGCGGAGATTAGCGCATGTGCATTGATTTCACTAACTTGAACGACGCTTTCCCCAAGGATTGTTATCCGCTTCCCCGGATTGATCAGCTGGTCGATCAAGCGGCGGGGTACGCATATTTGAGTTCCTTAGACGCCAATTCTGGATACCATCAAATTCCCATGGCAAAGGAAGATGAGGAAAAGACGGCATTTATAACCCCAAAGGCCACCTATTGTTACACGGCGATGCCGTTTGGTTTAAAGAATGTGGGGGCAACTTTCTAGCGTATGGCCAACAAAGTATTCGAGGGACAAATCGGGAAAAATGTAGAAGCATACATGGATGATCTACTGATCAAGAGCAGAAGCTTCAGTGACCATTTGAAGGACCTACAAGAGGTGTTTGACACATTAAGGAAGTATCAGATAAAATTGAATCCTCGCAAATGCGCGCTTGCATTTCAAACGGGAAATTTTTTGGAGTATGTGGTAAGCCAAAAGGGCATCCAGCCGAACCCGTCAAAGATTAAGGCTATTCATGACATGGTGTCGCCGCGAACCCTTCAAGAAGTCCAGAGGTTAACAGGATGAGTTATTGCTTTGGGACGGTTCATCTCTAAGCAAGGCGAGAAGTGCTTGTCGTTCTTTAAAGTCATACGCAGAAAAGCTCCTTTTGGATGGACACAAGAATGCGAAGAAGCGTTCGTGGGTTTGAAAGCTTACTTGTCGTTCGACTTGGTGCTAGCACGACCGGAGCCGGGTGACACCCTATTCCTGTACCTTGGCATCACGGATGAAGTGGTCAGTGCCGTTCTGGTGCGGGAGGACAATCATAATCACCGCCCTATTTTCTTTGTCAGCCATGTGTTGAAAGACGCTGAGGTGCGATACACTCACATTGAGAAGGTGGCGTTCGCCCTGATACAGTCCACACGAAAGATGGACAGGTATTTCCAGGCCCATCCAGTCGTCGTGCTTACAGATTAACCCTTGAAAAGAATTTTTAGGAAACCGGAGTCCTCGGGGAGGATGTTGATATGGGCGATTAAGCTTGAGCAATATGGACTACAATACAAAGCTCGGTCATCCGTAAAAGCTCAGGTTTTGGCGGATTTTATCGCCGAATGTACTTTTACCGGGGACAAGGCGTTGGAGCCGCTCGAAAAGGAAGAGAGCGGTGCAAAGCTCCCACCTTTGGAGGCCCCAGCGGACTCATGGGTCATCTATGTGGATGACGCTAAAAATCAAGAGCTGGCAGGAGCTAGCATTTATATGATCGGGCCACACGATGAACAGGTGCGACATGCCATTAGAATCTTACAACCGTTATCCAATAACGCGGCGGAATACGAAGCGCTGTTGGCAGGGCTTAGAATAGGAAGAAATCTTTTCACTAAAACTGAGGGCGACATGGTAACAGGAGCCCCACGGTTAAAAATATGAGGAGACTCCAAGTTGGTAATTGATCAAGTCTTGGGACATTCCCAAGCCAGAGAACCGATCATGGTGCAATACCTCTCCAAAGTGAAAAGAGAGTTGGCAGAGATTGAACAAAGCGGCGTGTGCGTCACCCTTGAACACATCCCACGGGAGGACAATGCTGAGGCAGATAACCTTGCCAAAGTGGCAGCTAATCAGGAGGCCACCATACCAGAGAGCGTGTACTACAAGGAAAGGTCATTACCGTCCTTCATGGAGGAACAGCTATCGCTATGTGTGGAAGAAATTGAAAAGGACTAGAGGATCCCTATGATAAAATTTTTAAAGCACGACGAGTTGCTCAGCGACAACGCGGAAAAGAAAAAAGTACTGAAGCAAGCGGCAAGGTGCACTTATTCCGACGGGGAGTTAATTCGGAGATGTTTCTCGCACCCAGCTGCAAGATGTATAACGGAACAAGAAGGCCTCCATACCCTGCAAGAGATTCATGAAGGGATCTGTGGCATGCATGTATCGGGTGGTACCATGACCGCGCAGGTATTCCGGTCAGGATTCTATTGGCCCACCATTCGCAGGGATTGTAACAACTTTGTGCAAACATGTCATAAGTGTCAAGAATTTGCCAAAATCCCTCGACGACCCGCCACTGAAATATCTCAGATCGTGGCACCTTGTCCTTTTACTAAGTGGGGAATTGACATTTAAGGCCCCTTTCCTAAGGCGAGGTCCCAACTGAAATTTGTAATTGTGGCTGTGGACTACTTCACCAAATGGGCAGAAGCGGAAGCGGTAGCCAACATCACGACAGAAAGGGTATGACACTTCTTTAAACACCAAATTATCATGCGCTTGGGGGTGCCCCGCGTGCTAGTCAGCGACAACGGGACACAATTTACGAGTCACTTTTTCAAAGAACAGTGTGAGGAGTTTTAGATCGAACAGAGGTTTTCCTCTGTAGCGCATCTCCAGACAATTGGTCAGGCGGAGGTGACCAACTGAAGCATTCTGAGTGGCATCAAGAAAAATCTTGAGGGTTCGAAAAAGAAGTGGCCAGACGAGCTACCCTATGTAATGTGGGCCTACCGCATGACTGTCAAAACTAGTACGGGGGAAACGCCTTTTGCTATGGCTTTCGGTACCGAAGTTGTCACACTTGTGGAAATCGGCACTCTAAGCCTAAGGGTGGAGTATTTCAAGGAGGAATTAAATGAAGAAAAGTTACGGGCTAACCTTGACATGTTGCCTGAGCTACATGAGGAAGCCATCCTGAAAACAATGCATTATAAGAGGAAAATGGCGCGATATCACAACAGACATGTTAAGGAGCGGCTGCTCAAGGCGGGAGATTTGGTGCTCAGGGACAAGCGAGCGGCGAGGCAACGGATGTGGAAACTTAGCTCCAACTGGGAGGGTTCATACCATGTCACTCGTGTTATCGGAAAGGGGTGTATCACCTAGAAGCACTTGACGGTACTCCCTTACCTAATTCTTGGAATATTGCTCGCTTGAAATTATATTATGCTAGAATTTGACATGCCGTGTGGCATGGTTTAATAATTGAAATTTGACATGCCGTGTGGTATGGTTTGATAATTGATATTTGACATGCCGTGTGGCATGGTTTGATAATTGATATTTGACATGCCGTGTGGCATGGTTTGATAATTGAAATTTGACATGCCACTGGGCATGGTTTGATAATTGATATTTGACATGCCGTGTGGCATGGTTTGATAATTGAAATTTGACATGCCGCTGGGCATGGTTTGATAATTGATATTTGACATGCCGTGTGGCATGGTTTGATAATTGAAATTTGACATGCCGTGTGGCATGGTTTGATAATTGATATTTGACATGTCGTGTGGCATGGTTTGATAATTGATATTTGACATGCCGTGTGGCATGGTTTGATAATTGAAATTCGACATGCCGTGTGGCATGGTTTGATAATTGAAATTCGACATGCCGTGTGGCATGGTTTGATAATTGATATTTGACATGCCGTGTGGCATGGTTTGATAATTGAATTTTGACATGCCGTGTGGCATGGTTTGATAATTGAAATTTGACATGCCGCTGGGCATGGTTTGATAATTGAAATTTGACATGCCGTGTGGCATGGTTTGATAATTGAAATTTGACATGCCGCTGGGCATGGTTTGATAATTGAAATTTGACATGCCGCTGGGCATGGTTTAATAATTGAAACTATATTATGCTGAAATCTGACATGCCGTGGGGCATGGTCTGATAATTGCTATGGAAATATTTCTTGTTCCTTGTCGGTTGTCTGTATGATGTGCAGATAACAGGAAAAGAAGGATGTCGGGGGTGAAAAGTAATAGCCTTGGGGCAGAATGGACTAACACAGACGGGTCATCAAGACGAGGCACACCCCGGCGATCCTAGAAATATATGGTGCTGGAAGTAAAAATTTTTGGCCTTGTGAGGCCGGCCTTGATCAGGCGGCTCTCTAAGGTGAGACACGCCCCAGCACTGTCGGGAGTGAAAAGTCCTATCCTGGGGAGACCCAAAGAGGGCACGCCCTGACTCCCCTGGGGGTGTAAAGTCCTATCCTTGTGACAGCCCGCGCTCACATAGGCGGATGATCATTAAGTGAGGTACGACCCCAGGGAAGATAGAAACTCCACCCCGCAAGTGAAGATCCTATCCTTACGATGGTGGCGCTAACATAGGCACATCGATAAGAAGGGGCACGTTCCGAGGTGTGAGGTGACAACGCTGAGGGAGTGAAAAGTCCTATCCTCGTGATGGCCGACCTTGATCAGGCGGCTCACTGAGAGGTGGCACTTCCCAGCCAATCTAGGAAATATAAGAAGTCACGATACCCCAGCTAGTAACCGGAAGGAACAAACCCGGTGAAGTTTGGCTGGATGAGTATGTGACACGAGCGACATCAGAGGGGAGATCGCGCCAAATGAACATGGAGAGTGCGCGGCAACACCCAAGGTAATTAATTTTTTTTGAAATATGTCGCTACTAACAAAGTTTAATTAAAAAGGTGCAGGAAATTTAAGAAAACGTAGAAGTGACGAAGCATTTGAGAAAGAAAGGGTGTCGCGGAAAGGCAGAGTATCCAAGAGGGAGATCCCATTGTTGTCTTAAACGCAGTATGAGATGGTGGGGAAGATCAGTTCTACCTGATCGTATGGAGAGAAACGCGAGGCCGCTTAGAACATCACATGTCATGACCCCGCGAGGGAGGCTCGAATGTGCGGGCGACATCATTTCAACAGTGGCGACAAGTTTGGAAACAAGTGGTACCGGAAGTAAATTAAGAGAGATCATTGATAAAATAAAAGCGCAGCAAGTTAAGCAGACTATTTACACAAGAGGGGAGATTTGTTTAAGCAAAAGGCCCCAAGAACACAAAAAGGGTAAAAAGTAAGGGCGTCCGATGGGCAAAAAGAGAAGTAGAATTCACGGCCTGGGTAAGCTGCCGTCCCCCTCATTACGCCGCGGCCTCTTCGCTTGGCGATAACCTTCTTCCGTAAGGAACCCAGACTTCTGCTTGAAGAGACGGATGATGGCATCAGCATCAAATTTATCGCGGCCATAACGCTCAATGAAACAGTCGGTCATGAGGCCCGCAGTCTGTTCCAAGAACCATTTACACTTGTCCTCTGTTTCTTCAACAAGCGTGACATTCTTACCCCGTTCCGCTTGAAGGGCGGCATCCTTCATGGCTTCTTGTCCTCTAGCCTCTTCCAGTTCCTTTCTCGCAACTGTTAGGCTGGCCTCCATACTCTGTCGCTCATCAACACTTTTCCTTAGCTCTTCTTGAGTTCTACCAAGTTCCCCTTGGTACTTGTTGACTTCCTCCGAAAGCTGATGATTAGTGTTACGCCATTCTTGGGAGGAAGAGTTGAGAGAGCTTACTAGCCTCGCCATATGCCTAGACCAATAATGAAAAGCTTGAAAGCCAGAGAACAATTGGGTCCTTATCCGCTGGAGTTGTTCACCATCGGTGCAGGAGAGGAAAGCCTGCTCCTCCTCCTCAACTGAAAACATATGTCCCGCCAAATAAGCAGATGTTGCTGGAGAGTTGTCGCCTCCTAGCGCCGGGAACCCGCGCTGACGAATGTTGCTCAGGTCAACCTAGTGAGTGGCAGCCCCGCTAGAAAGCATAGTGCTTAGGTCAGCCACCATGCGCAGAGCGTCGACGAGGGAAAGAGAAGGAGAGATCGTTTGAACGACAGAAGGAACAAAGAAGACATCAGGAGGAGAGGGAGGGGAACGATTAGATGTCCCAGCGTCAAGATTAAAACAGCCAGTTTGCAAAGACGGAAAGTCACCCTCTGTAAGGTCCTCTAGGAAGCCCAGCGAGTGACTAGCGGAAGGAGACGACGCAGCATAAGAGGAAACAAGGGGTGCGGAGGCAGCTCCGTTCCCTGGCGGATCTAAGCTCGGATTGCCCACTAAAGAGCCGGTATCGGTAATGCCGCCCTACTCCTCCTGACCAGCGGCAATGTCATCCACAGAAGGGGTGTCATCATTGGGACGTGGTCTTTTGGGACCAAGAATGCCTGTTAAGTCCATGCCGTCGAAGGAAGGAGTAGCAGAGGAAGGAATAGCAGCGGTATCCTACGGGCGAAAAGAAAAAAAAGAAAAAGAAAAAAGAGCAATTATGAAACAAATGAAGTAGATAAATAGAGAAAAGTTTGTAAGAACCACCTGAGCAGGAGGACGAGTAGGAGCAATAACGCGGAGGCGAAGAGTCCTCTTTTTCTTCTTTATGGGGAGAGGAGGACGAGAGGATGACGCTTGAGTGGGATCAATACTGGGGGAAGAAACTGGCCCAGTAGCCGATGTGGCAGTAACCTCCGCTTGAGGAAGAGAAGAGGACTCAGGCACAGAAGTGGACGCGTGCGCGGCGTCAGCAGCGGCACCGGCCGAGGCCGCGGAAAGAGTTTCTTTTTCTTTCTTTTGCTGAGCTCTTCTTTCTCGCTTCTTGATGCACTCGGGTTTCCACCCGGCAGGAGGATCTGCAGGAATAAGAAAAGAACGTTAGAGTTAGTACTGGCGGGGAATAGCAAATGAAAGGATGGTGCTCACTTTGAATGCAACCCTGGACGTCGCCCTGGCATGCGAGTTCGCGGGTGTGAACACCAGGAATCCCTGGCAGATTGAGCAGCTTGTCCAGCCAGCCTTGTTCAACTGGTCCTAGGCGTGGCCTCCCACCCCAGGCACTATCTCTGATGACTAGATTAAACCCGCTTCGCCACAAGGGCTCGGGTAGATTGACGACAAAGAATCCTTTTCTCCAAGCGTCAACAGAAGATTCGAGATACAACAACTTCCAAGTAAAGGGGTTTAGGGCATCAACATCATAACAAGGCGATATCGCTATGATGCCGTTATTTTGGTAGTATAATTGGAAAAGGGAGCGAAGCAGTAATAGAGAAGGAGATTCAATTCCTACGTATCTACAAAGGGCTATAAAAGCATAAATGCCGTAGTAGGCATTCGGACTCAATTGGGCAGCATTCAAGTCAAATTCAGAAAGTAACTCGGTGACTAAAGGATCTAGAGGCAGCCGAAAACCATAGTGAAACATCTTAGCATAAAGAACCCTACAGTTGCCAGATAATTCGCTGTTAAGGCAAAGCGACCTTGGGGCAACTTCAGTAGAATACCCATCTAAATGGTCAAGATTGGCGTTATAACTTCGCAAGCGCCGTCGAAGGACGGCGGTGGAAGCGATGGTGGAGATAGTATTATCAATATCCCCCTCCCCGGCAGAGTGGGAATAACGGCGATTACGAGCCATGGGCAAGGTTAAACGAAGAACAAATAAGAAGATACCTTTTTTAAGAAGAAGATCGAGGCACTCGGGCGGCGGCGGATCGTAGGAGGAAGAAGAGGAGTTGCGTTTTCTTTTCCTTCTTGTTCATTTTTTAAAGAAAGAGGTAACAAAAGATAAAAAGAGAGCACGTGAGGGTTTTTATAACCCTAAGGATTAAAGGAAACGACGGGTCAAGTGATCATCGTGTGTGACGTGTCAAGGACAAGAGACGCGGGAAGCGGGTACAATCCTTGAGGAGCAAAAAGACATGTTCAACCCCGCTATTCCCCTAGCACTCCCCTTTGAGGACACGTGGGCTTAGAACATCATGACTGTCTCTTTTGTATCAAACAAAAGGAGTCAGAGCATTAAATGCTCTGAAAAAGGGCAGCAAAACCTAGGGAAAAAGAGAGGCAAGTTGCAACACCACGGTATATGAGAACCTAAGCGCGAAGGAAAAGTAGACAAGCGACAAGCGAAAAAGGACGACATCGTCACGGTACATGTATTATTTGGTCAAGAACACAAGATTTATTAGTTAATTACAAGCAAGGAGGCGATATCAAAGTCCAAATAGGGAAATTTATGCAGCAAGGGAGCAAGTAAAGAAGCGACATCGAAGGGGCCCCACATGGGCGCCGTCTCGTTACTCCCCTTCGGAGGAGAGGAAGCCCTCTTGGCTCTCATCGACTTCTTTCATCTTTGCGGAGGCATACTTGGCGACCTCAGTGGGATCAACGGCCCTACCGAGGCACTGATCTGTGAACCCAGTGATAAAGGCTTGTTCAGTTTTCTTCTTCCACCAAGCCACTTTTGAGGAAGCTTTCGTCAGACCGGCATCGCGGGACGATATCTCTTCAAGAAGGAAAGAATTTTTCTTCTTTTCAGCGACCAGCTCAGCCTCCAAAGCTTCAACCTGGGCTTTTCCTCTAGACCTTTCCCGAGAAAGGTCAGCGCGGCACTCACGCAGTTCGGCCTGAGTGCGTTTTTGGAGTCGCGTTAGCTCCTCTACCTTTGCTAGGGCACTAGGGTTTTGAGATTGGGTACCACGGGCCTTGATGTAGTAGTGAAGTTGTTGAAAGGCAGTGAGTCAGCTATTCATGACGCGCACGTGCTGAACCTCAGGAGGGAGTTGCAGCAGCCTACTCTCGTCCTCAGGGGCGCGAAACATCTCGCATGCCAAGAGGGCTGTGGGTTGATCTTGCGACAAGGGGTCCGATATACCCAAGGCACGGAGCCCATCAGTCCCAAATTTTGACAAATTTAGCCAGTGAGAAGGGGCTTCTTGAGGCCCGTCAGGGGAGAGATCAGCAACAAAGGAAGGGGCGGAGATACCGCCTGAGCTCCCATTGTCTCGAATTGAAGTAAGAAACAAGGGACAAGGGGACTTCGGAGGAGAGCGAAAAGAACCAGGGCCACTTGGGACTGATGAGGGCGCATCAGGAATTTAGGAACCAATGGGCGAGTGAGGAGGCTCCATGACTAGAGCGGAGTCTGTAGCGGACGGCGACGGTCATTACGGCAGCGGAAACCTTGTTGGGAGCAGGCGACCCCAGAGTCGAGGAAGTGTCACCCAGTGAAGCGGCACCCTCCTTAGTGATGTCAGGAGAAACGGCAGCGTGGGAGGCGACGGTGGTTGTAGCATTTGCAGGGGGGATCGAGCAGCCGTCCCTACCATTGGAGCCTCGCTCGCCTCCCTTAGTTTCTTTCGTTGAGCAGTGGAAGCCGGGCGGAGACTCAGTTCTGTATCCATGTCCTCCATGTCCTCGACTCCGTAGGAGAAAATCTTTGTCTCAGTTACTAGCGAACCAGAGCTGGACCTCTTCTTCCGACTGGGTAACCAGTTTTCCACGAAGCGGGAAGTGTGGAGGGAGGAACCGCTCTCCCTCGGAAGAGTCGCGTCTAAAGCTCTTTTCTTTATGGGCATACGGTGATCAGCCTGAGCCCCAGCGGAAGTAGAGGGAGCTGTTGTTGGAGGCGCGACAACTTTGTGAGAAGCGTTACCTTCGGAAAGCGGACGAGCGACAGTCTCTCCTGTGAAAAGTCATGTTAGTAAGTAAGGTGTAAGTAAGACAGCGGCAAAGCTTAAAAGCTCACCTATGATACACTCAGATAAAGGCCTGTACAAGGCAAAGTTTCGGATCTGGAAGGATGACTCCATCTCCAATAAAGCGTTGGCCTGGCCTAATTCTTCCCTAGACAGAACCCTCGGCTTCACCCAGTTAACAACTTCCAGGTTAAAGTCAGAGCGCCACAGACGAGAGGGTAATTCGATAACGAAGAAACCGCTCTTCCAGTCTTCGACGCTCTCCTCAAATCCTTGAAATTTTTGCCAAAAAGGCCCCACTAGGGCATCATCCCATCTTGGAACAATATTAATAAAGCCTTCGTGAAAGACTAGATTCAAGAACTTACGGAACAAAGCAACGGAGGGAACAAGGATGTCTTTTAGCTCGCAGGCACGAAGGACGGCGTAGATGCAGCTCCATGAGGAAGGGGTGATCTGCGTAGGGTTAAGCCCATGCTCGCGCAGCACGCGCTCTAGTGTGGCATGAACCGGGATGCGGAACCCGTATTGAAACATCTTAAAGTAAAGTATCCTACGAGTCCCCCAAAGCTGGCTATAGAGACTCATAGTGTCAGAAGGAATAGTAGGCGGTAACCGCTGGGGAAGGTAATATTATTGCTTTCCAGTTCAAGGTGTAAGACAGTGGGGCAAGTAAAAATGCTAGGGGTGTTGTCCAGCCCAGGATATTGAGAAATTGGCCTAGGGGTAGCTAAAGAACTAGATTGAGATCTCGTGCGAGGCATAATAGATAAGCAGCAAAGGGAAATCAAAGCAAGATCGAGCAGAGTACCTTGAGAGAGAAGATCGAAATTAGCAGGCGGATCGTCTGGATGCGAACGAGAGAACTTCCTAGGAGAGAGCGAAAAATGAAGAGAATTGTGAAGTATAAAAAGAGCAAAAGGGTACAAAGAAGGAGCGTATTTCCTTTTAAAGAGGCGGTTGAAAGCCAGCCAGGAAGACAACCTATCACAGCAGGACACGTAGGGGGCAAATGGGACATGTGGAAAGATCCTAACAGGAAACTTAAAGTCAAGCGCCTTGGATTTTGCGAAGGAAAGTTTCGTGAATTACAAAAAAGCCAGAAAGATGGCCATATGAGGTGGTAATTGGCTATCCAGCGACAGTTACCCCATGAAGCGGCATCATGCCAAAATGAAAGGTAAAAGGCAAAATGTTACAGCAAAAAATAAAAACAAAAAACGCATGGCATCGTCAGTCCTCGTCTGCCCAGTGTATGTCGTAGACATAATCATAATCCTCCGGAGATGATGGTGACCCACTATTGTAGAAAGGAAAGGGCTCGTCAATCCTAAAAGGTCTTTGGCCAAGCCTGGTTACAGAACCTGTCGCGGGAGTAGTCTCCTCTGTTGAAGCAGCGTGAGAGCCCTCCTCCAGGGTCGGGGCTACCAATCCTGAAGCGGCATCTTGAACAGAAGTTTTGTCCCTGGGAGAAGAGCAAGGAACGAAGGGTGGCGTCTCATCCTTTTACCGTAATGCGAAATAATGAGGTTGAAAATTGGCAAAGAAAGATTCAAAAGGCTTGTTCCTTGTTTTCTTCAAATTCTTGCGACCCCGGCGCTTAGCAGGACGCCTGGCAGGCCTCCAGGGAGGTGAGAAAGGAGGATTGTCAGAATCTGGTGAAGTTGGAGGAGTCAGGGGAGAATCACGAGCGGTAGTATGCAAAAAATGGGAGTCAGCCATGGAGATATCAGTCAGAGTAAGAAGAAGGAAGAAAAGATGAGATGAACAAGAAAAATGGGGAAGAGACCCATTATATATAGCCGAGGCGAGGAAGTGTTCCTACCTTTTCGCATGTTTTCGAAGATAATTAATTCGATCAGAGGTAACAACTATTGGGGGAAAAATCTGGTTTTGCAACTGTTGAAAGTCTGCACCAACCAAAAGGCACCGAAATCGTTGCCCAATCCGTTAACACTGAAAAGCGGCGCAAAATAAATTCAGAGCAGTTAAAATATGAGAGAATCTTCATTATGACATGGCATTAGGGTTCCCATCGCGGTTCAAGCGTTCGACCCAGCGTCATCATCCTCCCACTCCAAGAAAGGAATTTCCCTTAGGGCATCCACGAGAGTGGTCAGTTCAGAAGAATAGGCCCTCACGCCCTTCAGGCAGCACCCCAGCAAGTCCTTCCTATGCTGCAGCATTGTCATAAGAAGCTGAATTTGAGAGACAGCCGCTAACAGCTTCACCGCTTTCTCCACAGGGCTGAAGTCCTCCATGGTAACAACAGTCTGCCTAGCCTGCAGGGGAGTCAGTATTCCCTGGAGCTCCAAGATATCCTCCGAAGTCTTGGTGCTCAACGACCCCAAAAAATCGATGTCGGCCTGGGTCAAATTTCTCAGGGTATGGGTTTTGGATAGTAGAAAGTTCTTGGTGACCTCGTCCATTGAAAGAAAAGAGATGAGGAAAATTGAAGAGAGATGAGAAGAAGGTGGAGAGAGTTATGAAAACAAGTGCAAAATGAAAGGCCCATTTATAGAGTCAGGAAAAAAGGTGCTCTGAAAATATACCTTTATCGACTGTCGAGCCCTCATTAATGCAGAAACCTCTGAAGAGGCAAGACGGAAGACGTGGCGATAACCCTTGGTAAACGCTCGGGCTCATTTTCAGTTAGGCATATGATAACTATTGATGCCACTGAGGCGGCATCTCCACCCCTCCATCGGGTGACCAGGCCAGGACACTGTACATCATGAGGGAGACACGACCCTGGGATGGTCGACATCAGCGGAGGGGGCTCTCACGCGACATCCGCACGGCGGCATCCCATCCCAGGTCATCCTTGACGTCTCTCCGCATGACATCACTCCTCGCCACCCACAGCGACATCTATCACCCCAGCGACATCTACTCGGGGGTAGCTCCTACCCCCTGTCGGTACATTCCTTCCTTTACCTATAAATACCCCCACCCATCCTGACAAGGGGGTAAGCCTAAGATAGCGTACTGAAACCCTGCCGTTTTGACTACTCATACTGACTTAGGCATCGGAGCGTTTACGTCGGAGACCCCCTCCGGCGCTTTGCAGGTAACGAAGACCCCGGAATAGTGTTCCCGACCAACCCAGATCAAGCCGATCCTGCCCGGCATTTCTCGGACTCTTATCAACGAGAATGATGGGTTGGGGGTTGGTGTTGTTGGAATTCGACAGGGAATTAGACTACGAGGCACCGTTGGCTGTAGAAAACCCAGCAATAGGAGATATATTCTCTAAAGTTATTCCATGGAACGAGAGCAAACAAGATGGTGGTCGCTTGAGTTGGGTTCAGTGCATGGGAATTCCAATCCAAACATGGGGCCATACTACCTTTGAGTCTTTAAGTAGGAAGCTAGGAGGTTTGGTGGTGGTGGATGAAAATACAACCAAGTGAAAGAGATTGGATGTTGCCCGGTTCTTGATCTCGACATCGTGTCCTAGAATTGATAAAGAGATTTGTGTTAGATTGGAGGGAGGCTTGAACATGGTTCGTTGTTTTGAGGAACCAATGCAGGGTGCCATTTCTAACCTTGATTGGATGATAGGAGTAGACATGAAGAAGGATGAATGGGAGAAGGAGGAAGCACAGGAGGAAGAGGAAGAGGGGGAAGCTGCAGCAGACAGTGAAGAGGCGACTGGTTCAGCTGAGGCACAAGTTGATAAGGTACAACGTGGAGTGGAGTTCTTGTCGGGAGAGCAGGGATTGTCTTTGTCCAAATCTTTAGGCGGAACAACACCGAGTAGCGAACAACATCACTCTTTAATTATGTCGAGACAGAAGTTGGGTAAGATAAAGAAGTTTGTAGGTAGTACAGGTAGTTTGGAAATCGCTAATTCGGGAGTCTTGTCCAAGTCAGATTTACAACGTGTAGAGGATGAAGACATTAGTAATATGAACCGACTGCTGGATGTCACGATGTTGGAGGGAGACGTATGGGATTTGGGACGCACGCTGGGCCTAACTGAGCATGCAAATGAGGAGGCTATGAGAGAATTTGATAGAGAGAGGTTTGAGGGAGAGGTGGAAAACTTCAAGTCTTGAAGGGGACGGAGACTCGAGTGTTGGTAAAAAAGATGATTAGACTTTTCTCGTGGAATTTTAGGGGTCTTTTATCGATGGTAAAGCGTAGATTTATTAAGCGTTGTATTCGGCGTGAGAGGTTAGATGTATGTTTCCTTCAGGAAACCAAAAGTTCTTCTGTTAACGAGTTCTTTATTAGCTCGATGTGGAGGAGTAGAGATGTTAAATGGATGAGTGTTCCAGCGATGGGAAGGTCAGGAGGGTTGATTGCTTTGTGGGACTCTGGGATACTTGAGATTAACAAGAGAAATAGGAGATCACTTCATTTGACTTGAAGGTCGGTTAGTAGAATCAAACTTTAATTGTGTTATTCTCAATATCTATGCGTATACAGATGTTCAGCAGAGGGAGCAATTGTGGAATCAGTTAGTTATTTTAATAGCAAACTCTAACGTCCCGGTATTAGTTGCGGGAGATTTTAACGAAGTTCTAACCCCATCAGAGCGACTTAACGGAGTTGACTACACAAGAGGGATGGTTGATTTCTAAAACTGGGTGGATTCGTGTGGGTTACAGGATCTGTCGTTGATGGGGGAGATGCTATACTTGGGCAAACGCCATTAGCAAGAGTAGAATTGATCAAATTTTCATACATCCTGAATCAATCGTTCGCTTTCCTGAGCTTAAGCTCACTACTTTGGGTAGAAAAAAGTCTGATCATATGCCTCTATTATTATGTAATGATAATGTTGATTAGGGACCTAAGCCTTTCAGGGACCTTACTGCATGGTGGGAAGTTGCTGGGTTCAAAGAGACGGTGTCTAGTTTCTGGTCGGAAGCTGGGAGGATTTACCGGGGGCTTCACCAGGTGATAAGGAAGCTCTGGTGGTTAAAAGATAAACTAAGGGTTTGGAATCGAGAGGTTTTTGGTATGATAGAGGTTCATTACAAGAGTTACAGGACAAATCTGAGAGCATAGACAAGTTAGCAAATGAGAGAAACTTGACTCCTGCGGAATTGCTTGAGAAAACGAACATTAATGTTGATTTGTGGGAGCAGCAAAGGCGTGCATATCACTTCTGGAAATAGAAAGCTGGGGTGAAATGGTGTTTTTAGGGAGACCGAAACACAAAGTATTTCCACCAATTGGAAAAAGTTACTAGCAGAGGAAATAGTATCACTGAGATAGTCACAACTAATGAACGCCTATCTAATCCCAGTGACATAAAGTGTGCAGCGGCCGACTATTTCTCTAATTTCTTCAAGGAAGTTAGTTGGAACAGACTGAGGATGCAGGATGCAGGATTTAGGATTTGCCAGGTTAGATGCTGAAGAGGTGGCACGGCTTGATAAAGAGGTTTCGGCTGAGGAGATTTGGGAAGCAGTAAAGAGTTGTAGTGGTGACAAGTCCCCAAGTCCGGATGGGTGTTCTATAAGGTTCATTCAGAATGCTTGGGAAGTTATAGAAGCGGATTTATGTCAGTTGGTGAGAGGGTTCTCCAGCATGGACAGGTTC
The DNA here is from genome assembly GCA_963691705.1 of Viola odorata. NCBI lineage: Eukaryota > Viridiplantae > Streptophyta > Magnoliopsida > Malpighiales > Violaceae > Viola > Viola odorata. The sequence goes on along the minus strand of OY829545.1, from coordinate 32,708,250 downwards.
CCTAAAAGTGCAAACTCTTATTTTCTTACACTTATCCTGAAAGTTACGTCAGCAAGGAGGTTCAATGAGTTCCGTCCTATCATCCTTGTTAGCAGCTACTACAAGATTATATCTAAAGTATTAGTAAATCGGCTAGGATCTATGATCACATCTGTCGTGAGCGAGGCTCAACACGTGTTTTTAAAAGGGAGACAGACTTTGGATTATGTCATGACAACGAATGAGGTTGTCCATCATCTTAAGGCAAATCAACAATAGGGTTTTTTTATTCAAACTTGATTTTGAGAAATCTTATGACTCAGTCGATTGGAGCTACTTGGATGACATTATAGGACACATGGATTTCAGCCAAAAGTGGCAGGGTTGGGTCAGCCAATGCTTGAGTACGGAAAAGGTCTCAGTTTTAATCTATGGGTCCCCTTCAGCAGAGTTTGGGGTGGGCCGTGGGCTGAGAGAGGGGTGTTCTATGTCTCCATTCCTGTTCAATATTGTTGCGGAAGGGCTACATCAGTTGTTTCTCAGGACGGAAGGTTACAGGCTCTTAAGGGGCATTGGGAATGAAGCAGCGGGGTAGAAGGTTACTCACCTTCAGTTTGCGGATGATACCATGGTGTTTGTTAATAATGACGAGGCAAATATTCAGTGTGTGAAAGGGGTCTTGAGGTGGTTTGATGCTTTCTCGGGTTTGAAAGTTAACTACCACAAAAGCTCCCTGGTTGGGATCAATGTCTTCCGGCATTTAGGAGAAATGGTGACTCGTCGAGCAAGTTGTAAGTTCGAAGCTTTGCCATTCAAGTACTTAGGATCCTTCGTTGGGCTAAATCCGAAGAGAATATCTTGGAAAGGCTTGCTACTTTCGGTAGGGGGAAGGGTGACTCTCATAAAGTCTGTGTTGGCTAGCATCCCAGTGTACAACATGTCTATTTTTCGCATGCCTAAAAGTATAGTCCGTCAATGCGAGAGAATTATGAGAAGGTTTCTATGGAGTGGAGACGAGCAGAAGAGAGGTTTAGCTAAGGTTAAGTAGGAGATAGCGGTTCGGGCGATAGAGCTTGGTGGGTTGGGGATTGGCAGCCTATAATCCCATAACGAGGCGCTGCTGATGAAATGGGTTTGGGGGCTACTGTTAGGGGAAAGGAAAATGTGGGCAGAGATGATCCGGAAGCAATATAATTTCAGCACAGTGGGGGATTTCTGGCTTAGGGATTGTAGCAACTTCTCCCAAGTTTGGGGTGACATCATCCGAGTTTGTGGTCGTAATAGTTCTCTCTTCGGGTTATGGACCTCTAATACCAGATTAAAGATTGGGAGCGGTACTAATACGAAATTCTGGTGGGATTTATGGGCTTTCCGTGTTCCCTTTGCTCTTCAATTTCCCCGCTTGTACTCTTTAACTCGTAACCAATTTGGCCCTGTCAATGAGTTCGGGGAATGGCAGGGTGAGTCTTAGGTTTGGAGATGGGAGTGGAGACGAAGGCTCTTTGAATGAGAGGTAGATGAAGTGAGCAATCTTCAAGATATGCTTACAAATCCGAGTATGGGGGAGAGCAGCGAGCTACTGTCATGGAACCTAGAGGCATCGGGTAGATTCACAGTTAAGTCCTTCTGTATGGGGATTGCAGCACATTGCCATGGTGAGATTAGGAACTCCCTTTTGGCCTCGTGCTGGAGCAGATTGTTCCCTGGTCCTTCTGGGACTTCTTGTCATTTTCTCATCACATCTTATCTAATATATTTCATTGCTTATTAAAAAAAAAAAAAAAAAAAAAAAACTTGCCAAGAGTCCTTTTGAACATTCCAAGAGCCGTAAGATTTTCTTCTTCCAAGCTAAAGAAATCCTTCCAATTAAAAGGACGTGTATACACATTCATTTTATTTTTTCCTTGAGTTGGTAATCTTCTCGTTGTGCCAAATTCATCCCCTTTTGGTAACTTAATTCATACCAATAATTGTTACCAATCATATTTTGTATTAGTGTAATGTGTGTTTTGTTCGTGGTTGATTTATATCACCTTAATTTAAGATGTCGACCAATCCAACATGAAGAATGGAATAAATTTAAAAAAGTATATTATATACCTTTGAAATTTCATAATATTCAAATGAGAATTATCTTTTATTAAAAAAAAAACACAAACATACGAAAATTAAAAAATCAGTACATTAATAAATTAAGTTTGGCTAAGCAAATAAAGGAAACAATTCAATTTTTCAACTTATGTTTACTTTTGTTATAAATACTAATCGATCACCATAAATCAACTCATGACAATAAAGAACACAACAAATTAATTGAAAGTAAAGAGAGCCTACATCTGCAAATAAGACAAAAACTAACATTCTACTATAATCAATTTTGTTTTTGATAAATTGATAAAATTTTACTAACGATGCGTTCCCAAAAACTATGAGCAAAATTACAACAAGCCTGCCAACCAGCCAAAAAAACACAAGGAGTCGAACGCGTTCCCACTCAGATAGGCCTCGGCCTCTTATAATAATGGAGCTAAGTATCTCTATCAATGTAGAACTTCATCCTCCATATAACTCTCCCTACACATGAAAACATCAATTAAAAATAGGAAAAATATCCTAACGTCTCTAAAATATTGACATTTCCTCACGTCAGTTCTTAATATTTGGAACCCTAAACTTTAGTCCCTTATATATCGAGATGTACCACACTTTAGGACCCTACCATTAGAATTGTCATCCAAAATCCTAACAGTACATTAAAAATAATTTTTTATTAATATATTATTAAAAAATAAAAAAAATAAAAAAAAAAGAAAAATGGAGATTAATTTTTTAAAGATTATAGGGAAATTAAATTTTTTTAAAAATTAGGAGAAACTACTAAACTTATAAAAATTAAAAAAATTAAAGAAAAAATAAAATATATTAAGGATTCAAAAAATTTATGGAAAATTAAAAAATTGGAGATTCATTTTTTTAGAATATTTATAAATAATTAAATAAAATTATCAAAAGTCCAAATATAAAAGATATCCAAAAAAAAAATTAATATTTTTATAATGGTTTGCTTTCTCCTATTTTTCTTAATGTTTTTGTTATGAAAAAATATTATCAGTAAAAAATCAATCTCCATTTTTTTAATATTTTTATTGATATTTTTATAATTTTTAATAATATTTTAATATAAAAAAGTCAATTTTTAAATACACTGTTAGTGTTTCAAATGGAAAATCTAACGAGAGAGACTAAAGTTTGATGCGTTTCAATGTGTTAAGGACTAAAGTTTTTGGGCTCAAACCTCAAAGATTAAAGTGCAAAAGTATATATACCTTAGGGTCCTTAAAATATTTTTCCCTTAAAAGATTAGCAAGGGAGGTTAACTTGGTATAATGAAGTTAATAATAGGTTGGGTTTGTTCGGAAAATTATATTTTTGGTTCCTATATGTTTTGTTTAATTTCATCCCTTTCATATCCTTTTGATATAAATTTAATTAAGGTAAAAGTTCGTAAAACCAGTGTTTTTGGAACCGGACCGGACAGCGAACCGGAAATGGAAATTTCATGGTTCGATCAGAAAAAACCGGATTGAACCATTGGACCGTTTTGAACCGGACACATATCGAGCAGTTCAATCTTAGATAATTTAACCGGATTGAACCGGCTGGTTTTTAAATTCTGATGGGCTGACCCATGCTTGTAATGGGCCGGCCCATCAAATTTTCCAAAAACAATAAAAAAAATAACCAAAACCAAAACAGCGAGGCACATAATTTTTTCCATTTTTTTTTTAAAAAAAAAAATAATAAAAAATCAAAACGGCGTCGTTTTGGATTGAACCAGCCGGGTTGCTATTGAACCGGCCGGTTCGCCGGTTGTTAAAAAACCGGCAGGTTCGGCTGGTCTAACTCGGGTCACATACATTTCGGTCCGATAGGCCGAATCAGACCGGAAACCTAAAAAATCCGGTTGAACTGGACCGAACCAGCCGGTCCGGTCCGGTTCCAAAAACACTGGGTAAAACTACTTAATATGGTGCATCCGTATGACTAATTTACAGTAATGATGTGTTATTAATTAATTCTCATGGTATAAAGTTTTGGTTCCTATAATGGTATAAACTTATTTATTTTAATTAATCCCAACCGTAAGGTAAATTTACTTAGTATGGTCTTTTAATTTGTTTAATGTTTGTGTGCTATGTTAGAACTGACAGGTTAGTGTGGAAGCCGGTCACAAGCTATGGAGGGACCCACATTAACTAAGTGTATCATACATATTAAATTTTAATTCCCTGAGAATTCAAATATATTAACGAACCTTTATTTTCAAACCCAATTAGCTTATTTCCACATTAAAATAGTTAAAAAGAAGTTATGTTATTATGTTCTCATATCTTATGAATTTCTCTTATGAATTTCTCTTAATATGATAACTTTCGTATCTATTACAATTTATTTTTGGGATCAACCACTATTCTTTTTTTCTTTTTATTTTTTCTTTTTCTTTTTAAACTATTTGGAAAAAAATCTATTTGATATAAAAAAAAATATCCAATGTAAAATTTACCCATAATTGTTTATGCATAATAACTTGGTACCCAACTTTTATTTTGTTACACATTGGTGATAAAATACCAGCACAGACTTAATTTCGAAGGGTTAATACACCCCATGGTCCCAAATATTTATCATTTCATTTTAATCAGTCTCAAATATTTTTTTTTTCTATTTTTATGGGTCGCAAATGTATTATCCATTATTTCAATATAGTCCCAATTGTAAAAAAAAATGTTAACGCAGACAAATTCCATTAGATTTTATTAATTTAATAATTTTTTCTGACAATTAGGTCGCACACGTCAGAAATTTAAAAACAAAATATAGGAATTAAGAAAAATCTAATAAAATATAAAATATATTTTAAAAAATCTAATAAAATAGGAAAACTATTTTAGAAAATATAGGAAAAATCTGATAAAATAGAAAAAATATTTTTAAAAATCTAATAAAATAGGAAAACTATTTTTAAAATATATAGAAAATTAAAAAAAATCTACTAAATGGGAAAAATATTTTTAAAAAATAGAGGTAATTAATAAACATTTTAATAAAATAATAATGTTTTAAAAAAATATAGAAAAAATAGGCAAAATCTAATAAACTAGGATAAATATTTTAAAAATTAGAAAAATATGAAGAATATGCAGTAGTGAAAAATAGGGTTTGTGTATTTCATTCTTCCAAGAACATGTACGATAAAAAAAATAAAAAAATAATTTGTATGATAAATTGAGATGTTTGAGAAATTAAAAGTGAATTTGAAAATACTTGAAATTGTATTGAGAAACTGAAATCTAATGGGTCCTACATATTTTGCTCTTGTAAATATATTTTTACAAAATATAGAAAATTATTAGATTTTTCCTATTTTATTAGATATTTAAAATATTTTTTCTATTTTATTAGATTTTATAAAATATTTTTCCTGTTTTATTAGATTTTTCTTAATTCCTATATTTTAAAAATATTTTCTGACGTGTGGGTGTAGATTGTTAGAAAAAATTATTAAAATAATAAAATTTAACATAATTTATCTCCATTAACTTCTTTTTTTTACCGTTGGGACTATATTGAACTAATAGACAAAACGTTTGAGATCGATAAGAATAGAAAAAAATATTTTGGACTGATTAAAATAAAATGACAAATATTTGGGACCGTGGAGTATATTAACTTTTCGAAATTGAGTCTCTGCTGACACTTTATCACCAATGTGTAACAAAATAAAAATTGGGTGTCAAATTTTTAAGGATAAAAAATTAGGGGTAAATTTTACACTCGAAATTTTTTTTGGATATCAAATAGACTTTTCTCAAATAATTGTTTAAAAAGGAAAAGGAAAAAGAAAAAGAAAAAGAAAAGTAGTTGATCCTAAAAATAAATTGTAACAGATACGGAAGTTATCATATCAAGAGAAATTGAAAAGATATGAATACATAATAACATAACTCTTTTTTAAGTATTTTAGTGTTGAAATAAAGATTCCTAAATTTAAATTGAGTCATTATGTATATATTTTAACTTGTGTTGAATTTAATTGAGGGTTAGAAGATTCAAATTTCTAACAGCTTATTCTGAGGTTTCGCTACTATATTAAAAACTCATGACTTGTAAGCAAGACTTGAAATTTATAAGTATTTTTTAACATGATATATATATATATATATATATAATGCTACGAAAATATATATAGGTCCCCTCAGCCCTCGCACGCCTAAGGATTTGGGGCACATCTACGATTCCTACGGATAGTCAGCCCTACACAGACGAGTTCTACGAAAACAATTTGCCACTTTCTATCATGGCATCATGTACAACAAGCTGAAAACGTGCACTTCCCGTTGTTTTTGCTCTTACTCTTTTTCCTTTTTAGAGGAATATTTTTTTGCTACTTGCTAGTCTTATAATATATTTATTTTCAAAGACACCTTTCTTATATTAGCTTGGACCCTATAGATTATGGCGTTACGAAAACCCAATTCAACATGTAAGGTTGATTCGCATGTGCTAATTAATGTACGGTTAATAATATATTTCATCCTTATAGTACATCAATTTATTTAATCTAATCCTTTTCTTTTTGTTTATACTAACCGAGTTCATTTGGTATGTGTGTAGTGACTACTTCTGTTCTTTTGGAAGAAAAAACTAGCGTGTCAGTTTCCGTATACGTGGCATGTCATGTGGCATATTACAAGTATATCTAATGCTGACCCTGTTAGTTAAACTTCGCTTTTAAACTTCACAACTAATCAAATATCTACATCTTTCTAATGGAAAAACTTTACAAAAGCTTAAAGTTTTTAAATTCTTCCATTACAACACCTATAATTTTAAAATTTACAATTCTATAAAAACAAGTTTCTCATGTATACAGGTTTTTCTCATTGTTATAAAAACAAGACTGGACTAGCCAGTTCAAGAATTGGTGAGCCGGAGCTCAAACAGTTTCTATAAGTGTTCTGAACTATAAATGCACTAGGAATGAAAATTGAATTAAATTGATTGAACTAGTTTGATATGGTTTTTGTATTTTTAAGTTATAAATATGCAATTTTTATATTTTATTGACTCAATGATTAAATTCAATTAAATCATTAATCCATTGACCCAACTTAAGCGATTTAGTGTCTAATTGGATAGTGATAACCATATATATATTCTTTATGTTAAATGACATAAAACTCTGATGCATTTTTATTTATTCACTATTTATACTAATTGTTGATTAACCATCATTGTCGGTAATAAATGATGACATCATTTAATCTCTTATTTAAAAAAATCACATCATAAAAAGATGCCGCCCGGCATATGTCATGTTGTCTTTTGAAAATAACATGATGACAACACATTTACCACATCATGACATCCGTGGCAACAATCAATAGCATAACATCGCAGGAGAAAATTAAAGAAAGTAATTAACATGAGTACATGATTAAACAGATATAGAATATAGTTAAATAAATCAATTAAGTAAACGGAGAAATGCCATTTAACCTATTCTTTACAGAGTAAGTACTCCAATTTAATTAGAGTTACCTATAAAACAAAATTGGAGTTCAAGAGATAAAAGTGATAAAAATAAAAATGCTCCTCTCTAATTGGAATTTGACTATTGCGTATGCATTTCGTTCATGCAAGGTTGCGCGTGGCTATAACCAAATGCAATGCATTCACTAAAAAAATTTAGCAACTATCATAAAACTACACGCTATAATTTATAAAATGATTTATTTTTCTCCTATAAATTAAAGACGTACAATATAAATAATGGTGGGAGCCATGATATAGCGTATTTTATGTTTTCCTCTGTATTTATAAGCTTATTTTGGGCATGATACTACAAATTTTCCTTTGAATTCGTACTTTTTGCAGATCTAAGCTCAAAGAGGAAAAGTTGTCGAAATACTCACTCTTTTGTAGAATTCTGCCGTGGATCTCAAAGCGTCGAGGTTCCTTTCATCGATCCCTAGATGCCAACCGTGTTGTCTTGCCCAGGACTCTCGTTTGAGCCATCCAGAGCTGCATTTTGCCCCGGACCTGCTGCCGCATGTGCAGACATCTCCTCAAGGACGCGCGCAGTAAGATTCTCGTGGGATTCCTCCCATATCCCTTTTTGGCTACCCTAGGAATATTTCTTTAGAGCGTCCTCCCATTTTGTCCCTTCTCCTAGCTGTCCTTTGTCTTCTAGTGAGTTGTGAGGGTATTTAAACATTAGTTTTAGGGTTTTTAGGACATCACTCATTATTAGATCATAGAATCATTTTGGGAGCAGTTGCTCACCTTCCTCCTTAGTTTTCTTGGGATTTATCACTCCCATTTCCCTTGTAGCCTTCACCGGCACCACTGTTTAAACCGGAGCTTTAGCTCCGGCCGGTATTTATTGCTATCGCATTTTCTTCTACTTGTGTTCCTTCCTTTTATGCTGTACATTAAATCTGTTTTGCTATTTATTGTTATGAGTGGCTAAGTTTTTAGCTGAGCAAGGGTGTTTTAAGGGTTGCATGAGGGTAGTCACGAGACCAAATTGTGTTTAATACATTCTCTTCGCTATATTTATTCATTTGCCGTTTTAATGATAGATCTAGATGGTTTTGTTAGGAGCTTGATCACCTTTTAATTTACTATCTTAGATCTTCATCATTTCTTTGGTTATAACTAACACGAAGCCTTAGAATAGAGTAGACACTAGATGGATTGTCATTAGCTTGGTCCGTTCTGTCTAGGGAAAGTGAGTGATTAGGGCGGTGTCGCGAGCCTTACAAACTGAGAGGCATCTAGCCCTAGATGTGTCTTTCCTTATCTTCATGGGTGTTGTGAGTATTGCCTCCCCGCTTCATGCCTGGGTGGACGACACAATGTCAAGGCTGCCTTATTAACAGTGAAAACGGGGGGTAGCTTCTCGTAAGAGGAAAGTAGGAGGCCTAAACGTACCTGGTCTCTATAGCATGTCTATAGCGTGAGAATAGACTATCTGTGCGTCGATGACTGATGAGACCTCGACGCAACCCGAGAAAATTCCCTTGCTAAGATTTCTCTTTATCTGTTTTGTTCATGATTGTTAATTCCTTTGATTTATCATTTACGTCCTTGTTAGCTATCGTGCCCTCAACATCTTTGGTCGACTTGTTTGACCAGTAACCCCCATTTTTGTGTTACCGTTTGTGTATCTCATTCCATCATACGTTTAGGGCAAGATTTCATACTTCAGTCTCTCGTGGATCGACACTGTTACCATTATATGCAAATTAGTTTGTGCATCTAGGCATTAGGTTTTAATATTATATTTGACCCATTTCGACGGCGAGTCAAATTTTGGCGCTGTTGCTAGGGAGATTTTGATTTGTACTAATTTCTTGTTTTTATTTGTGTGACCAGGAGATCTGCCCCAGACCTCATACCACCTGATCTCGAGCTTACCAGAATAGAAAGAGGACTTCAAAGGCAAGCTAGGGGACCAGCTATTAATCATAGAGAAATCCCCGATCCTGCCCTCTATAGAAATCTAGCCGATCTGGATAATCCCGACGGTTTCTTTCTTGAAGAATTTCCCTTCTTTAATCCAGACCTTGACAACGCTGAGTTTGTTAACCACAACATACCAAATATGGAAGACCCGCCACCCCCACCACCACCTAATGATCAAACCATAGATGACCTCAATGCTGCCCCTGAAGCTCCTAGTAGCTGTATCATCTGACCCGTTGTCCAGCATGATTGGGCACTCAAGTCCGTTGTTATACATCACCTTCCATCTTTCCACGAATTGCCTAAAGAAAATCTGCATCGCCATTTACAGCATCTTCATTTGGTCTGCGAGGCCATGAAGCCCACTAATGTCGATATCGACTAAGCCAAGTTGCGAGCTTTTATGTGGTCCCTCAAGGATGCTGCCAAGGATTGGTTCTACGACCTTCCTCCTCGACCTATTACTTCTTGGGCTAAGATGTCCAAGGCCTTCACTGATAAGTATTACCCAGCGTCTACGGCAAGCGTGACCAGCAAGCAATTAGTTTATATTATTCAGAAGGACGACGAAAGTCTAGGGCAATACCATGAACGCTATAAGAAAATGCAAGCCTTGTGTCCCTCGCACAATCTGACTGATCATGCCCTCATCCAGTACTTCTACGAAGGCTTGAAGTGAAATGACAAAGCTTTGTTGGACGGTGCAACCGATGGATCCCTTTGTGCCCGTACCCCAGCTGCAGCCAAAGCCATAATTGAACTCATGGCTAAGACTATTGTTGCCTCCGAAACAGTGGCAGGTAACTCTCAAAATGTCCGAGTTGCTGCCATGGAAAATCAGTTGACTACCATCACGGGCATGCTTCAGAACATGGCTTCAGGACAACCTGTCCAGATCAAGACCTATAAAATCTGCAATTTTGTAGATCATCCCACGGACGCCTGCCCATATGTCCCAGAAGAAATTTCAGTTAATGCGGTTAGGGGATACAACGTCCCTTATGGCCAGAATTACAACCAAGGTTGGAAGCATCCCAATTTCAGTTGGTCTCACAATCCATAATCGTCTGGCCCTAGTCAACCACAACAATATCAGTATGGTAACTAGCCCCAACCTCCCTTCAACATGCAAAACTTCAGGCGTAGACCTCATACCAGCATAATCAACAATACCAACATCCACCCAAAGATCAGACTTCTGCCCCTCCACCTGTTGATGATACCGTCAATTACAAGAGTATAATTTCTAAAATATAAAACCAAATGAGTGTGATGAATGTCGAGATGAAGGAATTGAAAAACAGAGGTAGACTGCCTAGACAAACGGAAGCGAACCCAAAACACGAAGCATGTGCCATGACCCTCCGAAGTGGTTTTGAATTACCTCTAGTTTGTCCTACCCTCAATGTTGAACAATCTTCAGAATTTGAGCTCAATCCCAAGAAGAAGAAAAAATAGCCAAAAATTTCAGATGTGATGGTAGACCGCATCCGTTCCCCTAGAGGATCTCCACAGAATGATCCGAACCCACCCGAGTTCACTCAAGAATATATTCACCAAATCCTTGAACCTCTTTTTCCCGAACGCCTTGTCAAGTACAAGAAAGACAAAGAAGAGCGAGAAATCTTTGATATCTTCAGCAAATTTATCATCAATATCCCTCTGCTTCAAGCGATCAAGAGTGTTCCCCGCTATGCTAAGTTTTTGAAGACTTTGTGCATCAACAAACGGCATATGGCCGGGGTCAACAAGATAAGTGTAAGCACCAATATTTCAGCCCATATTCAGTGAAAAATTCCTCCTAAGTGTCAAGACCAGGGCATATTTATTATCCCTTGCAAGATTAGGACGGTTGATGTTGGCAAATCCATGTGTGATTTAGGTGCTGACATTAATGTCATGCCCTTGACGATTTATAACCGTCTAGGCCTCGGTCCCTTGAAAAATACAAGACTTACAATCCAGCTAGCTGACCGCTCTGTCATCTATCTCGAGGGCGTTATTGAAGATCTCTTTGTCCAAGTTGGCGAGTTCATTTTTCCAGCGGACTTCTACGTCATTTCCATGGAGGGTGATGGTTCCATTAAAGCCACAGATATCCTTCTGGGCAGACCGTTTCTTGCTACCGCTAGGGCCAAGATAGATGTCCACGATGCTACCATTTCTCTTGAATTTGATGGCCAAATCATTAAATTCAACATGCTTGAATCCATGCGATATCCTTCTGAATTTTCTAGCCTCAATTATATTGATTTAATTGATCCATTTGTCGATGAAATATCTGAATTAAATTCTATTGATCCATTGCAGCTTGCCCTCGACAGGGGTCTTACACCAGAAACTTTAAAGAACTTGGCCTCGACAGTCGTTACACTACCTGAGTTGCATTTAGCTGTTGCAGCTCTAGAGGAACAACCTATTCTCTCTCCAGAACCTCCTGTTGTCCCCCCCATCAAGATGATCATGTTCTTCCCTCGAGAAAGCACTGATTCTTGAATTGAAGGTCCTGCCCTCGCACCTTAAGTATGCTTATATTGGTACCGAAAAATCTCTTCCAGTAATTATTTCCAATAAGTTGGACGAACCAGAAGAAAAGGAATTTATCTCTTTATTGAAAGAATTTAAAAGAGCCATCAGATGGAAAATAACCGACATCAAGGGCTTGTCACCAGCCTTATGCACCCATAGAATCCATCTCAAATATGCTAGCAAGACAGTCCGTCAACCTCAGCGTAGATTAAACCCTCCCATGATGGAGGTGGTAAAGAAAGAGGTGCTGAAATTATTAGATGCCGGAGTTATCTACCCCATCTCCGATAGTCCATGGGTGAGTCCCGTTCAAGTAGTACCCAAGAAAACTAGCATCACAATCACTACAAGACAAGATGGTGCTTTGATTCCAACCAGAATTCAGAATGGCTGGTGGGTTTGAACGCGGCCACGAGGAAAGATCATTTTACACTTCCCTTCATTGATCAGATGTTAGAGCGCCTCGCGGGCAAGACGCACTATTGCTGTTTAGATGGGTATTCAGGCTTCCACTAGATTCCAGTTACTCTCGAAAACCAAGAGAAAACTACCTTCACGTGCCCATTCGGTACGTTTGCATATCGAAGAATGCCCTTTGGCTTTATGTAATGCCCTTGCTACCTTCCAGCGGTGCATGATGAGCATTCTTTTTTGAATTTATCGAAAAAGGCATCGAGGTCTTCATGGATGACTTTACCGTCTATGGAAACTCCTTTACCGAATATCTGGCCAACTTGAAAAAAATCTTACAACGCTACATCGAGACCAAACTCATCACAACTCCTATCATTTGAGCCCCCGATTGGTCCATCCCTTTCGAGATCATGTGTGATGCTAGCAATCATGCCCTCGGCGTTGTCTTGGGGCAAAAGAAGGATAATGAGACATATGTTATCTACTATGCTTCCAAGTTATTAGATCTAGCCCAGCAGAACTACACGACCATGACAAAAGAGCTCTTGGCAGTTGTCTATGCCTTCGAAAAGTTCAGGCAGTACCTCTTGGGCACGCACGTTATCATGTACTCTGACCATTCGGCCCTTAGATGCCTATTGACGAAGGCCAACGCTAAGCCTCGCCTCATTCGGTGGATCTTGTTACTACAAGAATTTGATATCCTAATCAAGGATAAGAAAGGTAGAGAAAATTTAGTGGCAGATCATCTAAGCAGACTTCCAACCCAAGAGGATGATTCGCAAGTGCCTATCCGTGATACTTTTCCCGATGAACGCTTGTGTCTTGCCCACGCTGTCAATTTTCCTTGGTTCTCTGATATAGCTAACTTCCTCGCTACTGGCTCTTTCCCTTTCGATTCCTCACCATTCGAAAGACAACACATCTGAAAACAATCAAAGTATTATGTCTGGGACAACCCCTATCTATGGAAGTATTGTTCCGACCAACTCATAAGGAGGTGCGTAACAATGGATGAAGTGCCCTCGATCTTGAAATTTTGCCATTCTTCTACAGAAGGTGGTCATTTTGCAGCAAAGAAAACAACCATGAAAGTCCTTGAGGCTGGCCTGTATTGGCCATCAATTTTCAAAGACAACTACATGTATTGCTCATCATGCCCTTGATGTCAGGCAATGGGCAATATAGGCGCTCGGAACCAGATACCTCTGACCAATATCATTTCTTGCAAAAATTTTGACATCTGGGGAATTGACTTCATGGGCCCGTTCTTGAACTCCTTTGGCAACATCTATATCTTGCTGGCAGTCGACTACGTCTCTAAATGGGTCGAGCCCAAGGCAACTAAATCCGATGATTCTAAAGTGGTCATGAATTTCCTACACACTAATATCTTCAATCGATTTGGAACCCCTCAAGCCCTCATCAGCGATCGTGGAACACATTTTTGCAATCAGGTTATCTCTTCTCTCCTCAACAAATATGGAGTCACCCATCGGGTCTCGACAACTTATCACCCCTAGACGAATGGGCAAGCCGAAGTTTCCAACAGGGAAATCAAGTCCATCCTCGAAAAAATGGTCAACCAATCTCGAAAGGATTGGAGTTCAAAACTGGATGACGCTCTCTAGGCCTACAGGACAGCCTTCAAGACCCCGATCGGGATGACCCCTTATAGACTGGTCTATGGCAAGCCATGTCATCTCCTTATGGAAATTGAACATAAGACCTTTTGGGCGATCAAAAAGGTTAACATGGATCTCGGAGAGGCAGGTACGCATCGTCGCTTGCGAATCCAAGAGTGATTGTCACTCAAATATACTATTTTCCGAATGCCTAAATTGCACAAATAAATTGTGCAAAGAGCAAGACAGGGTCGAACCATAGAGATTGAAGGAATAATATTTCAGTTTCAATGTATGACAGAGAGTAGATGCAGCCAAACATATAAGTAGCACTAGGGGGGAGGGGGTTAATGTTGATTAATGCAATTAATCAACGCAGATATGATAGCTAACAAGAAAATTAATTATAAACACAAATCATAACACGAAAGTAACAAACATTCGAGGGCACGAAAGTAAAAGACAATCAAGGGCAAGATAACCAAAAGCAGTAAAAGAGATATTAATCAGATGGGAAGAGATCTTAGCAAAAGGTGTTCTCGGGTTGCTTTTCAACTCAGTTAATCATTGGCACAAAAAGATTCCAAACTCATGCACAAATCTGCTATAGGGACCAAGTTCTCACTAAAAATCCCCTACTTGCCTTCTTAATAAAAGTCGCCCCCCGTTTTCACATATGAGGCGACCTTGACGTTTTGACATCCTCCTAGGCACAAATACGGGGAGACAATACTCAAAATGCCCATGGAGTGGAGGCAAGACAAATCTAGGGCGTGACGTCTTAGTGTGTCAAGCTCGCGTCACATACCCTAAACGACCATTTACCCCTGGACGAAAGACCTCACGATGTCCCCACTAGGTGTCTACTACTCCTAATGGCCTCACACTAGTTATTACCATTAGGATGACAGTACCCACATAAAAACATTAACAGTTGATCAAGCTTTTAATATTTCTAAATGAGCATGGAGATAAAATGATAAATAACCGAATATGAGAATGAGAATATAATAAGCACGTTTAAGCCTCTTAACTGAACCTTGCAACCTTTGAAACACCTTTAGCTAAGAAGATGGAACTTAGCTACTCATAATAAAATATAAGCAGTAAGTAGAAGAAGAGAACAACATAAACAATATTAAAGGAAAATAAAATAGAAGTGTATTAGAATAAACCGATTGTGGAAATCAATGCTTTCCCTTTTACAAGGTGACAGCGGCGCTTAAAAAGAGGAAGAGAGAATCCCTAAAATTTAGGTAAAGAGAGATAGTGTCCTAGGATCAGCTCCCCTTACAAAAACCCTAAAGTTTAGCTTAAATAGCCTAAAAACTAGGTAAGGGATAAAATACAGCTAAGGAGAGAGAGCGTCAGCGCATGAGAAGGTGACAACACACAGGAAGGACGCGTCCTCTGTAGGGAATATTTTGGAATCTTTTGGAGCGTCTGACATCTCCTGGAAATGCATGGAATCCCATGCGAATCTTTGGAGATTCCTTTCTTTGGTTTTGATCTTTGATCCGATGCGGATGTCAAGGGCATAAGACTTCTCGTTGATCTAGTTAGCGTCGAGGGCACGATGACATTCTGCTCTTCTAGGCCTCGAAGCTTCAAAGTTCCAAAAATCCTTCTAAAATCGCTCGCTTTCACTCTTTTCTTCCTTTAGCCACTGATCTGCAAAAAGATGGGAAAAAAGGGGCAAATCAGAAGTATCATGCCCTGGAAAGGGCTGAAATAAGGGAGGAAAACCTACAATTAAAACATGTGATCAAATATCCCCACACTGCCTAATGCTCGCCCTCGGGCATTCACAAAACTAGAAATCGCCTCAAGAAATAGACAACACAATTAATCACACACAAATACAAACCAGCACCAAGCTAAGCTTCGCATAAACTCATTCTTACCTAGAAGACATCTGCATCAAATCAGAGGGATAATGACCCCAAAGATCAAACTTTCCCACATTAGGCCCTTAACCAGCAATCCTCACCAGATACG
Source organism: Viola odorata (assembly GCA_963691705.1). NCBI lineage: Eukaryota > Viridiplantae > Streptophyta > Magnoliopsida > Malpighiales > Violaceae > Viola > Viola odorata. The sequence continues at coordinate 32,692,174 of OY829545.1, read as the reverse complement.
TGTTTACACTTACTCTCGCAAGCAAGGCTAAGTGTTTACCTCTCAAACTAAATGCATATAACACAACATAAAATCAAACTTGCAGGTCAATCTGAGTACACAGTACACATGCATGGGCAATCATCAATCGGAAAGAATAACGCATCAGCAAAAAGAAAGAAAATGGGTAGGATAGGAGAGAGAAGAAAGGAGGTAGAAAAGAAATGGAAGTAAGGAGGAATGGAGAGGGAAAAGAAATAGATAGAGAGAAAAGAAAGAACCAGACAGAACCTGGATGGATTCCTTGGCTTATGAAAAAGGCGAAGTGGCAAGGCAGCTTTCATCGAGGGCATGATGGTGATTCGTGGGCTAGACAGAGGACTTCTTCTTCGAGGGCAGGAACTTCTTCTCTTGTTGCAGCGTTGGATGCGGAATATCTTTTGTTTGTGTAATACCCTCTCTCATTTTATTTTGAGTTTTGATTGATTTTTTCTTAAAGGAAAATATTGGAGGGGGCACGAACCTTTCTAAAATCTGAATTTTCTAGGGCATGAAACTTTTGATTTTTCTTTTGGCTCTTGCCCCAGATTTTCTTTCAGCATCGATGATTGACTTCTTTGGCTTCCCCACACTTGAACGATTCTTTTTAAAATAGACTAGGGCTGAAGAATTTTTTTTGCTTTTCGGGCCTTAGAACTCTGGTTTCTGCGCTGAAGTCTTACTTTCTCTACTTCCCCACACTTGAACTTTTCTGCATGTCTTTCGGATGTCTAGCCCTCGACGCTACCCTCAACAATCACTACCTCACCTGCCAAGGAAAAAGATCAAGAAAAAAAAGTTCAAATGGTCAGGAAAGAATATGAAAAGAAGGGGAATATTGGGGGCATGAAAAGTAAAGAGAGAAAAAGAAGAGAAGAGGGAGAAAAGAAAGAAAAAGACATTGATGCAAAGTTTTTCGTCAAATCGATGCTTTCCCAAGTCTAATGGTGCTTATACCCAGGGATATCATGCAAATTCAATCAGTGCCTAGCTAAAGCATCCTAATCACACAAGAAAAGAAATAGGCATGAAAGCTCAAAGGTGCTCACTGGGTGCTATTTGTGACTACTGGCGTCTAGGCCTAGATGTGGATATAAGGTTCAGCAGGCAAAAATGAGAACGACTAGGTCTAGACAAGGTGTTGGTGGCTCATACTTGTGCACATATGAAAAAGTGTGTGTCCATTCATAGAGGTTTTAAAAACTAGGCAGTGGCAGAAATTTGGCAAATATTAAAATCCGAGAATTTAAAATCCGAAATTTTTTCACAAAAACATACAATTATGCAAACAGCAGAAATTTAAACATGCAGTCACACAAAAAACAAGCACACAAAACACAAATAAATCCCTCCCCACACTTAGGAAGCGCATAGTCCTCAATGCGGGAAGGGCACACACAAAAGTTCAGCGAAAATTAAAATTAAGTACAATAAAAAGAAAAAGAAAAAAAATAGGTGAAAATGTTTTTGGCCCTCCTCATGGGCATGAAAAAAAATGTTCGGGGGGGAATCATTAGGGTGGGAGCTTGCTCCTGGCCACTTCAGCCGTCAAAGCCTGAAGTTCCGTGAGCACTGCTTGGAGTAGACGCTCGATCTTGAGAATTGGTTGGGAAGATGGATCAGATGGCTTGCTTGCTTGATTTACATCGGGGGCACGATTGGAATCTTTTTCGGGGGCACGAGGGGCTACAGGGGCTCGAGACCTTGAAAGGTTGGGGTAGTCGAAGTTGCCTCCATGCTTCGTGCCGAAGACCTTCTCTCCTGAGGGCGTGCTGCCTATGGAAAAACGCAAAACACCATATGAGAGAAATAAATACCCTATACCATCAAGGGTACAGTGGTCTAAATCCTTAAATGCAAGGGGCTCACTAAGGCTAGAAGAGTGCAAATCAATGTTATATAGGTTCACAGCAAGTAACGCAATGAGAGATCCTAAAATGGGGCCACGAGAGCCGTTTTGAACATGAATGATAGCAGCAACAATCCAAAATCCTAAATTTACCCTACGTTTACTTTTCATGCACCAAAGAAGAAAAAGTTCTTGCAAAGTTAACTACCCTGAAGAGTTAAACCTAGCAGCAAAAGTAAGGGCAAGAACACGATGCAAAATTCTAAGGGTAGGATCCATGATTTCATGCGCTTTGGATGATTTAGGGTTGAATTCAGCACTAGGATTCTCAGTTAATTCGCGAAAAGCGACATCAGCATCAAATACAGCAGGGATAACAGTAAAGGTATTCTTATAAGCACTGGATTTCAAACCATCAGGGGTGACAAAATTAAGCATGCAGTTGAACTCATTAAGAGAAAGTTTGGACCACTGGTTCGCTAAACGGAAATTAATCAGACTAGGGGCAGTAGGGTTCGGGCCAAATTTTCCCTTAGGCCAAAAATGGTCCGTAGCTACCCAAAAAATAGTGAACATCTCAAGTGAGAGCTCAACATAGGTCAGGTGTTCTAAGAAGAACAAGGGTTCCCAACCGATGTTACCTACGAGCTCTCAGACTCGAGATTCGAGTCCCATCTTTCTTAGAAATTCCAGATCCAGGCGTGCACAAGGGCTAACACCTCTGGGGTTCAAATCATGCAACTTATCAAGCATGGTTTATCATTAAAAGTTATCCAAACATGGGGGTTGGAAAGGTCAGAGATAACCTGGATAGAAGACGTTCGCGGAGTAGAGGCAGGGACTGGTGTCGTGCCCTCGACGTCTGAATCATCGTCTTGCCCACGACGCGCTTTCTTTGATGTTGCGGGCTTGCTCTGGAACTTTGAGGAAGATGTGGCTTTCCTCTTCCTCTCCAATGGCGTCTGAGGCTCAGCTGGTTGCTCCGCTCTGGCCGGAGCTTTGGACTTTCCTTTGACAGTAGCCTTTTTCGCTGCAACCTCCCTCTCCTGGGCTTTCTTCTCACTTTCAGCCTTTAGAGTCGTTTCCTTCTCGGCTCTCTCCTTCTCAACTTTTTCCTTCTCCAGATCTTCATCATCTTCTTCTTCCTCAGCATCATTCTCGTCGGACCCTTCTTTTTTGCCAGCGGTGGTTTGCTCTACCTCCTCTTCCTCTGTCCTGGCAGGCGCCTCATCTTCTGGCTCAGATTCAGACACAAGGATGTCCTTTAGGACCTCCTTCATCGTGAGGTTCTTTTTGGCCGCTGGTGAGGGGTTTTCAACCTTGGGCGTCTTTGGTGTCGCGGCGGAACCTAGTTTTCTGGAAACTTGACCTGATCTGGTCATCGGGGATGTCGCTGGAACTGAGTCGGTGACCTCAAGCTCGTCGTTTGATGGGTTTGCAGCAGCGGAGCTTAGAACTGGTTTGGTGGTCGGAGGGATGGTCGGAGATGGAGGTTTTTCAGTGTCAAGGTCGAGGCTTAGGGATTTGGGGATGGAGTCTTTAGTGGTCAAGGACAATGTCTCGGGTTCTTGGACCTTTTGTTTGTGAGCAACTTGCTTGAGAGTCATGGGGAAGGGTGAGGGAGATGATTTGTGTTAGAGAGAGAGAGATTGATTTTCGTTGATGGTGACAGGACAGTGGCGAAGTGTTTGTATTTTTGTGAGAGAGGGAAAGGTTTGTGAGAGGGATGTGGGTAATAGCTGGAGGAGGGAGAGAAAAGGACGAGGGGGAGTGTGTTGAAAAGCGGCTGGCGTCTGACAAGGTATTAATTAGGGTTACTTTTTTATCTCCTTGGCTGAGGTGGCGTCTTGGAACCAGGAGAGAGAGAGCGCAAGTTCGTGTATCCCAACCGTCTACCTTTTTTAATTTAAAAAAAAGGGGTAGTTAGAATAGATAAAGACAAAAGGAGGGAATAAGTGGAAAGATAATAATTAAAGAGAATAAAATCGTTTGGGAAAGGGAAAGGAGAGAGATCAGAGGATAAAAATAAGGAAAATAAATCCTAACTAATAAAGAAGAAATAAAATAAAATAAAAGCAAAAAGTAAAAAACAAATTCTGGAATTAAATAAAAGAGAGATAAGAGAGAGAAAAGAATGGAACGGCATTTGAGATGCCTTCCAACCATGGTCTCTTTTAACGTCGAGGCCAAGACGTGAGTTGCATATCTAGGGCACGACAGGTGGGTTATCCACCTCCATCTCCTCCACTGTCGAGGGCAGGAAACCTTCGTAGAAGGGCTTCAACCTGTGACCATTCACCTTAAAAATATCTCCTGTTTCCAGGTGTTGTATCTCAAAGGTCCCACAGTCGAAAGTTTCCTTGACTACGTAGGGTCCTGTCCATTTAGATTTTAGCTTCCCTGCAAAAAGACGAAGTCTAGAGTTGTATAGTAATACTTTCTGACCAACAACAAAAGATTTGGGACGAAGATGCTTATTGTGATGGGTCTTGGGTTTGCCCTTGTAAATCAAAGCATTTTTGTAGGCATCATCCCTTAGCTCTTCCAACTCTTGGATCTAAAGACGGCGGTGGTGACCAGTATGCCCAAGATCTGTGTTAACCTTTAGGATTCCCCAAAAGGCTTTGCGCTCTAACTAAACATGTAGGTGGCACGACTTCCCATAAATAAGTCTATAGGGCGTCATCCCTATCGGGGTCTTGAAAGCAGCTCGGTATGCCCAGAGGGCATCATCCAACTTCAAACTCCAATCCTTTCGGGATTGGTTGACCGTTTTCTTTAGGATAGACCTGATTTTGCGGTTGGAAACTTTTGATTGTCCGTTTGTTTGGGGATGATAAGTTGTAGAAACCTTGTGATGAACTCCATATTTGGTCAGTAGGGTGGCCACGACACAGTTATAGAAGTGGGTACCCCGATCACTTATGAGGGCACGAGGCGAACCAAATCGGTTGAAGATATGAGTGCGTAGGAAATTCACTACCACTTTGGAATCGTCGGTCCAAGTAACCTTTGCTTCGATCCACTTGGAGACATAGTCCATAGCAAGCAGGATGTAGATATTGCCGAATGAGCTTGGGAAGGGTCCCATGAAATCTATGCCCAGATATCAAAGATCTCACATTGAAATGATACTTGTCAGAGGCATCTAGTTCCTTGCTCCAATATTGCCCGTGACTTGGCATCGAGGGCACGAAGCACAAAAGAGGTAACAGTCTTTAAAGATAGATGGCCAGTATAAACCTACCTCCAGAACTTTGAGAGCAGTCTTCTTGGCCGCGAAATGTCCTCCTTCAGTTGCTGAGTGGTAAAACTTAAGGATCGAGGGCACCTCGTCCATAGTCACACATCGGCGTATTGATGCGTGCTTGTCGAGGGCACGATCAAACAAATAATAAAGACCTGCTATCAAGTGCATAATAAATTATGCATAGTGGTAACAGGGTTGATCCACGGAGACTAGGGCAAGACTCTAACTTTCATGCATGACAAAGACAAATAGACCAAGACAGCTACAAAAGGGGGGGGGAGTTGGTTGGCTAACAAGTTAACCAAGAGAGAAGGGAGCTAACAAGTTAACTAATAAAAATAGTAATCTAGGGCACGAAAAGTAAAAAGCACTAAAAGTAAGAATTAAGGGCAAGACATATAAACAGAATGATAAATAAAGACATGAAAGCAGATAAGGGAGATTCTCAGCAAAGGTTTTTCTCGGGTTGCGTCGAGGGCATGAAAGTATCTATAACCTCGAGGGCTAGATAATCATCGGCTCAAGGATATTCTATTCTCATATCGTAGACATGCTATAGGAGTCTATCACCTCCCTACACTATCACTGCTAAAGATATGACCTAGACACCTCGCCATCCTCCCAGGCACCTCCCCACACTGTCACTGCTAAAGAGGTAGCCTAGACACTTCGTCATCCTCCCAGCACCTCCCCACACTGTCACTGCTAAAGAGGTAATCTGGGGCTGGAAAACGACAGACAAGCAAATACAAACATGGAGTTTATGAAGAATGATTTGGCCTCTTACTAACCTATACAACCATCAAAATACCTTTGCTAAGAACAAGACAAATCAACTACTCATGCTGGAAAATAGACAAATCTAGATCTAGAAAGCAAAATAAGTAAAGAAGAGATAAAGGAGAAAACTAGTAAATATTACCGGCCGGAGCAAAGCTCCGGTTTATGTACAAGGCTGCTGGAAATGTTCTGGTCCTCCCCCTCCAAAAGGAGGAGGGGAGAAAACTAAAGAGAAGCACACAAAAAGATTTTCTATCAATATGTGGTAGGTGGTGTCCTCTAAACCCTAAAAACTAGTCTTATATAGGCCCTCATGCCCATAAGAAGACAAAAACCAGCTAAGGTATTATAAAAAGACAAAATCCAGCTAAGGGGTTCAGAAACACGAAATAAATATCTTAAGTCCGAAAGGGGATATTCTGGGAATATTCTGGAAGCGCACGATTTCGAGGGCAAGAAGACAGATCAGCCTCCAGGGCATGACGACTAAAGAGAATATTCTTGGGGATCTACGCGGAATCTTCTAGAAGACATCAGAGGTGACACGTGGGAGCACGACAACGAGGACACGTGGAAATAACGCCTTTGGTCTTTCTAGGGCTTGCAGATGGAAACCACTGCAAGGCCTCGATGGCAAAGTTGGTGTCGCGGGCTCGACAACATATGCTCTTCTAGACCTCGATCTTCAAAACTCCAAAAATCCTCCCAAAAAGGCTCGTTTTCGCTCTTTTCTCCCTTTAGGCACTGATCTACAAAAAGATGGGGAAAAGGGCAAATCAGAAGTATCTTGCCCTCGAAAAGGCCGGAAATAAGATAGAAAAACCTACAATAAAGACATGCTATCACGTATAATCTGGTCAGAACAATGCTTCCATAAGTATGGGTTATCCCAAATGTAATACTTGGATTGCCTTCTAATTCTGTTGCATTTGGAGGGGGAAGCGTCTGCGGAATAAGTACCAGTAGCATAAAAATTGGCTATGTCGGAAAACCAAGGGAATTGGATGGCATGGGAAAGACACAACTGCTCGTCTGGGAAGGTATCTCTAATGGGCACTACTAAGTCATCTGGTTGGGTCGAGAGCCTACTCAGATGGTCTGCCACGGAGTTCTCTGATCCTTTCTTGTCCCTGATCGCGATGTTAAACTCTTGGACTAATAAGATCCAGCGGATAAGATGGGGTTTGGCATCCGCCTTCTTCAACAAACATTTCAAGGCGGAGTGGTCTGAATATACGAGCACATGCGTTCCCAAGAGTTATTGCCTGAACTTGTCGAGGGCATAAACAATGACGAGTAGTTCCTTCTTCGTGGTGGTGTAATTTTTCTGAGCTGGATCAAGCTACTTGGATGCATAGTAGATGACATAAGTCTCAGATTCCTTCTTCTGCCCTAGAACAGCGCCGAAGGCTTGATTACTTGTGTCGCACATGATTTCGAAAGACAAAGACCAATCGGGGGCGTGAATGATAGGAGGTGAAATAAGCCTGCCTTGAGAGTTTCGAAGGCGGCTTTACAATTCTCATCAAAATCAAAAGTAACTTCCTTCTGGAGTAGACGACACATAGACTGGGTAATTTTGGAGAAATCCTTGATAAACCTTCTATAAAAGCTGGCATGCCCTAGAAAAGATCTCACGTCGTGAATACAGGCAGGGTAGGGTAGAGACTCGATCACTTCAATCTTTGCCTTGTTTACTTCGATCCCTTTGCTCGAGACAATATGACCCAGAACGAGGCCACGATCCACCATGCAGTTGCATCTCTTGAAGTTCAAGACAAGATTGGTCTCGATGCATCTTTCCAAGCACTTCTTCAATTTGCACATACACTCAGAAAAAGAGTTTCCATAAATCATGAAGTCATCTATAAAGACCTCGATACCATCTTCAAGCAATTTGGAAAAGATGCTCACCATGCAACGTTGAAAGGTGGCGGGGGAATTACACAAGCCAAAGGGCATACGTCTGTAGGCAAAGGTGCTGAAAGGGCACGTAAAGGTGGTCCTCTCTTGGTCTTCGAGGGTAACCGAGATTTGATGGAAACCTGAGTATTCATCAAGACAGCAGTAGTGAGTCTTGCCCGCGGGAAGCTCCAACATCTGGTCTATGAAGGGAAGAGGAAAGTGATCTTTCCTGGTTGCAACATTCAAACAACGATAGTCAATGCACACTCGCCACCCATTCTGGATCCTGGTGGGAATAGATTCACCGTCTTGCTCAATAGTAATGGTGATACCAGTTTTCTTGGGCACGACTTGTATCAGACTGACCCACGGGCTATCCAAGATGAGGTAGATAACGCCCGCATCTAGCAACTTCAGAACTTCTTTCCTTACCACCTCCATCATGGGTGGATTCAATCTTCATTGTGGCTGGCGTATCGTCTTGGTGACATCTTCCAAATGTATTCAGTGAGTGCATAAGGCTGGTGACAAGCCTTTGATGTCGGTGATGGTCCAGCCTATGACTTGTCTAAATTCCTTCAACAAGAAAATCAGCTCAAACTCTTCAGAATTGTTGAGTTTGTTGGAGACGATGACGGGAAGAGAGTCATTGGGGCCGAGATAAGCATATTTGAGATGAGAGGGCAGTGGTTTCAGTTCGAGGGCAGGAGCCTGATCAATAGATGGGGATAGCTTGACATGATCTGAACAGATAGGAGACACGACTGTTGGCTCATAAGGGACAATGGCACACTCCTCTAGGGCGGCGACAACAGAATGCAGCTCGGGAGGAGTGGCGAGTTTCGAGGCCATGACATCTAAGAGAGGTGTTGTGAGACTCCTGTCAAGGGCATATTGCAAAGGATCAGTAGAGTTTAATTCATCAATTTCCTCAACATAAGGGTCAATCAAATCAACATAATTAACACTGGAAAATTCAGAAGGATATCGCATGAACTCCAGCATGTTAAATTTGATGGTTTACCCATCAAATTCGAGGGAGATGGTTGCATCGTGAACATCAATCTTTGCTCGGGCAATGGCCAGAAATGGTCGGCCTAGAAGTACGTCTGTTGACTTGGTGGAGTCTTCGTTCTCCATGGCAATGATATAAAAATCGGTTGGGAATAGAAATTCGCCTACTTGGATCAAAACATCTGTGATGATCCCCTCGGGGTAGATAATAGAACGATCAACAAGTTGAATGGCAAGGCTGGTAGGTCTCAAGGATTCGAGCCCTAGACTGTTGTAGATGATCAAGGGCATGACATTAATGCCTGCCCCCAGATCGCACATGGCCTTGCCGATTTGACGGTGCCAATTCGGCAGGGAATAATGAACATTCCTTGATCCTTGCACTTGGGAGGAATCCTCCTCTGTATGTGGGCAGAGATATTAGACTCTACACTGATCTTGTTGACACCAACCAATTTGTACTTGTTCACGCACAACTGTTTCAAAAACTTGGCATACCGAGGCACGTTCTTTACTACCTGAAGGAGCGAGATGTTGATAATCACTTTGCTGAACATATCAAAGATCTCACGGTCTTCTGTTTCTTTCTTTGACTTGATCAATCTTTAGGGGAATGGGGGCTTGAGAATTTTGTGAATGTATTCTTAGGTGAATTCGGGCGGGTTAGGATCATTCCTTAGCGAACCTCTTGGGGAGCGGACCCTATCTTCCATGACCTCGACTTTCGGGCTTTTTGCTCTGGGTTTCAGCTTGAGTTCAGATTCTAGAGAGTTTCCAATGTCGGGGGCAGGATGTGCTGGATGTGTCAAGGTCGTTCCACTTCACAGGGTTACTGCACAGACTTTGTGCGTTGGATTGGTTTTGGTCTGAGGTGGGAATCTCCCTTGATTTTTCAGTTCCTTCATTTCTGCCATCATGGTACTCATTTGCTTTCGAAGTTCCTCGATCTCCTTTTGCTGTTCAGGATTAGAAGGTGGTGTCGTGATCGGGGGCACGACGAAAGTTTGATCTTGAGGAGGTAGGCGTTGATACTGATTATACGTGGGTTGGGGTCTGAAGTTCTGCATGTTGAGAGGAGGGGGATGATTTTCATAAGGATGTTGTTGTTGGCTAGGTCCCGACGACTAAGGGTTTAGAACCCATCCTGGATTCTACTGTTTCCAGCCCTGGTTGTAGTTTTGACCGTGAGGGGCCTGATTGTACTGGCCAGCAGCGTTCACTTGGATTTCATCTGGAATATGGAGGCATGCATCTGTGGGGTGGTCTACAAAGTTACAGATTTGATAGGCTTTGACTGGTGTAGATTGTCCTGCCAAGAAATTTTGAAATAGCCCTGTAAGGAAGGTAAGCTGATTCTGCAGTGTTGCAACTTGGACATCTTGGCCGCTACTGTTACCAACTTCAGATGTAGCATTCTTGGCCATGTCTTCTATGGTGGCCTTGGCAGCAGCAGGTGTTAGGGCAGTGAGGGAACCACTAGCGGCAGCGTTGAGTAGAGCCCGGTCGTGGGCCTTAAGGCCTTCACAAAAGTACTGAATAAGGGCATGCTCGCTAAGGTTGTGTAAGGGGCACATGGACTGCATTTTCAGAAATCTTTCATAATACTGGGCGAGATCTTCTTCTTTCCTCTAGACCATGGACACGAGTTGCTTGCATGTGGTGTTGGCTATAGATGCTATATAATACTTCTCGGTGAAGATCTTAGACATCTCCGCCCAAGAGTGGATGGATCTTGGCGGAAGCTCATAATACCACTCAAGGGCATCATCCTTGAGAGACCGCATAAAAGTGCGTAGCTTTGCTTGCTCGATGCTGACATTGGGAGGTTTCATGGCCTCGCAAATGGAATGGAGTTGTTGAAGGTGACGAAGTGCACTTTCTTTAGGAACACCTCGAAAGGTAGGTAGATGATGCATAACGACAGATTTGAGGGTCCAATCATGAGGGACAGCGGGTCAGACAATGCAACTGCTCGACATGTCAAGGGCTACATTGAGGTGATCAATGGACTACTGGTTTGGAGGAGGTGGTGGTGGATTTTCATGACGCACATAGTTGTCATGGTCTTCCATAGCTGGAAAATTAAAATAAGCGGCTTGTGGGTTTTCAAGACCACGATGGATGTATGCTAGGTCTTGATAAAATTGACGGTCTCGATCGGCCAGATTGGAAGGTTGTCTTTTGAGGGCAGGATGAGGGTCTCTACGCTGGGTAGAAAGTCCTTTGACTTGCCTTCGAAGTCCTCTTTCTGTTCTGGTCAATTCAAGATCTAAAGGGAGTAAATCTGGTGCAGACCTCCTAGTCATACAAGTAAAAAGAGAATTAGTACCGTTCAATCCCCGGCAACGGAGCCAAAATTTGATCGTCACTGAAACATACTATTTTCCTTATGCCTAAATTGCACAAATAAAATATGTAAAGGGCAAGACAGGGTCGAACCACAGAGATTGAAGGAATAATATTTCAGTTTCAATGTATGACAGAGAGTAGATGCAGCCAAACGTATAAGTAGCACTAGGGGGGTTAATGTTGATTAATGCAATTAATCAACACAAATGTGATAGCTAACAAGACAATCAATTATAAACGCAAATCATAACACGGAAGTAACAAACATTCGAGGGCACGAAAGTAAAAGACAATCAAGGGCAAGATAACCAAAAGCAGTAAAAGAGATATTAATCAGATGGGAAGAGATCTTAGCAAAAGGTGTTCTCGGGTTGCTTTTCAAGTCAGTTAATCATTGGCACAAAAAGATTCCAAACTCATGCACAAACCTGCTATAGGGACCAAGTTCTCACTAAAAATCCCTTACTTGCCTTCTTAATAAAAGTCGCCCCCCGTTTTCACATATGAGGTGACCTTTACGTTTCGCCATCCTCCCAGGTATGAATGAGGGAAGACAATACTCAAAACGCCCATGAAGTGGAGGCAAGACAGATCTAGGGCGTGACGTCTAAGTGTGTCAAGCTCGCGTCACATACCCTAAACGACCATTTACCCCTGGACGAAAGACCTCTCGCGATATCCCCACTAGGTGTCTACTACTCCTAATGGCCTCATGCTAGTTATTACCATTAGGATGACAGTACCCACATAAAAACATTAACAGTTGATCAAGCCTTTAATATTTCTAAATGAGCATGGAGATAAAATGATAAATAATCGAATATGACAATGAGAATATAATAAGCACGTTTAAGCCTCTTAACCGAACCTTGCAACCTTTGAAACACCCTTAGCTAAGAAGATGGAACTTAGCTACTCATAATAAAATATAAACAGCAAGTAGAAGAAGAGAACAACATAAACAATATTAAAGGAAAATAAAATAGAAGTGTATTAGAATAAACCGATTGTGGAAATCAATGTTTTCCCTTTTACAAGTTGACGGCAGCGCTCAAAAAGAGGAAGAGAGAATCCCTAAAATTTAGGTAAAGAGAGAGAGTGTCCTAGGATCAGCTCCCCTTACAAAAACCCTAAAGTTTAGCTTAAATAGCCTAAAAACTAGCTAAGGGACAAAATACAGCTAAGGAGAGAGAGCGTCAGCGCATGAGAAGGTGACAACATACAGGAAGGACGCGTCCTCTGTAGGGAATATTCTGGAATCTTCTAGAGCGTCTAACATCTCCTGGAAACGTATGGAATCCCGTGCGAATCTTTGGAGATTCCTTTCTTTGGCTTTTGATCTTTGATCTGATGCGGATGTCAAGGGCACAAGACTGCTCGCTGATCTTGTTAGCGTCAAGAGCATGATGACATTCTGCTCTTCTAGGCCTCGAAGCTTCAAAGTTTCAGAAATCCTTCCAAAATCGCTCGCTTTCGCTCTTTTCTTCCTTTAGCCACTGATCTACAAAAAGATGGAAAAAAGGGGCAATTAGAAGTATCATGCCTTGGAAAGGGCTGAAATAAGGGAGAAAAACCTACAATTAAAACACGCGATCAAAGAGCTTGAGGAACTTCGCGACGATGCCTATGAGAATGCCCTTATCTACAAGGGCAAGTTGCTCTTGGCCTAGTCTTTTGTAGTTAGTCAGAAAGTTATTTTGTACAACTCCTGTTTAAGACTTTTTGCAAGTAAACTCAAATCCAAGTGGACAGGCCCCTACAGGGTCACAGTCGTATTTGACCATGGAGTCGTCGAGATCCAAAGCTTAGACTCGGACACGATCTTCAAAGTAAATGACCATCGCTTGAAACCCTTCTATGAAAGATTCAAACCCTTCACAATAGAGGTAGAAGAGGTGGTCAACCCACCCATCCAGCCCTAGACAACCTGGACGTCAAAATAGGTCACCGAAGACAAGGCCTCGCGCTAAAGACGAGGCCGGTGAAGAAGGAGCCGAGGAAGAAGCCGATAAAGAAAGGGCTGAGAGAGAAGCTGCGAGGAAGGCAGCTGCTGAGAAAGAAGTCGTGGTTCGTTCGGCGACAAGAAAGGGAGAAGCAAAAATCTCATTGGTAGAGCCTGAGACGCCGGCTAACAGAAAGCGAAAAGGAGTTGACCTCTACAACTAAGAAGCCACGCCTCCCCGAAAGACCATCCTCTATCGAGGGCAAGACGTCTGTTTCAGTGTCTACCCCTCGATCGTCATCCCAGGTTCCCTCTAATCTTTCTTCTTCTAAAGGCTGGATGAAATTTCATGATAAAGCATCCCTAGATAAGCTGCAATTGTTTCATTCAAAAGGCGTTAGCCCCTGTGCACGCCTAGATATGGAATTTCTTGATGCTATGCATGTAGGGCCTCGTGTGCAAGAGCTCGTGGGTAATATAGGGTGGGAAGCTCTGTTCTTCCTTGAACACCCAACATTCCTCAAGCTCTCCCTCAAATTCTTTACTTCTTTTTGGATTGTGCCTGAGTATTTCAAGCCCAAAGATAAATCTGCCCCCAACCTGTCTGCCCTAGATGCTATTAATTTTAGATTGATGAATGAATGGTTTGTCTTGTCTATCGATGCTTTCAATTGTTTGCTTGGTTTTGTGTCTGCCTCTGAACTAAAAACCCTTAAGTACACTAATGCTTTGACTGCTTACCCCTCTGATTTCAATGCTACTATCGCCTTTTGTGAGCTAACCGGCAATCCCAATGTCGAGTTCATCCCTCGAACATCTAAAGTACATGAGACTAAGGACCCCTGTTTGCGCATCTTGCATCGTTATCTAGCCCTTACCTTCGCAAGTAAGTATAACAATTCGGGCCAGCTATCGTTGCAAGAGTTATTTTTCTTATGGTGCATGTTGCATGGGTATCACGTCAACTTAGGGTTCTGGGTTGCGAATGCCATTACCGAAATTCAGAACAATTCTCGCAGCCCAGATTTTGGCTCTCTTGTCACTTTGCTCGCTATTAATCATCATGGCCTCGATCTGCACACACACAACATGCTCACCCCTGTCCCCTTTAAGTTATTAGACCCCCAAACCCTTGACGGTATAGGGCATCTTTGTATTTCACAGGGTGGGTTGAGTTTCAGTGCAGGTTGTACATCGCAAAAGGAGCAAGTCTTTGGGGCCAAGTATTGAGGTGACTTCGCGTATCCAGTAGCAGCACAGCCGCCGAAGCAGCCTCGTCCTACCCAAGCCAGCTCATCTCTACCATCAGTCCCTCTTGCCCAAGATGCTCCTCCTTCAGGCGCATCACGATCAATGCGCCATCTCTCGAACGACTACTCCAAGCCATCCTTTCAGAGCTTCAAGGCCTCACCAAAGAGGTTGCCCGACGCAACCTCCCGCCCTCCTGATTTTCCCCTCCCCAAAACAATTATCTTGCCCTCGCGGAGGGTTCAAAACATTCTTACCCTTTTTATTTTTCTGCTTAACTATTTTTATTTTTGTTGAACTTTTTGTGTGCCCTCCTCCTCGTATTGAGGATAATGTGCTGCCTAAGTGTGGGGAGGGATTTAATTATTTGCATGTTTATTTTATTATTGCGTGAATGAGTGTTTATTTTCTCGCTTGTTGCATGACTGCATGTTTTGTGAAAATTCAAAATTTTCGTATTTTATTTTTTAGGATTTTGTTAGATTTTTGCCAAAAGATCGCACTGCCAGTTTTAAAACCCCCAAGTATGGACACACACTTTCGACCCTCTGTGCACAGAATAGACCAACCAGTACCTTGTCTAGATCTAGTCGTTCATACTTTGCCTGTCAAACCTTATAACTGCATCTAGGCCTAGACACCAGCAATCACAAATAGCACCCAGTGAGCACTTTGAGCTTTCATGCCATATTTTCTTCATGCCATATTTTCTTCATGTGCGAATAGGATGCTTAGCTAGGCACTAGCTGGACTTGCACGATATCCCTGGGTATAGGCACCATTAGTTTTGAGTGATCAAACACATAGCCTTGTTTGCAAGCATGAGCGTAAACACTTGTCTGGTAAGGATAGTTGGTATATGGGCTTGATGCAGGAAAGTCTAATCTTTAGGGTCGTTATCCTTCTGATTTGATGCAGGTGTTGTCTAGGCGAAATTTAGCTTGGTGCCTGGTTTGTTCTTGTGTCTGGGTTGGTTGTGGTTGTCTATGTTTGGGGTGGTTTTCAGTTTTGTAGATGCTCGAGGGTGAGCATCGGGCAGTGTGGGGATATTTGATATAGCGTATTTTATGCATGTTTTCCTCTGTATTTATAGGCTTATCTTGGGCATGATACTGCTAATTTTCCTTTGAATTCGTACTTTTGGCAGATCTAAGCTCAAAGAGGAAAATTTGCCAAAATACTCTTTTTTTGTGGAATTCTGTCGTGGATCTCAAAGGGTCGAGGCCTAGCTGTTTTCCTTTCGTCGATCCCTAGATGTCAGCCGTGTTGTCTTGCCCAGGACTCTCGTTTGAGCCATCCAGAGCCGCATTTTACCCCGGACCTGCTGCTGCACGTGCAGACATCTCCTCAAGGACGCGCGCAACAAGATTCTCGCAGGATTCCTCCCAGATCCCTTTTTGGCTACCCTAGGAATATTTCTTTAGGGCGTCCTCCCATTTTGTCCCTTCTCCTAACTGTCCTTTGTCTTCTAGTGAGTTGTAAGGTTATTTAAACATTAGTTTTAGGGTTTTTAGGACATCACTCATTATTAGATCATAGAATCATTTTGGGAGCAGTTGCTCACCTTCCTCCTTAGTTTTCTTCGGATTTGTCACTCTCATTTCCCTTGTAGCCGTCGCCGACACCACTATTTAAACCGGAGCTTTAGCTCCGGCCGGTATTTATTGCTATCGCATTTTCTTCTACTTGTGTTCTTTCCTTTTATGCTTTACATTAAATCTATTTTTCTATTTATTGTTATGAGTGGCTAAGTTCTTAGCTTAGCAAGGGTGTTTTAAGGGTTGCATGAGGGTAGTCACGAGACCAAATTGTGTTTAATACATTCTCTTCGCTATATTTGTTCATTTGTCGTTTTAATGCTAGATCTAGATGGTTTTGTTAGGAGCTTGATCGCCTTTTAATTTACTATCTTAGATCTTCATCATTTCTTTGGTTATAACTAATGTGAAAGCCTTAGAATAGAGTAGACACTAGATAGGTTGTCATTAGCTTGGTCATTTCTGTCTAGGGCAAGTGAGTGATTAGGGCGGTGTCACGAGCCTAACAAACTGAGAGGCATCTAGCCCTAGATGTGTCTTTCCTTATCTTCATGGGCGTTGTGAGTATTTCCTCCCCGCTTTGTGGTTGGGAGGACGGCACAACGTCAAGGCTGCCTTATTAATAGTGAAAATGGGGGGTAGCTTCTCGTAAGAGGAAAGTAGGAGGCCTAAACGTACCTGGCCTCTATAGCATGTCTATAGCGTGAGAATAGACTATCTGTGCATCAATGACTGACGAGACCTCGACGCAACCTGAGAAAATTCCCTTGCTAAGATTTCTCTTTATCTGATTTTAACTCATTTTCTCTTTATCTGTTTTGTTCATGATTGTTAATTCCTTTGATTTATCATTTACGTCCTTGTTAGCTATCGTGCCCTCGACATCTTTGGTCGACTTGTTTGACCAATAACCTCCCTTTTTGTGTTACCGTTTGTGCATCTCATTCCGTCATACGTTTAGGGCAAGATTTCATACTTCAGTCTCTCGTGGATCGACCCTGTTACCATTATACGCAAATTAGTTTGTGCATCTAGGCATCAAGTTTTAATATTATATTTGACTCGTTTCGACGGCGAGTCAAGCCACGTTAGGGTCAAGAGGCCCATACACTCTTGGGATTTTTTTCTTTTCTCATTTTTTTATATAGTCTTATTTTACACACAAGAACCCCTCAAATTTCAGTTTAAGAAATTCTCAACCTTTCAATTTATTAAACTTGAAAAAAAAAATATTAATCTTTTAATAAAATAGGTCATTTTGCACTTAATTATACTCTATATATTTAAATAGATAAGTCAAGTAATAAAAATAAATAAGTTTCTAATACTCAAATTAATATATAAAAGCTCATAAGAGAAGATTTAAAAAGAGTAAAATAATTAGTAACTCATTCACTCCGTTACCTCACCATCTCCATTCATTTTCCTATCTCCTTACTCCCTTTTTTTTCTTCTTATTCCTCCATTTTATACAAACTTAGAAACAACAAATTCCAATTTTAGAAGATAAATTAAAGTGAAAAGAAACAAGGGACCATACGTGTGTTGTTTAGAAGACAAAAAGAGGTAATTAGATTACCTTTTTCTCCCTCTATTAATCTATGTTTTAAATAATTTCATACATCTTTGATTATTCAACAATTATTCAACAATTTCAAAATATGAAATCAAGATTAGAACAATTCTAAATTTTAGTTTTTAAGTATAGTATAAATTATTTTTAATAAATTAGTAAATGTGTACCTCTGAGCTCGGAGTCATAGCTTCGCCACTGAATATAAACCGTACAGTTAATTATTTCCTCAAAATTACAATCTAACCTTTATATATAAGAAAATAACAAAATTATCAAAATTTGTACAAAAAATGTAGTGAATATTGTAATAAAAAAGAGTTAAATATTATTTATAATTGGTTTTTATCTTTTAAATATTGAAAAATATATTATTATTTTTTTTAGTGGGTGAACTTTCTCATATTTGTTACATTTTTACTCAAATTTTTATAATTTTCTTTAAAAATATACCATTTATGTTGAATTTTTGAAGTACTAGAAATATTAAAATTGCAATTTATTGAATACTATAAGTTTACATTGCAAGTTTTGAACTATTTTTTTTCATTGTATGTAAAAGCTTTGAATTATAGGAAGTAAAGTGAAATTACAAACTATAGATTTTTTTATATTTTTTTTCTTTATAAAGGGAATTAGTTGATATATTCCTTAAATTCCACTAATAGAGGCATCGCTGGAAAAGAGAAAACTGGGGACAATTCATGTCAATTCTCATTACAGCTTATTCACATCTGGTAAAAATAAATTTACTCCCGCGCGATAAGAGTATGAAATAACTACATCTTTAATTGAATTTTTCACTTAGTATCATTTTATGATAGTAATTGATTTTCGGTAACTATTCTGGTAACTTCTTAGTAAAACTACAACTTCTTCCAAAAAAAAAAAAAATCTATGGTTGTAGAAAAAATTAATCAAATTTAATGCCTAAATGGCTAGATTTTTTGTTTAAAAAAAAAAAAGATCTTCCATTAAAAAATTAAAATTAAAATATCTTTTGATCAAAAGACTTGAAACAGAAGAAGGAAAAAAGTCAGTAGGTGCCATACATCAAAGCAAGTTGCAAGAATTTCAAGCCATCTCCAGCTCCATCCAGCTAGTAGCACCTATAGCTATGCACCTACTTAGTTAGCAATAAAAAAATAGGTATGAACGAGTATATGAGGAATAGTTTTTAACCGTTTGATGCAATCTAATAAATTTAAAATTATATATTTTTTAGAGTTATGACGTTACTAATATCCGATAAAATGATGGGAGAAAAGGAAAATACAAATAGAGCATGACGAAAATTGTATTCATTGGCCATTTAAAATCTAATCACTTTTGACGTGATGTATTTTCTTAACATGTTTTATTTTTATACTTATTATATGTCAATCTAGTTTGTATAATATATTCACATCCAATGGTCGGAATTCATTCACACATGTAAATTCATAGCTAAAAGAAGAAAACAATCATATTATAAGGGGGTAATAGTTTTTATCACCCCTGAACTATCGGCGAAAATCACAAACTTCCCCTGAACTTCATTTTTTAAAGTGCGCCTCCCCTGAACTATTGTTTTCAAGCAAAAAGACCCCCTCCGTTAACTTTTTCTGTTAAATTTAACATTTTACCACCTACAGCAGGTTTTTTTTTTTTTTTACAAGTAATTATATTTTAAAAAATTCAAAAAAATAAAAAAATGTAAAAATTTCAAAAAAATGTAAAAATTATAAAAAAAATTGTAAAAATTCCAAAAAAATTCAGAAAAAATATAAAAATTCAGAAAATGTAAAAATTCAAAAAAATTATAAAAATTCAAAAAAAATGTAATAATTCCAAAAAAAATGTAAAAATTCCAAAAAAAAATGTAACCATTCCAAAAAAATTGTAAAAAATTCAAAAATAAATAGTAAAATGTGTTAAAAAATTGTAAAAATTCCATAAAAAATTAATTAATATAAAAATTCAGAAAAAATGTAAAAAATCTAAAAAATGTAATAATTCCAAAAAAAAATTAATTA
This sequence comes from Viola odorata, assembly GCA_963691705.1. Lineage (NCBI taxonomy): Eukaryota > Viridiplantae > Streptophyta > Magnoliopsida > Malpighiales > Violaceae > Viola > Viola odorata. Next base: position 32,672,693 of record OY829545.1, on the reverse strand, counting down.
ATCTAAAAATTCAGGAAAAATGTAATAATTCCAAAAACAATTAATTAATATAAAAATTCAAAGAAAATGTAAAAATTCAAAAAAAATGTAATAATTCCAAAAAAAAGTAAAAATTCCGAAAAAAATTCAAAAACAAATAGTAAAATGTCTTAAAAAATTAATAATTCTCTAAAAAATGTAATAATTCCAAAATAATGTAATGATTCCAAAAAAAAAATGTAAAACATCTAAAAATTCAGAAAAAATGTAATAATTCAAAAACAAAGTAATAATTCCAAAAAAAAATGTAAGAATTCCAAAAAAAATGTAAACATTCCAAAAAAATTGTAAAAAATTCAAAAACAAATTGTAAAATGTCTTAAAAAATTGTAAAAATTCCATAAAAAACATTAATTAATATAACAATTCAGAAAAAATCGAAAAATCGAAAAAATGTAATAATTCTCTAAAAAATGTAATAATTCCAAAAAAATGTAAAAATTCATAAAAAAATTAGTTAATCTAAAAATTCAGAAAACTATTACATTTTTTTTGAATTTTTACATTTTTTTGGAATTATTACATTTTTTAGAGAATTATTACATTTTTTATGAATTTTTACATTTTTTTTGGAATTATTACATTTTTTATGAATTTTTACATTTTTTTGGAATTATTACATTTTTTTGGAATTTTTACATTTGTTTTGGAATTTGAACATTTTTTACATTTTTTCTGAATTTTTTGATTAATTAATTTTTTTGGAATTATTACATTTTGAACATTTTGAACATTTTTTACATTTTTTCTGAATTTTTTGGTTAATTAATTTTTTTGGAATTATTACATTTTTTTTCAATTTTTACATTTTTTTGGAATTATTACATTTTTTCTGAATTTTTATATTAATTAATTTTTTTATGGAATTCTTACAATTTTTTAAGACATTTTACAATTTGTTTTTGAATTTTTTACATTTTTTTTGGAATTTTTACATTTGTTTTGGAAGTTTTACATTTTTTTTGGAATTATTACATTTTTTTGGAATTATTACATTTTTTTCAATTATTACATTTTTTCTGAATTTTTAGATTTTTTAGATTTTTTCTGAATTTTTATATTAATTAATTTTTTTATGGAATTTTTACAATTTTTTAAGACATTTTACAATTTGTTTTTGAATTTTTTACATTTTTTTGTAATTTTTACATCGTTTTTGGAATTATTACTTTTTTTTGGAATTATTACATTTTTTCTGAATTTTGTTTGGAATTTTTTCAATTTTTTTTGGTATTTTTACATTTTTTTTGAAATTTTTTGATTTATTTATTTTGTTGAAATTTTTAAAATTAATTATATTATTTAAAATATAATTACCTGCTGTAGCAGGTGAAAAAAAAAAAACCTGCTATAGCAGGTAACATGTTAGACTTTTTTTTTTTTAATAGGCAGAAGATTTATTAAAGAAAAGTCATGAAGAACATGACAGGTAACATGTTAGACTTAACAGAAAAAGTTAACGGAGGGGTCATTTTGCTCGAAAATAATAGTTCAAGGGAGGCGTACTTTAAAAAATGAAGTTCAGGGGAAGTTTGTGATTTTCGCCGATAGTTCAGGGGTGGTAAAAACTATTACCCCTATTATTAGTGGTTATTTAGTTTGATCGGCCAATAGATTTTATTAGAAGTGTCATGTCACACTCGTATTCGACCCGTTTAAAACAGATCGGATTGTACCCGACCCTCATCCAATAAAATAGATCAGGTTTGGATCAACCCATTGTAAAACGGGTTGATCCAATTTTTTTTTTGTAGGGTCCAAATCCACTCTCAGAAAGCGGATCATACCCGGTCAAACGGGTATGTACTGGGAGATTTTTTTTTTTAAGGATAAGGATGAGAAATCTAAATTCGATACTCTAATGGTACTTTTGATCCGTTTATGAAGTAGGTTATGAGTTTGTGTGTAATAATAATTAATAATATGACTTAGTGTTATCAGAACCGGATTAAATTATACCGAATTGCTATAAATGTATAAGGTGTGGTCCCTATAATATTCAAAATAATTTTTTTAAAATCATAAACAATTTATAAAAAAATTCAGAAATTTTTTTTTCAGCATTTTTATTATTTTCTTGATTTTTTATAATTTTATAATGGGTCGAGTCGACCATTTTAACATTCCTAGCTTTTATACGTTGACGATATTACGTGTAAATTCAGAAAACTCATGAGAAGATGGGATTTTGGGTCCGCCTAGACACTACCATGAGATTAGATGAGACCATTCTACATTCTAATACATAAAAAGTAGAAGATGATAAGAAAGAAATGATGCTTATTTCTTTTGTCTTCATTTACGAATTTCCTTGGATTTTCGGCTGTGTCATGTTCCTTCTATTCTACTACCTAAAAGAATAGCTTTAGAGAGTAGGCGCCTAGTACTACCCACACGACTGAATAAGATTGAAAGCTCTTGGTTTTGGGTTTGGGGACTGTACGTTCCACGCGGAATTGCTAGTCAAATAACAATGTTAATTAAATTTATCTGGCCTAACCGAAAAAAATTTGAAGTTAAATAAGTCTAACGACTGAATTCATCTAGTGTCATTTTATTTTTAATAATAGGCAAAAATTAGATGCAAAGTTATTATTACTAACAAAATTCAGATGCTAAACTGTTTTTGCTTTTTATTTTATTTTCCATATATGATAAAATGGTAATTAATTAAATAAATAATTTCCAAGGGGAAAAAAGTGAAAAAAATGTGGCAGCTAGCAATAACTCTTATAATTGAATGCACGATTATGTTAAAATGCGTTAATCTAAATTGCAAAGTGTATATAAATAAATAAATAAATACACTTCTAAATTATTTTACATTATGAATGCATATTATTGTAATTTGCACAGAAGTGTTTGATGTCTGGCATGTTGTTTTCGCGCGTTGATTATTGTTTTTTATTGACTATGTGTGCCTTCCTTTTCTTCCTTCCTGTAAGATTTTGGCAATGATTTCCTAACTATTGAATATTAGGTGGTGTGTTTTTAATTATAGGATAATTATTGTTGGTCAAGATGGCCATTCTAATTATTCCTTTTTATATATTATATTCTATTTGACGTGTTTCTTGGAAAATAAATTGTGTTGACCAAAGTTGACATTAATTTCGAATCATGCAATAACATTAGTTTTTTTATAATTATAAAATAAATTTTAACATTACAGCTATGGTTTTATTTTTAAAAAAAACACATATTAGCGTATGAATATATGGTTCTTATTTATAATTTAATTACTCATTTTATAATTTGAATATTTTTTATTGTTTGTAAATTATTCTAGTATTTTTCTAGTTTACAAAAATAAATCAAAAAGATGCAACATTTTGCATTTTTTTTTTTGGATTTTTTTTTCATGTTTTAATAAAATAGAAGAGAGAAAATAACTTGATTATGAGCTTTTTCCTAGTAAAACAAAATTGTCGTGGAACGAAAAACATTACATAAATTTTTAGTTTCATTTTCTTCTTCTGTTGGGCTTTTGGCCACAACCCACTAGAAGCCCATTGGACCTGAATGAATTTGATTTTGACCCAAACCCAATACCTGCCCTGAGATTGAGAATCTTCAAATCCTCAAATCGCTCGCGCGCGCCATCATTTTGTCGTTCTGTTTCTCCGATTTGAACTCCACTGAGTACTTACAGAACAAAATCAAAAACAAAATGGATATTCTCTCCGGATCGTCGTCGAAAATGAAGTTCTTCTCCGATCAGCATCTCTGCTACGCCGATATCCTCTCTCCTGCGGAGGTAAGTTGATACTCATCTTTTCCTTCATTAACCATTAAAGAAGAAAAGCTGCGTTTTACTATTTCTTTTAGTTTGTCATAATAACATTCTCTAATTTGATAAATTAGGTTCGAGCAAGAATCGAAGTTGCAGTTATCAATTTCCTCAAGGCTTTGACCTCTCCAGATCCAGCGATCTCCAATCTCCCACTGGTATCGGTTATATCTCTTCTTAATTTACTGATATGTTCCACTTTTTGATTCTTTTCTTGAGTAATTTATTTTGAAATTTGAATTGTTAAGCTAGTTTTTAAAATTTTGGTAGATAAAAAGAGATTCAAGTAATCGGCGAGTAAGTCAAGGACTGTTGAGTGATGAGTCGGGTATATTTCTCTCGCACTCGTTTTGTACAAGGTCTTTGATGAGATCTAACACAGCTAAAGCCTTTGTTAGAGGTAATCAATTTACCGGTTTTCGTGCTTATCGAGTGGGTTGATGAAATCGGAGTCTAAAACCTCAACAATTTTGAATGATTGGATTGGGATCTTTTTGTTTTGTTTATTGGGGGATGCAGTGTGGAAGGTTATGGAGGTGTGCTTGCAGATTCTGGTGAAGGAGAAGCGGGTGACGCAGAGAGAATTGTTCTATAAGTTGCTATGTGATGCCCCAGATTATTTCTCATCACAGGAGCAAGTTAATAGGGTAATCCAAGGTCTCTTTCATGACAACTTCCTCCAGAAGAAAACTTAATTATCTCTAGCTAGTTGGTTGTTAATGAGTTGATGGGCTTCTAAATGTGTGATACAGATGTTGTGGTTTTGCTTCGGTGCAGCCGCTACAGTCTTGGAATCATGGCGTCTAGTAGAGGCATTGTTGCTGGGCGCCTATTGCTGCAGGTACATTGTTTGTTTTAGTTTTTTGTGCTTTTTACACTTTTATCTTATTGATTCTTTAAACCTGGTTCTTTCCCTTCAAAACATGTGATAGGAGCCAGGGCATGAAGTTTTGGATTGTTCTGAATGTGGGTCTTCTGGGTATGCTGTTTCTGGTGACTTGAATTTGTTAGATAATTTGCTCATGAAAACAGATGCACGGTATATTATAGTTGTGGAGAAGGTACTTGGTTGTTGTGTTTTATTATGTCTAACATTTTACAGTGGATTCTGATTTTTCATTCCAAGCACTAAGTGATAATCGCCGGTTATTAGCATGCAATATTCCAGCGATTGGCTGAGGATCGTGTATTCGATCAGATTCCAAGCATTCTCATCACAGCTAAAGGATACCCAGATATAGCCACAAGGTTACACTTTTGTTCTTTTGTTGTCAACATTTTACAATGGATTCTAGATTCTGTTAATCTGTGGTTCAATTGCTTCACCGCAGGTTTCTTCTTCATCGAATGAGCCGAGCATTTCCTGACTTGCCAATTTTTGCATTGGTTGACTGGTAAGGATATTTTTGCTGTATGTCTAATAGATGCATAGTCTTTGAATAAAATCTAGCTTTTATCCTGTTAAGAGGAAAAGAAGAAGTTCATTCCTCCGGTAATTTGATCTTACAAGGAACCCAGCAGGACTAGCTATACTATGCACCTTCAAGTATGGAAGCGTAGGGATGGGGCTGGAGGCATACAGATATGGTACCTCTTGCTTTGTACTTCTAAGTTTTACACGTTCTTCGCATCTCGCTAGCGCGTAATATCATCGCTAAATGTTTTCCCTGTCGTTCAGCATGCAATGTAAAGTGGTTAGGAGTGCGAGCGGACGATCTTCAGCTGATACCTGAGCAATCTTTCGTCCCATTGAAACCAAAGGACCTGCAGATTGCTAAAAGTTTGAGGTCCTTGGAACTTTTGCCGGTACAATAACTACTAACTTTTTCAACTGAGATATTTACCAGTTACTTTTTCCGATACTTACCGAGTCTAAATGATGCCTGACAGGAGAAATACAGAGATGAACTGACGTTAATGGTTGAGAGTGGCAAGAGAGCAGAAATCGAGGCTCTTTACTTCCACGGATATGATTATTTGGGCAAGTACTTGGCTAAGAAAATTGTACAAGCTGACTACATTTAGCACAATTTCATATCATATTGGTCAAGTAAATGCAGTTCTCATTCACGCAGTGAAAGTTTCATCTCAGCTACAAATTTTAAAAAGGTAAAAACTTAGATTACTCTAATTTTCCATTAAGCAGATATAATTTCTGACGTTGCAGAAAACAAAACAGACTATACGTCAATGATAGGCGGATAGCATCCATAATTTTTACTAGATCGAAACAAATAGAACCCGTAACAAATTATGCCAGAGTTCTATACTCCTACCAACAGAATTATTCTTTTAGTTCAAAGAGATTTTTCTATATTATCATCTGTGATACAACTCTCACAAACACAGAGGAACTCCTAATGAATATTACAGAAAAATGATCCATAACTAGGGACAATTCCAATTACTATGGACGTGCACTATGTAAATCCAATTCTAAATCAGTCACGGCAGCTGTGGTAAACAGACAGCTACATGCATCTAACTTCCAAGCCAAAATTTCAACCTTTTTTAGAGGAGAGGCATACCATCTTTCCTTCTATTGAGAATTTTCGACTCCCTTCTAGCTGCAACCACCACATGTAAATGCAAAATCAGAAGTGCAAGAGATGACTACATATGTTTAATTTTCATGTTCAAAACAGTGATTTGCATCACCATTTATGAAGCAACAAAAGAGGCAGGCAGGATAAAGCTCACAGATGAAGAATGTGTCCAGAAGCTGTCCAATAAGCTCAAATTATTTGTAATCCAACTCAAATAATTTGAAATCCTTTATTTTAGAGAGAACACATCAGTGAAAATGATCTGTATTTTTATCCAAACAGTAGGGGAAATTCTTCCTAAGAATCATTATAAATCATTAGGGTTGTGAATGTTGTTCAGTAGTAACTAAATGAGCATACCTTGCGCTTCAAATGAGCAATAGCTTCTCTTAGAACTGAAATCTGAAAACGCAGATGATGAAGATTCATCAATAAGAGCTTTCAGCTTCTTTAGCTTTAGTGATTCCCCAGGTACCTGAAAATTCCACTTGATCAGAGGAACCAATTTTCAGGTGTAAGCAACTAGTTTGTTGCCAGTCATACCTGACGCAGAAGTTGTTTACACAGCTTTTTCAACTTCACTTTATCCTTCTCAATTCCCTCTATGTCCATAGCATCATCGTGTTTTCTTTTCCGCGAGGAAACACAATTAGCAGTATCCATGTTATCGTCACTTTCCTTGGGAACTTTTTCCACTTCTAGCATGTCATGGCTCTGATCTGCTCGGGAAAGATCAGCAGAATCCTCCTCATCTGCATTAGATTCATCATCCTCCCCAACAGAATCTTCATCATCACTGTTGCCAAAGGATGTCTTTTTCCCTGCATAATGAACACCTGCTATTTTCTTTTTGCGATCCTTGATTCCCAATCCTTGCTTCCCAGAAGTGGCTTTATCCTAGAAATTTAGAGAGAAGTAGAAAATAGTAAATATCAATAGGATTCATGAATTCGATCACTGTCCTCCCTCTCCCACACTAATCGTTACTACCATAACTTTAGTCATGATCCAAGTGTTCTCTCACTGACACGTATTCTCCCTCTTAAAAGTACTTAACAGGAATAATAGTAAAAATAAACAAAGTATTCAAAGAAAAAAATATGAACATACCTGGACAAGCTTGTATAGGTTCTCTTGGTCTTGTTCATGGAATGCAGTCCTCTCATATTGATTTTGTCCATCTTTATTTCTGATTGACTTCTTTTTACTAGACTGCGCTCCAAGGAAACCTCCTGAGGTAAATCCAAGTTTGAAGCCCCACCAGTCAGTAGAAACATCTGACACAGCATTTCCTGTCACCATGTGCTAAGGTTAGTTTCAGCTAAGCACAAACAAGACTATTGAATACAGTTCTAAGAAAATTAGAAGTATCTGCACGTAAACCATAATATGCACATATACATGGCATACATTGCCACGGGCAAATATGGTGTAGAAGCACCATGGCACTAATTGAATTAGAGGACCATGGTCATATTCACATTCCTATAGGTAACTGATTTCCTAGCCAATAATTCTCCAAATGTTTAAAACACTAATTCCAAGTTGCCCAACAATGCTGAAATGGAACTCAGTTTTCTACAGATCTAGTTCTACTTTTTGCTATATCCTTCAAAAAGTACCTGTTCAAGATTTCCCTTATATGCACGTGACATTACATGATTAAAGACAATACTATTGTTGGAAACCAAAATGCATAGCAGATGTTCTAACTGAGTAAAAGATTCATAGTGCTATATATAGTTGAATTAAACTTCAGAATGACAACCTTGACTCTCAAATGCCTTAGCTGAGTCCAGTGGATCATCTGGTTCAGCAATTGTCTGGGGCGAGTCATCAGTCCTTTTAACCTGCGGAAGAAGGAAAAAGTAGTTCAAGAAATTATACGAGAATGGACTAGGAATGTTACAATGAAGCTAAAATCCAGTTAAAGACATGAGGAAGTAGCCACATCATTCCCACTTTGATCAATTTAAATAAAATCCTTTTAGAACTTACAAGAATTCCTTCAAGATCCTTGGCAGAATACCCACAGACTTCCTTTCCCCACTCTCTTCTCTTATATCTGACACATAACAACCCAAAACAAATAGACGCCACATCACATCATAGGAAACAATACTACTAGTACCATAATCAAAAAATAAAACCATGTTCAAACACAAAAGTGAGAAAAACCATCTGCACTGACCTTCCCCTTGCACGAGTAACCTTGACAACAGGTTCCTTAGCAACCTCGGCAGCACCCTCCTCAGTTACTTTTTCTGGCGTGTCATCCTTTTCAGCAACTATTAGACGCATAAACAATACTTCTTACACTACAAAATCAGTAATACTTGCTAATTGGTCATACTATCTAAACCCAATTATGTCATACCTTCATTATTATTTTGTGCAGTTTGCTGCCAATGCCATAGCCCACCGAGGTATCGGCCACGCCAGCAAAACAAATATCAGTCAATTCATAACAAAATTTACAGGTCTATGCAACAAAACAAAAAAAACATACATACCACGTTTAATCTCTGCAAAATTTTATCAAATTGCGTCGTATCAAATGCCCAACTATTCTGTTTTTCTGTACCAACACCAGCTGTGTCCTGCTTGTTCTTCACTTTCACGTACCCTTTAATTCCCTGCTTCTCTTTCCCCAACCCCTCTCCTTCTTCCCATCCCTGGGAAACACAAAACAGAACACAGCACCGTCAGAAACTAAAAAGAGAGAGAGAGAGAGGGTTTCATGAGGCGGAAAGCATGGATGAACATGTACCATTTGTTTCATTAGGCGGAAAGCAGGGGATTCGCGTTGGATACCAACATAGCAGACAGGGGCTTCAGGGGCGGCCATTTGCGCCGCCGCGGTTGGTGGTTCTTTTCCTGTTTCTGTTTTTGGTTTTGCTTTGATTAGGTGCCATTCCAGGGTTTTACGAGTGAGGAAGAAAACCTAGAGCTAGAGTAAGGGAAGCTATTATCCGGTGCTTCTGAAAGCTCTTGTGTTCGGTGAGCTAGCGTTTATTTGACGGTTGAGATTTAATGTGCTGAGATGTTGTCAACTTCTTGACGCCGTGAGAAATCTGGGCCCCAGTAATCGACGTCCACGTGTTATATAGCTCGGTTATAGGTTATTAATGCCGCGCGTTGCTGCAGGCGCGCGGCATTAATAACAAACCAAATACCAATAATCATCTTCAGGTAAGTGAGAGAAATTTTTGTGAAGTTTGATAAATTTATTTTAAATATATTTAATTAATTTAATTAATGATGGATAAAATCACATCTTTTTCCAATTTTTTTAATAAATAAGTAAGTTAAAATATTAAACATTTTCCAGGGACAATATTCCTACCAATCTTTCTTTGAAATTCATTTACAGACTGTTTGGTATAAAAATCTAAAAAGAGTTCAGTTCATTTAGTGCTTCGTGATTGTTGAAGAATTCATTTAGTTTTTTAATAATAAATTAGTTAATTACTTAACAGCCCTGTCTAAAATTGCATTGCTTTTGTGCTTCGTGCGGCTGCCGAGAGGGAGGGATTGGGTGTCTGCGGCGGTGGTTTGTGTTGGTGCGGCGGTGGTGATGAGGGAGATCGAGAGGATTCGGCCGGGGTGAGTTGCGGTGCCGGCGGTGGGTTTGATGGAGATCGAGCGGATTCAGCCGATGGTGGGTTACCGTGAGTGGTGTGGTGGTGGTAGTGACGGGGAGTGGTGTGGTCGTTTAGCGCCTGAGTTGTGATGGCGGCTTTTGTGTTTGATTTGGCAGCCAAGAGTGAGATGGAGTACAAGCGGCTGCAATTTATGGGAGATGGTAATGGGTGTAGTGAACCCTAGGGTTCTTAGGGTAAAGGGAAATAGACAATGGGTTGGGTACTCATTCTGGGCCCAACCTTTGTTTTGCCTGCATACTGTTTTTAAAATAAATAAAATAAAGTAATAAAAATATAGGTGGAAAAAAATGTTTTTGGCATTTTAAGATGAAGATAAATATAAAATTAATGTTGGAGCTTACTACAACAATTGTGTATGATTATCAATTTTATAAAAAGTTTTTTTATTTATTTTATGACTAAATTTTAATCTAGAGGTATAATAGTCAAATAATTAAAATGAAATCATCTCTTGATTATACCAAACAATGTGTTCATTTCAATTCAATTGAATTTTTTTAATTTTACATTGTTATACCAATCACTAGAGTTCATTCATTAATAAAATTCTAATTGAACTCTATTAATGAAATGAATTGAACTCTATTAATGACTTGATACCAAACACCCCCCTTAATAAAAATATTGTCCCTTGAAATTTTTGCAAGATAGGTGAAGTTAGATTGCGAATTTTAATTAAATTTTAATTAATAAACCGTAATAACGTAAATAAAAAATTATATTTCCATCATTGCTTTTCTTCCTTAAAAAAATTATTTTCACTAACCTTTTTAAGAAAAAATCACAAATATTTAATTTAAATATTCAATAATTCCCATTGGTCCATATGAAACCAAACCCCATATTTGTAAAACATTACTTTCTAAAAAATCTATTTGGCCATGTATTAAGGTGTTTTATGCATTGTTAATGCGTCTCAAATAAATACAAATTAAATTTTTACATTAAATAATTAATTTTACACTTTAAGAAAATATGACTCAATTATTATTGACATAGTAAATACATAAAACAATTTTAAGTGGCATGTGGGAAAATTGCAATGTTAACATGGTGTTATAAGTTCATTTCATACTGAATCTTGCTGAGATTCGGTCAAAAAAGATTATTACATATCAGTGTAAGAGTTTTTATAATGAACAAAGTTGACATGACGATATTCATCACGTCACCCTAAGATATTTACCCTATTAGCATTTTAAAATTTGAAATTAATTATATGATGTCCAATTTATATTAGTTATCTAACTGAGGTACCTTAAGTGTATACTCCTTTGGTTTAAAACAAATGAAGGCAATTTTAGGTAGTTTTTTTTATAATAATTTACTAATGTGTAGTCAATAAATTGTATTATTTCTGGGTTAATATTTTTTTTTTAAATATAGACGAAGGTGAGATTTAAATTTTGATTTGAGTTTTTACTAGTACTTTTACCAATAAACAAACTACACCCATTCTCATCAAATTTAATTATCTAAACAAAATATATTGAAAAAAAATATTATAAATATATAAGTGTAAAAAATTAATATTTTAAAGAATTAAACTTTGGGCTATGGTCTTATTAATGTTTTCCCCATCTCGTTTCCTCCGTCTATTTCTTTTGTTTTCATATATTTTCCACTTATTTAGGTATCCAACAAAAACAAAGAAAAGAAGCAGATTTCATGAGTGACGATCTCAGTTTTTCTTTTTTCTTTTTTCTTCATCTTTCTTGCCTCATTCTTTTCATTTCATATTTTCCCAGTTTCATGTTGATACTTGATAAGATTCGAACTTCTAGATGATCGGGGTGAGGATTATGGCCGGTCGGAGTCACTGTAGTTGCCGTCGAGTGTACCTGCAAGGCGCCGGATAGACACTCCGATTCTTAAGTTAGTATGGCTGTTCAAAATGGCAGGGGTTCGAGTAGCGATCCTAGGCTTACCTTGTGTTTCGAATGGTGGGGTATTTATAGGCCAAGCGAGGGCGTTATCTTTAGGGGGTGGGCGTTATCTAGGGAAGATAACGCTTCGAGTGACGTCATGGACGGCAGCCTCGAGTGACGTCATGGACGGCAGCCTCGAGCGATGCCATGGACGGCAGCCTCGAGTGACGTTGTGGTTGACCTGGGATGGGATAACGTCGTGCGTGTGGATAAATGGCGCGTGAGACCCCCCCTCACGCTGATGTCGACCATCCCAGGATTCTTCCCTTGGCGAGCGGCGACAACTTCTGCGGCAAACGCCCGATAGAGGCTACAGGGTTCCGACCTCAACGCAGGGTGTAAGGATGATAATGCCCCTGAAATTGTCTCTATTGTTATCATAACCCAACTGAAAACGAGCCCGAGTGTTTACCAAGGGCTAACACCTCATTCGTTTCCGTGTCATGCCTGACGCTTCCTCGAGGTGACGGGGTAGCTCGGTTTTCGAGGAATATGTCTTTTCAAACTGTCATATCTTGGGGCTTATAAATTGAATTTTTCACCGCGCAAAAATTTACACTTTTTCTTCATACTTGTCTCAGCATTTTCTCCATGGACGAACTGACCAGAAATTTCTTGATTTCCCAAGCCCACACTCTGAAGAACCTGACCGAGGGTGATATTGGCTTTTTGGAGAGGATGATGACCAAGACCTCCGAGGACATTCTGGAGCTACAGGGGATGATGACCCCTCTACTGTCCAGGCAGCTTGGAACTTCTTTGGAGGACTTCAGTCCTCTAGAGAGTGTGACAAAGTTGGCCGCCACCATTTCCTGCATCCAGGTGGTCACCACCATGCTGCAGCACAGGAAACACCTACTGTCGTGCTGCCTGAAGGGGATGAGGGTTTGCTCTTCTGAGCTGACCTCTGTTGTAGATGCGCTGAGGGAGATTCCCACTGTTTCGGGGGAGGACGACGCCGGGTCCAATGCTTGACCGCCTGTTGCTGTCGTCGCTTCCCCGTATTTTCTTTTGTATGTAAGCGGATGTATGCTTTAGGCCGTTAGGCCATAAAATAAATAATCTTTTTGTTATCTTGCGTTTTTCTTATTTCTTTCCGCAACGTGCCCGTTAACGTTTCAGTTGAGTGCTACATCAGCCCAACTGAAAACGAGTCCGCCATTGGTTGGACTTCGGTAACGGTTATCCTCGCGAACCGTTCTGCATTAATTTCGCGCCGCCTCTTCAGTATCAACTGATTGGGCGGTTTTTTGGTGTCTCTCGATCAGTGAGAAATTCCAACAGGCGATCAAGCATCCGATTCTGCAATTAAGATCGTTCTTTTGAAAACGTATCAATTCTCTCAAAAGTCGTGCGAGAAGATGGGAAAGCCTCCCTGATAACATTCGGGCTTCTCTTGAAGGAAGAAACCGTGTTCTTGAGCTTGAAGGATCTAGTCTCCTTTGGGAGGATGGTAAACACAAGGGTGGAAGGTGTTTAGATGGTGTTTAACGGTGTTAATGGAGAGGATAACGTCGCAAGGAGATTGCGGAAGAGTGCAGCGGATTAATGGATGAAAAGGAGAATGATTTGATGAACAAACAATATACTAACTTGTATTCAAATGATTACAAGGATCGATAATCGCAACCTTCCCTTAATTGATCATACAATGAACAAGCATACAATGATCAAGCCGAAAGGAATTAATTAGCTAAATGAAAACCGGATTTAAGATCCCTAAGGCTAAAGCCAACTAATTGGTCTTGAAAGGAGATAAACTCAACAAAATCAAAGACAAGCTATAAAAGAGGCTATCTCCTTCTATTTATAGCTTGGGCATTATTACATGGAAAACCCTAAAATAACCCTTGGACAAAGGGCTAGAAGGCCGACCACTTGCTGACTTGGCAAGGAGAAGTTATTCCAAAACAGTCCTTACGGCGGGGCTCATGGGCAACTAGGGTTTGGCGCGGATGTGTGCGAGGGTCTTCACGGGTCCCTCGGTCATCCCATGAGGTCTTGGCGCGGATACGAGGCATGGTCCTTGAGCTCGTATCATACCATCCCCATTTGAGGAGATTCGTCCTCGAATCTGAAGGCTCTATCCCTCGAAAGGCCGAACGGGCCAAGGCATGCTCTCGGCTAGTACTCACACATGGAACCCACACAATACTACTCTCTGTGAATATAGGCCAAGGTGGAGGCCTGGATCGGTCACGACGGAGAAGGGATGAAATGCGGATCAAGTGAGAACCCCGAGATAGAAAAACGGATGGGCGGGCACGAGGAATCACCAAAAGAATAACGGGAGAAGTCCGAGTGAAGGAAGGGACCATGAAACCACTCGGAGGTGCCGAAAATGGAAAGGAGAGGGCGCGGCCACTAGGCTCAAATCCACGTAGGAACGGATCCTCAAAGGTAAGCATAGGCACACACGGAATGAGGGAGAAGGCACTACCAATGGACCGAAAATGGCATTGCAACGCATGGCAATGGAAAGCCTTCTCGTGGCTGGCCGAAGAGAAGAGGTGCGGACCCAAAGTAGTAGAAGAGTAGGCGTGGGCACTACGGATGGCCAAAGGAGCGGTGGAAGGGACACGAGATCTAGGTGAGACCGAAAGACATAGTGGAGGGGCCAAGATCGGAATAAAGGGCTCATGGCCAACACACTCAACACCATGGAGGAAAGGATTCACCAAGTCATGTGTGGGGACCTTTGGAATGATGGAAAACTCACTCCCAAGGGACCGCAAGCTGTGCTGATGTGCTAGGCCAATGATGGCTTTCGTGTGGCTGTCCGAAGAGGCCTCAAGGGACGCATCCCACATAGGCGGCAACCCGAAGTCCAAGTCATCCAAAGGAGCACGCGAAACCACTAAATCTGACTCCCCCATAAGCTCCAAATCCGAAGTCACCAACCCTAAGTCAATATCATCAGAGGGAGTACTCGAAACCACTGAATCCGGCGCCCCAATAAGATCCAAATCCGGGGTCACCAATTCCCTATCAATATCATCCGAGAGGAGCCCGAGGAAGTCCTCACCCAATGGAGTCGTATCACCTAAGGTAGCACTCAAATCTACTAAGCCTGAAACCATACTAAACGCATCCTCAATAAGTGGTGGTGGCTCAGCTGAATCAATACTAGAAGACACTCTCCTAGCACTCTCCAACTCATCCACAGGATCCCGCGAGATCACCAAATCTGAAGTCCCAATAGGCTCCAAACCTGAAGTCACCAACGCTAAACCAAACTCATCCGAGGGCAGCTCAAGTAGGTCCTTATCCGAGGGAGTAAACTCACCCTAAGTAGCATGCGAATCCACTAAGTCCGAGACCGCACAAAGCTCAACCTCTCTACGTGGCGGTGGCGCGGCCGAATCAACACTAGAAAGCACACTAATCATTTGCACTCTAGTGCTCGGGCATATGTCACTCAAGTGACCTCTAGTCATACAGACGGTGCAATAGATGTCTCTCCCGCGTGTGGGAGGAACGGACAAGGAACTAGGAGGCGGCAGAGGCCGACGGCCCTGGTGGGGATCCTCGAGGTAGTCCATATAGGGGCCATGGTCATGGATATGCTGAGAGGGCTTCGTGATAAGCTCCGGCTTCCAAATGGAAGAAACCGAGCTTGGAACTTCTGGGAGGATCTAGCTATGAGCTGCAAGCACAAGACAAAGACAAGAAGAGCACAAGATTGATGGATATAAGGAAGGAGTTAGGCAGCGGAAAAGAACATGAAAAGAAAGGTGGCTCGGCCAACCATATAAACTTGAAGCGAAGGTGGCTCAGCCAACCATGTACTTGGAATTAAAGTGCAGAATTGAAGAACAAGAATTTAAAGGTGGCTCAGCCAACCAAGAACTTGAAATTAAATGGCAGAATTGAAGAACAGAAATTAAAGGTGGCTCAGCCAGCCATGAACTTGAATTTAAATGACAGGAATTTAGATTGCGGAATTGAAATTGACTTGAATTGAAAAGCTTGAATTGAAGAACATGAAAGTAAATTGCATTACAGAGAAAGTAAAGGCTTAAAAGCTCAGTTTTTCAGTTTATCAAAGTCTCCCTAAGAAGTGAAAAGAGCTAGCTATTTATAGGAAAAATCACACAAGTTGACGATTGCTACAGTAACTTCGTTGCTACAGTACCTCCATCCGCTACAGTGCTCCGCATGCTACAGTGTCTTCGCTCTGCTACAGTGCCTCCCGCCTGCTACAGTGCTCTATGAATAGTAAAATTACACAAATTGACATTTCGATGGTTTCGCACTGGATTTTCGTCCTTCGACATGGTGTGCGATCATCATCAAGGTTTTGTCGTTACATCTAGGTGTCTCTTTGCTTATTTCTTTCTCAATCCACATTGTGAGCTTTTTGGTCATGCTTCGTGTAATGGGTCTCTTTGGTGTGTCGTCGTTGATGTCTAATGCATATACGTCGTCCATGATCGTATCATCTCCTCCTCCTTTGAAAGGATTCGTCCTCGAATCCAGATCTTGAAGTTCGTCCATTCCTTCAGGGTAAAGAGTTAAGTCATTAATATGAAAGGAATTGCTAATTGATCCATACTTACTTGGGAGGTCAAGGACGTAGGCGTTGTCGTTAATCCGGTGGAGGATTTGGAAAGGACCATCGCCTCTTGGGCTAAGTTTTCGTTGCCGTAGATGAGGAAAATGATCCTTGCGCCAATGGAGCCAAACCCATTCTCCGGGTTCGAAAGAAATAGGAGGTTTGCCTTTATTGCGCTTGGTGACTAAGCGATCATTCACACTCTCAATATTTTTACGCACTTGCTCGTGTAGCTTCTTTACTTCCGCTGCTTTGGTTTCTCCATCTACACACTTTATGACACTCAAAGGCAATGGTAACAGATCGAGAGGGGTCAAGGGTTGAAATCCATACACCACCTCAAAAGGGGAAAAACCAATAGATGAGTGATGAGCGTGATTGTACGCAAATTCAATGTATGCAATGCTTTCTTCCCATTTTGTGCCATGTTTATCCATCATAATTCGAAGTAGAGATCCTAATGTTCTATTTACCACTTCAGTTTGGCCATCTGTTTGTGGATGACAAGTTGTAGAAAATAGAAGTTTGGTTCCCAACTTAGCCCATAAAGTGCGCCAAAAATGACTCAAAAATTTAGTGTCCCGATCACTCACAATTGTCCGTGGCATGCCATGTATACGCACGATATGTGTAAAAAATAAATTGGCAATTGAGATGGCATCATGAGTTTTAGCACAAGGTATAAAATGAGCCATCTTTGAGAATCGATCAACAACCACAAATATTGAATCATGCCCATTTTTGGATCTAGGTAGACCTAAGACAAAATCCATAGATAAATCAACCCAAGGATGTTTAGCAATTGGAAGAGGCATGTAATTAGCATGATTCATTGATTTAGATTTGGCTTTCTTACATACAATGCATCCGTTTATTACTTTGGTTACATCAATTTTCATTTTTGGCCAAAAGAAATGTGTCTTCAAAGCATGTAAGGTCTTGGTAATACCAAAATGTCCATTTAAAGTTCCACCATGTGCTTCTAGAATAAGCAATTCTCTCACACTAGACTTAGGAATACAAAGTCTATCACGTTTG
The DNA here is from genome assembly GCA_963691705.1 of Viola odorata. NCBI lineage: Eukaryota > Viridiplantae > Streptophyta > Magnoliopsida > Malpighiales > Violaceae > Viola > Viola odorata. The sequence goes on along the minus strand of OY829545.1, from coordinate 32,655,132 downwards.
AATAAAAAATTATCTCGCCGAAAGAAATGTAAGTGAGGTTTTTGGGAGCATGCAAGATAAATATCACGAAAATCATCATCCTTCTCATATAATTCACTTAAATGAGAAAAACCAAAAATTTGAACATCAAGTGAGTTTAAGAGGACATACCTTCGGGAAAGGGCATCGGCTACTACATTCTCCTTTCCATGCTTGTACTTAATAGTGTAGGGAAAGGCCTCGATGAGTTCCATCCATTTTGCATGCCGCTTGTTGAGCTTGGCTTGTCCTTGTAGGTACTTCAAGCTCAAATGATCGGTATGTATGACAAACTGGTTTGGTAAGAGGTAATGTTCCCACACCATAAGCGAGCGCACAAGAGCATAAAGTTCTCTATCATATGTTGAGTAGTTTAGTTGCGCTCCATTTAGTTTCTCACTGAAGTAAGCAATAGGTCGTCCCTCTTGAGCTAGTACTGCCCCAATTCCAATGCCACTAGCATCACATTCAAGCTCAAATGCTTTGTTAAAATCGGGTAGTGCTAGAATTGGTGCTCGCATAAGTCGGTCTTTAAGATCCTGGAAGGCTCCCTCTTGCTTTTCTCCCCATTCAAAAACCACGTTCTTCTTTGTCAACTCATTGAGTGGTGCAGCAATGGTTGAAAAATTTGGCACGAAACGCCGATAGAAACTAGCTAAGCCATGGAAAGATCTAACGTCGCTTGCGTTCTTTGGGCTTGGCCATTCCCGAATAGCTTTCACTTTCTCCTCATCAACCTGTACACCATCTATACTCACAACAAAACCAAGAAAATGTACGCTGTCTAAACAAAATTCACACTTGGCAAGTTTAGCGTATAATTGATTAGTTCGTAAAGTAGCAAGTATGGTGCGTAAATGAAAAACATGTTCATTAAGTGAAGAGCTGTAAATAAGTATATCATCGAAGTAAACGACCACATACTTTCCAATGAATTCACGTAAGACATGGTTCATTAATCTCATGAAGGTGCTAGGAGCGTTAGAGAGTCCGAATGGCATTACCATCCATTCATACAAACCGTGTTTTGTTTTGAAAGCGGTTTTCCATTCGTCCCCTTCGTGCATCCGAATTTGATGATATCCGCTCATCAAATCAATCTTGGAGTAGACCTTACTCCCACTTAGCTCATCAAGCATATCATCAAGTCGTGGAATTGGGTGTCGGTATCGTATGGTAATTTTGTTAATGGCGCGACAATCCACACACATGCGCCAAGTTCCATCCTTTTTGGGCACAAGTAAGACGGGGACAGCACATGGTGACATGCTTTCACGGATGAATCCCTTGCTCAAGAGCTCATCTACTTGTCTTTGTAATTCCTTAGTTTCTTCGGGGTTACATCTATAAGCTGGTCGGTTTGGTAGAGATGAACCCGGCATCAAATCAATTTTGTGTTCAATGCCTCGAATAGGAGGAAGACCACTCGGCATTTCTTTTGGAAATACATCATCAAATTCCTGTAAAAGAGAAACAATAGGAGGTGGTAGAGGAGAAGGGTTAGTGTCAACATGCAAACAATATTCTTTGTACCTAAGTACAAGACATATTTTGCTTGTTTCAATGCCATGTTTTAAAGCTCTCCCTTTTGTAAACACACTCAATTGTTTTATTTTGCTCTCATTTCTTTCCAACTCACCCTCATTGCCATGCTTACTTTTTTCATGGCGTGTGTTTATTTCTCTACTTACTTTCTTCTCTCCACTCTTTCTTTCTTTTTCTCTTAATTTTTGTAACAAATGAAATTCAGCACTTGCTTTCTCCATCTATTTTTGATCATCACAAACTTGGAGGGTGAGAGAGGTAGTATGCTGAATTTTCTCCCTTGGTGTGTAAGGTGAATTTTGTTGGTACGGCCATCATGAATAACACTTCGGTCAAACTGCCATGGACGCCCTAGAAGTAGGTGGCTTGCATCCATTGGAATGACATCACATAGTCGCTCATCCTCATATCCACCGATCTTGAAGGACACCAATACTTGTTCCTTTACCTTCACTTCACCATTATCATTAAACCAATGGAGCGAGTATGGCTTAGGGTGTTGGGTGGTCGGTAGATTCAACTTGTGCACTAGAAGATGACTTGCTGCATCCACCACACTTCCATTATCAACGATCAATGATGCAACTTTTCCTTGTATTTCAAAATGAGAATGGAAAAGATTTTCCCTTTGCTCCATACATGCTCCTTCCTTCTTTGTTTGAGTATTCAAACTTCTCCTTATCACTAGTGTCATTGTTGAGGTGGGAATGATCTCCTCTTCTTCACCACTTTCGGCTTCTCCTTCTTCTACACATTCCAACTCATTGGAATCCTCATCACTTTCTGTTTCGTACCCTCCTTCACGAACAATGATTACTCTCCGATTAGGGCATTCGGAAGCAATGTGTCCTCTACCATGACACTTGTAACATTCAATGTTGCTGAAGTTTCTTCTAGGTGGCGGGTTGGTGGTTGGGTTATTTTGGAGTTTTGGGAAAGAATTAGATGGGGTCGTTTTGGGGTAAGTGTGGGGTGGTTTTTGTGTGGTAGTCTCGATTTTTATCAAGGGAGGGTTTTTTGTATAGTCTTTTTGGTGATTGTCTTTGGAATAGGGCTTCCACGGTGTCTTGGAGGGATAAGTGTTTGATTGGGGTAATGATCGGCTTGGGTAAATCTTCTTTTTGGTGGACTCATGAGCTTCCACCTTGAGGGCATAGTGTAACATGGACTGTAATCCTTCAAGCTCCTTGAGCTCAAGCTTGTACTTGAGCTTATCATTAAGACCATTCAGAAATCGAGACATGGTGACCTCCTCGTCTTCTCTAGTTTCTGTTTTAGTAAGAAGGGATTCTAACTCATTGTAGTACTCACCAACTGACTTGGAACCTTGGGTGAGCCCTTGTAACTTATTTTGTAAGTCACGTTTGTAGTAAGAAGGAACAAATCTCTCCCTCATTACTCGCTTCATTTCTGGCCAAGTGTTGATGGCGCTTGTACCGGTTCTCTCCTTGGTCATCTTCTCCCACCAACTTACGGCATAGCCATCAAACTCCATGGCCGCAAGTTTAACTTTCTTAGGATCGGAATATTGGTGGCAATTGAATATCCGTTGAATCTTGCCTTCCCATTTGATGTACTCTTCCGGATTAGTCGTTCCTTCAAAAGTGGGAATTTGAACCTTAATACTTTTAAGGTTATCATCAATCTGATCTCTTGGTTCTCCAGCTCGGTTGACATGTTCTTCATATCCATTTTGAGGATCCTCGTACATGTCTTCTTCTATGGTCCTTTGGAAATAATGGGGTGGTGCTCTCCGGTGATAGTTATTGACATGTGTAGAGGTGGTTGCCACGGCCCCGTGGTGGCCTAGTGGCCTGGTGTTCCCATAGGTTGGAAAGTTGCTATTTTGAGTTGGTTGTACAAAGGTCGGGAAGCCGGGAGGTGGATAGTGGGACGGAACCACGGCCCCGTGGTGGCCTAGTGGTGTTGTGCCTCCGGTTTGGGGAATGCTGCTATTTTGAAAGGGAGCTTTGGCTTTGTTTGGATCGGGCAAAGGCCATGGATTCTTGAACCATTGGTCACGGGGGTCCCTTAGCGTATTTATAGTTTCATTGGAAATGGGAATGTTTGGTGTGGCTCCAGGTATTCGGGTACTCGTGCTAGCAATGTTGCGTAAGCCTCCGTCGGCCACGCTCTTTGACTTGAGTTTCTCATCTTCAGAATCTGTTTCACAATGGCCATCCTTTTGGTCTGTTTTGTTTATCACTGGAGCTTGCAAAGCAGTAGGAGGGTTTGGGGAAACTCCAACTGAGTTGTTCCGGTCAAGTTGTGCTAGGCGAGCCTCAGTTTGTTCAAGGCGTTGGTCCATGGCTAGTCGCATCTTTTGCATTTCTTCCGTCATGGTTTGTTGTATTTTCTCCATCATGGTTAGCAATGGAGTAACTTGTTCATTCTCCAACTGATCATTGTTCTGACCCACCACACTATTTTGTGACATTGTGACAAAGTTCCTGCACACGTAGCAAACGTTAGTAGATAAACTCTCCCTCACGTGTTTAACCCTCGTGTTTAAATTGCTCGTAAAAATTGTTCTCACTAAAGTCACTCAATTGTTTCACAACTTGGTTCTTGTCTTGCAACTCAAGCAATCAATTTTCAAAACAATGACAATTCGTACACAAGATGTTAGGAAGAAAAACGAAATGAAAGGAAGCAAAGAAAACTTGGACGGAAGCAAAGAAGGAAGAAGGAATTTTTTTTTTTTTTTTCTTTTTTTTTTTTTTTTTTTTTTTTCTTTTTTTCACTAAAATTTGAAGTAGGACTAAGATAGATTGTGCAGATAGGTGCTGGAGAGATTTAAGCAAGACTTAGGAAGATATGTGTAGGATTCTTGTCTCACACTTGAAGAGTCAAAGTTGATGGAAGAAGTCAACAAATATCAATTTTGGAAGATATTTGACTTGTGTCCCTAAAATTGTGGAGAAAAGAAGATTGGTTTGAGAATTTATACCAATTGCAAAGATATTGTCTCAGAAACACTTAGAATTACTTCCAATGATTTAATAGAAGATCAATTCGGATTCAAGAAAAATGAACATACTTGAAAGACTTAAGAACACTAGGAATATTTCTGACGGATTTTCTACTACTGACTCAAAAAAATTAGGAAACGATGTCTTTAGATTACAAAAATCAACAGAAACGTTTCTAAGACGTAGATCTATAACTTTTATGAAGGGAAGAAAAGAAAATTTTAATTGGAACACACTGAAAACAGGCCAAGAACACAAGGACAGTTTTTCTCGGGTGACATCTGCACAATTTTATGTTATGAATTAAAAGACCCAGATTTACTCCGAATCTCAAGAAGATTAAAAAACAAAAAATGTTACCAACATATTGAAGTTTGTTGACACAAAATTTCAGATTTTTATGGGCGGAGGAACATATGCAAATTAGACAAACACGAAGATGAACTCAAACTGGACGGGAACGAAGAGCAACTCAAGAGCGGCTAGAGCTCCGCTACCACTTGATAAGCTCCGGCTTCCAAATGGAAGAAACCGAGCTTGGAACTTCTGGGAGGATCTAGCTATGAGCTGCAAGCACAAGACAAAGACAAGAAGAGCACAAGATTGATGGATATAAGGAAGGAGTTAGGCAGCGGAAAAGAACATGAAAAGAAAGGTGGCTCGGCCAACCATATAAACTTGAAGCGAAGGTGGCTCAGCCAACCATGTACTTGGAATTAAAGTGCAGAATTGAAGAACAAGAATTTAAAGGTGGCTCAGCCAACCAAGAACTTGAAATTAAATGGCAGAATTGAAGAACAGAAATTAAAGGTGGCTCAGCCAGCCATGAACTTGAATTTAAATGACAGGAATTTAGATTGCGGAATTGAAATTGACTTGAATTGAAAAGCTTGAATTGAAGAACATGAAAGTAAATTGCATTACAGAGAAAGTAAAGGCTTAAAAGCTCAGTTTTTCAGTTTATCAAAGTCTCCCTAAGAAGTGAAAAGAGCTAGCTATTTATAGGAAAAATCACACAAGTTGACGATTGCTACAGTAACTTCGTTGCTACAGTACCTCCATCCGCTACAGTGGCTCCGCATGCTACAGTGTCTTCGCTCTGCTACAGTGCCTCCCGCCTGCTACAGTGCTCTATGAATAGTAAAATTACACAAATTGACATTTCGATGGTTTCGCACTGGATTTTCGTCCTTCGACATGGTGTGCGATCATCATCAAGGTTTTGTCGTTACATCTAGGTGTCTCTTTGCTTATTTCTTTCTCAATCGACATTGTGAGCTTTTTGGTCATGCTTCGTGTAATGGGTCTCTTTGGTGTGTCGTCGTTGATGTCTAATGCATATACGTCGTCCATGATCGTATCACTTCGCGATGTAGCCCGGCTGCTCATAATGCTCATAAGAGTGCTCTCCACTATCCGTATAAGACTCATACCCATAGGATGGCCGAAAGGGCCCTAAATGATCACACTTTAACAGAGAAGAAGGCGTGGCCCAAGAGTGGATGTCACGATTGTCAACCCCATAATAACTCTCCTTATACCGTGTCTCCGGCACATCTGAATAGGCGTTCCTATCACAAGAAGGGACCCGGTCACAAGAAACCAAGGAGTAGGCCGTATTAGGACAAGAAGCATAGGTTCGGGTGCCACGACGTGATGATCTATGTGCTGCCTCCGCATGAGAAAGAGGACTGGATCGGTAACTAGGATGCGGCGGGGGCCAACGGACATGGTGGGGAGGTGGTTCATAAAAATATGGTGCGGCGTGGCGAGGGGGTGCACGAGATCCCGGTGGCACATAGGGGCGACCATGGCTGCGACTGTCTAGGACATAGATAGAGGTGCCACGGTGTGGGGAAGGGGCGGCCTTGGTGAAGTAGTCATGGCTACGGTGCCCATGCCGAGATGACCCATCAATGAAGTCCTCGTGGGCATAAGAATCATCTCCACTATCCGCACTAGAGGCATAAGCATAGGCTCGCCGTGAGGGCTCATGAAAATCATACGCCCCTGGAGAAGAAGATGTAGCACACGAATGGTGGTCGTAGGTGTCATCCTCATAACAAGAAGAAACAGGTCGTGTCTCATGCCCATCGGAAATAGCACCCTCATAACCCAAGGCTTGCCGTGAGGGCTCATGAAGATCATACTCCCTTGGCGAAGAAGATGAAGCACAAGAATGGTCTCTTTGGGTGTCCACCCCATAAGAACAAGAATCATACCCCGCCTCATACCCATCGGAATAAGAGCCACTAGCACAACAAGAATCAAGCGATGCCTCATGGTCAGCAATGTAGCTTCCCTCATAACGACGGGATTGGGGCACTAGGATCCATAGAATAGGCCGAAGTCGAACAAGAGGCAACCTCCCAATTGGTGGAACTAGAGCAACACGAATCCTCATCCCAAGAGGACCCCAAGTCATCACAAAAGGAAGACATAGAAAAATACCTACAAAAAGAAAAACAAACGCAATCGATATATAAACAAAGGGTTAGTCCCTCCCTCATGTGTTTCACACTACACTCTAATAATCTCACCTCCTCACCCACTCTAATCTCCAAGAAAAACCAAGTAATGTAGCTTAGCACAAAATAGAGCTTTTGGAGGCTGAATTGGTGGCGGCTGACAAGAGATAATCTCTCCTCCGTAAAGAGATATCGGCTCGCGATGCGGATCTGGCAAAGGTTCCTTCAAAGATAACCTGGTGGAAGAACAAGATAATGTGGGCCTTTACCGTCGGATTCACATACTATTATCGCAGTAGGACTTTCGATCCTGCTAAGATAGCCGATTATGCTTCTGAGAAAATGAAAGAAATAGACGGGAGCAAAGAGGGTTTTCTTTCTTCAGGGGAAGAAGAGGGAGATAACGGCGATGATACCGAAGCGCTTCCATGATCAGATAAGGTTGACGCCAGAGAGGACTTTATTTCTTTTTACTTCTCTCTTCGAACATTGACTCCATTCAGTTTGTAATAATTGATAACGCCTGTCATGTAATAACGTCTATAATTCTTTCTTGAATAACGAATAATCTTTACTCTACTTTTTTGCATTATCCTGTCAGCTGCCAGTTCGGTTAACGCCAAGCCATGTTACCTCGATTATTGCATCATCACATCTGTCTCATTTTGGAAAATTGATTCTACTTTTCAGAGCATTTAATGCTCAAGATTCCCTCATTAATGAGAGGGAGAAGTCATGATGGCCTAAAATACACGTGTCAATTCGTAGGGGCGCCAGGGGTTAGCGTGCCCTAGGAATTGATGAGATCAAAGTGTCTTCTTGCTTCTCTAGAATCGTACTCATTACTTATGCCTGTTCCTTGTGACGCTACGACGACTGTTACAACAGTCATTTTATTTAGCCACTAAGGTTATAAAACCTAACACTTGTTTCTTTTTTCCACTTTTGTTATTTTACCCTCTCCATATCCTTTCGAGTCATCTTGTGTTTCTTCTTTTCATCGTCTAGGTGTTCGGAGCTTCTCTTCTAGAAAGGTATTTCTCATTTTCTTCTGTCGTCTTCTTCATCTTTTTATCCTTTATTTCTGTCATGGCTAGAACTCGCCGTTCTGGGTCTAAATTTGTTGATGAGGAAAAGATTGAGAGTACTGTTAGTAGCATCACCTCCTTAGCCGCTCTCAACGAGCATCTAGCCGAGCATCATGCTGATATCCCTGAGGGTTATACGATTTCCGTCGCCCCTGATTCGTTATGCCTGAATAGCATTTTAATCGGCAAACGCAGGGTTCTGTATGCCTAGATGTTTCGTTATGGTTTCCGATTTCCTGTTGATCCCTTCATAAAATAATTTCTTACTGCTCTTGATTTGAATCCTGTACAGTTAACCCCAAATGCGTATTGCTGTGTTTATGCCTTTCTAGAACTTTGCAAATACAAAGAGATCAACTCTCCTTCCCTTTTGTTACTTAAATCATTTTTCAAATTGTATAGTCGTTGGGGTGTGATAGCGATATCGCCCCGTTATGACGATGACTCGCTCAAAACCTTCACCTGGAAACTCCTTCACCTTGAGTCTTCCATTGAAGATTAGAAAAAAAGAGTTTTTTGTTATTGACCTTCCTGACCTTCCTGGCCCCTGGTGGCGATCTGGTTTTAATCATGGCGTCAAGGATGGTGCCTGGGGTCGACGGGGGATTCTTTGTCAGCCTGAGCAAGGCTGGTTAGACAAACTACTTCAGCTGGAAATCAGCGTTCATACTCGCAATCTAGCATGCGGGATGGACATTCGAACCTGCATTAGACGTGAGGGTTGTATCGTGTTCTTCGTTATCGTAGTTGGTACTAATGCTAATGTTATCTCATGATTATGCAGCAACTGATCCTGACTGGAAGCCTGAGAGCGTCAGGAAATGGCTGAGAAGGGCTTAACAGAGAAGAGAGAGGGAAGAAGCCGCTGCCGTTGTTGAAGTCGCGGTTAATCTAACTATACCGCCTGTTGTTACCGTAAATCCCATCCAGGCGTCTTCTTCCCCGGTCGGTGAGGGAACCACCACTATTCCTTTTGGTGTTCCTAACATGTCTGTTGCTGTCTATCCTGTTCAGGCATATTCTTCCAAGGCTCCGGCAAAAGGAAAGAAAAAGAAGAAAAGGACAAGAAGCGTTGCCGCTCTTACTCCATCTTCAGACGCGGCAACTTCTTCAGAGGCGCCTGCTAACGATATTACCACTGTAAGTGTTTCTTTTATAATTGCTTATCCCACCTATTGCTCTTTAGTGTCATTTTGTATTTTCTTTTACTTTCTTATCCTTCACATCATTTCCCTTTGTAGGACACCACTACTGCTTCCACTCTCGTGTCGCCAACGAACAGCATGAACTTGGGCCATATATTGAATCATCCTGAGAAGGGGCCGCGACATGGCGGGGAGGGCGTAAGTTTGCCGACCGGTCATGTTAATACCGAGGAGGGGCACAATACCATTTTTGATTCTACAATACCTTCCAGGGATCAATCTTCTGATTTTCTGGGGAGCATGGGTGTCCCTGGGTCCTTCAAAACTTCACCTAATTCCTTTGTCACGTCAATTCCTCCCTTCTCCAATGCCTGACTTGTCTGGTTTTTCGGGTTATCAGCCCAACGGTTCTTTTGGGCTTCATGGGGGTACCTCCTCTAATCAACCTCCATCTCCTTCTACAGTGGTCTTCGTTCCTTCTAACGCTCTGATGCTTCGGGAGAGGGGTTGTCACGCCCCATCTCATGGCCGATCTAAGCTCGATGAGTGAGTCTGGTCCTGTCACTCATCAATTTGACTTGACCAAGCTGCGCAGTTCTGGATTTGCAGCTATTGGGGATGACAGTTCCGCCGCGACTTCTTCTTTCTTAGCTGCTTATGCGCTAACGTCCCCTGAAGAATGAGAGGCGTTCTTTTCTCGGGCTGAAGACGAGCAGATAAATTCGTTGCGTTCCAACTTCTTCACTAGTTTTTCTAAGTTTCACTACTGGGCAGAACATATGTCGCACAAGGTCGCTTCTCTTACCGCTTCCTTAGACGGGCTTTCCAAGGAACAAGAAGAAAAGAAGAAGTTATTGGAGGAACGTCAAGGATTGCTACTGGCCTTGGCAATGGCCAAGAAGGATCAGAAAGAGGCGAGAGAGTAGGTGTCCAGTCTTGACATTGCTCTGGCGGCAGAGAGAGTTAAGAGTGCCGCATTGGAGGGGGAGAAAGCGGCATCAATAGAGGAAAGAACGGTGCTGGAGAGGGAGACGGCAGATAAGTGTATGTGGTACGTCGAGAGGACTGCCGCTATCATGGCCAACTACTTTGTGGAAATTCACGGAGAAGGGGTGTATCAAGGTGCCACCCTTACTGACGCTTTCATGAAGAAGTCCACCGATCTCACAGACGAGGGTTTTCGCCAAGCCAATGCAAGGGGCTATAAGGGGTGGGGGAGTTCGTAGGACCAACACACCCTAGGTGTTATTGCTCCTTTTCTTGAATATCGGGAGTCATCCATTTTTGTCTTTACCCTCAGAACTTTAAAACTTTGAACTTTTGTTTTTTGTGACCCCTCAAGGGTGTTTTTGAACAATCATGTATTCGGCTTACTAATTTCTTTTGTTGCTGACTTCCTTTTCCTTATTTCTTTCTCTTCGAGCTTCTTTCAATATGAAAGTGGCATCATTATCACCACGATAAAGCCAACGGGTCTGAACTTGATGCCGCAAGATAACAGATTTTAGTAGAAGTAGGCTGGCTATAACATTGCCATTCAATCGATAAATCGTCAATATTGATGATAGGTGCTTCACTAGATATCGTGACATGACCTCGTCATGTACATTTTACCTATCGTTCAGCATTCTCAGAGATAAGAACTCATAGAAGATACAGACCACGACCGCTATTCGCAGCGACGTGTAGCGTATAATTGCATTGTTGTAGATATTCTCGATTAATGGCTGAGGGTGCCATGTAGATAGATTCCAACGTATCCCTTTCCATGAGACTAGTTGCTAGAGAGAGAGAGACATAGTACATATGTCCTTTAGACCATGTTTCTCGAGTCACGATAACAAGATCGTTGGTGTCAATAGCATGTCAATCCCAATAATGGGTCTCGTAACATTGTTGTCTGCAAGAGCGTCAATCTCTTCGTCGTCCAAATGATATCTCTGCACATTCTCAATCATAGGTTGATAACAATTAATATACCCCCCAGGGCATTTTAGTCCGGACAGGGGGTACGTCATCGTCAGCTACAGTAGGGCCTGCCTGGCCTCCTGCTCGTCCTGCTATCGGGGGGTGGTCGACTTCAGCGGGCCCCCCCCCATCCAACATGGAATGGCGCCTATTCCCACACCCGGTAGGCCATAAGCGTTAGCACCCCTAACGCCCCACTACATCTCCTATAAATACCCCCCTAGGTAGAAAAAAGGGGGGGACTCTCTCTCTACTCCCTCTCACTCCTGCTCCTGCTTACACTTCATACTTCACTACTTATACTGACTTGATCGTCGGAGTACCTGTGCCGGGGACCCCCTCCGGCGCCTTGCAGGTGTATCAGCGGCAAAGGACCACCCCCTCAGAGGTGAAGATCCCTAAGATTCTTCCAACCCCGGGTACAAATCCTATCAATCTTTATCAAATGGTGCTCTCGTTGAGAGTATTCAGATCATCAAGTGAGTTCCTTGAGATCTGAAGGCTCTCCTCTCCATATTCACATTTATTAATCTCCATAGCTACTGCTAGTTTTTCTGGTTATGGTTCATTATATGACTTAAGTCCTTTTTGGATCCGAGGATATTAATTTACATGGCAAGTTTATCTGGAAAAAGATGATTCAAATTTTGCTCATATTTAATGACCCCGGCTTATACCAATAATCTATGGTTATATGTTCAAAAGAAAGATCAGATCTAGAAAAGAAAGAAAAAGAGGGAGAGAAATCATGATTATCATCGTTGTATTTCACGAACTGATAATAATTTGTCTTCTGCCGAAGGATGTGTGGTGGAACGGCTCCTCTCAGATCAGCGCTCACGACGGTCCGCGGTACCTGCGATGCGCCGGAGGGGTCTCCGACGGAAACACTCCGATGCTTAAGTCAGTATGTGTACTGAATTTGGCAGAGTTTAGGCCAGTAGAGTATGCTTACCTGCCTCCTTTGTGGGGGAGGTATTTATAGAAGAATGGGGCGTTCCCGCCCGTGTAAATGAGTACGGAGCTATCGCTCACGTTAGGGTCTGTGGTTCGCCCTTATCGTGACACGCTACCTTGGCGGTAGGTGTATAGGTAGATATTGCCACGGTAGGATAATGGCCGGAGCGTTCTTCCTGACGCGTGGTTTCCCTTGGGGGTGAGATAACTCCTTGAGCCATCCAAGAGGTCCGTGAGAGGAGCCGATAGGGCATCGTTAACCCTCATAGCGTTAGCCTTCGGGGGAGGTATTAACCTTGTCCCTACCGCGGCGGTACGAAACGGTGGCTATGTCCTTTCCCACTGGGTGATAGACGAAAGTACCCTTTCTTTTAGGTGAATTGTTATCATAAGCCCAACTGAAAATGAGCCCGAGTGTTTACCAAGGGCTAACGTTCCTTCTCTTATGGAGAGTCTCTCTAAATGCCGGGGTGGTTCTGCATCAGAAGTCGGTCTTGACGGTTTTTTGTCAGGATCTATAAATCAGAGGTTTCTCTGCGCTAGTTTCTTCGCATTTTCACGTCCTTTCTTTTCATATTTCGCCATGGATGAACTGACTTGCAATTTTCTGATCTCTAAAACTCTGACCCTGAAAAATCTTACTGAGGGTGACATCGGCTTCCTGGAGAGGATGATCACCAAGACCTCCGAGGATGTCTTGGAGTTGCAGGGGGTGCTAACCCCTATTCTGTCTAGACAGCTGGGAATAACTTTGGAGGATTTTAGTCTCCTAGAGAGTCTGGTGAAACTGGCCACTATCACTGCCCACCTTGATGTGGTGGCCTCGACGCTGCAGCAGAGGAAAGATCTGCTGACCTGCTGCCTAAAGGGCATGAGAGCCTGCTCTGCGGAACTGACCTCCGTTGCTGACGCTTTAAGGGAGGTTCCCGTTGTGCCAGGGGAAGATGATGCTGGGTCCAATATCTGACCACTGGCTTTGCTTCTTCTTGTTGTTTTTCCTTATGTTTTTTGTACATATTTGAACGCTAAGGACACCTGGCCATAAATAAATAGCTGTCTCTGCTTTTTCCCAAGTCTCCTCCTTTTTCTTCTTGCTTGGTTGCTTGCTACATTGGTTGGAATTATTTGTCATGAGCCCAACTGAAAATGGGTCTTCCTCGGGACATTGTACTGCAGTGGTCGTGTTCCGGGAATTAGCAATGAATGATCTGTCTTGACTGTTACAGGGCCGTCTTTTCAGTGGTAGGTGGTTGGGCAGTTATTTGGTGCCTATGGCGGATCGGATTCTGCAATTGCAGTTATTTTTCCCAAGCGTCTTAATTGATTTTTCAGGGATCTGCGCGAGGGTCGAAGTGCTTACTCGGCTATATAAAGGGGGGGTTGCTTTCCCTTTCCTGTTCATCTTCATCCTTTTCCTTCTCTTTTGCGTTTTTGCTTTTGCAGGTCACATGGCAGATTTTTATTTCTTGAGTTCCATGGATCGCGACTCCTTGCCGACTCCCCCGACTTCGCCGGACTCAGATCATCCCCCTCCTTCGCCACCATGGAGGCCTCCGGTCCGCCGAAAAGGTCGTAAGAGGCAGGGGAAATGAACTCCCAAGGCGCCCCTCGCGACTTTGGCTTCTTCTGGTTCTGCTATTCAAGAGGGCGGCAAACGCCTTCCTTCCCTTGATTGTTTGCTGAATAATTCTTTTCCCACCAATGCTGGTGCAGGGTTGGCAGATTCGAGTATCAAAGGAAAGTCAGGCCCGTTAGGATCCTGCCCAGAAAGGGAGGCAGACAAACCTGTCCCGAATGCTGACGGGAAGATGCCCTTTCTTGATGATGATGGGGTTTATCACCATGGCATTTACTGGACTGATGAGGATTAGCCACTTTGCGTTGTACCTGCCTGTTGGCGTTTTATGAATAAAATGACGCTTTCTGTCTTTTCATTTTTGTCGTTATTTTCGTTAGCCTGCTGGTCCTTGGTGATAGCTAACATGAGCGGTTGGCCTGACTGAGGCAATCGCTTCGCGGTTACTCTGACTGAGTCAACACTGTCGCCCTTTTGGGGAGTTACGCCGAATAAATTTCTTTTTTCAAATTTCTTTAATGCGCTTCCACGTGGCCAACTTCTTTTACACGCGTCTTCGCCCGATTGGTGCCTCAATTAATGCGGTGGCATTTTTATCCTTTAAGAAGGGCCATTCTCCGTTTTTTCAAAACTTTTGCCCTCACTTCGAATTTTTTCCTTTTTGTCTTCCTTCGTCTTCTTCTCCGAATACCTTTCCGGCCGCTCACCACTGTCCGCCGATTTCTCTGCGATTCTTCTCTTTTAAGGTATCAATTCGACCCTTCTCCGATTTCCTTTTTTGTTGGTTTGCTATGGCTAGGAATAGACCTCGCCAGATTATCTCTAGGCCCATGGATCCAGAGGTCGCCCAATCACCGAGCATTTTTACATGCGACGTGGTTCTGAAAGCCGAATTGGAGGAACATGGTATTACCTTTCCTCCTGGGCATGAGCCTTCTATCCCTGGAAGTGATATGCGGCTTCATAATCCAGCGTGGGGCCACAGTAGGCTTCTTTACTTTAAGATGTTCCTTTATGGTTTCCACTTTCCCGTTCATGAGTCGATACTAACTCTGCTGCGAGAGTATAGCCTTAATCCTGCCCAGATAACTCCTTCCTCCTGGTGTGTGGTTTATGCTTTTCTTCGCGCTTGCGAGTTGAAGAACATTTTTACCCCATCTATCAATTTGTTTCGCAAATTCTTTAGCATGATTTGCCACAATTGTTTAATCGAGATTACTCCCCGGTGGGATGATGCGCTCGTGCAGTCGTTTTGGCAATGTTTCCACGGCTTCAAGAAGGGTGTAGCTGATTGGAAAAACAGTTTCTTTATTATGGAGCTACCGTCCCGTTTGTGGCGTGTTAATTTCAATCAAGAACTGATAGGCCCCGTTTGGACGAATCCCGCGATATTGTCCAGAACTGAGTTGGACCAGGCTAACGCTTTGTTAGACGAGAATACTCATTACCGCATTCGCGCCTTTGCTCTATTCAAACCTCTGGAAGAGTGCGTTATGGGTGAGCCTATTTCTTTCCACACTTTCTTTGCTTTGGTCATCGCATGCTTTGTTTGCTATAAAAAGCTAACGGTTGATTCCCAGGTGACACTAGTACTCCCCTGAACGTAACGCCGCTTCAAACTTTACCGGCCTCGCCTCCGGCCGAGGGCTCTAGTCGGGGTAGCGTTCCCCCTCCGAGGAAGAGAACTAAGACGGTTGCCCGGGGAGGGCGAAGGCCCGTTAGCTCTGCGCGAGCTTCTCGCTTTGTGGAAAATTGGCTACCGGAGTGTCGCAAGCGGACGGACTCCAGCCCAGTCGCAACGACGGTAATTACTAGCGATGATGAGGATGAGGATGCTAAGTCAGACCTTTGCCATGCTTCTTCCCTTGCTGCTTCCCAGCGTCGGAAAAAACTTGGAGTGGCCACTAGCGGACAAGCTACCGGGACATCTCCTGCGGATGTGGCAACTGTTTCTACGCCTACTGTTTCATCTGAGGCAGGCGCCTCTCAGCCAACGGAAGCCGCTAAGGCGTTGGAAAAAACTTGTTCTACTGAGGGAGAGGCCCTATCGATGGAATGTCCTCCTCCCATATCTGACGCTCCCGATTCTCCGATTTCTCATTGTATTCCTGACGTAGTGGTCACGCATCCTGTTGCGAATTCGACTACTGAGCTACCGCCTAGGGTTACTCCACAGCTGTTTTTTACTCCTATCAAGAGTACTTTTTCCCAGGGCTCTTCTCCACCTCCATCGATCAATCTTGCCTATGGCGGTCCTGACGGGGTCCCGACCTACCGTATGAATCTTGCAGGGTTTTGCTTCGATGCCCTTCGCGCTGTCGGGGTTCCCCAACCTTTTTCTCGAGATGAGTTTACTGCACCCTTGATAGGAGAGATGCTGAGCTCCAAAAAGGAGAAAGAGGAATTTCTTCAACTCCCTCCCTCGGCACGCTTTCGCCGTGTTCTGAATGATTCTCTGGACTTCTTCCGCCATTTGAATTATCAATTCGAAGTTCACGATCGCGAGTCACATAATTTTTCCAGCGCATTGCGTGCTGCGAGGGTGCAGCTTGAAAAGGCGGTGGAGCACTCTAGGTTGCTGACGCGTCTCTGTGAATCGTCCCAAACAGAATTGAACAGAGAAAAGTCTATCGGGAAAGCTAAGATAGAGGTTCTGGAGGCAGAATTGGCGCTAGAAAAGAAGAAAAATCTCTTTCTCCGCGAAGAGATACTTGCTCGAGATGAGGAGTCTGCTAGGGCGCCATTAAAGGAAGAGTTATGGAGGAAGAGGGTTCTGGAGGCCTTCGTTTCTGGATTTGGGGCCTGTTTCAAAGGTAACCCTTCGGATCCGGCCCAGGTAGCTGATTACATATATATCGTGATGGGTGAGATTAGCAAAGGTGACAACGGTTCTTCTGGTCCCTCGGGGGAGGGAACCTAACGCTAGCAATGGTGTCTGGGCCTTTCCTTGTTTTTTCTTGCTGTCGTCTCTTTTCTTTTGTTTTTTCTTGAAAACCATTCGAACATTATTTTCCTTGTAATAATGCTGACGCTTTGTATCCTTTGTCGTACTGTATGATTCATCGTGATATTACCGTTATTCCTTTCTTATCTTCTTTGTACCATCGCACCGTTTGGCAAGGCCAGCGCTGCTTTTTATGTTTTTTAATCAATCCCCCAGTCCCTCATTTAATGCGACTTGAAGGGTAATGATGAAAGAAGACACGTGTCCTTTCACAGAGAGGCGTTTGGAGCAGGCGTCTCCTAGGGAGGTGCCAATGCAGAAGCGTTTCGTCCTTATTTCAAATTTGCACCTTCTGGCACGTGCCTTACTTTATGACGCGCTACTTCGCCACGTGTCTGTTGCTGACTAGTCGTGTCCTTTCAGGGTTATATCTATTGTTTCTTCTACCCCTTTTTCTTTTTCCATTTTTTCCCTTATACGCCATTGCGTCTTTGGATAAATACTTTGCGCCGCTCTCTCTTTCTGGCTCGAGACTCCTCGTGTTCTCTTCACGAAGGTACAAGGTACACGTCCTTTTTCTTTCCTCTTTACTTTTTCCTTGTTAGCCATGGCTAGAACTAAGAAATCCTCTGAAGAGGGAGACCCTCAAAGGTCCTCCGGGGAAGAAGTAATTGATACTACTCCCACTTCTCTGTACACTCTGCCCTTAATTAACCGTAGACTTGCTGGGTTTACTGCACGATTTCCCAAGGAATATCCCGTGCATCCTGCTTCTGAGTCGCTTCGACTGAACAACATTCTTCCCGAAAATAGTAGAATGCTGTATGCTAAGCTCTTCGATCATGGGTTTCGTCTCCCTCTTGACCCGCTCGTAAAATTGTTGTTGGCTGATTCTGATTTGGCTCCGGCTCAGTTGAGTCCTAACGCGATTTGCGTTGTTAGTGCTTTTGCCGCACCGTGCCGTTTCAAGGGAATAGAATCTCCCACTTTAGCGTTGCTTCATGACATTTTCCAGTTGTATTCCCGTAAAGGGGTGATATCGATATCGCCTCGCTACGAAGACGGCTCTTTGAAGCCCTTTACCTGGAAGCTTATGGGCATTGAGTCTTCTATTCCTCACTGGAAAGAGGAATTTTTTATTGTTGATCTGCCTGAGCCGTTGTGGAGGGCTGGCTTCAATGAAACAATTAAAGATGGGGCTTGGGGTCATCAGAAACCCCTTTCCGACCCGGAGGATGGCTGGTTGAAGATGCTGCTTCAATTTGACTTTAGTGTTGATGCCCGAAAAGTGGCCAACGGGTTGCCCGTGGAACGGTGCAAGAAGGGTGAGCGTTTGACCTTTTTCCTTTGCGTTGTCAAGAAGTACTAACGCTAACATTTTGTAACTGTGCAGTGCCTCCGCCTGGTTGGGAGCCCGAGTATTTCCGGAGGAGAAGGAAAAGGAAACAGGAGGCGAAAAAGAAGGCTGCCGCGGAAGCTAGGGCTGCTGCTAACGCCGAGGAAAGGGAGGCCACTGCTACCGCTACCGTTACGGGCACTCGGGTTGTAAGAAAGAAAAGGCCTAGGAAAGCACGCGCTGCCCAACCTGTTTCGTCCCAAACTGTTATTTCTTCAGAGGCTACGGTTGATCCGATTCCTGTTGGAATTCCTCTTGTATCCTCAACCACTCAGGTGTGTATTTTTCTTCTTTTTAAAACTTTGTTTTTCTTTTTGCACGATTTCCTTACCACGTTCTGCGTTATTTAGGAAGTCGTTGCTGCTTCTGCCCCCTCCACCTCCCAGGGAGATATAGCTATCGCAGATGTCCTTCGCGAGCGTCAGAAGAAGGCTCGCCATGAGCTTCAGAATAGCCCTTCTTCCTCGGCCGCCAACCGTACTTCGAGTGTCCTTGGGGGCGAGGGTGCGTCTGCTGATCAATCTGAACATGTTGATTTTGGCGGTCAGCCCCATGTGCCTCCTGGTTCTCCAATTCATTCTGCTCACACCCCAACGGGCTATGATTCCGATGACCTTAATCTTAAGGTGCCTGGAGGAAATGAGGTCTTAATGCCTAACGTGGAAGGTTCCACCAGTCGGCCAGTTTCTCCTGCTGCGTTGTTCTTTGTTCCGATGCCTCATCCAACTATCGCGAGGGGTGGCCCCGCCCCTGCTTTGATGGCTGGTATCTCTCAGTACGAGCCTCGTCTCCTGCCAACTCACCACATCAGCTTACGCTCCTTTAGGGATAATATTCTGCAGTTTCCTGCCGATGCTGATAATGATACCGTGCTTTCCTCTACCGCTTATCTGGTGGCAGAGATTTTGTCCCTTCCGAGAGAGAGGGATGCCTTTGTGGCTCGGGGCAAGCAGGGGTGCATAAATTTCGTTCGCTCTCAGGCGCTTTCTATGCTTTGCCACCTTCACTATATGGATGAGGAGAATGCCAGAGTTGTAGCTAACGGGCAAGGAGAGATAAACAGGTTGCTGGAAGAGCGAAAGCGTCTCGAAAATTCCCTCAATGCTGCCAACGACGGTATGGAAGCTGCCCGGGGAGAGGCTACCGCTGTTAAGCAAGAGCTGGAGACCGCTAAGTTGGCTCTGGAAGAGGAGAAGCGAAAAAGTGCCGATCTGGCCGTACGCCTTTCTCAGAAGGAAAATAATCTGCGTCTGGAGAGGCAGAGAAACGCTGAGCTATCTACCGATTTCTCCCTTAACGCTGAGAAGAATCGTTGGTACTTGGAGCAGGGCGGGGGAATCATGTCGGAAGCTGTGATGCATCACTATGGGGTTGAGGGGCTCCGCATTGACGATCTCTCTGCGTATTTTGACAAGAGAGCCTCATCCGTTACTGATAGTGGTTTCTACCAGTGGAAGGCTGCTCAGCAAGGAGGGGTCAACGCGCCGCCCAATCCTTAGACTTCTTATTGTTTAGATGCTTTAAATTTTTGTGGCTGACGTGCCCGTCCATACTTTGTACCTTAAACAATGTCGGCCTTGACTTGGTTAATCCCCTCTTTTTTGGATAATCTGCTTTCTTTCATAATACCGTTTGATCGCTTGTCCGCATAGGACGTTTGTCGTCCGGTTTCCATAGATATATAATATTCCCCCGTTTGCTTTTCATCAGCCGTATTCAAGTAGCTTTACCATTGTATCCTCCGATAACATTTCTGAGAGTAAGTCAGCGTTGCTTCCGCATCTGCTGCACTCATATTCATGTCGTCCCTTGTTGTCAAAGGGGGCTTTATGTCTGTCTCAACGTTGTTGTTGCAGTATGGACACCTCTTCATCCTCGCTTCACCGGGTATCAACCGCGCGGCTACTAGTTAGGATCTCTTTTGTTTCCTTTCGCCAAAGATTGGCTCCAACATCGCTTCACCGGGTATCAACCGCGCGGCTACTAGTTGGGATGCCCTTTGTTTCTTTTCGCCTCAGATTGGCTCCAACATCGCTTCACCGGGTATCAACCGCGCGGCTACTAGTTGGGATGCCCTTAGTTTCTTTTCGCCAAAGATTGGCTCCAACATCGCTTCACCGGGTATCAACCGCGCGGCTACTAGTTGGGATGCCCTTTGTTTCTTTTCGCCACAGCTTGGCTTTGGGGAGTGCCTCGTCTTAGTGAGCTGTCTGATCAGGACCAGCCATCACAAGGATAGGACTTTTCACCCCCAAGCGTTGTACCTCACGTCCGTGGAATCGTGCCTCGTCTCAATGGGCAGTCTATGTGAGCACGGTTACCACAAGGATAGGATTTTCACTTCCAGGACGGAGTTGGTCTCTCCTTGGGGCGTGCCTCTCCTTATGGGGTTACCACAAGAATAGGATTTCACTCCCAAGGATTCCGGGGCGTGCCTCATCTTAACGGGCCGTCTATGTGAGCACGGTTGCCGCAAGGATAGGATTTTCACTCCAGAAAGCCGTTTGGGGTCATGCCTCGTCTTAATGGGCCGTCTATGTGAGCACGGTTTCCACAAGGATAGGATTTTCACTCCCAAACGCCTTGTTATGCCAGGGCGTGCCTCGTCTTAGTGAGCTGTCTGATCAGGACCAGCCATCACAAGGATAGGATTTTCACTCCTGGCATTCTTCGCTACGTGCATATTACCAGTAGCAAACGCACAGTGAATGTCTCAATATTCATTTATTAGAATAACTTTGATGTTACCCGATTAGCTCCTGGCGTGGTATAGCCTCAGCCGGGCGATGTTCCAAGAGTTCTGCAAGGGCGTTCCCTCGAGCGTTTCCAGATGGTATGCTCTTTTTCCCACAATGCGGGTGACACGATACGGTCCATCCCAGTTTGGACTGAGTTTTCCCATACGTTGTCCTGCCGCCCGCCTGTCTCTGAGCACTAAATCTCCGATTTTGAGCAATCGCTCCCTCACTTGCCGGTTATGATATTGTGCCATTTTCCTTTTGTACTGCAGGGTTTTCAGGAGGGTTTCCTCGTGTGTTTCTGGTAGAGTATCGAGGTTAGCTCGTAACCTTTCTTCGTTGTTTTCTTCTTTGAAATGAGCCACCCGAAGGCTCATCATGCCAATCTCGATTGGTGTGACAGCCTCGGTTCCGAATGCTAACGCGAACGGGGTCTCTCCCGTGCTGGCCTTGACAGTCATGCGGTAGGCCCATAGTACATATGGCAATTCGTCTGGCCATTTCTTCTTGGAACCTTCCAGGATTCTTTTGATCCCACTGAGGATGCTGCGGTTGGTTACTTCCGCCTGGCCATTGGTTTGGGGATGTGCCACAAAGGAGAATCTTTGCTCGATCTGGAACTCTGCACATCGATCCCTGAAGAACTGGCTTGTGAATTGTGTCCCATTGTCGCTAACTAGCACGCGTGGTACTCCAAATCGCATGATGACTTGGTGTTTGAAGAAATGCCAGATTTTTTCGGTGGTGATGGTAGCTAACACCTCAGCTTCGGCCCATTTTGTGAAGTAGTCTACCGCTACGACCACAAATTTTAGCTGAGATCTGGCCTTTGGAAATGGGCCCAGGATGTCAATCCCCCATTTTGCAAACGGGCACGGAGCAACTATTTCTGAAATTGGCACGGCCGGCTTTCGAGGAATCTTAGCATATTCCTGGCATTTCTGACAGGTTTTCACGAAGTTATTACAATCTCGTCGAATGGTGGGCCAGTAAAATCCTGACCGGAAGACTTGGGCTGCCAGAGTAGCGCTAGCGATGTGCATGCCACATATCCCTTCGTGAATTTCACGTAACACGTGTAAGCCTTCTTGTTCCGTTATGCATTTAGCGGCCGGATGGGAGAAACATCTCCGTATTAACTCTCCGTTATAATATGTGCATCGTGCTGCCCGTTTTAGGACTTTCTTTCTCTCTGTATGGTCTCCCGGTAGTTTATCATGTTTCAGATATTCTATCACTGGGATCCTCCAATCATTTTCCATTTCTTCCACACAGAGTGATGCCTGCTCTTCCATGAAAGAAGGTGTAGGCAGTTCTCCATAGCGCACGTCACTAGGTATTGAGGCTTCCGGATTGGCTGCCATCTTGGCGAGGCTATCAGCCTCTTCATTATTTTCTCTAGGAATGTGCTCAAAGGTGACTAGAGTACCTTTTTCTTGTATGTCTGACAGCTCACGCTTCACTTTGGCCAAGTATTGGGCCATGATGGGTTCTTTGGCTTGGGAGTTCCCCAGAACCTGATCCATTATTAGCTTGGAATCTCCTCGGATCTTTAAACGTGTTCTGCCTTCCTTCTCCACACCGGGAGTGGCTTCGATGGAGAAACTGTTTCCGATTCTGAGTCCTGCCAGCAGCGCTTCGTATTCAGCCGCATTGTTGGACAATGGCTGCAGGATTCTGATGGCGTATCGCATCTCCAGGCCGTTTGGTCCACCTAAGAAGACTCCTGCGCCTGCTAACTCTTGATTTTTTGCTCTATCTACGTGGATGACCCACGTATCTGCATATGTCTCCGGAGACGGTAGGCATGAACTTTCTGCTTCTTCCTCTAACAGATCTATTTTTGCGTCCTTTGTGAACGTGCACTCAGCTATGAAGTCAGCTAACGCTTGGGCTTTAACGGCCGGTCTAGCTTTGTATTGCAACCCGTATTGTTCGAGCTCGATAGCCCAAATTAGCATTCTTCCTGAAGATTCAGGTTTTCTGAAGATTCTTCTCAACGGCTGATCCGTGAGTATAGTGACGGGGTGGGCTTGGAAATATCGATCCATCTTTCGTGTGGCTTGCACTAGAGCGAGTGCTATCTTCTCGATAGGAGCGTATCGCAGTTCGGCATCTTTCAATATGTGACTCACGAAGAATACAGGACGATGCACGTGCCCTT
Source organism: Viola odorata (assembly GCA_963691705.1). NCBI lineage: Eukaryota > Viridiplantae > Streptophyta > Magnoliopsida > Malpighiales > Violaceae > Viola > Viola odorata. The sequence goes on along the minus strand of OY829545.1, from coordinate 32,632,153 downwards.
CACTTCGCACAAGGACGGCGCTGACTACCTCGTCAGCTATTCCCAAATATAAATATAGTTCATCACCAGGCTCGGGCCTCGTCAGCACTAAATCTGATGACAGGTAAGCTTTTAGCCCTGCAAACGCTTTCTCACATTCCTCTGTCCACCCGAAAGGAGCCTTGTTTCGGATGACTTTGAAGAAAGGCAAACATCTCTCGCCTTGCTTAGATATGAATCGTCCCAACGCGATGATGCGCTCGGTTAACTTCTGTATCTCTTTGACAGTCCGCGGGGGTATCATATCCTGTATGGCTTTTATCTTTGAAGGGTTGGGTTGGATGCCCTTCCGGCTGACCACATAGCCCAAGAATTTTCCCGTTTGGAATGCAAACATGCACTTCTGCGGGTTTAGCTTCATCTTGTGCTTTCTCATCACATTGAGAACTTCTTCCAAGTCAGCGAGGTGTTCTCTGAAACTCCGACTTTTGATCAAGATTTCATCCACGTAAGCCTCTACATTTCTCCCGATTTGATTTTCAAAAACTTTGTTTGCCATACGTTGAAATGTTACTCCGGCATTCTTTAGCCCAAACGGCATTGCGGTATAGCAGTATGTAGCCCTAGGAGTGATGAAGGTAGTTTTTTCTTCGTCCTCTACGGCCATGGGGATTTGGTGATCTCCGGAATTTGCATCTAGGGAGCTTAGATAAGCATATCCAGCGGTTTGATCGACTAATTGATCTATTCGCGGAAGGGGATAGCAGTCCTTGGGACAGGCATTATTTAGGTCAGTGAAGTCGATACACATGCGCCAGTCCCCGTTAGGCTTTGGAACCGACATAGGATTAGCTAGCCAGGTCGGGTATTGAACTTCTCGGATGAACCCCGCATCTGTGAGTTTTATCAACTCCTTTTCGATGGCCGCTATCTTTTCCGATGAAAAAGCACGTCGCTTTTGTTGAACGGGCTTGGCGTCAGGACTAACATTCAGCCGGTGTTCCGCAACTTCCCGAGAGATTCCGGGCATGTCTGCTGGCTTCCACGCAAATTCTCCCTTGCATTTCCTCAACAGCCGGATTAATTGCGCGTTTTCTTCAAGGCTAAGTTTTTCATTGGCTAAGAGATTCATTTCACTATCCTTACCGATAGGGATTGATACCATCTGATCTAGTGGCTAAGTACGCTTTTCTTCTTTATCATCGAACGGGTCGTCTGCCACGCAAACGTAGCGGTCGCAACTCTTTTGAGTCATAAGCAAGTAGCATTCGGCTGCCAGCTTCTGGTCCCCTTTGATTGAGACCACGCCGTCCCACGAGGGATATTTCATCCGCAGGTGTTTTTGAGATATGGCCACTCCAAAACGATTAAGGAATGGTCGCCCCAAAATAGCATTATATGGTAACGTTAGGTCTACGACTAGAAATAATAACTTTTCGGAGCGTTTGGACGTGTCTTCCCGGAAGTACACCGGCAGGGATGTTATTCCGGCGACCGGAATCGGTACTCCGTCAATCCCAATAATTGGCCTCGTGCAGGGCAATAGATCACTGTCAGGTCGTTTCATCAAGTTGTACGCTTCCAATGAAAATAGGTTCACTGCGCTCCCGTTATCGACAAGGGTCCTTCTTACCCCGTGACTTCCAATGACGGGCGTTACGACCATCGCGTCATTATGCGGGAAAATAATACCTTTTTCGTCTTCCTCTGAGAAAGACAATATCATTCTGTCTAAGGCACTTATCGCCTCGATTTTCGTTTGCGTGCTCTCCCGTTTGCGCTTTTCCCTAGGGTTGGGCGTTTGCGGCATGATTTCCTCGCAATAGGGTGTTCCCCCAGCAATAATATTTATCATGGGCATCTGATCACTATCGATAGCGAGCGCTTCTCTATTTGGCCCGAGGGGAACTGCGTTAGCCCCTGTGGCGTGCGAGGGCGCTTGTCTCTGCTCAGTTGTCATTCCAGTTGGGTTGTTTCTGGCTTCTTCCCTTGCCTTTGTGGCAAATTCCCTAAGGTAGCCCTCTTCGACCAATCGCTCTATAGCCAGTTTTAGTTCTCTACATACATCTGTCGAATGTTCCTTGACCTTATGGAATTTGCAGTATGCATTTTCTCTTCCTCCCATGATTACTCCTGGTTTCACGAGAGCTGGGTAACGGATGGGCAGATTCCTCTGTTGGACTATCGCCAAGATCTCCGCTCTTGGGAGTATGAGAGATGGGAGGTCAGGATCATATATCCGGCCTTTTGGCGGCTCTGTTTGCTTCCGAGTGGAGGACCCTCCGGGTCTTCCTTCCGAGAAGTTGCCTCTCTGCCGGTTAGGGGTTTTGGTATTATGTTCTTTCCGCTGCCCGTGATCCTCGATGGGTCTAGCGTCAGGGGCATTGCTGTGCAGGACGTTAGGGGCCACATATGGGTCTGTCGGCATGCCTTGGATCCAATCTCTATTTTCCTCCTCTTCCATTCTCGCATAGTTATGCGCTTTCAGCCTCAACGCGTCCAGGGTCATTGGGGGGGTCCACCGTTAGCGTGTCTTTCAATTTACTGTATCGGCAGTTGCGTTTCAGGGCCTCAATCGCAAAATCGATAGTGACCCCCCGCGTTAGGGACATTTCAAGATCAAATCGACCTAAGAAGTCGTTCAACGATTCCTGTGGTTTTCGATGGATATCGAACAGTGCAGCTGCTGACTTTCTGATAGGAATAGCCGTGCTAAATCGACTTTTGAATTTTTCTTCCAATTGAGAAAAATAGTCGATAGACCCGGCGGGGAGTCCCTCAAACCATAGATGTGCCACTCCTGACAGCGTCATTACGAAGATCTGACACAATGCTGCATCACTGCGCGTTTGGAATTGCACGAAATCCTTCACCTTATTGAGGTGAGAAATAGGATCTTTCGTGCCATCATATGATTCTGCGGGGAGTTTCACATGTCGATGGACTCTGTGGTGCCTGACACGGTAACTAAACGGATGGCCAACGTTAGCGTCAGGGACCCCACGAGGCTGATGCGGGTGTGGAATTTCAGCGTCGTATCTGGGATTCTGAGGGTCATATTCCTGATGTCTCCTAGGAGATCGGCTGCGACTCCTTGGAGTTCGAGCTCGTCGTCCTCTGCTGCTAGATCTCTCACTGTATCTAGGAGATGGCTCTCTCACTATATTCCCTCGTCGATCATCCCAGTGCTCTCTATACTCGTCACGCTGGCGGGCTGCTTCGGGGATAGAGATTCCTCCCCTGCATTGTCCAGAATAGTCGGCAGGTCCACGCGTGAATGGTGGGACGTTTATGGGGGCCAAAGAGAAAGGCAAGGAGGACGGGGGTGCCCTAGATTGTTGGGGCGATAAGGGTCGTTCATTGACAATGGACGGAGTGAAAATTACTTGGGAGGACACACCAGGTCTTGAGGCATGAGGAGTAAATCCAGCAGCCATCTCTGCCAGCTGATCCAATTGAGCTTGGAGAGCTGCTATTGAGTTCGCGAAAGGGTTGTCCGCTTCTCCTATCATAGATCTCCCCGCCTGGGGGGTAGGATGGCTGGTTCCCGCTATATGGGAGAAGGGAGAGCAAATCTGGAATGTAATTTCTTCCGAACTTGACCCAGGAGGAAGATCTAATTCTCCTGCAGTGACGTCCTGCCCTGGGGTGAAGGTGTCAGAGGTAGCGAAGGGAAACAGGCGTCTGCGGGTGTTGTATGGGATGTTGGAAGTTCGGGACAGCGCCGGATCTGACTCTGAGGCCATAATCCTTCTAGCTTCGGGGAGGAGGAGCTTGGTTATTAAGGATGCTCACTTAATAGAACCAAAGCTCTCAATGAAAGCACCAATTTGATAATAATTTGTCTTCTGCCGAAGGATGTATGGTGGAACGGCTCCTCTCAGATCAGCGCTCAAGACGGTCCGCGGTACCTGCGATGCGCCGGAGGGGTCTCCGGCGGAAACACTCCGATGCTTAAGTCAGTATGTGTACTGAATTTGGCAGAGTTTAGGCCAGTAGAGTATGCTTACATGCCTCCTTTGTGGGGGAGGTATTTATAGAAGAATGGGGCGTTCCCGCCCGTGTAAACGAGTACGGAGCTATCGCTCGCGTTAGGGTCTGTGGTTCGCCCTTATCGTGACACGCTACCTTGGCGGTAGGTGTATAGGTAGATATTGCCACGGTAGGATAATGGCAGGAGCGTTCTTCCTGACGCGTGGTTTCCCGTAGGGGTGAGATAACTCCTTGAGCCATCCAAGAGATCCGTGAGAGGAGCCGGTAAGGCATCGTTAGCCCTCATAGCGTTAGCCTTCGGGGGAGGTATTAACCTTGTCCCTACCGCGGCGGTGCGAAACGGTGGCTATGTCCTTTCCCACTGGGTGATAGACGAAAGTACCCTTTCTTTTAGGTGAATTGTTATCACGAACCTATGGCATTATCATCAATCTTATGAGGTCTTCGTCAAGATCAAGATCTCTGCCAAGGATCTTTTTACTTCTGGAAAATGGGTTTTGAACTTAGAGGCCCATCATCATCATCTCTTCGACTTCGGGCGGCCAATCATCATCAATTCAAAGCTTATCTTCGATCTTAAAGCTGCAGTCATCACCGCCACACCTTTAATTATCCATCACCACCTCATCTTTTCTCGATCGCGGCCATCGTCGTTTGCGCACAGTTGAAGGGTAAGGTTATGTTGCTGTGGCCATCATCATTAATCGTGATCGCTGGCGCGTGCAAGGAAAGAGAAGAAAAAGGAGGACGTGCAGAGAGATCGCCAAAGGAATTAAACAAGGGAAATCGGGTGCGTTACCCATTATCCTCAAGTGCACCGCATGCTCTTAACAGGCCGGGTCCCCTTTTACAATGCTCGTAAAGCTTTCCTGTGTGGGGCCTACTTTGGTTGCGCCTAGTGTTGTTGAGGCTGGTCAAGGAATACCACGGTGATGCATTTTTCCTGGACAGCTGTACCCTCAATTATTATCAATATCCAAGTGGTGCAAGCATTTGCCTGCCACGTTAGTGGGCAATGGAGGACAAAAATAAAAAATCATGACAGCGGGACAGTTAAGAGTTTTGGGCTTTAAGGCTATCCTTCCTTCATCTTGTCCACACGAGACGACCAAAGGAAAGCTAACGGCTACTCCCAGACAAGTCTACAGCACCACCAATTTCCTTTTCTACAAGAAGTAAGCTCGCGGGCAGCGTTAGCGGAAAAAGGAATGTACCCATTTTGTTTTCTCTATTAATTGGGCTTTGATAAAGCCCATAACCGAGTCCACTTTCTTCAACCTTCATGGTATTCTCATCGGTGACGCCATGGGAAGCTGCAAGCGATCTCAATCCCACCAGTAAACCAGTACAGCTTCAATTGCCATCGTAGTATATTAATTGTGACGGGTTCGGCAGGCAGTGATGTTGACGGGCTCTTATATTTCGGGAATCTATTTTCCGAGATCAGTTAACTGGAGGCAGCCTTAGAAAGAGAAGATGACAGGTGAAGATCGGTAAAGGAAAAATAAAGACCAGCGGGAAAAAAGGGAGAAAATTTATGATCATTATTTCACATGGCCAAAATCAGCATCGTGTCCGTCTTCATTCTATCAGAAATTTATTTACTTTGCTACAAGAGCAAACGGAATTTCTACCACGCGTCATCATCCGCCATGATAGGTGCTGTCTAATGGTAATTATTATCAGGAATTAAGTCTGTAGACGACATTAACGGAGAGAGCGACAAGCAGTAAGAACGGGAAGATAAAGGTGTAGACATTTTCTGCTACGTTAACGGATGAGGATAAACAAAAATAGCGGTAGCGACTGATCAGGAGCAGAGGACAGAAGAAATAACAGGAAAGGAACCTAACGGCATGTCATCATCTGTGCCTTTTCCGCATCAGATAGCGGGTTCGATATCCAGTTACCGTGGGGTTATCATCAATTCCAGGTCTGGTACCATAATTAATTATTCATTGTCATCATGAGCCCATCTCCTCAACCGCTTCATAGCTATCTACCGCAAGTCGTCAAAGTTAGACTACGGTCGCCATCTGTTTAGCCAAAGTCCTCAACCAGATACCGTTACTGCACGTGCAACGATCATCACCACTGCAAGATCACTATCCCATGATCTCCACCCTTCATCACATCATGATCTTCATCATCTTATTTTGCTGCAAGCAAGATTGCCACACCTGCAACACGACAACAAAGCATATAATTAATTATTAGTGTTGACGGTAGAAGCCAAATGGGCTCAAGATAGCCAAGTGGGCTTAAAGGAGCCAAAACGGGCTTGGCCATGTGAAAGAAGCTAGCGGCATCCTTGTTAGCAAGAATCGGGAGCATGCAAACAAATAGCTTGCTAACGGCACGATAGGTACCATGCAGATGAGCGTGCAGGAAACGGTAGACACACTTGCTAACGGAATCAAGGCTAACGGATAGGACTGTAATGGCATGGGTGCAGTAACGGCATACACAATGGAAGCAAGCTCAGTGGCGGCGTTAGCAGGAAGATAAAATAAGATAACGGGAAAAGAAGTAAGCAAGAAAGGAAAGTTAACGGGTTAGGCATATGGCAACCTAACGCTATCACTTTGTTAAAAACCTCCATGGCAACAACATGCAGATAACGCCCATAAAGCATGTGGGGTTCACCTAACGCTAACGACAGCAGTAATGGCACCTAACGGGAAAACAAAACAAAGAAGGAAGCAAGCAAATGGGAAAAGAAAAGGTGAATAGTGACTGATGCCAATTAATTATAATGGCCATGCGTATGGTATTTAGAAAAAGTGAACAGTGGCTTCCGCGTCAACATTAGCATCTGACTTCCGCGTGAGTATTAGCATCCACGTGAATAGTGACTACCGCGTCAGCAGTAGCTTCCGTGCGAACAAATTGCTACCGGTGAACAGTACCCGGAATAGTAAACAGTATCAGGTTTGGAGAAAAATGCCTTTCTAGCCAGTTATATTAGATTTCGCGGATAAAATCATATCTTTTCCATGCGAGCTCCGAATTTTCTGTATAGTATCTCGATTCGAAGGTAATTTAAGGGGCTACGATTATCATTAAGACGTCCAAGTGAGAAGTTGACGTTAACTGGGCGTTATTAAGCCGCAAAGTAACGCCACTGGTTTGGGAAAGGTTGAAAACATGGTAATCTTGTGAGTACACTACTGGGCAGTCATATCGAGTTTCGCGAGGAAAATCATCTTTTTCATATGCGCTCCGAATTCTACGCATGATAGCCCGATTTGAAGGCAATTCGAAGGGCTACAATTCTTATGAAGACATCTCAGTGTGATATGGACGTTAACTGGGCGTTATTGAGCTTCAAAGCTCCGCGTTAGAGACTCAAGATTCCAGCTATATTGAGTTTCACGGAATAAATCGTATCTTCTTCGTACGTGCTCAGAATTTTGTGTGTGATATCTCGAATTGAAGATAATTCGAAGGGCTACAATTCGTATGAAGACATTTAAGCGAGATATCGACTTTAACCAGGCGCGATTGAGCCTCAAAGTAATGCCACTGATTTGGGAGAGACCAAATTCCTCAGCTACAGTCTGGTTACTGTCCGACTCTTCAGAATATCACTTGGTTAGAGCTGGATTCTTCAGTCACAATGCGACTTCTTCAGCTACAGCCTGATTTTCTGGCTGTAGTTAGCCTGAGTATCCAGCAGTTATCTGGTTGCAGCCTAGTCCCGCTTTATATCTGATTATTCATCTATCGTCAATTTTCTGCTACTACTACAGTTACAAAAGTCAATCTATTGGGTGAATATCTACCCCGGATGAATATTTATATGATTGATCGGGTGAATATCTACCCCGTTGGGAAAGCCCTCATAATATCGTGTGGCCATCCTCCCATTGTCGCAAAGGTCTCCAACGATATGACATTCTCCTTCGTAAATGCAAGGAATTGAACGGGAATTAGACAACGGCCGAGTTCCTTGTTTATTCCCTTAAGGTATCACTATTACCTTTAAGATTATCATTTTCCCCTTACCTCTATTTTTAGTATCTTCACTATCTTTAACATTCTCAGAGGAATCTAACCAGAGTTAGCAGACTCTGTTAGTGTATTTGTACAGCTAACAATGCAGATGCTCAAGTGGAGTACAAATTGAAATCCGGGGAAATGCGAAAGCATGCAATATTGCAGGTAGCTACGGCATAAAACCCCACAATTTGTAGGTGGCCTACAGCGTAAAACCGCGTCAATATTGCAGGTAGCTCCGAGCAGCGTAAAACCGCGTCAATATTGCAGGTAGTTACGGCGTAAAACCGCACAAATTGTAGGTAGCTTATGGCGTAAAACCGCGTCAATATTGCAAGCGGCTTACAGCAAGGCCAGATCCAACGAGCTTGGATGGAAAAAGTGACATCAACGACACCCCGTTACGTGCGGGTGAAGGCCTCTAAGGGCAACTAGTATATATCATTGCTTGTCATTTTGCTAACACAATAAGTAACATTTGAGAATGTGCAGGAAAGTCGATGAAATATCGAAATAGTAAAGAGACTAACGCCCACAAAGGCAGCGACATCACAAAAGAATTCATTACTACCTACGGGGTATCTCTTGTCGTTAGCAAGGGAATACATCCTCAGTGATGAGAGCAATGGTACACCAATGGTACACCATCTTATCTGCGATATCTCCCTCCCGGTGCTGAAATGCGCATGCGTAGTCATGTCGCGATATCAAGAAGAATACTCTATTATTATTATCTGCCCATGATTTGGCTGACTACATAGTGGTCTCGTGATGACACCATCTTCATCAGTAAGCTATGACATCGCCAGCGTTATCAGTTCTGGCCCACCGCCAGTGTTATCAGTTTCTGGCCCACCGCCAGCGTTATCAGTTTCTGGCCCACCGCCAGCGTTATCAGTTTCTGGCCTACCGCCAGTGTTATCAGTTTCTGGCTCATCGCCAGCACTATCAGTTCTGGCCCATCGCCAGCGTTATCAGTTCTGGTTTATGACCAGCGTTATCGCTACAATATCGCCACTACCAATTTGGTCGTCATCTCCTCCGTGGCCAACAGTTATCACAAGCTATTGTCTCATGTTACCTGCTCCGTTATAAGAGTCAGAAAAACTCGAAGATTTTTACAAGCCTTCCGCGACGCAGAGGAGATAACACTCATCCGGATGCCGAGAATTGAGCCCTTGGTAAACACTCGGGCTCGTTTTCGGTTGGGCTTATGATAACAATTAATATACCCCTCAGGGCATTTTAGTCCGGACAGGGGGTACGTCATCTTCAGCTACAGTAGGGCCTGCCTGGCCTTCTGCTCGTCCTGCTACCGGGGGGTGGTCGACTTCAGCGGGGGCCCCCCATCCAACATGGAATGACGCCTATTCCCACACCCGGTAGGCCATAAGTGTTAGCACCCCTAACGCCCCACTACATCTCCTATAAATACCCCCCCTAGGTAGAAAAAAGGGGGGGACTCTCTCTCTACTCCCTCTCACTCCTGCTCCTGCATACACTTCATACTTCACTACTTATACTGACTTGATCGTCGGAGTACCTGCGCCGGGGACCCCCTCCGGCGCCTTGCAGGTGTATCAGCTGCAAAGGACCACCCCCTCAGAGGTGAAGATCCCTAAGATTCTTCCTACCCCGGGTACAAATCCTATCAATCTTTATCATAGGTTATTAGTAAAATGACGTGCAATAATAGACATTAGTTAACTGTAGGAGCTTTCTCGCTTCCGTCTCGGGGTGTTGTTGCCGATGTCGCTCGTATCGCTTTCTCCACCAGCTATCTTCACTAGGGATTTCCCATCTGGTTACTCGCTGGGATTTCACGATTCTTCGTGTTTCCATATTTCCACGATCGGCCTGGAAAGTGGCTCATCTTAGTGAGCCGTCGGATCAGGACTGACCATCACAAGGCTAGGTTTTTCACTTTCAGGCGTTGACCTCGCATCCCGGAATCGTGCCCTCATCTTAGTGAGCCGTCTGTATTAGCCCGGTTATCACAAGGATAAGATTTTCACTTCTAAGATGGAGTTACTATCTCTCTGGGGCGTGCCTCATCTTGGCGAGCCGTCTCCACGAGCACGGTCGGCACAAGGATAGGACTTTTCACTCCCAAGGGGCATCAGGACGTCTATGTTAGCCCGGTTTACCACAAGGATATGACTTTTCACTCCCGGGGGCGTCTATGTTAGCCCGGTTTACCACAAGGATAGGACTTTTCACTCCCGGGGGTATCGGGACATGCCTCGTCTCAATGGCCCACCTGTGTTAGCGTGGCTACCACAAGAATAGGACTTTTCACTCCCAATATTAAATTTTAGGTATGCCATGGCGTGCCTCGTCTTAGTGAGCCGTCTGATCAGGACCGGCCGTCACAAGGATAGGACTTTTCACTCCTAGCACCCTTTATTATCTACACACAATCAGCCACAAAACACACAAAAATATTCTCTATTCGAGCGTTAGCACAAGTCCGGGCTGGTGTTAGCGAAATGTGCAGAGATATATCAGATTCTAGCATGGTATAATTTCAAACGAGCTATGTTCCAAGAGTTAGGTAAGGGGGTATCGTCAAGTGTTTCCAAGTGATACGCTCCCTTCCCGATGACTCGGGTAACGCGGTATGGACTGTCCCAGTTTGGATTGAGCTTCCCCACGTGCTGACCAGCCGCTCGCTTGTCTCTGAGTACCAGGTCGCCTGTTTTCAGCAACCATTCTCTGACGCGCCTGATGTGATATCGCGCCATTTTTTGTTTATAATGTAGCGTTTTCAGAAGGGTTTCCTCTTGCAATTCTGGTAACGCATCAAGGTTAGCCCGTAACCTCTCCTCATTCAATTCTTCCCTGAAGTAGGCAAATCGCAGGCTCATGGTACCAATTTCTACCGGTGTGACGGCCTCAGTGCCGAAAGCCAATGCGTAGGGTGTTTGTCCAGTACTGGTTTTGACGGTCATGCGGTACGCCCACATTACATACGGCAACTCTTCCGCCCATTTCTTTTTGGACCCTTCTAGGTTTTTCTTGATACCACTAAGAATACTTTGGTTCGTCACCTCCGCTTGATCGTTGGTCTACGGGTGAGCCACGGAAGAGAATCTTTGCTCAATCTGGAACTCCACACACTAGTCTCTAAAGAATTGGCTGGTGAATTGTGTCCCGTTATCGCTTACTAGCACACGGGGTACACCGAACCGTATGATAACTTGGTGTTTAAAGAAACGCTAAATTTTTTCTGTCGTGATGTTGGCCACCGCTTCTGCTTCTGCCCATTTCGTGAAGTAATCCACCGCCACGACCACGAATTTTAGCTGGGACCTTACTTTTGGAAACGGGCCTAGGATATCTATCCCCCATTTCGCAAAGGGACAAGGAGCCACAATTTCAGAAATTTCCGTGGCGGGTTGCCGAGGAATCTTAGAGAATTCCTGACACTTTTGACAAGTTCGCACATAGTTATGACAATCTCTGCGAATAGTAGGCCAGTAAAATCCTGACCTAAATACTTGCGCGTCTAAGGTACCGCTGGATGTGTGCATGCCGCATATTCCTTCGTGGATTTCTCGTAAAGTGTGAAGACCCTCTTGTTCCGTTATACACTTGGCGGCTGGGTGGGAAAAATATCTCCTCACCAGTTCCCCGTCATAATACGTACATCGTGCCGGTTGTTTCAGCACCTTCTTCTTTTCAGCATTATCCGTGGGTAACTCTTTATGATTCAAGTATTTTATGACGGGAACTCGTCAGTCGTTTTCAATTTCTTCAACACAAAGTGACGCTTGCTCCTCCATGAAGGAAGGCACGGATATCTCACGATAGTACATACCCTTAGGTATGGACGCTTCTGGGTTTGCCGCAAGTTTAGCAAGGTTGTCTGCCTCAGCGTTATCCTCTCGAGGTATGTGCTCAAAGCTGACTTGCGTTCCACTTTTCTTTATTTCTAGTAATTTGCGCTTTACCTTTGTGAGATATTGCACCATAATGGGTTCTCTGGCCTGGGAGTGTCCTAGGACTTGATCTATTATCAACTTGGAATCTCCACAGATCTTTAGTCGCAAGTCTCCCATCATCCCCGTATCGTGTATGGCTTTACTGGAGAAGCTTCTTCCTATCCTAAGTCCAGCCAATAGTGCCTCGTATCCTGCCGCGTTATTAGATAATGGCTGTAGGATTCTGATGGCATATCAAATATGTATATCGCGTGGTCCGATCATGAAGATCCCAGCTCCTGCTAGTTCTTGATTCTTGGCCCCATCCATATGGATGACCCATAAGTCAGTGTAAGTTTCCGGGAATGGGAGATCCAGGTTATCTTTTTCCTCTTCGGTTAAATCCGTCAGAGGATCCTCTGTAAAGGTGCACTCAGCTATGAAGTCTGCTATGATTTGGGCTTTCACGGAGGGTCAATTTTTGTACCACAACCCGTATTGCTCAAGTTCAATAGCCCAAATTAACATCCTTCCCGAAGATTCAGGTTTCCTGAATATCCTTTTCAAAGGTTGGCCAGTAAGCACGATAACGGGATGAGCTTGGAAATATCTGTCCATTTTCCTTGTGGCTTGCACCAGCACAAACGCTATTTTCTCGATGTGAGCGTATCGCAGCTCGACATCTTTCAAAACATGACTTATGAAGTAGACGGGACGGTGTAAGTGGTTGTCATCTCGAACGAGGATGGCACTGACCACTTCATCGGCAACGCCAAGATATAAATATAAGGTATCGCCCGACTCTAGCCTTGTCAACACCAGGTCGGACGATAAATAGGCTTTTAGGCTTGTAAATGCTTCTTCGCATTCCGCCGTCCACCCGAAAGGGGCTTTCTTGTGTATGACCTTGAAAAAGGGAAGGCACCTCTCGCCCTGCTTGGAGATGAACCGTCCTAGGGCGATAACACACCCTATTAGTTTTTGTACCCCTTTGACGGTTCGAGGAGATATCATGTTCTGTATAGCCTTGACTTTCGAGGGATTGGGTTGGATACCCTTCTGGCTGACCACATAGCCCAAAAATTTACCCGTTTAAAATGCATACATGCATTTACGGGGGTTCAACTTCATCTGGTATTCTCTCATTACATCAAAAACTTCTTTCAAGTTGAGCAAGTGTTCCTGGAAGCTTTGGCTTTTGACCAGTATGTCGTCAATGTAGGCCTCTACGTTCTTTCCAATTTTCTTTTCGAATATTTTATTCGCCATACGTTGGAAGGTTGCTCCTGCGTTCTTCAGCCCGAACGACATCGCCGTGTAGCAATAAGTGGCTTTCGGAGTGATGAAAGCGGTTTTTTCTTCATCCTCGACGGCCATGGGGATTTGATGATACCCAGAGTTGGCGTCTAATGAGCTTAGATAAGTATACCCAGCAGTCTGATCGACTAACTGATCAATTCGAGGGAGCGGGTAGCAATCTTTGGGACAGGCATCATTCAAGTCGGTGAAATCGATGCACATGCGCCAATCTCCGTTGGGCTGTGGAACGAGGACCGGGTTAGCTAACCAGGTTGGATATTGAACTTCTCGGATAAAGCCTGCGTCTAAAAGCTTGGCCACTTCTTTGTCAACGGCTAACACTTTCTCTGCAGAAAACGCGCGTCATTTCTGCTGGATTGGCTTGATGTCGGGGTCAACATTGAGTCGATGTTCCGCTACCTCTCGTGAGATACCTGGCATGTCTGCGGGCTTCCATGCACTTACTAGAAAACCCTACTAAACTCCAGCCCTCTATCTTGCAAGCACCCGACTTGGAGCTGAAGACATTAACGGAACATCTAAAGTACTCATTCCTATGCTTAGGGAAGATTCTGCCAGTCATAATTTCCAGTAAGCTGATCGAGTTGGAGGATGACAGGCTTGTTAGAGTCCTAAGAGAGTACAAAGAAGCAATTGGCTGGACCATTACCGATATCAAGGGAATCTCCCCCACGATTTGCACCCATAAGATACACCTCAAGGAGGATATTAAGCCAGTACGACAACCCTAGAGAAGGCTTAACCCTCTTATGATGGAAGTAGTAAAGAAAGAGATCCTAAAGCTACTTGCCGCAAGCGTAATCTATCCAATCTCTGATAGTTCTCGGGCGAGTCCTGTGTAGGTTGTTCCTAAGAAGATAGGGATTACAGTGGTAGAGAACAATGAAGGACAACTGGTCCCTACTAGATATGGGATGATCTATACATGATTAGGAGGGATTCCGGGTACTATATATGGGATGATCTATACATGTGGAATGTTGGGAAGGATAAGGCAATTAGAGGTGTGTGCTTGACGATGAGATCCCATCCATTCTGAGATTCTGCCACTCCTATGCATGCGGAGACCACTTAGGCCCTAAGTGGACAACAATGAAAGTCTTGGAATCAAGTTTTTTCTGGCCTAATCTTTTTATAGATAGTTTTTCTTTTTGCAAGACTTGTTCTAACTGTCAGAAAATCGGTAGTATTAATTCTAGGAATCATATGCCACTAACCCCTATTCTAATGTGTGAGATATTGGATGTATGAGGATAGACTTTATGAATCCATTCCCCAATTCAGGTGGGAACATGTACATCATCCAAACAGTAGACTACTTGTCTAATTAGGCGAAAGCCAAAGCTACTAGAGTAGACAACGCAAAGACAGTGGTCTCCTTCTTGAAGACTAACATCTTGAACAAGTTTGGGGTACCGAGGGCTATCATCAGCGATAGGGGAACCCACTTATGTAACTGAGTGGTTACTTCTCTGTTGGCTAAATACGTCATAGAGCGTTTTATATCCATAATTCCTCCCTCTTTTGTATGCCTTTTTAGATCATGATGCTACTTATGTTGCTATGTTTACTCACTTTTTACAGATCTGGGCTAATTAAGAGGAAAATACGAAAAAGGACACTTTCTATCATTTTCTGGAAGTAGTAGAGCAGCTAGGCCAAGCAGCTGAACGTTCGCGGAAGGTAGCAGTGTCCTAGCGAGAAAAGGAAACAAGCGCAATATCGGATCCGCTAAAGTAATGCTCCCGAAGTCCCAATCGCTACCCCTAGCCAGCAACCGCAGGACACTCCGTCCACCATCGCCGCTGCCACTCCTTTTGCCACTACCTTCCTTGCCACTACTAGAACTCCACCATCAGCCTCCACAAAACCACCGTCACTCCCCCAAAAGCCCCTTTAGCCGATGACGAGTCTTCGTCCGGCGAGTATGAGACTGGTTCCGAGGAATCAGCGGACTCCATCGCAACTGCCACCACCGACCAGCCCGCTCCCTCGACGACAGCGCCGTCGAGTGCCTCTGACACGGCGGCCGTTGATGCCTCCACTGCCACAGCTGAGTCTGGCGATTCCTCGGGTGAGGAGGAATCCGGGGATGAGGACGAGGAATCTGGCGAAGATTCCGGTGAGGAAGTAGGATCCGAAGAAGAATCGGAGGAGGCTGCCGATGATACTCCTAAGGACCAACCCGAGACGACGAGCGCCCAGAGCAAAACTACCACCCCAACGTCCGATGTCTAGATCACTGGATCTGTTCCAGGTCTCAGCAGCTTGCCTATGGACCGTAGCATGACCTGCCGTGGCCGCTTGATCAAGCTAGTGTGCTATGCTGAGGGCAAGCAGAAGAAAGTCCAACTCCAGTTCCCTCCCGAGTCCGACGACGACTCCGAGGATGAGGCCTTTATCCCTCCGGCCACTGAGACGACCGAGGACACCTCCATGGACATTGAGGAACCATCACCCATTCGCCCAAAGCGAAAAGCCCCTGCCACGCCAGCTGCTTATTCTCAGCCCAGAAAATCAGCTCGGATCACCAACAGCTCGGCCAAGGTGTAGATGCCCACTCCTGCCGCCCGTTCTGCCCATGCCAGAGCAGGCGTAGCCGTGCCCCTAGCCCAGGTAACGCCTGACCTTGCTCATTTGCAGGGATGGCTGAACTTCCCTCATAAGCCCAACAATGATAGGTTGTTAGCCTTGCATGGTATGCTCATTTCTCCTTATGCTAAAATTGATTCTGAATTATGTGAGAAAATGGACATAGCTGTTAGGATGAATGTGTTGATTGATAATATTGACTGGCGCCCCTTGTTTGATCTTGTGCACCCCACTTTCCTTGAATTAAGCCATGAATTCTTTGCTTCTTTTTGGTTTGATACTTCCACACTTAAACAAAAGGGAAAGGGTAGCTTGCATTTAGGGGCAGATAGGGTAGTTAATTTTCATTTAATGGATGTTTGGGACCACCTTTCTGTTGATAAATTTAATGTCATGCTTGGCTTTGTCAAGCAATCTGATTTGGGTGCCCCTTGGTATCTTAGTGCATTCGCTGCATACCCTCCTGAATTTGATAGCACCAGTGCCTTTAAGCAGCTTACTGGCAATCCTAATGGCAAGTACACCTCGCGAAAGTCTAAAGGCCACGAACTGCGTGACCCAGCCCTTCGTGTACTTCACCGTTTCCTTGCCCTCACCTTCGCGGGCAAGATGCAGTCCTCGGGCACCCTTTCTGTCTAGGAATTATTCTTTTTGTGGTGTATGCATAACGGCCATAAGGCCAACCTAGGATACATTGCATATGAATTAAATGCCATTATTACTTGCAACCGTAATCCTATTCTTGGTTCCTTTATTACTCGTTTGGCTGTTAAGAAACGTGGTCTTGATGTATCCAATTGTGACCTGTATGTGCTTGTTGGTTTTAAATTGCTTGATGCCCGTACCCTTGATGGTATGGGCCATTTGCGCTTGAAAGGTTGTGTTTTGTGTTTCAGTAAAGGTTACACTGGCGGCGCGAAGAGAGTCTGGAGCGCCCAGAATGGAGGAGTCTTCGAGTGGCCTAACTTGTCTGCAGATTCACTTCCTCCCTCCCCTGTTCAGTCTCCCCCTCGCGATGAGCGTCCCGGGCAAGCTGTTCCTAACACTGCTGATGCCTCACCTACTGCTGCTGCCATCGCCGAGACGAATGCCCTACTCCGGACGGTCATCTCCCTTCTCCAGAACCTTTCTGATGAGCTGCCTTCAAGGCTGCGTCCTCCAGCTAGTCCATGACCCTCTCCCCCAAACTCTTCTATCTCTTTGCCTTCGGCCTTGTTTTGTACTTTAATTTCTTGGTGAACAATCTCCTTTCCCCCTTTCTCTATTTTCTTTAAACTCCGTTTGTTTGATTCCTTTCTCCACACCGAGGACGGTGTTTTGCTTTAGTGTGGGGATGGGTTTCATACTTTTATGATATGTTTTGTGTGCATTTTTAGCATATTTTGCATGACTGTTTGATTATTATAGTATTGCATGACTGTTTGCCCTGCATATGCATGTTTTTGCCCCGATTTGTATTTCCCTCAAAATATTTTCAACTATTTACACTACCCCTATTTTAAACTCACATTTGATGGAATGCACAGAGTCGGCCCACTTCACACAGAATCTTCACCCACTGCACCAAAACCACTTGCACACCATACAACTTGTTAGCCCTTATGACTACGTCTTGCCCTAGCAGCTTGCAATCAATGAATTTTTCTCCCGTGAGTGTTTGAGCTTTCATGCCGTACTTTATTTCTGAGTGGATGCATGATTTGTGTGCTGGCCGAATTTGCATGAGACCCCTTGGGTATAGACATGATCAGACATGGGAATGCGATGATATGATTAGGGACTTTTGCACTTTTCTTTGTTATCTTTTTCCTTGCTTTTTATCTCCTTACCCATATTGCTCATACCTTTCTTTCACTACCCTTCTAACTGCTTGAGCCATTCCTTTCCTCTCTTAGCAGGTGAGAGATGCCTCCGGCAGTGGTGAGGTGGGACAGAAGATGTGGGGGTATTGAGCTGCTTGACCGAGACACTGAGAGTAGACCAAGAAGCTGAAAACAGAAAAGTTGCAGAGATTTGAGCTACTAATGTTTAACTGCTACATCGAGATGCTGGAAGCAGTTAAATGGCAACTACCACAAAGCGCATTAGAGAGACAAAAGCTCTAGTGTGGGGATTCCTGGCGACTTGGCCTAGATATTCAAAAGTAAATCAAAGCACTCCAGTAAGCAATATGGAGATCAACTGCTAGGCCGAGCCGTTTGCATCATGTACATACTGAAGATCAGACACCCAAGGAAAATTTTGCTGCTCCAAGTTCAACAATCCAGAATATCATGTATGCCCCCCCCTCTCAGCTCAAAAAAAAAAATTCAAAAAAAAAAAAAGTATTTGAGCAGATGGGAGTACAATCTAGAACTGGAGCAGAGCACTTCAAGGATCAGAAGACTGACGGCACTTCCGGCAGAAGATACCCCCACTCTCCTTCAGCGTTCTCTGGCTTGCCCTTGCCACTGCCATCAGGAGGTCTTTCTCACCGACTTGCCTTTTTTCCAGCTAAGAAACGTCTATCCTTCCTTCTCTCTACTTTGAACCCCCCTTCTTCTTCAACATCTTATTTTGCTTTACCCTTTGCAGAGTCTCTATGATCATATGATTGCCCATACGCGTGTTCTTTGTACTCGGATTGCTATTGCAAATTTAGTTTTGTGCATGATCATTCGCATTGATGAGTGTTAAACACCTAACCCTGTTTCTGAGCGTGAGCAATAAACATCATATCTTGTGAGGATTGCTTGCAGCAGGCTGATGTAGGAAAGCTACTCTTTTGGTTTCGTTATTCCTCTAGAGTGGTGCAGAGTTCATCTAGGCTGGAGGGTGGCGTACTACTTGGTCGAGGCGTAAGTGGTGGCGTAAGTAACTCTATGTGTTGTGGATTGAGGCTGTGTGTTCCTGATGAGGTGATGCTTTCTGATTTTAATGCTCGAGGGTGAGCATCGAGGTAGTGTGGGGATGTTTGATAGAGCATTTTATATCCATAATTTCGCCCTCTTTTGTATGCCTTTTTAGATCATGATGCTACTTATATTGCTATGTTTACTAATTTATTACAGATCTGGGCTAATTAAGAGGAAAATACGAAAAGGACGCTTTCTATCATTTTCTGGAAGTAGTAGAGCAGCTAGGACGAGCAACTGGACGTTTGCGGAAGGCAACAGTGTCCTAGCGAGAAAAGGAAACAAGCGCAATATCGGATCCGCTAAAGTAATGCTCCAGAAGTCCCAATCGCAGTAGAAGTCCTATGGGGAGTTGAATTCAAATTGGAATAGGAATTTAATTTGTAATAATTCTATAAATACTTTTAGTAATTAGGTTTTCAGGCTCTCCTCTTCTCTTCCTCTCCCCCGTTGAACCTTTGGTGCCACCATTGCCTTCAGCATCTTTGTTTTTCTCTTCGATAAACCGTAGCAGTTGCTCCGGCCGGTAATAATCAGGATTTATTTCTTCTTCATCTCTCTTATTTAATTATGCAATTTATTTATTTATTTGTTTTTATTATTAGTATGTGCGGCTAAGTCTTCTTGTTCTTGGTAAGAGTCGAATGAAGGTTGCAAGGGAAGCCGTGAGGTCAAATGGTACTTCATAAATTATGTGTTGGTATCTTTCTTGTTCGATGATTAATTGTCAATTTACCTAGGTTAATTATTAGCTTGATCACCTAGTAATTGAACTAGAGTATTACAATCGTCCTTGTAGTTATACCTAACGCGAAGCTGCAGGGTAAAGCAGATAACCATACTGGTCCTGACTGGAAACCTGGTATCCCTCAGTTGGATTGAACAAGTCGTTAGGGCAGAGCCTCGAGCGTACTGAGTGTCTCGCCCTAGACGCATCTTACCTCTTCTTCATGGGCGTTCGAGTGTTGCCTCCATAAGCGTACCTTGGAGGACGGCGGACCGTCAAGGTTAACCCATAAGCGTACCTTGGGATAGCTTCTATTACGAAGGTAAGCAGGGGACCTAAGCGTACCTGGTCCCTATAGTGCGTCTATCAGCTCGGGGTAGACAATGCTTGCACCAATGATCGGCTGACCATAATTGCAACCGGATTCAGACTCTTACTGGGAACCCTGTCTCTACTGATTTCTTATTACTTCTATTACTCTTTGTTACTAGTTGTTATTACTTTCGTAGTTAATAATTAGATTAATCAAACAACCATTCAAAAACCCCTTTGTTACTTGTTACTAGGATTACTTAGTCTGTCAGATTGAATTGAGTGTTGATCCCTTAATCCCTGTGTTCGACCCTGCTACCATTATACACAGTTTATTGTGCACATTGACTGCAGGTTTATATAATATTATTTTTGACGGGTTCGACAACCGATCAATACGTCACTCATCACACACTTGGCTATCACTTCTAGGAAGCTAGACCTTGCATCTACCAAATTATTCAATTGTGCCTCTTTGAAACTTTTAAACTTGATGGCGCTTGATGCGATGGGATACTTCCATCTCAAGAGTGGTTTTCTTTGCTGTAATATAAGTTCTACGTCGGTCGCATACCACATCTTCGCGGCCGGACACAAAGGCCAGAATAAATTTTGGCCACTTCACCAAGATGATGCCCCCTCTGCACCAGCACCCGACACTACCAGCAATTGGCCTGCAACTGACTCTCCCCTAGGCCCTGACATAAATTTCCTCCTCGATCCTGCTCCCCATTCAGAGCTTCCCATCACCCAGCTTGCTACCTAGTTGCGCCATCAGAACACTATCCTCCGCCTACTCTTGTAAGAATAACGCCACAACAGTAGAATAAAACAAAAGCTCCTCGCCACCAGGGAACGCGCCTTCCCAACTCCACCTTCACCACCAACTTTGGAAGCTGCACGGAAAGCTGAAGAGAATCAGAATTCCAATAGGACTTGAAAACTAAACAAACCTACTCCGACTCCGATTAGAACATTACCAAAACAATTACTCCGATTTTAGTTAATTTCTACTTTTAATTAGGTTAAGAATTTTTGGAGACTACTTAAGGTTTTTCACTGCTAGTGGGAGAGGAGTTCTGCACTTTTGGTTCTCTGCTCCCTGCTGCACATACTTTGTTCCCCTTCGACTTCATTATACTACTTTGCACTTAATTTTGTAATTCAATTCATGGTGGTTATTTTCATTATGTGTTCTAGCTAAACTCCCAATTCTTGGTAGAGATCAAGAGGTTCATAATTCATGATTGTTGTGTTCTAACTAAACTGTTTTGTAATTCTTCTTTTTCTGGTTTAACTCCAATTTATTCTTGTTTGGTTTAGGTCCGGCCAACCTCAATTTTTATCTAGATAATTACAGTTAGTTCTAATAACTTTGGGGTTGACATTGTTAGAATAACACAGTAAATGCCTAGTTGATTATAGGCATAATACTTGTTATTTGTTGCTAGAGAAATAGAAGAATTAAGTTTATAGGGATAAGTGAACCGATCTCTAGGCCTAGGGAAGTCTCTCCCTATTTCTATCAATCGACTAGTTAAATTCTATAAATGAACCTTAGGGTTGCTAGAAGATTAGGGTCCTTAATAGAGTGTCTCTTTAAGTGGCTTGATGAATGAGGAGAGTAAGAAGTCTAAGTGAACCTGATTTCTATAACTTCTCTATAAAACCAATTTTGAATATGTTTGCATCGATGATCAACAACATTAAATTGTGACCTTGGGAGATCACTTCTAGGAATTTACCTCTTATTGATTTCAAAACATCTCACTACCTTCTTGTCTTGTGACCACTAGTTTTCCTTCTTAGTTAATCTTTAATCCAATTTTAACTCATCTCTCAAAACCCCCCTATTTGTTACTTGTTCAGTTTGGTCATATTCATAGGAACTTGAACTAGTCTAATTGTCCCTGAGGATCGAACCTCTCACAACTGTGTACAATACCTTCTGTTGCTAAGTGTGTTTAGTTGTATTTATTTTTGACGGATTCGACACTGATCGCCGTCAAATAATAATTAAAATTACAACTCAATACTAATAAGCAAAATAAATTGCAGATAGTGATAACATTTTTGATCCTTAGGGAAAGGTGTAATTTGAAAACTTTATTTCGACCAACAAACAATTAAAATAAACAGGGGTTTGTTTTTGGGTTTTCAATGGAATTAAAACTAAATTGAAAATAATGTAAATTGAAATGAAACAAGTCCATGATTGATTTTGAGAAATAACAGAGAAAAAGACTCCTAGCAAAGATAATGGCAAGGTTATGATTCAAGTACTATTGATCATTGATTCATGGATGTTTGTTTCTGATTCAAGGAGCAACTTTAGCGACCAGGTACACTTAGGTTCCCTCCTTTCCTCTTGCAACAAGTTACTTAAAGGTACACTTATTTAGCAACTCTAATTGCCTAGCAACCTTAAGGTACACTTATAAGATTTAACTAAACAATTGATAAAACTAGGGAAAGACTAAAGTTCACTTATAGCCTTTAGAGATAATTTCTCATTCACTATAGTCTCAAAGAGCGTCTGACTGAGATCGATCTAGTTGTCTGCTTGTCCCTCGGGCTTTGTAATCCGTAGCCTTTAGAACCTACGTTAACTATTCAGATTGAAATCTAAGGTGATCAATCTTAAATACAACATGAATGATTTTGACATTAAATCAATGAATGAAAAAGCACAAATACAGAAACTAAGAAGAGTGTTTCGATCTCACAATTGTACTAAATCATAAACTTTCATTGCCTTCACTAGGAATTAAACGCACACAAAAGGAAGTAGCAACGAACTACACATAGGTAGATGATTTACGTTTTACTTGTAGGATATCAAAGTATCATTGACTTAGAATCCCACAAGATGAGTTTAAGGTGAATAAAGGAGGAGAAACTCACTCTATAAATATTCACTTGACAAAACTAATGAAAGAAAGGAGAAGTCTAGCTATTTATACTTAATACGAAATTGGGCATTTGTGACAAATATACCCTTAATCAGCTCTTCCTCCTTCTAGAATGTCTTGGCCATTTCGATGGGCTTCCAAGTCCGTCTTGAATGGAATCGTGAGCCAAGGCCGTTTGACTAAGGGTGGCATGCACTCTCGGTAAGGTTTCGCCTACGGTCTAGGGTTAGCGCATGCGCACGGTGAAAGCTAGGCCACGCGGGTGGCCTAGGGTTTATGTGGGTGACCTCATGCCTTGCTAGGGTTTTGTGCGAGAGGGTCTAATGGGTTGCCTGGCCATCCCATAGGGTTTCGTCCCTCTTCTCTCATTCTAGGCTTGCCCATGACATTGTCTGTTTTGTCCAACATTTGGTTCATCTCATGCTCATACCATCACCAACCCCTTCAAGAGGATTCACCCTCGAATCTATGTCTTAGAGAGTATAGAACCTAGGTGTTCTTCTTGGGAAATTCCAGCGCTTCCTTGTATGGGCGCTTGCCATATGAGCAATAAATTTCGCCATGGCTGTGATTTGGCTAGCTTTCAGAAGGTATGGACGAATTGGCAATGGATACAACTCGAGACACTCATAAAGATGGTCTATAATATGGCTTAGAAAATGATCCTCATAACCAAATTTCTTTACAAAATCTATAGGAATTACCTGCAAAAAAGGCTCATAAATAGAAGAAAAATAAGTGTTAGCATTAGAGTTAGCTAAATAATCCTCATTGCTCAAAGGCACGTTCATCAAATCATTAGCAATCCACACATTCTCACTAATCTTTTCGCTCTTTTCTTCACTCAAATTCTCGGCACTCTTTTGTGTTTCCTCACCATTTTCACTCATATGATGCTTAATCATCTCTTTTTCAATGCAATTATCCAGAACCTCTACCTCTTTTCTCTCGTCACTCACTCTCAAATTCGCTCGCTTACTCCTTCGTCTCTCTCGCCTTTCACTCTCTGCTCTATTATTAGGGAATATGTCACATAAGTGCCCTCTACCCATATATGTGGACAAAATGTATCTCTTGCTCGTTTGGGAATAGAGGAAGAAAAGGATGTGAAATTGGAGTCCACTCGGATGTTACCTCTGTCCCTATGTGTGTGACTACCTCTTGGTTCATGAGGCGTGGCAGCATAGAAGTCGTGGTAGTGTGCGGGTTGTCGTGGCTCAAGATAAGACTATCGAATATGATAAAGGTCTCGACCATGCTAGACTTGCGCACTAGTAGAGGGGTCATGGCCAAGGCCTTGTTCGGAGGAGCCTAGGCTATAGCTTGAGTGTTGCGGACTTCGGCCATTGGGTAACCGAATAGGTCTTGGCATTGGTGCGCGACCTTGATGAAAGGCTTGATCATTTCGGCTTGATCACGTTAGTGTAAAACAACACACATCTTCACGTGTTTACGCTCGTGTTTAAGCTCTCACAAAAATTATTCTCACAAAACTCTCAAGTGCTTGCAAACATGCTCCGTACCTTCTCAAGCATTCAAACCAGCAACCTCAAGTATCAATCACAAGAAACAGAAGTGAAAAGATGCAAAAAAGACACAAACGAAAGAAGACTCAACGAAAACCCTAATTCGGAACACTAGATGGAGACTCGGATGAATATGACTTGAGAAGGTGTTTGGACTTGATATTTATACTTAGGACTTGAGGACATAAAGTAGAAGACTTAAATTGGAGTTTAGACCAAAGAAAGACAGCTCACATACTTAAGTTTAGGACTCCCCATATTTTGCTCTTTAAGGGTGTCGGTTTTGGTGTTTAAAGTTTAGGACCTTTGTACAACTTGACTTGTTTGAGTTTAGGACTTTAGTTTGGGACTTTTTGTAGACTCTTGTGAGATATTTTGACTTTTGTGAGATATTTTGATGAGATAGTTGTTGTGAATTCCAACTGTGTTTGTAGGCTCAAACGGGAAATGATATGAATTTGTCTTCTGCCGAAGGATATATGGAGAAATTGGTCCTCTCAGATCAGTGCCCACGGCGGTCCGCAGTACCTGCAATACGCCGGAGGGGGTCTCCGGTGGAAACACTCCGATGCTTAAGTCAGTATGTGTAGCGAATTTGGCAGAGCTTGGACCAGTAATTCGTGCTTACCTTCCTCCTTTATGGGGGAAGTACTTATAGATGAAAATGGAGCATTTCTGAGGGATCTGGATCATAGGGGGCTAACGCTCCCGTTGGAGGGGGTTAGAATTCCCCGTTGGTGGAGTGAGCTATCGGGGTAGGTGTTACCTATGTGAGGCAATGCCTACACCCCCAAACGGGAAGCTTGTCTTGGACTGGGATGGGATAACGCCGTCTATTATAACAGTGCTGAGTGTGAGACCCCCCCGCTGATGTCGACCATCCCAGCGTTGGTCACATAGAGGGAGGCGATAGCCTCGATGCTGTCTTTGCGGTAGGAATAGTGGTTGTACCCTCTTCTCAAGGTGTAAGACGAAAATGCCCTTGCCGATAGGCGGATTGTTATCATAAGCCCAACTGAAAATGAGCCCGAGTGTTTACCAAGGGCTAACGCCCTCTTCCCACGAGGTGCTCTTCCGTATATCGGAGTGTTTCCTCCTTAGAAGGTAGTTCGAACGGTCTTTGTCAGAGCCTATAAATTGAAGTTTCTTCTGCGTAAGTTTCTTCGCATTTTCTCGTCCCTTTCTTTTTCATATTTCGCCATGGATGAGCTGACCCGAAATTTCCTGATCTCCAAAACGTTGACCTTGAAAAACCTTACTGAAGGGGACATCGGCTTCCTGGAGAGGATGATCACCAAGACTTCAGAGGATGTCCTAGAACTGCAGGGGATACTGACCCCTATCTTGTCTAAACAGCTGGGGGTATCTCTGGAGGACTTTAGCCCTCTAGAGAGTTTGGCGAAGCTAGCCACCACTACTGCTCACCTTGATGTGGTTGCCTCGATGCTGCAGCAGAGGAAGGACTTACTGTCCTGCTGCCTGAAGGGCATGAGGGCCTTCTCCGCTGAGCTGACCTCCGTTGCGGACGCTTTGAGGGATATTCCCGTCGTGCCAGGGGAAGATGATGCTGGGTCCAATGCCTGACCGCTGCCTTTGTTTCCTCTTGTTGCTTCTCTCTTATGCTTCCATGTACATATCTGAATGCTAAGGCCGCTCAGGTCATAAATAAATGGCTGTTTTTACTTTTCCCAGTCTTCTTTTTTCTCGTTTATTCTCTGACTGCATTGGCTAAATATGCTGGTGGCAAGCCCAACTGAAAATGAGTCTTCCTCGAGATGTACCATTTCAGTGGTCGTGCTCCGGGAATTAGCAATGAATGTTTTGACTCAACTGTTTCCAGAGCCGCTTCTCCAGGGGTAAGTGGTTGGGTGGTTATTTGGTGCCTTTTGACTGGCGCATTTAGTGAGCAGGCATGCTGGTGTCGGATCAGATTCTGCTAGTGCGGTTATTTTTCCCAGGCATTTAATTGATCTCTCAGGATCCGCCCGAGGATCAGAGCGCTTCCTCGACTATTTAAGGGAAATGCTTTCCCCTTTCCCTGCTCATCTTCCTCCTTTCCTTCTCTCTGCTTTTTTGCAGGTTGGAATGGCCGGTTTTTACAGGCGTGATTCCTTGCCAACTCCTCCGACTTCGCCGGATTCGGATGATTCTCCTCCGACACCACGGTGGAGACCTACCAAGTGTCTTGCCAGACGCCAGGGTCGCAAGAAACCAGTGAAAGTGAAGAAGCAGGCCTTTGAGTCCTTCTTTACCGGCTTTGTGCCCCACTACCTGATGCTACCGAAAGGTGATGAGACGTCACCGTCTGCCCTTCCTCCTCCTTCCGAGAAAGAGGCCCTTACTCATGGCACTGATTTGAGGCCGGCAGCTTCTACTATTGAGGAGAGTTCTCATGCCTGTTATGACAAGATGGTAGCCAACACGACAAAGCTTGTGCCTAAACCTGCCGAATATTTCCTTTCCTACAACAGTGGATTACCATCCTCCCCGGAGGACTATGATTACTGCTATGATGCGGACTGGGCTGATGAGGATTAACGCCTTTGTGTTGTATATGCCTGTTGGCATTTTATGAATGAGATGATGTTTCTGCCTTTTTCTTTTGTCATTATTTTCTGTTAGCCTGCTGGTCTCGTTGACAGCCAACGCAAGCAGTGGGCCCTGTCGAGGCAATCGTTTCGTAGTTAGTTTGACTGGGTCAACTCTGTCGCCCTTTTGGGGAATCACGACGAATAACTTCTCTTTTTCAACTTTCTTTAATGCGCTTCCATGTGGCCAACTTCTTTTTACACGCGTCTCCGCGCGATTGGTGGCTTAATTAATGCGGTGGCATTTTAATCCTTTAAGAAGAGCCATTTTCTTTTTTCACAACTTTTGCCCTTGCTTCGAATTTTTCCTCTTATCTTCCTTCGTCTTCTTCCTTGAATATCTTTCCGGTCGTCCGTCATTGCCCGCCGATTCCTCTGTAAATCTTCCCTTTCAAGGTACCAATTCAATCCTTCTCAGATTTCCTTTTTGCTGGTTTATTATGGCTAGAAATAGACCTCGCCAGGTTATCTGGAAACCCATGGATCCAGAGGTGGCGCAATCACCTAGTATTTTTATATGCGATGTGGTTCTGAAAGCCGAACTGGAGGAACATGGTATTACCTTTCCTCCTAGGTATGGGCCTTTTGCCCCTGGAAGTGATATGCGGCTCCATAATCCGGCGTGGGGTCACAGTAGGCTTCTTTACTTTAAGATGTTCCTTTACGGTTTCCACTTTCCTGTTCATGAATCGATACTAACGCTGCTGTGGGAGTATAACCTTAATCCTGCCCAGATAACTCCCCCTTCCTGGTGTGCGGTTTATGCTTTTCTTCACGCTTGCGAGTTGAAGAACATTTCTACCCCATCTCTCAATTTATTTCGCAAATTCTTTAGCATGAATTGCCATAATTGTTTAATCGAAATTACTCCTCGATGGGATGACGCGTTCGTGCAGTCATTCTGGCAGCATTTTCACGGCTTTAAGAAGGGTGTAGCTGATTGGAAAAGCAGTTTCTTTGTTCTGGAGCTACCGTCCCGTTTGTGGCGTCTTAATTTCAACCAGGAACTGATAGGCCCCATTTGGTCGAATCCCTTGATATTGACCAGGGCTGAGTTAGAGCAAGCTAACGCCCTATTAGACGAAGATACTCACTACCGCATCCACGACTTTGCTTTCTTCAATCCTCTGGAGGAGTGTGCTATGGGTGAGTCTGCCTCTTTTCGCACTTTCTTTGCTTTTATCTTTGCGTGTTTCTTTTGTTATAAGATGCTAACGGTTAACTCCCAGGTGACGCTGGCGCTCCTTTAAATGTAACGCCACTTCAAACTTTACCAGCCTCCCCCCCTGCCGAGGGCTCCAATCAGGGTAGCGTTCGACCCCCGAGGAGGAGAGTCACGACGGTTGCTCGGAGAGGGCGGAGGCCCGTCAGCTCTGCCCGAGCTTCTCGCTTTGTGGAAGATTGGCTACCAGATCGTCGCAATAGGACGAACTCCAGCCCGACCGCAACGAGGGTGATTACTAGTGACGATGAGGATGTGGATGTCAAATCGGACCTTTGTCACGCTTCTTCCTTGCGCCGGAAAAAACCTCGATTGGCTACGAACGATCAGGCCACCGGGATATCTTCTGTAGATACAGCAACTGCTCCTCTCCCTGCCGTTTCGCCTGAGACGAGTGCCTCCCAACCAGTGAAAGCTACTGAGGCGCCGGTTGCCACTTGCTCTACCGAGGCGGAGGTCCCACCGACGTCATGTCCTCTTCCTACAGTTGAGGATCCCGATTCTCCGATTTCTCATTGCATTCCTGACGTAGCGGCCACGTCTTCTGTTGCGGATTCAGCTGCTGGGCTACCGCCTAAACCTCTTCCACAACTATTTTTTTCTCCTATCACGAATGTTTTTTCCCCGAGTTCTTCTCCGGCTCCCTCAATCAATCTTTCTTATGGCGGCCCTAACGAGACCCCGTCCTATCGTATGAATTTGAAGGGATTCTGCTTTGATGGTCTTCGCGCTGTCGGGGTTCCCCAACCTTTTTCCAGAGACGAGTTTAC
This sequence comes from Viola odorata, assembly GCA_963691705.1. NCBI lineage: Eukaryota > Viridiplantae > Streptophyta > Magnoliopsida > Malpighiales > Violaceae > Viola > Viola odorata. Next base: position 32,603,396 of record OY829545.1, on the reverse strand, counting down.
TGCACCTTTGATAGGGGAGATGCTGGGCTCCCAGAAGGAGAAGGAGAAATTTCTTCAGCTTCCTCCGACGGCACGTCTCCGCCATGTGATGAATGATTCTCTGGATTTCTTCCGTCACCTGAACTATCTGTTCGAGATTCATGATCGCGAGTCACGCAATTTCTCCAATGCGCTGTGCGTTAAGAAAGTGCAGCTTGAAAAAGTGGTAGACCAGACAAGGTTGCTAACACGTCTCCGCGACGAGTCGCAGAAAGAATTGAACAGAGAGAGGTATGTCGGGAAAGCAAAGATGGAAGTTCTGGAGGCAGAGTTTGCGCTGGAGAAGAAGAAAAATCTCCTTCTTCGCGAAGAGATATCTGCTCGAGATGAGGAGTCCGCTAGGGCATCATTAAAGGAGGAATGGTGGAAGAAGAGGGTCTTGGAAGTCTTCGTTTCTGGATTCACGACCCGTTTCAAGGGTAATTCTTCTGATTCCTGCCCAGGTTGCTGATTATATTTCTACCGTGATGGATGAGGTTAGCAAAGGCGGGATTGGTCCTTCTGCTCCAGAAGGGGAAAATGGCTAACGTCAACGATTGGGGCGCCGTTTTGCTTTTCGGGAAGTGCCACAACGGGTCTCTGGACCCTCCCTTGTAATTCATTGTTGTCTGTCTCCTTTTATTTTTTATTTTTTTCTGAAAACCATTTGACATTATTCCTTCTGTAATAATGCTGACGCTACGTGGCCTTTATCGCACTTGCGTGAATCATTGTGATGCTACCGTTATTTCTTCCCTATCTTCCTTGTGTCGTCGCGCCGTTTGGCGAGGCCAGCACTGCTTTTTAGGTCATTAAATGCCGCAGTCCCTACATTTAATGCACTTTGAAAAGTAATGATGGAAAAAGACACGTGTCTTTCCTCAAAGAGCCGTTTGAAGCAAACGTCTTCTAGGGAGACGCGAACACTGAAGCATTTCATTATTACTTTTAAACTTGTACCTTCTTGCGCGTGCCCTATTTCCCGACGCGCTACTTTGCCATGTGTCCATTGTTGATTGGTCACGCCCTTTCAGGGTTATATATGATGTTTTCTCCTCCTCCTTTTTCTTTTTTAATCTCCTCTCTCGCACGCTGCTGCCTTTTGGACAAATAGCTCGCGCCGCTCTCTTTTTCTGGTCTGAGACTCCTGGTGTTCTCTTTGCGAAGGTACACACCCTTTCTTTCCTCTTCACTTCTCTTTTATTGGGCATGGCTAAAACTAAGAAGTCTTCTGAGGAAGGGGATCCTCAGGGGTCCGCCGGGGAAGAAAAAATTAATATTACCCCCACTTCTTTCTATACTCTGCCCTTAGTTAATCGCAAGCTTGCTGAGTGCAATGCGCGATTTCCCAAAGAATACCCCGTGCGCGCTGCTTCTGAATCACTTCGCCTGAACAACGTTCTGCCCGGTAACAGTAGAATATTGTATGCTAAGCTGTTTGATCATGGGTTTTGTCTTCCTCTTGACCCGCTTGTCAAGTTGCTGTTGGCTGATTCTGATTTGGCTCCGGCTCAGTTGAGCCCTAACGCGATTTGCGTTGTTAGTGCCTTTGCCGCACTGTGCCGTTTCAAGGGGATCGAGTCTCCCACTTTGGCCTTGCTTCATGACATTTTCCAGTTGTATTCTCATAAGGGGGTGATATCAATATCCCCTCGTTATGAAGATGACTCATTGAAGCCCTTTACCTGGAAGCTTATGGGCATCGAGTCTTCTGTTCCTCATTGGAAAGAAGAATTTTTTATTATTGATTTGCCCGAGCCGTTATGGAGGGCCGACTTCAATGAGAAAATTAAAGATGGAGCTTGGGGCCATCGGAAACCCCTTTCTGATCAAGAAGATGGCTGGTTGAAGACGCTACTTCAACTGGATTTCAACGTTGATGCCCAAAAAGTGGCTAACGGTCTGGGTATGGAACAGTGCAAGAAGGGTGAGCGTTTGACCTTTTTCTTTTGCATTGCCAAGAGGTACTAACGCTAACGTTTCTATAACTGTGCAGTGCCTCCACCTGGTTGGGAGCCTGAGTATTTCCGGAGGAAAAGGAAACAGGAACAAAGGAAAAAAGCTGCAGCCGAAGCCAGGGCTGCCGCTGTCGCTGCAGCTGCGGGAGAGAACACTGCTACCGCGACCGCTACGGGCACTACCCTTGTTGTAAGGAAGAAAAGGGTGAAGAAAACACATGCCACGCAACCCGTTTCCTCCCAGACTGTTGTTTCTTCAGAGGCGACAACTGATCCCATTCCTATCGGAGTACCTCTAGTTTCCTCAGTCACCCAGGTATGCATTCATTTCTTTCTACGGTTTTCTTCTATTCCGCATAATTCTCTTATCATACTCTGCATTTTCTAGGAAGCTGCCACTGTTTCTGCTCAGTCAACCTCTCAAGGTGACATGTCTGTCGCTGAGATCCTTCGAGAGCGTCAGAAGAGGGCTCACTATGAGCTTCAGCACAGCCCCTCTTCTTCTGCTGCTAATCCTTCTCTGAATATCCCTGAGGGCGAGGGTATTCCTGTTGGCCAATCGCATGGTATTGATTTCGGTGGTGGTCCCTCAATCTTCTCCACCACGACAGGCTATAACCCGAGTGCCCATAATCTTGAAGCACTTGGGGGAGACGGGTCCCCTGTGCCTAACGAGGTAGGTTCCAGCAGTCGACCTCCTTCTCCTACCGCTCTGCTCTTTGTCCCAATGTCTCCTCCCTCTATCGCGAGAGGTGGCCCTGCTCCCGCCTTGATAGCTGGTGTTTCTCATTATAGTCCTCCCCTCATGCCTACTCATCATCTTAGTTTGCGCTCCTTCAGGGACAACATTTTGCAGTTTCCTGCCGAGGCTGATCTCGATACTATCCTCGCATCTACCTCTTATCTGGCGGCCGAAATTATGTCTCTTCCAAGGGAGAGGGATGCCTTTGTGGCTAGGAGCGAGCAGAAGCGTATAAACTTTCTTCGCTCCCAAGCATTATCTGTATTCTGCCATCTTCATTACCTGGATGAGGAGAATGCTAGGGTCGTAGCAAACGGTCAGGGAGAGATAAACAGGTTACTGAATGAGCGGCAGAGTTTTGTGGATGCCCTTAACGTTGCCAACCAAGAAACAGAGACTGTCCGACAGGAGGTGACGGCTGTTAAGCAAGAGTTGGAGGCTGTCAAGCTCGCTCTGGAGGAGGAGAAACGGAGGAGTGCCAATATGACAGAACGCCTTTCTCGGGAGGAGAATGAGTTGCGTCAGGAGAGGCAGAGGAATGCCGAGTTGACTGCTGATCTTACTCTAAACCCTGAGAAGAACCAGTGGTACTTGAAGGAAGGTGGAGGGCTCATGTTGGAGGCTTTGATGCATCATTATGGGGTAGAAAAACTCCGTATTGATGATCTCTCTGCGTATTTTGATAGGAGAATGCCCACTGTTACTGATGACGGCTTCTATCAATGGAAATCGCAACAGCAAGGAGGAATCAATGCCCCGCCCGTTCCTTAGGCTTTGAGTTTAGATGTATTCTGATTTTTTTGCGGCTGATGAGCCCTTCCTTGTTTTGTAATATTGACAATATCGCTCCTTGCTTTGGTTAGGCCACGCCTTTTGAATGGAATTTCCTTGTCTGCTTTGTTTCATAATATTGCTTTCGCGATTATTCACCCATGGCGTTTGCTGCCGTGTTTCAGTAGATATGCCCATTTTGCTCTCGCATGTTTTTTCGTACAGGTTTCTCAGCCGCCTTTTTGATGGCCTTATCATTGCCTTTTGATAGCATTTTTAAGAATAAATCGGCGTTGCTCACGTTCATACCGCTCTCTGTTGTTAGGGGAAGCTTTCTTGCCCCGTTAGGCCTGCTGCGACGGTGTTGTTGCAGTATGGATGCCTTTTCAGCCTTACTTCACCGGGTATCGACCGCTCAGTTACTAGCTGGGGTATCCTTTCCTTCCTTTCATCGAAGATTGGCTTGGGGAGTGCCTCGTCTTAGTGAGCTGTCTGATCAGGACCAGCCATCACAAGGATAGGATTTTCACTCCCAAGCGTTGAAACCTCGCGTCCCTGGAATGTGCCTCATCTCAATGGGCCGTCTATGTGAGCACGGTTACCACAAGGATAGGATTTTCACTTCCAGGACGGAGTTGGTCTCTCCTTGGGGTCGTGCCTCGCCTTAATGGGCCGTCTATGTGAGCACGGTTGCCACAAGGATAGAATTTTCACTCCCAAGGATACCGGGGCGTGCCTCATCTTAGTGGGCCGTCTATGTGAGCACGGTTGCCACATGGATAGGATTTTCACTCCCGGGAGCATTTGGGGTCGTGCCTCGTCTTAATGGACCGTCTATGGGAGCACGGTTGCCACAAGGATAGGATTTTCACTCCCAACGCTTAGCCATGCCAGGGAGTGCCTCGTCTTAGTGAGCTGTCTGATCAGGACCAGCCATCACAAGGATAGGATTTTCACTCCTGGCATTCTTCACTATCTGCATTTTATCAACAGCAAATGCACAGGAAAATATATCTCGTTAGAATAGCATTGATATTACCAGATAGGATGGGCTAGTTCCTGGCGTGGTATAGCTTCAGCCGAGCTATATTCCAAGAGTTCTGCAGGGGCCTTCCCTCGAGCGTTTCCAAGTGGTAAGCTCCTTTTCCCACAACACGGGTGACGCGATACGGTCCATCCCAGTTCGGGCTGAGTTTTCCCATGCGTTGCCCTGCCGCTCGTCTATCTCTGAGCACTAAATCTCTAGCTTTGAGCAATCGCTCTCTCACTTGCCGGTTGTGGTATTGTGCCATTTTTCTTTTGTAGTGCATAGTTTTCAAGAGAGTTTCCTCATGTGTTTCCGGTAGGGCGTCAAGGTTAGCACGTAACCTTTCCTCATTATTTTCTTCTTTGAAATAAGCCATCCGAAGGCTCATCGTTCCGATCTCAACCGGTGTGACAGCTTCGGTTCCGAATGCTAACGCAAACGGGGTCTCTCTAGTGCCGGCTTTGACAGTCATGCGATAGGCCCATAGTACGTATGGCAGTTCGTCTGGCCATTTCTTTTTGGATCCTTTCAGGTTTCTTTTGATGCCACTAAGAATGTTGCGGTTGGTTACTTCTGCCTGGCCATTGGTTTGAGGGTGCGCCACGGAAGAGAACCTTTGTTCGATCTGAAATTCCGCACACTGATCCCTGAAGAATTGGCTTGTGAACTGCGTTCCATTGTCGCTAATCAGTATGCGCGACACCCCGAATCGCATAATGACTTGGTGTTTGAAAAAATGCCAAATTTTTTCAGTGGTGATGGTGGCTAACGCTTCGGCTTCGGCCCATTTTGTGAAGTAGTCTACCGCCACGATCACGAATTTCAACTGAGATCTAGCCTTTGGAAACGGGCCTAAAATGTCAATGCCCCATTTGGCAAACGGGCACGGAGCGATTATTTCTGAAATTTGCGCGGCCGGTTTTCGAGGAATCCTAGCATATTCTTGACATTTCTGACATGTTTTCACGAAGTTATGGCAATCTCCTCGTATGGTGGGCCAGTAGAATCCCGACCGAAAGACTTGGGCTGCCAGTGTATCGCCGGCGATGTGCATGCCGCATATCCCTTCGTGAATTTCTCGCAACACATGCAAACCTTCTTGTTCCGTTATGCATTTAGCGGCTGGATGGGAGAAGCACCTCCGTATTAACTCTCCATTGTAATATGTACATCGCGACGCCCATTTCAGTACTTTCCTTCTTTCCGTGATTTCTTCCGGCAGCTTATCATATTTCAGATACTCTACCACTGGGATTCTCCAGTCACTTTCTATTTCCTCCACACAAAACGATGCTTGCTCTTCCATGAAAGAGGGTGTGAATAACTCCCCATAGTGCACTTCGTTGGGTATGAAGGCCTCCACATTGGCTGCCATCTTGGCGAGGCTATCAGCCTCTTCATTATTTTCTCTAGGGATATGTTCAAAGGTGACCCGAGTGCCTTTTTTCTGCATCTCCGATAGCTCACGCTTTACTTTGGCCAAGTATTGAATCATGATGGGTTCTCGGGCTTGGGAGTTTCCTAGGACTTGATCCATTATCAATTTAGAGTCTCCTCGTATTTTTAGGCGCAAGCCGCATTCCTCCTCTGCAACGGTAGAGGCTTCGACGGAGAAGCTGTTTCCAATTCTGAGCCCTGCCAGCAGCGCTTCGTATTCAACGGCATTGTTGGATAACGGCTGCAGGATTCTGATGGCGTATCGCAATTCTATGCCGTCTGGTCCCACCAGGAAAATACCTACACCTGCTAGCTCTTGATTTTTGCTCCGTCCACATGAATAACCCATGAGTCCGCTAACATTTTCGGGTACGGTAGGCATGAATTTTCTGGTTCTTCCTCTGACAGGTCTGCCGACGCATCTTTAGTGAATGTGCATTCCGCTATGAAGTCTGCTAACGCTTGGGCTTTAATTGTCGGTCTGGATTTGTACTGCAACCCATATTGTTCAAGCTCGATTGCCCAAATCAACATCCTCCCTGAAGACTCAGGCTTTCTAAAGATTTTTCTCAGCGGCTGATCAGTGAGCACAGTGACAGGGTGGGCTTGGAAGTATCGGTCCATCTTTCGTGTTGCCTGTACTAGGGCAAGCGCTATCTTTTCGATGTGAGCGTATCGCAGCTCAGCATCTTTCAATATGTGACTCACAAAAAATACAGGGCGGTGTACATGCCCTTCGCTTCGCACAAGGACGGCGCTGACTACCTCGTCGGCTATTCCCAAGTATAGATATAGCTCATCGCCGGACTCAGGCCTCGTTAGCACTAGATCGGATGGCAAGTAAGCTTTCAGCCCTGCAAACGCATTTTCGCATTCCTCTGTCCACCCGAATGGGGCCTTGTTTCGAATGACCTTGAAAAAAGGCAAGCATCTCTCGCCTTGCTTAGATATGAACCGTCCTAACGCGATGATGCGGCGGGTGAGCTTCTGTATTTCTTTGACGGTCCGAGGGGATATCATGTCCTGAATGGCCTTTATCTTTGAAGGGTTGGGTTGGATACCCTTCCGGCTGACCACGTAGCCCAAGAATTTACCCGTTTGGAATGCGAACATACACTTTCGTGGATTCAGTTTCATTTTGTACTTTTTCATCACATTGAAAACTTCCTCCAAGTCAGCAAGGTGGTCTTTGAAGTTTCGACTTTTAATCAGGATATTGTCCACGTAAGCCTCTACATTTTTCCCGATTTGCTTTTCGAAAACCTTATTCGCCATGCGCTGGAATGTTGCCCCGGCGTTCTTCAGCCCAAACGGCATTGTGGTGTAGCAATATGTAGCCCTAGGGGTGATGAAGGTAGTTTTTTCTTCGTCTTCTATGGCCATAGGGATTTGGTGATACCCGGAGTTGGCATCTAGGGAGCTTAAATAAGCGTATCCAGCAGTTTGGTCGACCAGCTGATCAATTCGAGGAAGGGGATAGCAATCTTTGGGACAAGCATTGTTTAGATCGGTGAAATCGATGCACATGCGCCAATCTCCGTTAGGCTTTGGAACTAACACTAGGTTAGCTAGCCAGGTTGGGTATTGGACTTCTCGGATGAACCCCGCGTCCATGAGTTTCAGTAACTCTTTCTCGATAGCTGCTACTTTCCCTGATGAAAAAGCACGTCGTTTCTGCTGAATAGGCTTGGCATCAGGGCTAACGTTTAGTCGATGTTCCGCAATTTCTCGCGAGATTCCTGGCATGTCCGCTGGTTTCCAAGCGAATTCTCCCTTGCATTTTCATAACAGTCGGATTAGCTGCACGTTCTCTTCAGGGCTCAGTTTCTCACTGACCAAGAGATTCGCTTCACTGTCCCCACCGATAGGTACTGACATCATCTGATCTAGCGGCTGAGTGCGTTTTTCTTCTTTATCGTCGAAAGGATCGTCTGCCACGCAAACGTAGCGGTCACAACTCCTTTGAGTCATAAGTGAATAACACTCAGCTGCCAGTTTCTGGTCTCCTTTGATTGAGACCACGCTGTCCCACGAGGGGTATTTCATCCGCAGGTGTTTTTGGGATATCGCTGCCCCGAAACGATTGAGGAACGGTCGCCCCAATATGGCGTTATATGGTAACGTTAGGTCCATGACTAGGAATAATAGCTCTTCAGATCGCTTGGAGGTGTCTTCTCGAAAGTACACTGGCAAGGATGTTATTCCGGCTACCGGAATCGGTACCCCATCAATCCCAACAATTGGCCTCATACATGGCGCTAGCTCGCCGTCAGGGCGTTTCATCAAATTGTATGTTTCCAACGAAAATAGATTTACTGCGCCTCCGTTGTCAACAAGGGTTCTTCTCACCCCGTGACTTCCAATGACGGGTGTTACTACCAATGCTACGTTATGTGGGAAAACAATGCCTTTTTCGTCTTCTTCTGAGAAGGACAATATCATTCTGTCTAAGGCACTGATCGCCTCAATTTTTACCTGCGCGTTCTCTCGCTTGCGCTTTTCCCCAGGATTGGGCGTTTGTGGTATGGCCTCCTCGAAGTAGGGTGTTCCCCCGGTGATGATATTAATCATAGGCATCTGATCGCTATGAACAACGAGAGCTTCTCTATTTTGTCCAAGGGGAATTGCGTTAGCCCCCGTGGCGTGTGAAGGCGTTTGCCTCTGATCAGTTGTCATTCCAGTTGGGTTGTTCCTGGCCTCTTCTCTTGTCTTGGTGGCAAATTCTCCAAGGTATCCCTCTTCGACCAATCGTTCTATGGCCAATTTCAGTTCTCTACACACATCTGTCGAATGTCCCTTGACCTTGTGGAACTTACAATACGCGTTTTCCCTTCCTCCCATGATCACTCCTGGCTTCACAGGAGCTGGATATCTAATGGACAGATTTCGCTATTGGACTATCGCTAGGATTTCAGCCCTTGGGAGTATAAGAGATGGAAGGTCAGGATCACATATCCGGCCCTTTGGCGGATCTGCTTGTTTCCGAGTGGGGGACCCTCCGGGTCTTCCTTTCGAGAAATTGCCTCTCTGCCGATTAGAGGCCTTGGCAGTATGCTCTTTTCGTTGTCCATGATCCTCAGTGGGTCGCGTGTCAGGGGCGCTGCTATGCGGGGCGTTAGGGGCCAAGTAGGGGTCCGTTGGCATGTTTCGGATCCATTCCCTATTTTCCTCCTCTTCCATCCTCGCATAATTATGCGCTTTTAGCCTCAACGCATCCAGGGTTAGCGGCGAGTCCACCGTTAACGTGTCTCTCAATTTCCCATATCGACAATTGCGTTTCAGGGCCTCAACCGCAAAATCAATAGTGACCCCTGGCGTTAGGGACATTTCAAGATCAAATCGACCTAAAAAGTCGTTCAATGATTCCTGCGGTTTTTGATGAATATCGAATAGTTCAGCTGCTGACTTCCTGATAGGAATAGCCATGCTAAACCAACTTTTGAATTTTTCTTCCAGTTGAGAAAAATTATCAATAAACCCGGCCGGGAGTCCCTCAAACCAAAGACGTGCCACTCCTGACAGCGTCATTACGAAGATCTGACATAATGCAGCATCACTGCGGGTTTGGAATTGCACAAAGTCTTTCACCTTATTGAGGTGAGAAATGGGATCTTTCGTGCCATCATATGATTCTGTAGGGAGTTTCACATGCCGATGGACCCTGTGGTGCCTGACACGGTAACTGAACGGATGGCCACCGTTAATATCAGGGACCCCACGAGGCTGATGCGGGTGTGGAATTTCAACATCATATCTGGGATTCTGAGGGTCATATTCTTGATGCCGCTGGGAGATCGGCTACGGCTTCTTGGAGTTCGAGCTCGTCGACCTTTGCTGCTAGATCTCTCACTGTATCTAGGAGATTGCTCTCGGAATATCTCCCCTCGCCGATCATCCCAGTGTTCTCTGTGCTCATCATGTAGGCGGGCTACTTCAGGGATAGGGATTTCCCCCCTGTATTGTCCCGAATGCTCAACAGGTCCACGCGTGAGCGGCAGGACATTTGTGGGGGCCGAGGAGAAAAGTAAGGAGGACGGGAGTCCCCTAGACTGTCGGGGCGATAATGGTCGTTCGTTGACAATGGACGGAGTGAAAATTAGTTGGGAGGACACCAGGTCTCGAGGCATGAGGAGTAAATCCAGCAGCCATCTCTGTCAACTGATCCAATTGGGCCTGGAGAGCTGCTATTGCGAAAGGGTTGTTTGCTTCGCCCATCGCGGATCTATTTGCTTGGGGGGTAGAATGACTGGTTCCCGCTATGTGGGAAAAAGGGGAACAAATCTGGAATGTAATTTCTTCCGTACTTTGCCCAGGAGGAGGATCTGATTCTCCTGCAGTGACATCTTGCACTGGGGTAGAGATATCAGAGTTAGCGAAAGCAAAAAGCCATCGGCGGGTGTTGTAGGGGATGCTGGAGGATTGGGACAGCGCGGGATCTGACTTTGAGGCCATAACCCTTCTAGCTTCGGGGAGGAAGGAGCTTGGTTATTAAGGATGCTCACTTAATAGAACCAACACTCTCAACGAGAGCACCAATTTGATAAGAATTTGTCTTCTGCCGAAGGATATATGGAGAAATTGGTCCTCTCAGATCAGTGCCCACGGCGGTCCGCAGTACCTGCAATACGCCGGAAGGGGTCTCCGGCGGAAATACTCCGATGGTTAAGTCAGTATGTGTAGTGAATTTGGCAGAGCTTGGGCCAGTAATTCGTGCTTACCTTCCTCCTTTGTGGGGGAAGTACTTATAGATGAAAATGGATCATTTCTGAGGGATCTGGATCATAGGGGGCTAACGCTCCCGTTGGAGGGTGTTAGAATTCCCCGTTGGTGGAGTGAGCTATCGGGGTAGGTGTTAGCTATGTGAGGCAATGCCTACACCCCCAAACGGGAAGCTTGTCTTGGACTGGGATGGGATAGCGCCGTCTATCATAATAGTGCTTAGTGTGAGACCCCCCGCTGATGTCGACCATCCCAGCGTTGGTCACATAGAGGGAGGCGATAGCCTCGATGCTGTCTTTGCGGTAGGAATAGTGGTTGTACCCTCTTCTCAAGGTGTAAGACGAAAATGCCCTTGCCGATAGACGGATTGTTATCAGGAAATTTTCAGGTTGCTTTAGGTAGGTCTTTTTTGCTTATCACCAAAATGGCAAAGTTTTGGTAAGAGAGCATGAGTAGGTCAGGGTTTTAAGGAAAATGTGTAAGAGATAAGGTGGCTGCTGACTTTGTTCAAATTAAACAGAGATTAAACAAATGAGAAACACAAGTTTGGATAGCTGACTCAAGAAAAATGGATTGAAACAACACTCAAATGAAGAACACACTTAAAGACTCAAGAACAATGCAAGAACATGACTTTCTACAATGACACTCTAAACTTGAAATCTTTCAGTTCAAAATCACACACTTGCCTCTAGATACTCTTAAGACACTAAATAACAAGATTCAAACTTGAAAACAACAAGAAATCTGGTGGAGACAAGTGACACAACTCAAGAACACAAGATGAACACCAAGTTGTCCAGTTGAGCTGTACTTGGACAGACTTTCGGCTCTTGCACCTTAAAAATAGAAAACGCTTGCTATAATTCACAAGCTTGACACAGGACACTCTTAAGACAATGTACTACAACTTATAGCCAATAAAGAACAAAGCATTTGGCTGAAAAGCAAAGAAAATAGACTGAAGGATAAATACCAAGAACACTAAGACTGAAATTTTGTAACTTTCGAATTTGGCATCCAAAACGCTTGTAACTTTCACCAAACGTTAGATAAACTCAAGAGTAGTGTTTTAACTACACAAACTTAGGTTTTAGGGTGGAAATTTTGGTGGAGAAATAGTGACACAACAAGAACAAACTCATGAGCCTAAAAGCTTTGGTACCACTTGATACGTTTCAGCCTCCTTTTACTTAGGCCAAATGTATGCTACTTGGGGAGGATATAGCTCTATGAGTTTGTGACACAACAAATTAAGAAAAATAGTAGAATATATGGTGGAGACAATGTAGGACACAATGGAAAGGAAGACTAAGAAAGATACACGAAAAGAAGGATGTTACCCGGAAGAAGGCAGTTGAGACTTGAGATGGAACTTGAACAATAAATGAATGATTACTTGAGGCATGCTTGAAGGATAGCTTGAACACACATGGGTCATAATTCTCAATATCACAACAATAAAAAAAATACACAATATTTCATTCAAATGCTCACAAAAAGAAGTAGCAACGAACTACACATAGGTGGATGATTTACGTTTTACTTGCGGGGTATCAAAGTATCATCTGACTTAGAATCCCACAAGATAACTTTAAGGTGAATAAATGAGGAGAAACTCACCCTACAAATATTCTCTTGACAAAAACTAATGAAAGAAAGGAGAAGTCTAGTTATTTATACTTAATACAAAATTGGGCATTTGGGACAAATATACCCTCAATGAGTTCTTCCTCCTTGTAGAATGTCTTGGCCATTTGAATGGGCTTCTAAGCCTGACTTTAATGGAATCGTGAGCCAAGGACGTGTGACTAAGGGTGGCATGCGCTCTCGGTAAGGTCTCGGCAGTGACCTAGGGATAGCGCGCGCGGGGGGTGAAACTGGGCCATGCGGGTGGCCTAGAGTTTGCGCAGATGACCTCATGCCTTCCTAGGGTTTTATGACAGAGGGTATCGTGGGTTATCCGACCATCTGATTGTCTATCGAGAGCATAAAAAATAGTTTTAATAATGAATATAAAAATGGGGTAAAACACAACTTATCACTATCCACAATGGACTTGCAGATAGTGGTAAGAGGATCGTCCACAGAGACCTCTAGAAAAATGTAATTTTTGGTTGACTTCCTCATCACTGAGATTGGTTGGTTGGTTCTGAAACTAAGACAAAAAGAATAACAATTAAGAAGTTAAAATAATCTTAGTCAAGGGCTTGGTGATACGATCCTAGTTGCGTAGGATGCGTAGCGCGTACCTTTGATCTAGTTCTAGGCTTGGATTTTGATGCGGAAGTAGATAACTCAATCTTGAATGTTCGACCCTGTTAACAAACTGTGTTAACCAACCCTAACAAATCAAGTGAGATCCAACCTAGAGTAAATGAACTTTCGGGTTTTACTTGCTATCTTAATCGAGTGTTCAAACTCAAAGAGGGACAAGGTTCATGATGAAAAATTGAGGAAAATTCTCTCTGAATTTTTATTGAAAAAGATAACGTCTTAAGTTTGATTGAAAAAGGATCTGATTTACAATGAAGAGGGCGACTCCTTTAAATAGGAAAACCCTAAATCCTACTAGAGTTAGACTTACATTACAAGTCCTACTTATAATTAATTTATTAATTAAACTAATTATAAATACATATAAAAATAATTTAATTAATTAAGATATGTCTTTGCACAGCTGGCATGGCCTCTGGCGCAATTTCTAAAGTCGGAGTGCTCTAAATTCCGTTTTGATGAAAACCAGTAAATCCGTTAGCGTCATGATGCCAAGTGCTACCTCAATTTTCCCAAATTGCTTAATTACTCCTATATTCCAGTGGTTAGCGTCATGACGCTAAGGTGTTGGCGTCATGACGCCAAGCGCTACTTGGGATCATATCATTCCCTCCCTCTTCGGAAAGATTCGCCCTCGAATCTTGTTCAAAGCAATCTACCCAAGAAAGCCCTACAATTCCACACTCAAATGTACACCCGCCATCTCTTGCGCTTTCTTCATTGCCAAAGGGTGCAATCCACAACACACACAATCTGTGAAGCCTTGAACAAGTGTTCTCTATAGCTCGCTTCATAAACTTGTTGGAGCCACTGTTGGAATGGACTGCCACAAGCGAACGTCCATACATTTTTGCATAATGCTCCATCGGATAAGAACCTTACAAGCCTTGGCTCGGTGTCCACATGAACCTTACGGTTGTTGACAGTAAAGGCTTGCTGCTAAATCAGATACACCTTCTGAACATAGATTTCATCACATAGGAAACAAAAACACTTGTTTGCACAACGTCATTCTCTATTACCAAGGCTAAGAAATTAGGCATAACATTTCCAATACCTGTAAGGTGCATCTTCCGGGTATTCTTTAAACTCTATTTATTTGTATAGTGTCATGATGCTTGGGCTTTATGATTGAATTTTGCGAGAGAAAACATACAGAACTGGCATTCTTTACCCTGCTACCTTTGACACATTGACTATCAATATAGGCCTGCCCCTAAATCATTTGTCTTTTAATAAAGAAAAAACTTAAAATGCTAATGCTCTGATATTATTGCCTCATTTAAGCAAAAATACGCAGAGAACTACTGTAAAGAAAATCAGCCTCATTTAATTTGAAAACAAAAAAACAAATTAATTTGAATGTTTGTCTTGGTGCCCATGCCTCATTTAAGTAAGAGTACCCAAGAAACTAAGAAAAGCTGATTGAAATTAAATAAAGAAGGAAAGAGAAGTGATTAAAGGGCAATGTGGAAATAAATAGGCCGAAAATCTTTAATTCGGTCAATGTGGAGGGGGTAGTAGAAGGAAATGGGAATTGTTCTATTGTGTTTTCAATTGCAGGGTTTGATCGCTAAGTGCTTGATTCTTATACTATCCAAATGAGGTGAGTTTGGGGTCTTGGTTAGGCCTTGGTAATCTAGAGTGGAGTTGTGGTTGGAAGTGTTGGCAGATCCTATGTGATGAACTGTGTGTTCAGAAACTGGTCACCTTGGTTTTGTATTTTGTGTTTTGCTTTGTTTTGTGTCTTGTTTGTTTTGATGGAAATGCTTGGGGGCAAGCATTAGGACAGTGTGGGGGATTTGATAAGAGCGTAAAATGTGTTAATTATCATCGTCCTTTATACCTTTTTAGGATGATGATACTGCTAATTTGTGCGCTTTCCACTCCTTTTTGCAGATTCTCCAGTTGAGGGGACACTTTACTACTTTGGAGCTGGAAACACCCTGTATCAGAGCAATTTGGTGCAACCTAAGAGGACTCTCCATCAGGCCTGGGACACGATAGAACTGCGATGTTGACTAAAGTCAACTCACTTAAAGAGATGGGCTTGGGCCCATTATTGAGGATGCGTGTCTTGTTAGCTGCTGTGCTTCTAGAAGGGATATTTTGCAGACTTCTAGTCCAACTAGAAGTCCCATTGGCAAGCAAACTCTTATTTTGAGTTTAGACAATTAAATCAATTAGATATTATTAGATTTTATCTTTATCTCTTAGAATTTGAATGAGAAGGGGAGATCAACTATAAAACAGAACATATTGGACAGAAGAAGGGGCTCTTCTTCCCCGTTCTTCTTCTTCTTCCTGTTTTGCTTTCTTTCTCTTTTAATTAATTAATTCTTATTTTATGTTTTTAATCCTTTGTATTTATTTATTATGATTATGCAAGGCTAAAAAGCCTTTTCTTGGTGAAGATCATCTGCCATGAATCATAGATGTTTTGAGCTCTAAGTGTTCTTTATAAGAATAAGAGTTTGTATCTCTTTCCATTTTAATTACTTGTCAATGAATTCTTATTTTCTTGGAGGCCTGATCAACTTGTTTTAAACTAGGATTTTTACAGTCTTTCTCCCAAGCTTTGGATGCTACATCGTGAGGGTGAATACGAAGGCAACTAGCTAATCGACGGATTAGATTAGAGAACGGAAAGGGTCAGGTTTATAGGATCTCTATCCTAGACCTGGGATCGGTCTCTCACGACAGATTATTTGGTCATTTTATTAGACCTGATAGAATAACTTCTTTAGGCCATAAAATCAGACCAAGGATCTTAATAGGTGAAAACCTTTAGGAATCTCGAATAGGTAGAGAGTAAGAGATCTAGGTGAAAACCTAATCTCTATAGCCACCTACACACTTTAGTTCTAATATTATTGAATCGATGATCAACACACATGAATCATGAGCACTGTTGATACCCGAATTTTTATGCCATTTTTAATTAAGTTTAGCATTTCTGTCATTTTATTTAACTTACTGTCATTTTTAATTAATTTACTGTCATTTTTAATTAATTAGTTCCTACTCTTTTTTCGTTCACGCTGACCAATAGCGTTTCGCGTAATTTTCGTCATAACGTCATTTATTTTTCGTCCGAACATTTCATGTTTCCGAACGAGAAAATAAACATGTTAAACAAAAAATTCTCGTCATTCGTTGTAGACGGTTAAACTTGCCTTATTTTTCTCTACGAGCTGGCACTTTCGGCTCAAAAATTCAGAATGTTCGTTCGCGAAATTGGCTCGAGGCCATTTAAATAGACTTAAAGGGCCATTTGATCATAACCATTGATCTGGTTGACCAAGGAAACTCAACCAGATCAACGGTTGACTATTTAAGGTGCATGGTGCACATGCACCATGGACGTGGAGTAGCAGCGGAGCAAGCCACCGAGCTGGTTGCTCCCATTAACACGACCATCCAGCCTCCACGTGCGCCGCCGCGTCCTTCACCCATGCGATCTCAAGCCTATAAAAAGGCTGCTCCCCTCAGCATTTTTACTCACGAATTCACCTAGCATCTTGCTTCTTCTCCCTCATTGATTGATAGCTCATGTAGAGCATCGATCGTCAAAGTTCAAGCTTTTGCAGTATGTATTTTTTTTCCAAGCTTTTTCCTTCGTTTCTTCATGCGTTTCCTTTTCTTTAATTCGTTTAGCATCATTTTGATCAAATAAATTGCTTATTTTTATGCCAATAATTCATATGCTTGTTTAAAATTTTGTATGCATCAAGTCATTATTTAAATTATCACATTCATAAATTGCTTATTTACTTTTCGAGCTATCACTAACACTCTCACTTTGTAGGTTTAAAATTCAAGCATCGCTCGAAAGTACGCCTTTCGTCCCTTTTTATTTATTCAATACTTTCTGTAAATATTAATCGTACGCATGATATAAAGAATTGCTAGAATTAAAATCAACCCACATGAACAACTTGTTTAAAGACTTGCTTACAATGCCATTTTCGTTTGATTTTAAATTTAGCTTATATTGACTGCATGTACGTGGTGGCTTCGATCCCACGTCAGTTTATCATTTGAAAACCTCTCATTTAATCTGTACTCTGTTAAGCTATCCATGATAGAATCACATAGTAATTAATTTAATCATGCATAAGTCCGATGATGAAATAGAGGGCGCTCATTTGGTCTTACGGAAAATTCAGTCCCATTACGCTACGGTCAGGAATAATCGATCGGTCTTGAAAAATGGTAACCCCATCCAAAAGATTTTTAAAACGGTAACCCCATCCAACGATTAATTATTCCTGAACGGTCCCGATCATGGAAAAGACCAAAGTGATGATTCCTCTGAGGACCCCCTTTCAAAACGCATTTTATCAAACACCTTTTAAACACCTCTCTCATCAACCGGTAACCGTTTTCGGATGTGACTTGGGTGCCTAACACCTTCTCAAGACCATAATACGACCCCGAACCTTTGTCTGGGGTTCAGACCTTTTTTTTGTGCCTTTAGTTTTTTATTTATTTTATTTTTTTATGCCATGACGATTAAGGTTCCCTAAGCCTAGAGACAAAATTAGGGTGGCGACTTCATTGCATATTGCGAGGCGTCCTTTTACGCCTATCATCGTAAGGTCTCAGATTCGTTGTATACTCGCGAATATTTTTATTTTTGGGGGCGTGACTGTTTGGCAACTTCACTGGGGAGTTTAGGGTCGGAGCCGGTTTCATTTTTTTTTAGAGGTGTTTATTTGTCTATTTACCTGCTTTGATAACTTTCTAATCTGTTTATTTATTCGCTTTGATATCAATTGTCATATGCATTTCATAGTGCCCTACACCCCGGGGACAATTACCAAATTAGGAGGGTAGTAGTGACGCCCGGGACACATGTCCTGGGTAGTGTTCACCAATCCCAACTCGGATAAACTCCAAAAGCTAGTCGAAAGGTTACACGATTTCGCAAGGAATCGGGACACATGACGACAATTTAGGAACCTTTTCATGGTATCATCCGGGAATCGTTCAAGCTAGTTAGAAAAGTCAAAATCAGAGCCCCATCACGTGCATCATGATTATACCTGATTTGTCGTGGCTCTATTTATCTTGTTGCCATTTGTCAAAATTTTCTATTATACGAACTGTAAATTTCTTACACGTACATGTTACTTTGCACTTAAAATTTTATTTTTGTCCCACAGGACCCACTTCGCTCATTCGATATGTCGGCACCTACACTACTTTCACTTGATATTTTCAAGGGACGAAGTTTCGATGATCAGGCTACGCGAGGAGACCTGTTGGAACATGGGTTCACCCCTAACATCACCATTAAGGTCAAAGTAGAAGTCGTAGACTTCGACTTAACTAGGATTCGAAAGTTGGGAAATGAGCCGACTGAAGATGAGGAGACACAGTTTGAGGGTAGTTATGGAAAGCTACTGACCCTGGTTGACATGAAGACTGATTGGGGTTGCATCTAGGCAACCCTAAAATTCTGGGATCCCTATTATTGGTGCTTCTCTTTCGACAAAGGGGTAGACTTGACTCCCACACTAGAGGAGTACTCAGCTCTGATGTGCTTCACATCTCCTATATCGGCCATATACCAGAATGTTTGACTCGACTCCTCGAGTGTCAAAATAAGGCTCGATAAGTTGTTAGGAATCACTACTCATGTCAGAGAAGGTGACTACTTCTGGTGTTGGTCAGATATCGAGGCACGATTTCAGTTGTCCAACGAGACAAAATGCTTAAGGATTTTGGCTTTCACCATCGTAGGATTTGTCCTTTTTTCTGAAAATGAAGAACGTTATCGATTTTGCAGCAGCCAACATCTTTTACGAGATGGAGGCAAATACCATCAATCCTACAACAACCATCTTGGCCGAGACCTTTCGCTCTCTGGAATCTTGTCAAAGAAAAGGGAGAGGAAGACTTACCTATTGCACCCAGTTGTTGATAGTATGGTTGGTCAGTCACTTCAAACAGACTACAGATCAGTGCATTTTCTTCGCAAGCTACATAAGATCGTGCCCTCTACTCAGAGTTATCAACGCAACGACCACAAATAAATGGAAAATGGAGAATAAGGATGTATGGGTCGATAGATTCATAAATCTCTCGGGAGAAGACTTCAGTTGGCACGCCAAATGGCTGCAGACCTCCGATCTCATCGTCTGCTGTGGACCCTTACCTTGGGTTCCTTTGATCAGAGCTTGGGGGTGCGCTCACTATTGCCCCGCCCTCGTCCTCAGATAGTTCTACATCACGCAAGTAATCCCCGTGACTTTCTGCATGACAAGGTCAAACCTGCCGCACACCGGAGAAAATCAGAACATTCAGCTATACGCCCAGAACATTGAAAGGACGCGTCACCCTTGCAACAACAATACCGGAATATCCACAGTGGAGGTTAAGACGAGTTAACGGCAATGTCTTACCTCGCCCGGAAAATCAGAAACCAATGGAAGAAGAAGGGAAATCTCAGGTGAGCGAAGGAATGGATGTCATGGCTTACGCTCAAGTGGTAGAACAGATGCGAGCAGCGCAAGAAGAACGGGATCAGATGGCAGAGGAAAGGGATTATGCCGAAGCCCATCAATGTGGCATAAAAGTCCAGATGAATGAGTTGGAAAGGCGTAGCAAGGACGTTATCCGCATACAAGCAGTCAAACAGAAAGTGGCCCTCAGGACTTTGAGGAACGTTTGAACAGCAAAATCCGCAAGAAAGAAGCATCCAGTACCATAATTGAAGACAAGAATTCGGCGATAAGGGTCTTGACTACTCGCGCAGACTTGGGGGATAGGAAAAGCCAGGCATTGCAAAGCCGGATTACAGCTATAGAGGCCGAGATAGAAATACAAAAAAAGGAGATGGACTAGATGGAATACCTTTGGCAGGAGCAAGGGAATTCCGACTTCCAGGGTTGACACCTTCACCAGAAGACTCAAATATCGACAAACCTTCATTTTTCTCATGTAACAAGGATTCCTGATTTCATCCATTCTAGCCATTTTTGATGAATTTAGGTAGTTGACAAGTTTACCATATTTTGTAAACACTTTTTAATAAAGTCGTACTCTTTCGGATATTTATTAAAATGCCTCAACTTTCCATATCAATTTTCCATCCAATACAACTCGAAAGACCATCACAAAAAAGAGCAAGAGAGAAAATCCCTCTGGAATAAACACAATTGTCTCACCAAAATTCCAGAAAATCCTACCGAATACTCAAAACATCCGAGCATTGCTCATTCATGGCCATGTCCTCCTTGCTCACCACAAAACTCCAAATTCATGGTATAGATCATCGTCCCTCCCCTTGGATGGGTTCGCCAGGCATCAGGTCCTGCATCGTTTGAAAGCATAGTGTAAAAGAGATCTTCCTAGCATGACGACATTGGTTGCCCCTGCTGATTTGTGTTTCGCAGATAACATCTCAGATTGCTTCACATCGTTGGAATGAATAGAGGCTTCCTTCGTATCTTGTCGATAATCGGGATATCAAGCCTCTCTGACCACCCTGAAAATATCAAGTGAAAGTGTACCTGGAAAAGCGAATGAGCAATGTGGAGGCCTCGGGATCACACATCACCTGCATATCCTCACTTGTACTTACTCTTTTTGTATTTTCTTTTTTTTAGGTTCATGATAGCTCTTCAAAAGCAAGCTGCTTCGCACAGGCTCCCCGTAACTAGACTTCAAAAATGAAAACTGACTGAACAGGCTAAGGCCGATGAAGTGCTAACAGCCAGAATCGCAGAGTTAGAGGAACAAGTTAGGATTACTACAGAAAGGGCCGCCAGGGCCAAAAAGGAGAGAGATGAAGCTACCACTGAACTCTCCCCGGGTTTTTATCCCACTCAAACCGTAGGACCTCCCTCTTCGCTCGCCGTCGCAGGACCTTCACTATACCCGCCGCAGCAAACCCTATGGTTAATACGGGTGAAGAAATTACCACGTCACTTCAGCACCTTTCAACCAACCCTGCTGTGGACTCCGGCAAGAGGTAGGCGCACCTAGAGACCTCGTATCTCTCTCCCCTTCTTCCAAGCACAGTTCCCGGACCTGTGGGATTCCAGCCTCCTACTTTCAACCCAGTGCAACCTCAGTTCTTGTCAGAACCTTGATAGCGTGTCTCATGAGCATGATTTGACCTTCTTTTCTAGCCCTTTCGGGGGCTTGATTCTGCCATTTGATCCTTATTTCTATCGTTATTGCAAATCAGAGTCAATAGAAGGAAAGCAGCAAAAAGAAGCATTTTTGGAGTATTCCTGAGGATTTCCCGCTTAAAGGCCTAGAAGTCCAGATTGTCGTCGAGGGTTTTGTTTAAGGACGACTGACCTAGGACATTAATACATCACTTTCTTTTACCCTAATTTCTGGGGATCATCTCCTCTTAGCATTTTTGGAGCAGCCGCCAACTTTGTAAAGGGGAAGCTTTTGATTAATACTATTTCATCCTTTCGCTTGCTTCTAACCCTTCTCTTTTATTTATTGTATGTTTATCATCCACTGTTCATATCGTATTATGAGTAGCTAAGTTCCACCCTCTTAGTAAAGGGTGTTTCGAGGGTTGTAGGGTTCGGTTAGGAGGCATAATGCATGCTTAATATATTCTCGTGTGACATATAATTGTTTACCGTTTTAATCCCATGCTCATTTAGGAATGTTAAGGGCCTGATCAACTGTTGATATTTCTGCATGAGTATTGTCATTCTCTTGGTTATAACTGACGCGAAGCCTTGAGTTAGAGTAGACACCTAGTGGAGGCAGCGCGAGAGGCCTCTGTCTAGGGGTAAACGGTTATTTAGGGTATGCGATACGAGTCTGACAAGCTGAGCTATCGCGCCTTAGATCTGTCTTACCTCCCCTTCATGGGCGTTCTGAGTAGTGCCTCTCCGCATTCGTTCCTGGGAGGACGACGAAACGTCAAGGCCACCTCACATGTGGAAACGGGGGGTGGCTTTTATCTAAGAAGGTAAGTAGGGGATGCGGTGTGGAAACACGGTCCCTATAGGACGTCTGTACTTGATGTTTGGAATATTTTTGTGCGAATGACTAACTGACCTAGAAAGCAACCCGAGAACACCTTTTACTAAGATTACTCCATATCTGATTTATATCTCTTTTCTTGCTTTTCTTGCTCCCGATTGCGTTTTTCTATCTAGCCCTGGACTGTGATTTCATTTTGTGCCCTAGATAACAATTTTACTTATTTGTCTTGTTAGTTCCAGATTCTGAGTTAATTAGTTCACTAATCAACATAAACCCCTCCCCATGTGTTACTTGTTCCTTTTCCGTTGCACTTTCTCCCTGTCCTACATTTTTATTAACATATTAATCCTTCAATCTCTGTGGTTCGACCTTGTCTTGCCCCATACACATTTATTTGTGCATTTAGGCATCAGGATAAATTTTAAGTATTTTTGACTGATGATCAAATTTTGGCGCCATTGCCAGGGACTGAACGATACTAATTCTGTTTTTATTGTATGACCAGGAGATCTGCTCCAGATCTACTCCCTCTAGACCTCGAATTGACCAGAATAGAGAGAGAACTTCAAAGGTAAGCCAGAGGAACATCTACCCAGCGTAGAGTGATTCCACATCCTGCCCTCGACGGATCTCCTTCCAATCTGGCTGGCTAGGACAGTCAGTTTTTCCTAGATCTAGCCTATCTCCACCGTAGTCTCGAAAACCTAGTAGTAGCCCAACTCGATTTCCCAGCAATGGAAGACCATGGCAACAATAAACGTCACGAGGATCCACCATCACCTCCTCCGGCACAACAAACCATTGATAATTTCCATGCAACCCCTGACATGTCGAGTACCTGCATTGTCTGGCCCGTTGTCCTTCATGACTAGACCTTGAAGTCTGCCGTTATGCATCACCTTCCAACCTTTCGAGGGGTTGCCAAGTAAAATGCACTCCGTCACCTTCAACAGCTCCACTCTATCTGCGAGGCCATGAAACCTGCCAACGTCAACATCGACCAAGCCATGCTACATGCCTTCCAGTGGTCTCTAAAGGATGATGCCCTCGACTAGTATTACGACCTCCCGCCAAGATCAATTCACTCTTGGGCGGATATGTCTAAGATCTTCACCGAGAAGTATTATCCGACTTCCATCTCCAACACCACGCGCAAACAACTTGTCTCCATAGTCTAGAAGAAGGAGGAGACTTTAGCCTAGTATTATGAGAGGTTCCAGAAGATGCAGTCTAGCTGTCCCTCCCATAACCTCACGGAGCATGACCTTGTTCAGTACTTTTGTGAAGGCCTCAAAGCCCACGATAAGGCCTTAGTCAACGCTGCTACCAACGGATCTCTAACTGCTCTTACCCCATCAGCCGCTAAGGCAATAATAGAACTCATGGCCAAAAATTCTTCATCTGACCCTGCCAATTATCAAGGCCAAGATGTCCAAGTGGCCACCTTACAAAATCAGTTATCCTTCCTCACGGGGATGTTTCAGAATTTTATGATAGGACAATCCGCTCCTATTAAGGCCTGCCAAATCTGTAATTTTGTAGACCATCCTACTGATGCATACCCCCACATTCTAGACGAAATCCAAGTTAATGCTGCTGGCCAATATGTCTCGGCCCCATATGGCCAAAACTACAACCAAGGCTGGAAACAGCCAAACCCAGGATGGATTCCAAACCCTCAGTCTTCGGGACCTAGCCATCAACAGCATCAATATAATCCATATGGGAATCACCCTCCACCGCCCAACATGCAAAACTACAGACCTCGACCCACTTTTCATCAGAATCAGTATCAACGTCAGCCTCCCCAGGATCAGACATTTATCGTGCCCCCGAATACTGAAATACCTCAAAATCCCAAGCAGCATAAGGAAATCGAGGAGCTTCAGAAATAAATGAGCACCATGATGGGCCAAGTGAAAGAGTTAACAAACCAAGGAAGATTTCCACCTCAGACCAAAACAAATCCGAAACACAATGTCTGCACAATGAATCTGCAAAGTGGAACGACTTTGAAACCTCCTGCACATCCGGACCCCGACATGGAGAACTCTCCAGAGTCTGAGCTTAAGCCAAAACCCAAAGCAAAACTTCCAAAAGTTCCCAGATTTGTCGAGGTCATGGAAGATAGAGTCCGCTCTCCTAGAGGCTCCCCAAGGAATGACCCCAATCCACCTGAATTCACCCAAGAGTACATTCATAAGATTCTCGAGCCCCCGTTCCCTCACAAATTGGTCAAGACAAAGAAAGATATGGAGGACCGCGATATCTTTGAGATGTTCAGCAAAGTGGTCGTCAATATCCCCCTTCTCCAAGCAGTCAAGAATGTCCCTCGCTATGCCAAATTTCTAAAATAACTATGCACAAACAAGAGCAAGTTCGCTAAAGTTAACAAGATCAGTGTAGGAGCTAGCGCTTCTGCTCATATCCAGTAGAGGATCCCTCCAAAGTGCAAAGACCAAAGAATGTTCATCATTCCCTGTCGGATTGGTACAGTTGACATCGGGAAAGCCATGTGTGATCTAGGGGCAGGAATAAATGTCATGCCATTGATCATCTATAACTATGTAGGCCTCGAGACTCTCGTACATACAGACCTTGCTATTCAGTTTGCAGACTGTTCCATCATCTACCCCGAGGGGATCATCAAAGACGTCTTGGTCCAAGTAGGAGAATCCTTATTCCCAGCAGACTTCTATGTAATTGCCATGGAGAATAAAGATTCTACCAAGTCTACTAATGTTCTTCTGGGCCGTCCATTTCTGGCCACCGCCCGGGCAAAGATTGATGTTCATGATGGGACAATCTCCCTCGAATTCGATGGAGAAATCATCAAATTCAATATGCTAGAAGCCATTCGATACCCATCCGAATTCTCGAGTGTTAATTATATTGATGTTATTGATCCTGTTATAGAGGAAGTCACTGAAATTCATTTTACTGACCTTTTGTAGTTTGCCCTTGATAGGAGTATGACACCAACTCTTCTAAATGTCGTGGCCTCGACGCTTTCCGTACCCCTCGAACTACGCTCCGTCGTCGCTGACCTAGATGAATGCGCTGTTGCCCAGTATGAATCCCCAAAGATATCTCCTGACTGTCCAGGCCATGTTACGTTGTTTCCCTCTATTAATCAGGCTCTAGCCGTTGATTTGAAGCCTCTGCCTCCCCACTTGAAATATGCTTATCTAGGCCCCGACGACTCTCTGCTCATCATTATCTCCAACAAGCTCAAATATCCTGAAGAGTCTGAGCTGATTTCCTTGTTGAAGGAATTTAGACAAGCCATAGGGTGGACCATCGTAGATATCAAGGGCTTGTCACTAGCCCTATGCACCCATCGAATCCACTTGGAAGATGCTAGCAAAACTATACGCCAGCCCCAGCGCCGATTGAACCCACCCATGATGGAAGTGGTCAGGAAAGAAATTCTAAAGTTGTTAGATGCAGGAGTTATTTACCCCATCTCCAATAGCCCATGGGTCAGCCCTATACAAGTCGTGCCCAAGAAAACTGGTATCACCATCACCATTAGGCAAGACGGCGAATTCATTCCCACCCGAATTCAGAATGGGTGGCGAGTATGCATTGACTACCGCCGACTGAATGCTACAACCAGGAAAGACCACTTTCCCCTGCCCTTCATTGATCAGATGTTGGAACGTCTTGCGGGCAAGACTCACTATTGCTATCTACACGGTTACTCCGGTTTTTACCAGATCCTAGTTGCTCCCGAAGACGAGGAGAAGACCATCTTCACGTGTCCTTTCGGTACTGATAACAATCAAGACAGCCCTAACGGTGCTACCACACTTGCGGCTCCCACCAGGACGATTTCCCATAAGACCCGTAAGATATCTTCATATCGCCCGAGAATCAGTGAAGGATTCCTAGGATGGTCGACGTCAGCGGGGGGGGGGGGGGGGGAACTCATGCGACTCTACACGCACAGTACCATCCCATCCTAGGGACCCACGAGCTTATCGCTCCCGGCAACCCGTATGATATCGCTCCTGACGTCATCTGTCAGTATCGCTTGTGACGTCACCATCTGACATCGCCTGGATTGTTATCACCAGGTATCGCCGAACTGGCCTATAAATACCCCCGCTTTTCCAATCTAAAGGTAAGATCAAGATCACTGAGACGAACCTCTGTTATTTTTGAAACCCGAACTGACTTAAGCATCGGAGTGTCTACGCCGGAGCCCCCCCTCCGGCGCTTTGCAGGTACATCCGACACCGACCGCCACCGTTCTGATCAGGCACGACTCCAAATCTTACAAGATCAACATAGAATCTTATCAGGTACCTCTGCCTATAGATGCATGCCCTTCGGTTTGTGTAATGCCCCCGCCACCTTTCAGTGCTGTATGGTGAATATTTTCTCTGAATTGGTTGAAAATGGAATCGAGGTCTTCATGGATGACTTCACGGTCTATGGGAATTCCTTTCAAGAATGCATGGGCAACTTGAAGAAATGTTTTGAGCGCTGTATAAAGACAAATCTTGTCCTGAATTTCAAGAAATTCCACTTCATGGTGGATCGAGCCCTCGTTCTAGGCCATATCATCTCAAGCCCTAGGTGTCGTTCTGGGTCAAAAGAAAGACAAGGAAACATATGTCATCTACTATGCTTCCAAGCTATTAGATCCAGCCGAGCAGAACTATACAACCACTGAAAAAGAACTCTTGTCCGTAGTTTATGCCCTAGACAAGTTCAGACAATACCTTCTGGGCACTCATGTTCTCGTCTACTCGGATCACTCGGCCCTGAGATGCTTATTGACAAAGGCAGATGCCAAACCTCATCTTATTCGGTGGATATTGTTATTGCAGGAATTTAACATCTCGATCAAGGATAAGGCAGGAAGAGAAAATTTAGTGGCAGATCATCTCAAGAGACTTCCAGCCCAAGAAAATGACTCACTCGTGCCTATCCGGGATACCTTTCCAGACGAATATTTGTGTCTAGTCCAGGCTGTTTATTTCCCATGGTTTACATATATCGCGAATTTTTGTGCTACTAGGACCTTCCCCGCTGATGCATCCCCATCTGAATGCAACAAATCAGATGGCAATCCAAATACTATATTTGGGATAGCCCTTATCTTTGGAAGCATTGCTCGGACCAGATAATTTGCCGCTGTGTAACTATGGATGAAGTGCCCTCGATCCTCAAATTTTGCCATTCTGAAGGAGGACACTTCGCGACCAAGAAAACTGCCCTCAAATTGCTAGAAGCCGGTCTCTACTAGCCTATCATTTTCAAGGACAACTACATTTACTGCACTTCGTGCCCCCGATGCTAAGCCACTGGAAATATCAGGGCCAGGAATCAGATGTCTTTAACGAATATTATCCCATGTGAGATCTTCGATATCTGGGGCATAGATTTCATGTGCCCGTTCCCCAATTCCTTTGGTAATATCTACATCCTCCTCGCAGTCGACTATGTTTCCAAATGGGTCGAGGCCAAGGCAACTCGGACGGACGACTCCAAGGTGGTAGTAAACTTTCTACGCACCAATAATTTCAACCGGTTTGGTACACCTCGAGCTCTCATCAGCGATAGGCGTACACACTTCTGCAACCGTGTCGTGGCCTCACTTTTGGCCAAGTATGGCATCCATCACAGGATATCTACAGCCTATCATCTGCAGACAAATGGCCAAGTTAAAGTGTCAAACCGTGAGATTAAGTCCATTCTTGAGAAAACAGTGAACCAGTCCCGAAAGGATTGGAGTCTGAAGTTGGACGATGCACTCTAGGCTTATCGTACAACTTTCAAGACCCCATTTGGAATGTCACCCTACAGACTTGTATATGGAAAGTCGTGCCATCTCCCAGTGGAGATAGAGCACAAGGCTTTTTGGGCCATTAGGAAAGTGAATACAGATCTAGGGCCCGCTGGCCAAAACAGGCATTTGCAAATTCAGGAGCTCGAAGAGCTGAGGGATGATGCTTATGAGAATGCCATGCTCTACAAGGGCAAGACTAAGGCTTATCACGACAGGCACCTTCGTCCCAAAGTTTTTTCAGTAGGACAAAGAGTATTATTGTAGAACTCATGCCTGCTATTGTTTGTAGGGAAACTCAAGTCCAAATGGTCTGGACCTTTCATGGTCACGACAGTCTATGACCATGGAGCGGTCGAGATTCAGAACCCCGAAACAGGAACAATCTTCAAAATCAATAGCCAGTGGCTTAAACCCTTTTATGAAGGTTTCAAGCCCTCGACCGTTGAGGAGGCCATGGTGGAACCTCCACCTATGCAGGCCTAGATGGGAGTAGCAAGTCAAGGTCCAGATGAGTAAACAAACCACAACGGAGGCATTTTAAAACCCCCATTGTTGGCATGTATTTTTTATTCCTGATGCATAGGATAAACATGACATTCATCACATCTATGCTTGAGCATGCATTTCTAGACCTGTTAGCCCTTATATCCAATCTTCCACTAGACACCAGTAATCACTATTTGAACCCGAGAGCATTTTTGAGCTTCATGCCTATTTATTTCTGAGGGAAAATACTTGACTAGGCACTGTCTAGGTTTGCATAATATCCCTGGGTATAGGGACCATTAGACGAGGGAAAGCAGCGAAACGACGAGGAAACTTTGCAAAATTTTAAATTTCTTTCTTTCTTTATTTTCTCTCTGAATTTTATCTCTCTCTCTTTTTCTTTTTATGCCCTCGATTCCCATTCTCCATTCTCTTCTAACCATTTGCTCCTTTTCATTGTCCTTTCCTTGGCAGGTGAGTAATACTCTTCATCACAAAGGCAAGGGCTAGATTAAGAAGAAGATAAGTGTGGGGAGGAGAAGATATTATCAAGGGCACGAAAGAGCTAGAGCAGGAATCAAGATTCGAGGCCACGACAGCATCTCAGTATTACTTCCTCACCACTCCAGAATTTAAGTGTGGGGAAGTAAAAGTCAATTCCCAAGGCCTCGGAATCAAACACCCCAAAGCAGTATTTAAAGCTCTACAACCCATCTCCAGTTCATAAAAAGAGAAAATTAAATGCGAATGCAAGTTTCGAGCTGTAAAAGAAGAAAAGTAAATTCCTGGTCTATCCGCTTTTATTTCGGTTTAAAAAAAAAAAAGAAGAAGAAGAAGAAAACAGAAAAACAGAAAAAATATTTATTTCTAAATAAAAGCAGATCAGGCAATCCAGAAGGCAGCCATTCGAGCCCCCGAAGCACAACGCAGACCTCCCCCACTGACGAAAGCCGAAGTCATTGTCTAGCCCTCGCCATCAGCCTTCTTCAGCGAGTGTTGCTCTCCGTCTCGCCTTCTTCTAAGCCAAGGGACTCTCCCCCAGATTTGTTTCTTTATCTTCTCTTTTCATTCCTTTTTCTCTTTTCCCTTCACCTCTGTCTCCTTCATCTCGCTCCAATCCCCTCTCCTTTCTGCCCTTCTTCTTTCTTTCTTTCTTTCTTTTTTATTTTTTATTTTATTTTATTTTTATTTTTATTTTCTGCAAAGTCGAATCTGATCATTAGAATGCCCTCGCATGTGACCTACAGTACTCGAATTGACATGCAAACTCTGCCTGTGTTGTGTTATTTGCATTCTTGAGTAATAGCCTAAACACATATTTTGTTTTGAGTTTGAGTGCAAACACATATCTAGGTGAGGATTGCTGGTGAATAGGCTTGGTCTGGGAAAGTCTGGTTGGTAGGGTCGTTGTTCTATCAGCCAGATGCAGGTGCTTTTCTAGGGCTAGATTTGTTGATTGGGTGTAGTTTGTCGGATGTCATGTCTATTCTGGGTGTTGGGGGTTGAAGATGTATGTCGATGCATGAGGTAGTTTTACAATTTTGTTAATGCTCGAGGGTGAGCATTGGGGAAGTGTGGGGATGTTTGATAGCGTGTCTCATGAGCATGATTTTACCTTATTTTCTAGCCCTTTCGGGGGCTTGATTCTGCCATTTGATCCTTATTTCTATCGTTATTGCATATCAGAGTCAATAGAAGGAAAGCAACGAAAAGAAGCATTTTTGGAGTATTCCTGAGGATTTCCTGCTTCAAGGCCTAGAAGTCCAGATTGTCGTCGAGGCCTCGACACTAACAAGACCAGTGAGCTGTCTCTAGCCTGCTATACGTCTGCCTCTTCTCTCAAACGAAACCAAAGCAAAGCATCTTCCAAGATCCGCAAGGGATTCCAAGCGCTTCTAGAAGATAGTAGGCGCGCCAGAAGCCCCAGAATATTCCCTTGAAAGGACATGGACTGTCAAGCTACCCTTGCTTCTCTCTCCCCTTAGCTGTTTTGTCCCCTAGCTAGTTTTAGCCTATATAAACTAAGTTTTAGGGTTTTGTGTAAGGACGGCTGACCTAGGACATTAATACATCACTCTCTTTTACCCTAATTTCTTGGGATCATCTCCTCTTAGAATTTTTTGAGCAGCCGCCAACTTTGTAAAGGGGAAGCTTTTGATTAATACTATTTATCCTTTCGGTTTCTTCTAACCCTTCTCTTTTATTTATTGTATGTTTATCATCCACTGTTCATATCGTATTATGAGTAGCTAAGTTCCACCCTCTTAGTAAAGGGTGTTTCGAGGGTTGTAGGGTTCGGTTAGGAGGCCTAATGCATGCTTAATATATTCTCTTGTGACATATAATTGTTTACCGTTTTAATCCCATGCTCATTTAGGAATGTTAAGGGCCTGATCAACTGCTGATATTTCTGAATGAGTACTGTCATTCTCTTGGTTATAACTGACGCGGAGCCTTGAGTTAGAGTAGACACCTAGTGGAGGCAGCGGGAGAGGCCTCTTTCTAGGGGTAAACGGTTATTTAGGGTATGCAATACGAGTCTGACAAGCTGAGCTATCGCGCCCTAGATCTGTCTTACCTCCCCTTCATG
The DNA here is from genome assembly GCA_963691705.1 of Viola odorata. Taxonomy (NCBI): domain Eukaryota; kingdom Viridiplantae; phylum Streptophyta; class Magnoliopsida; order Malpighiales; family Violaceae; genus Viola; species Viola odorata. The sequence goes on along the minus strand of OY829545.1, from coordinate 32,572,601 downwards.
GGCGTTCTGAGTAGTGCCTTCCTACATTCGTGCCTGGGAGGACGGCGGAACGTTTAGGCCACCTCATATGTAGAAACGGGTGGTGGCTTTTATCTAAGAAGGTAAGTAGGGGATGCGGTGTGGAAACGCGGTCCCTATAGCAGGTCTGTACTTGATGTTTGGAATATTTTTGTGCCAATGACTAACGGACCTAGAAAGCAACCCGAGAACACCTTTTGCTAAGATTACTCCATATCTGATTTATATCTCTTTTCTTGCTTTTCTTGCTCCCGATTGCGTTTTTCTATCTAGCCTTAGACTGTGATTTCATTTCGTGCCCTAGATAACAATTTTACTTATTTGTCTTGTTAGCTCCAGATCCTGAGTTGATTAGTTCACTAATCAACATAAACCCCTCCCCCTGTGTTACTTGTTCATTTTCCGTTGCACTTTCTCCTGTCATACATTTTTATTAACATATTAATCCTTCAATCTCTGTGGTTTGACCCTATCTTGCCCTATACACATTTATTTGTGCTTTTAGGCATCAGGATAAATTTTAAGTATATTTGACTGACGATCAAACCTCTACTACCCTTCGGTTCTAACCCCGCTATGGCCGAGAAACCAAAAAGTGACAAACTGAATCTGCTCGAAGAACGACTCCGAGGGATCGAAGGAGCTGATCGATTTGACCCTATTGGTCCCGCTGATATATGCATGGTCCCCGGGATCGTCATACCACTGAAATACAAGATCCCCGACTTTGAAAAGTATACTGGGGTCGAGTGCCCAAAGACCCACCTCAGGGCATACTGCAATAAGATGGCAGAGATGATCCACAACGAGCCGTTGTTAATTCATCTATTTCGAGAAAGCTTGACCAAGCACGCCCTAACTTGGTATATGGGTCTAGACAGAGCCAGGATCAGGACGTGGAGAGACCTGTCCGATGCCTTCTACAGGCAATATAAATTCAACGTGGAGGTAGCTCCCGACCACGCCGACCTGCAAGATTTGGGAAAGAAAATCGGCGAGTCCATGAAGACCTATGCTCAGAGATGGAGTGAGTTGGCTTCCAGAATCTCTCCACCTTTAAGTGACAAAGAACTCTTGTCGATTTTCTTGCACACCTTCAAAGCTCCCTACTACACCTATCTGATCTCGAATCCTTCAAACAGTTTCTTCGACATGGTCCTAATTGCCGAAAAAGTCGAGCAAGGGATTTAGTCTGGACGAATCATACCTTCGGCACCAGAGCCTGCGCCAAAGAAAGCGTCCATTGTGAAAAGGGATGTTGGATTTGTCGCTCCCCAAGCTAATCACGGGCAATCATTTCCACCACCTCCGCTTTATTTATCGCCACCACCCTACCCTTTGCCATCACTATATCAACCCACCTTCTTTCCTTTTATCTCACCACCCGCTGCTAATATCGCGCCTCAAAATCCTACACATTTTCCACCACCTCCAGCACAAGCATTACAACCCATGCAGCTTAAGCCATATAACCCACCAAAAGACCCAAATAACAAAAACACGTCAAACAATCGGTGGAACCGAGAGCCATTGCCTCTATTTCCTCTTCCCGCGGGAGAAATCTGCAAACATCTCTTGGCAGCCGGAAAGATCGTACCAGTTCTAGCTCAGCCTCAATTGCCTCCTTACCTGAAATGGTATGATCTCAACGTAAGATGCGAATACCACGCTGGAGCCCCGGGTCACACTCTAGAAAACTGCTTCTCCTTCAAAGCAAAAGTTCATCACTTGATCAAAAGTGGATGGGTATCTTTCGAAGGGTTAGCAAAAGGACCCAATACATCCACCAACCCTCTCCCCAATCATTCCCAAGGAAAGGGAGGGGTGAACGCCATCTCAGCAGGAGAAATCGACGATTCTCACCTTTCAGTGAAGGAAGCACCCAATGAAGAACTTATCATCGCATTAGCTAAAAATGGACACCTACCACACCCAGAGAATAATCAGGCCTAGTGCCTATTCTGCCAAGGGGAAAGCAAGCATGAAATCCAAGATTGCAGACTTTTTTGGCAGAAAGTCAAGCAACTCACAACATTCGGTATCATTCAGACCGAAGGGAAAAACCGAGGAGGAATCAACGTCATTGAGGACAATTCTCTAGCACCCTATTCCTTCGAGTATGTGGCCCAAACAAGGGATACAACCACAACCCCACGCAAAGTAGTGTTCACATTTGCTGTGAATACTCCTAGCCAGGACTTACACGCGGTCCCATTCAACTACGGATACACGGTGGTCACCACCCCTCCTACAGTCACACCAACAGGGCTCGCTATCGGCGAAACCTCTCATATCGGGGGCAGGACCCGCACCAGAAGATGCTACATATCGGAGGAAGTAGAGAAACAACGGCAAGCCAAAGGAAAAAATCCTGTGATCCGCGAAGAAGCGATAGAAGAGACGCAAGGGTTAAACAAGCCTGTAACCGAGGACGAGACAGCTGAATTCCTCAAGATCATAAAATAGAGCGAGTTTAGCATCATCGAACAGCTAAAGAAAACCCCAGCTCGCATTTCTGTCATGGAGCTAATCCTTACTTCAGAGCCTCATCGCCAAGCTCTCTTAAAAGTCTTGAAGCAAGCTTCGTAACTAAGGACATCACCACGGAAGGAGTGGAAAACCTCGTCGGAAGAATTCGAGCCCTAAGCAGCATTTCCTTCTCCGAAGGAGAGATCGACCCCTTAGGAAGAGATCACAACAAAGCCCTATACATCACGGTGGAATGCAAAGGACATGTCATAGCAAAGGCCCTGATCGACAACAGGTCCGCACTGAATGTCATGCCCAGGCATGTCCTCGAACAACTACAGGTCGATTTTTCTCACATGAAACCTAACAGAATGATGGCTAGGGCTTTCGATGGCACCACTCGAGTGATCATTGAGAACTTTGAGTTAGATATGGTCATCGGGCCCCACACTTTCGCCTTGACATTTCAGATCATGGAAATCCAACCCGCCTACAGCATGCTTCTAGGACGGCCATGGATCCATTCGGCGGGAGTCGTCCCCTCTTCCCTGCATCAGTGCCTCAAGTACGTCAAAGACAATGCCCTCGTCACGATAAAGGCAGAGGAAGCCTTGATCTTGGCCAAACATTCATTTGTGCCTTACATCGAGACTGTTGAAACCTTGGAGAGCTCTTTTCAAGCCTTCGAAATCGTCAACGGGGATTGGATCGAGGAAAGATCCCCCATTTTTGAAGCCTCGAAATCTGAAATGGCCGAAGCAACCACTAAGTTGATGCTAGAGGGAAATTTCCAATTGGGAAAATGGCTCGGGGTCGAGTTACAAGGGTCAAAAGGTTAGGCATCTCCAAAGAGCTTCGGAGACCGCTTTGGTTTAGGGTACCAACCCAGCGAGGCTGATTTTGCTAGAATTGCCCACGAAAAGAAAGAAAAGTAGCTGGCTAAGCTATTTGGGCGTTCTGCGCCAGGTGGTAAAATGCAAATCCCCCATATCAGAACCACGTTCCCCTTCGCAGCCGAAGCCATCAATGGAAGTCCGATCGGGGTATCAGACCTCCATATCTGCACTCTGGGAAAAGAAGAATCGTCACCTGGTTCAGTCATTTTCGTAAAGAAGTCAGGGGAGTCTGTGTGCAACTGGACCATCACCATGCTTCCGGATGTCTCTCCGTAATTACTCCTTTTGAAAATATATATATATATATATATGTTTGCACATTTTCTTATGAAAACATTTTTGTAGGGACTCATGTTCCCCTTTGTTAAAAATTAATATATATGCAATTTTCATTTTACGCATCTCTTATTTTCGTATTTTTAATTTCAGGATAAATATTAGTTCGGATTGTTTTGATAAAACCTATGTCTTTACTGGCGAAGAAATTGTCGTCACAACTGAAGACAAGGTCGAAATCCCCTGTGAATTGGCCCGTTTACTGGAAAGTTCAGAAAAGGAAATAACCCCTCATCGGGAGGAATTGGACGAAGTAAATTTGGGGGCAAGCAATGAGAATCAGAAGCTGGTTAAGATCGGAACTACCCTGGACACGACTCAGAGAGAAAGGTTGATTTCCCTCCTCAAAACTACTCGGACGTATTTGCATGGTCATACGCCGATATGCCAGGTCTTGATCCCGAGATAGTTGAGCATCGTATCCCATTGAAGCCTGAGTTTAAACCTGTCATACAAAAACTTCAGAGGATGCATCCAGACATCCTCTTGAAAATCAAAGAAGAAGTTACCAAGCAACTAGACGCGGGTTTCTTGAGAGTTGCCGAGTACTCAGAATGGATCGCCAATATAGTGCCAGTGCCTAAAAAGGATGGGAAAGTTCGCATGTGCGTGGACTTTCGGGATCTTAATCGAGCCAGCCCTAAGGACGACTTCCCGCTTCCCCACATCGACATCTTGGTGGATAGTGCCACTAGTAATGACATGTTCTCCTTCATGGATGGATTTTCGGGATACAATCACATCAAGATGGCACCCGAAGACAGTGAGAAGACAACCTTCATCACACCCTGGGGAACCTTCTGCTACAAAGTAATGCCCTTCAGATTAAAGAACACAGGAGCTACTTACCAACGTGTTGCCGTCACCCTTTTCCATGACATGATGCATAAAGAATTGGAAATATATGTCGATGACATGATAGCCAAATCTCACGGGACGCAAGATCATGAAGAAGGTATTCAAAAGGTTGAGGCAATTTTAGCTATGGCTAAACCCCGCTAAGTGTACCTTTGGAGTGACCTCCGGAAAGTTATTAGGATTCATCGTCAGCAACAAAGGCATAGAAGTGGACCCTGATAAGATAAAGGCAATTCAAGAGCTACCCGCTCCCAGCACCGAAACGGAAGCACGAAGCTTCTTAGGACGCATCAACTACATCGCTTGCTTTATCAGCCAATTAACACTCACCTGCGAACCGATGTTCAAAATGCTAAGGAAGCACAGAGATGTAGAATGGGATGAAGACTGCCAGAAAGCCTTTGAGAAAATCAAGACATATCTGCAAAGTCCACCGGTACTAGTTCCCCCGACGCCAGGACGTCCCTTGCTCATGTATATGACAGTCATGGCTAGTGCCATGGGCTGCGTTTTGGGACAGCACGATAAATTAAGAAGGCGTTAATAAGCCATCCACTACCTCAGCAAAAAAATTCAATGAGTGTGAAATGCGCTACTCCATGTTGGAACGAACCTGTTGCGCCCTAGCATGGTGCGGCCGAAGGCTCCGGCAGTACATGTTGTATTACACGACATGGCTAATCTCCCACATGGATCCCCTGAAATACATCTTCGAGAAGCCGTATCTGACAAACCGCATTTGCAGATGGCAAGTCTTATTGGGAGAGCACGAGATCATATATGTAACACGGAAGGCGGTAAAGGTAAGCGCCCTCGCCGATCACTTGGATGATCACGCCTCGGACGAATATGAGTCGTTGAGCTTCGACTTCCCTGATAAGGACATCATATTTATTGATGACAAGATTGCAGAAGATCTCCGAGAAGATGATTGGTGGACCATGTTCTTCGACGGTGCGGTGAACCTCTCGAGCAAGGGAGTAGAGGCCGTGGTCATAGCCCCAGATGGCCGTCAGTTACCTATAGCATGCAAGTTAAATTTCCCATGCACCAACAACATCGCCTCAGCGGTCTGACAGCAGCAATCGACTTAAAAGTAAAAAAGCTCAAAATCTTCGGCGATTCAGCCCTTGTCATCTACCAAACCCAGGATCTATAGCAGACACGGGATTCCAAACTCATCCCTTCATCCCTTATCAAAGGTTACTCACCCAACTCATATGGGAATTCAAGGAAACCAAATTCGACCTAGTCGACAGAGAAAAGAACCGCTTCACAGATGCGTTAGCCACGTTGGCATCAATGTTCAAATTAGAATACAGAGTAATGCTTCAACCATTGAGGGTGGAAGTAAAGGAAACTCCGGCATGCTGTGTCGCCTTGGAAGAAGAACCTAACGACAAGTCATCGTTTCACGACTTAGTACAGTTCATCAGAAACTGGGAGTACCCATCGGGGGCAAGCCGGGTTAGTAAAAAGACCCTCCAGCGCTTAGCGCTAGACTTCTACCTCGATGGCGAAGTTCTGTATAAAAGGAGAGCTGATGGAGCTTTGCTTCATTGCATCACCATAGCTGAGGTGAAGAGAATCATAACGGAAATCCACGAAGGGGTTTGTTCCACACACAAAAGTGGACATATGATGGCGAGACAATTAATGAGACAAGGTTATTTTTGGCTCACCATCGAACAAGATTGCATCGACTACTTCCGGAAATGCCACAAATGTCAGATTTACGCGAACCATCTCCATGTCCCTCCAACTAGGGGTGTAAGAAAACCGGATTGAACCGGAAACCGAACCGAAACCGGAGCATTTTGCACCGAACCGGACCGAACTGAAAAGTTTCAGTTCAGTCCGGTTCTACTCATAGAAGAACCGGAAATTTCCGGTTCTGTCCGGTTCTACTCCTACCAAAATCCGTAAACCGAACCGTAGAACCGGTAGAACCGGAAAATAAATAAATATATATGTATATATATATATATGCAATCATATAACATAAGTTATGCTTTGCTTCAGTGGCAAGACGTTTGCTTCCTTTTCAAGGGGAAGGGGTTCGAGCCTCCCTTTCATCAAAATTCCTTTTTCCATCTTTTCCTTCTAACTGGGCTTGGGCCGCTTAGCCGGGCCATCTGTTCCTTCTTCCTTCTAACTGGGCTGGTCTATTGTTTTATTTTTTAATTGTTTGTAAATTGTAATAGTTAGCTAATAATTTATTTAATTATTTGTAATAGCTAGCTAATATATTTTTAATTTATAATTAATTTAATGACTTTTTAAATAATATTTTAATGACATTTCATGTGAAATTTAATATTTATATTTTATTTAATAAATTTATATATAAATTATAATATAATAGAATCAATAAATTTTATTATTAAATATATGTAATAATGACTCCATGAAAATAAAAAATAAAATAGAAATTTACTTTCATTTTCTCAATCTTTACCATTCATACCAAATAAAAATAATTAGTCATTCAAATTTTTTTATTCTCATTTCTAGTGGTAGGATACTAAACACATTAAGAAATACTCCATAATTCTCACTCCTTACCTCCATTGAATCCATTTTCATTTTTTGTGGTTTATTACGAGCAACCAAACAAGTCGTAAAAGTATCAAATGAAACATGCGTGTGAAATTGTATAAATTCATGACAAACTCTTATTATTGACAATGTGACATGTTAAAAACTTAGCTATCTAACAATTAATAAAATTAACAATAATATTATCATTTTAAAAAAATTATTATTATCATTATAATACAATCTCAATTCCAATAAACCACTCGAGAGAAAATAAATACATATTAACACCCTATAATAAAAGTAAGAAATGAAAAAAATTCTTTATTTCCTTTTGTTTTCTTTCAAAACAATGCCGTTTTGAACCAAAACACACCATTTTAGTGCTTAACGTATTTGACCTCAATATATATATATATATATATATATGCAATATACATCAGAAGTTGACTTTGGTTCAGTGGCTAAGTAGTAGACATGCCTTCTAAAGGGAGAGGGGTTCGAATCCCCTCCCACTCAAAATTTCCTTTTACCAACTTTCTTTAATAAAATAAATATATTATTAAAAAAAAATTAAAAACACATTTTAAAAAAAAAACTGGAATTAGGAAAATTAGTATATTATTTAAACAAAATTTAAAAAATTAAAAAAAAAATTAAAAAAAAAACCGGAACCGGAACCGGACCGGACCGGACTGTCCGGTTCAGTCCGGTTCTAAGCCCATCAGAACCGGAAGTTTCCGGTTCAGTCCGGTTCTAACCCCAAAACTGGACCGAACCGGACCGGTTACACCCCTACCTCCAACCCCTCTCTTCAGCATGACGTCGCCTTGGCCTTTTGCGATATAGGGAATTGACATCATCGGCCAAATTCATCCAAAAGCCTCTAATGGTCATCGCTTCATCCTCGTAGCGATCGACTACTTCACCCAGTGGATAGAAGCCGCCCCTTACTCCAACATCACTCAGAAAATGACCATGCGATTCATTGAGAGGAACACCATTTGCCTTCATGGGGTCCCAGAAACGATCATCACAGACAACGACACTAATCTAAATGGAGGGATGATCGACGGTCTTTGCCAATGTTGGAAGGTGAAGCACCGAAACTCATCACCATATCGACCAAAAATGAATGGCGCAGTCGAAGCGGCAACAAAAAGCTGAAGAAGACCATCCAAAAAATGGTGGTCACTCACAAGGATTGGCATGACATGCTTCCCTTCGCACTACATGCTTACCGGATAGCAACCCGTATGTCCATAGGGGCAACTCCCTACTCTTTAGTCTACGATATGGAAGCCGTAATTCCTCTTAAGGTAGAAATCCCTTCTCTCAGAATCCTGGCAGAATCAGAAGTAGAGGAATCGGATTGGGCAAGGGTGAGGTACGAGCAGCTGAACCTCCTTCCCGAGAAGCGCTTGGCCGCTATCTGCCATGCGTAGTTATATCAGCAAAGGATGGCCAACGTTTATAACAAGAAAGTGCGACCTTGCAAGTTCAAGACCGGGGATTTAGTGTTGAAGAAGATTCTCCCTCATCAAGAGGCTAGCCAAGGAAAGTGGGCCCCAAAGTACGAGGGCCCATATTTAGTCAAAAGTGCATTCGCGGGGGGTGCCCTAATGCTAACCAACATGAATGGAGATGATCTACCAAGACCGGTAAATGCCGATGCCGTCAAGATATACTTCGCCTGAAGTGTTGCGGACCGTGCATCTGGTCAAACCAAGGACATAGGGTTTTATCATGACAATATCGCTCAAATGTTTATCCTGAAATTAATAAAATGAGTTTTTTTCAGGAGATGCTTGTTGTTTTAAAACTTTCTTTCCTTTTTCTTAAAATCGTGAGATGACAAAAGGAGGCATGGCATCGGTGGCTCCGAAGGAGTAATTCGAGACATGAGACACGACACATAGACTAACACCACTAATTAATCTTAAAGTTTTGCAAGAAGTAATGTCTCACACCTCATCTCATCATCGCGATAGGACCAGGGAGTTCCCCTCATAGCAGCTCCTGAATTGCAACAGCAGGCCGCCTTCAAGAGCAAATCAGGAAAGATTTATAAAAAAAATTAGTCGCCATCTAAATTAAATTTTTTTTTCCTCGCAGTACTACCAGCACATCCTGCAACCAGTCTCAAAGGACCGAACGCATAAAGGGAGATCACCCCGCAAAGCTATCATCCGATCATCGAGAGGATTTCCTGAGCCTGTAACACTATTCAAGAACGTAAAGACTATCCAGCGTCAGAATTTCACAGCAATACTATTATCCAGTCTGAGCGAGGACTGAATGCTGGACCAAAGTCACAAAGCCCATCCCATACCGGCCAAGCCATCGGAATGCTAGTGACATAGGCTCCCATCTCCGTTCGCCTATTCGGAGGAGTTCACCATCAAGAGGTCACGGTCGCCAAGCGCCCTTTGCATGAAGAACTCCTAGAAAAAAAAACATGACGAAAAGCTGTCCTCCCAGGACCACAATTAACATACTCAATGTGGTCTTATTCAGGAAGCTCCCCAATGTCCGTACCATGATCAACACGAAGATGATCAACCCTTTAATTTGTGGACCGTTAAACGGCTGACTGACGGTGACCGCATGCACTTATTTTATCCACGATCCCTTGCTGCAAAAAGCGTCAGAACTCCTCTCTGAAGAGGGACAGCCGGACTGCGAGTATCACCCGCGCCGAGACGGGAATTGCGGCGAAGCATCTAAAGCAAAGCCATCATCAACCAACATCCGATGCAAATCACACCGCAATGACCCACGGATGGCCCGTCCAAAAGGGAGAGCTTAAAAACTTATCAATCACATTACTTTTTCTAAAAAATCGTGTTTCATTTACTCCTCATTTATTCTCGCCTTATCTTTTTTAGGAACTGGGTCGCCCCCATTTGTTGCCTGCATAAGAACGGTAAGCAGACGCCCTCGCAGCCCCGCTGCACATTTCGGGGACAGAGGATTTTCCCCTTTATCCCAGAGCAATCACAAAGCCAATCAGCGAAGGTCCAGCAAGGGCCAGTAAGCAAATGAACAAAATACGGATCTCGTCCTCACTCCGACCTAGATCGGCGGTTACCGCAAAGCAGCTGAAAAAGAAACAATCAAAGCATCTAAGCAAGGCATTCCTGAACTGGGACCACGCCGTAGGCACCCTCGAAGAGCTGGGCTAAGGAAAGGGAGAATCCCTGAACTTATGTCATTTTTGTTTTCAAATCAATTTTTCTATTCTACTCTGTTGTCTCCTCTTCATGTCGCAGGGACTCGAATCATCCCATGGTCATCCGCCTAAAGCTCGTGGAAGACGCCCTCGCAGCCCCGCTGCACATTTCAGGGGAGTTCATCTTTTTCCCCCCTTCATTTAAAATTTATTTTCGTTCCAGCTTACTTTGCTAGCTTTAATTTGCGTACGATCGTCTAGCCCACTGGGGGGCAACCCTTTAGGTTCTCGTTGGATTCTTGCAAATAGGTCATCCCCCGCGTCCTAACTTTAAATTATCAATCAATCAATCAATAAAAAAAAACTTTTTAGCCCGGCTAAAATAAAATTCCATACTACTCTCATAGCATATTCATGCATTGCATAGGTCGAGGAGCTCCAATCCCTCTATTAAATAAAGCATCCATCAAAATTACATGCCATGTATGATCTTACTTGCTTGCACTTATATCCACGATTTGCTCAGACGTAAGCAGTCAAAGACAAATCCCGGTAAGCATTATCGAGCCATCGCGCCTTATCCTTCATGAGTGTAAGTGCCTGACTAGGTACTAGTTGAATTCGCATAATATCCAGGGTACATGTGCAATTAGACATGGGATAGCAATAAAATGACGTGGGACTTTTAAGATCTTCTCCATGTTTTTCATTTTTCTTCCCTCTTTCCACCGCATATGCCATCACTCCTAAAAACCCTTCACTATCACTCATACCCCGGGAGCCAAGGAGCAGTCTCAGGTAAGATTGCTAGCCGAAAGTAAAAGCACGCCAAGTTCAAGTACACGACAAAGGAGACAGAAAAGGTCACCGAAGGGTCGCTAGGAAGCAGGACTGAAGAAAAACCCAAAGATGAAGGTTGAGGCCTTAAGCCAGAATGAGAAGAGATCGAGACAAAGGTTGTGCTTGCTCTACTCTGATGCATTTCAACTGAAAAGAAAAAAAGAAAAAAGAAGAAAAGAAAAAAAAAGAGAAAAAGGAAAAAGAAAAGAAAAAAGAAAAGAGAGAAATGCTCAGAGACATTCGAAGAATACAAACAATCGAAGAACCGAAGGAAGCACAGCCCGTGGACGACTTAGCTCAAGAAATATCGAAGAAAGCATCCCCAGTGAAAACTCGAGAAAAGAAGGGCCCAAGGCCAACTCAAGTAGTAAATCGTGAAAAGAACAGCAACAACACTCCCTAGTGAAGACTCAAGAAGAAAAATGGCCCAGAGCCAACTCAAGGAATCTCGAAGGGAACATTCCCCAGTAAAGACTCGAGAAAAGGGCCCCTGGCCGACCGGAAACGACATTCCCAGCAAGGATCCAAGAATTCATGCACTCTGTCAAGAAAGCATCCCCAGCAAAAAACGGAATAACTGATGCACCTCGCCCTCATCAGGGTCAATCGACAAAGCATCACTCATAAAAAACCTTCAAACTCATCAGAAAAGCACATCTTTACCAAAACAAGCTTCTTTCCGGACATTTCATGTCCTTTCATTATTTTCTGTAAAAGTCCCATCGATTATTAGAATGCCCATGCATGTGCATCTTCATTTGAAGTCTATTCACTCGGATTGACATTGCGAATTAAAAATTATGTATCATGTTAGTTGCATCTTTATGAGCGTAAAACACTTAACCTTGTTTCAGGGCGTGAGCGCAAACACTAATATCAAGTGAGGATTGCTTATGGCTGCAAATTGTGGGAAAGTCTTGTCCTTGGGGTCGTTACCTCATGATCAGAATGCAGATGCATTCTAGGTTCGTATCAAGGCCGCTAGTAACAAAAGCATTCTTCTCCTCCCAGAGTGACATCATTTGCATTTCCTCCTCCCAGAGTGACAACATCATGCATTTTTCTCCTCCCAGAGTGACATCATTTACATAATTCTACATTTCTGCATAATTATCATCTCCTCCCAGAGTGACAGCACGTATTTCCTCCTCCCAGAGTGACATCATTTATATTTCCTCCTCCTAGAGTGACATCATGCATTTTTCTCCTCCCAGAGTGACAGCATCAATATTTTTCTCCTCCCAGCCTGACCTTAGTTTAATTTCCGTATTTGACGTCTTCTCCTACGGGATTGACGTTGTTTACGTTTCTGTACTACATTTCCTCCTCCTAGAGTGACAACATCATGCATTCTTCTCCCCAGAGCGACATCATTTGCATTTTTCTCCTCCCAGAGTGACCTTAGTTTAATTTCCGCATTTCACGTCTTCTCCTACGGGATTGACGTTGTTTACGTTTCTGTACTGCATTTCCTCCTCCTAGAGTGACAGCATCATGCATTCTTCTCCTCCCAGAGTGACATCATTTGCATTTACCTCTTCCTAGAGTGACATCATTTGCATTTTTCTCCTCCTAGAGGGACATCATTAGGACAAATCATTCGTACTTCTATGAATCACGCATTATCCTCCTGAAGCAACGTCATTTACATGCTAAACACTTATCCCCCCCAGTGGAGCTGTCATTTACATTTTCCTAAAATTACCTCCCATTCCTGTCAAAGTAGTCGTCATTTACATTTTCTGCAACTTATGTTTCTCTCGATATCCTAATAGATCTAAGTTTATACCTTTGCAGGACATCCGATCAAAACCTTTCTCCTCCTAGAGTGACAGTAACGAATCTATCTCCTCCCAGAGTGACATCAATAGATTACCTCCTCCTAGAGTGACAACAATTTCCTCATCAGCGAATGACGTCATCAAATTATATCTCCTCCTAGAGTGACATCAAAACCATACCTCCTCCCAGAGTGACATCAATGAATTTACCTCCTCCCAGAGTGACATCTACAACAATATGTCCTCCCAGAGTGACATCGACGAACCTACCTCCTCCCAGAGTGACAGCAACGATCTATCTCCTCTCAGAGTGACATCCACAAACTTACCTCCTCCCAGAGTCACATCATCACTGTAAGATTGAGGTAAGACCTGCTGTGTCGCCAAAATTCGGATATGTGGGGGCAACCGTCTTTACTGCTTATCAAATACTTCGATAAGACAGTAAAGAGGGGACAACTGTTGATACCCAAATTTTGACACCATTTTTAATTAAGTTTAGCGTTTCCGTCATTTTATTTAACTTACTGTCGTTAGCATTTTTAAAATTCTCATCGCATTTTTATCATCGTCAGCGTTCGAAATCGCTCTTTTAATTTTTCGTCACGTATTTTCATTATTATTATCATTATTATTTTTAGCCTTAAAAATTACATTTTTAATTATCCGTTAGTCATTTGCTAGTTATTTCTTCGTTTTAGGTCATCGCATGAAATTTAGGATTTTTAGTATTTTATCACATTTTTAGCATTTTTATTTTTTATTATTATTTTTGTTTGAGCTTTTATTGGACCCGAGTAAGTTCGCTTGGACAATAGCTCGAACTCATAATGTTTTCCATCAACTAGTTCCTACGGTTTAAACTGAAATTCGAGGTTCGTACGGTCGGGATGCCGTCGAGGAGACGAGCATCTCGGTAAGAAGGTTTTTTGAAACGGCCACCTGTGGCCGGAGCTTGGCCGCCGGCAGTGGCACCGGCGACCAAAGAGAGGAGACGGTGAATAGTGCCATAATGGCCTATTCACGCGTGAAAGGTGATGGGCTTGGCACATCACCATTCTTTTCATTTCCTTGGCCCACGAACTATTCCTAGCCCATTTTCTTGGTTTTTTCAAATTGGGCCCAACCCATTGTCATTCTTCCGGGATCTCGGATCGCATTTTCGTAAAATATTTGTATAGTTCGCATGACTGTTTTTTTGTACTGTCACTTTAATTTTCTATACTTATCAATTGTTTAAATTCTTCGCACTTTAATTTTTCACAATTTACTTTCGGCAATTTAAATTCAATTTATTGCCTACATGGTCGGTCTCAATCGTCAACTATTTTAAATTCGTGCAATATCAACTGCTTTAAATTTCTACAATATCAACCATTTAATTTTCTGCAATATCAACTGCTTTAATTTTCTGCAAATCATCAACTGTTTATTTTCCTCCATATCATCATTTAATTTTCTGCAAATCGTCAACTACTTAATTTTCTACAAATATCAAATCTTTAATTTTTTGTCAAATCATCATTTAATTTTTCGTCAGCTCATCATTTAAATTTTCGTCAAAGCATCATTTAAATTTTCATCAAATAATCATTTAATTTCTTTGAAATCAACTCTCATCATTTATTCTCTTGCAAATCAACTGTCATCATTTAAATTCTTGCAAATCAAATCATCATTTAATTTCTCGCACTCGGCAAATCATTATTTAATTTCCTGCACTTATCAAATTATCATTTAAATTTTCGTATGCGTCAAATCATCATTTCTCGCATACATCAAATCAGCATTTAAATTTTCATATGCATCAAGTCATTATTTAAATTCTCGCATTCATAAATTGCTTATTTACTTTTCGAGCTATCACTAACACTCTCACTTTGTAGGTTTAAAATTCAAGCATCGCTCGAAAGTACACCTTTCGTCCATTTTTATTTATTCAATGCTTTTCGTAAATATTAATCGTACGCATGATATATAGAATTGCTAGAATTAAAATCAACCCACATGAACAACTTGTTTAAAGACTTTCTTACAATACCATGTTCGTTTGTACGTGGTGGCTTCAATCCCACGTCAGTTTATCATTTCAAAACCTCTCATTTAATCTGTACTCTATTAAGCTATCCATTATAGAATCACGTAGTAATTAATTTAATCATGCATAAGCCCAATGATGAAATAGAGGGTGCTCATTCGGTCTTAAGGAAAATTCAGTCCCATCACGCTACGGCCAAGAATAATCGATCGGTCTTGAAAAACGGTAACCTCGTCCGAAAGATTTTTAAAATGGTAACCCCGTCCAACGATTAATTATTCTTGAACAGTCCCGATCATGGAAAAGACCAAAGTGACGATTCCTCTGAGGACCCCCTTTCAAAATCTATTTTATCAAACACCTTTTAAACACCTCTCTCATCAACTGGTAACCATTTTCGGATGTGACTCGGGTGCCTAACACCTTCCTGAGACCATAATACGACCCCAAACCTTTGTATGGGGTTCAGACCCCTTTTTCTTGTGCCTTTAGTTTTTTATTTTTTTTATTTTTTTATGCCATGACGATTAAGGTTCCCTAAGCCTAGAGACAAAATTAGGGTAGCGATTTCATTGCATGTTGCGAGGCGTCCTTTTACGCCGAGCATCGTAAGGTCTCAGATTCGTTGTATACTCGCGAATATTTTTATTTTCGGGGGCGCGACAAGCACAATCTTCATCGGGATTTTATCACCACTTGATTACACACACATTTCTTTCTACTGTTTGTTTACGTTTCTGTTCTTTAATTTTTGTTGCATTACAATCACTCTCACATTGGTATTTACCACAACCACACCACTAGTCACTTACAAAAGTCTTTAAATAGTCCACCGAATCCATGTGGATCGATCCCTTTACCGTTATTGCTACTATTCTTAGTTACATGTGCATGGTAAACTGTATTTATAATTTTGACAGTTTCGGCAACCATCATCTAACGAATCAAGTGAGGATTTTAATTGAGATCTATAACCTTGAACTCAACATGTGAGAACCAACCTAGAGTAAACGAACTAATGGAATGAACTTTCAAATTTTACTTGCTATCCTAATCGAGTGTTCGGACTCAAAGAGGAATAAGGTTCATGATGGACAATTGAGGAAAATTCTCTCTGAATTTTTATTGAAAAAGATAACGTCTTAAGTTTGATTGAAAAAGGATCTGATTTACATTGAAGAGGGTATTTATCTCTATATACATAGTACTGTTATAGAGTGCAAGGACTCCTGTACACTTCTGCTTCCCTCCTCTTCTAATTACCTTGCGGGTGCTCCCAATCTTGGTAATCCTAACCAAGGAACACCTTGCTGGTTAAATAATTTATTCTTCTGGCTGCTGTCTTGAATGGTTGTTTGCTTCCTCAATGGTTCAGGGGAAGACAACACCTAGCCCAAGCTACCTCTCAATCGAGGCCCTAGGTTGTCAATCTGGTTTGGCCTATATCGCGAGACTAGCTGTCTACATGGCATATCCGATTTCGCTTATCCCCTTCTAGGTTGGCTGCAACTCTTCTCTACTAAAATCTAAGAGTGATCAAGTCTTAATTCTATCAACTAAGCGGTTTTTTAAATCAGGAAATAAGATAATTACGGATGGAGATATTATGATGAATGTTTAGATCTCACGAAGCATAAGAATATGACTCATCAGTGATAAGAATTTGTCTACTGCCGAAGGGTAGAAGGGGAAAGGGCTTCTTCAGTTCAGGATCCGCGGTGGTCCGTTGTACCTGCAAGAAGCCGGAGGGGGTCTCCGGTGGAAACACTCAGATGCTTAAGTTAGTATTTGTGGTAAAATTGGCAGAGCTTGGGCCAGTAAATTCCGCTTACCTTCCTCCTTCGTGGTGGAGGTATTTATAGATGAAATGAGCATTTCTGCGCGAGTGGGATTATTAGGGGGCAACCGTTCCCGTCAGGGGGTCATGGTTTGCCCATGTTATGATATGTGGTCATGGCGGTAGGGGTGGGGGTAGTTGTTACCCAGGCAAGGTAACAGCTAGTGCGTTCCTCCCAACGCGTGGTTTTCAATCCGGTGAGATAGCTCCTATGGTCATCTAGAAGTTCCGTGTGGGGGCCTCCTATGTGACGTCAACCCTCCGGGTGCCAGTCTCCTGGGGGGAGACGACTGCCTCGACCCTACCGCAGCGGTAGGAATAGTGATCATTTTCTTTCCATACGGGGTAAGAGGTGAAAATGCCCTTGCTGTTAGGCGGATTGTTATCATAAGCCCAACTGAAAATGAGCCCGAGTGTTTACCAAGGGCTAACGCCCCCTCTTCAAGCGCGTCGGTCTTCCATATACCGGAGTGACTCTTTGTCAGGAGTTGGGCTTGCCCTGACCGTAGTTGTCCAGAGTCTATAAATTGAAGTTTTCCTTCGTGTAAGTTTTCTCACGTCTTTTCGTCCTTTATTTTCATATTTCACCATGGATGAGCTGACCAGGAATTTCCTGATCTCCAAAGCTCTAACCCTGAAGAACCTTACTGAAGGTGACATCGGCTTCCTAGAGAGGATGATCACCAAGACTGCGGAAGATGTCCTGGAGCTACAAGGAATGTCGACCCCTATTCTGTCGAGGTAACTAGGGATGTCCCTGGAGGATTTCAATCCTTTGGAGAGCTTGGTGAAGCTCGCTACCACCACTTCCCGCATTGAGGTGGTTGCTTCTATGCTGCAGCAGAGGAAGGACTTACTGGCCTGCTGCTTGAAGGGTATGAGGGCCTGTTCTGCCGAACTGACCGTCGTTGCTGATGTCTTGAGGGAAGTTCCCGTCGTGCCAAGGGAGGATGATGTTGGGTCTCACGCTTGACCGCTATCTTCGCTTCCTCTTATTTCTTTTTCTTATGCTTTCTTGTACATATCTAGACGCTAAGGCTGCTCAGGCCATTAATAAATGGTTGTTTCTATTATCAAGTCTTCTCTTCCCTTGTTTGATTTCTTGATGCGTTAGTTGGAGGTATTCGTTATGAGCCCAACTGAAAATGAGGTATTCGTTTGATTTCCTGTTCATCTTCATCCTCCCCTTTCTCTTTTACTTTTTTGCAGGTCACATGACAGATTTTTATTTTTTGAGTACCGCGGATCACGACTCCTTGCCGACCCCTCCGACTTCGCCGGACTCAGATCACCCTCCTCAGTCGCCACCATGGAGGCCTCCGGTCCGTTGAAAGGGCCGCAAGAGGTAAAGGGATAAGACTTCCAAGGTGTCCGTCGCGGCTTTAGATTCTTCTGACTCCACTACCCGAGAGGGTAGCAAACGCTTTCCTCTATCTGATCGCTTGCTGGAGAAAACTTCCTCCCTCGACGCTGGTGCTGGATCCGTAGGATCGGGCGCCAAGGGAAAGTCAGGCCCGTCAGGCCCCTGCCTAGGGAGGGGGGTGGATGAACCCTCTCCATCTGCTGATGAGAAGATGCCCTTCTTGGATGACAACGGGGTTTATCACTATGGTATTTATTGGCCCGATGATGATTAGTGCCCTTACGTTACGCATATTGTACATGCCTTTTGGCATCTTATGAATAAAGTGATGCTTTCTATCTTTCCTTTTTGTGATTATCTTTCCGTCAGCATGTTGGTCTTGTTGATAGCTAACGCGAGGGGTTAGCCTTATCGGGGCAACCGCTTCGCGGTTATTTTGACTGGGTCAACTTTGTCACCCTTTGGGGAATCACGACGAATAACTTCTCTTTTCAAATTCCTTTAATGCATTTCCACGTGGCCAACTTCTTTTTACACGTGTCTCAGCATGATTGGTGGCTCAATTAATGCGGTGGCATTTTAATCCTTTAAGAAGGACCATTTTATCTTTCCAAAACTTTTGCCCTTGCTTCAAATTTTTCCCTTCGTCTTCCTTCGTCTTCTTCCCCGAATAACCTTCTGGTCGCCTGCCGTCGTCCGTCGATTCATCCGTAGGTCTTCCCTTCTAAGGTACCACTTTAATCCTCTCAGATTTCCTATTTGCTGGTTTATTATGGTTAGGAATAGGCCTCGCTAGGTTATCTGGAAACCCATGGATCCAGAGGTCGCACAATCACCCAGTATTTTTACATGCGATATGGTTCTAAAGGCCGAACTGGAGGAACACGGTATTACCTTTCCTCCCGGATATGAACCTTTTATTCCTGAAAGTTATATGCGGCTTCATAATCCGGCGTGGGGTTTCTGTAGGCTACTTTATTTTAAGATGTTCCTTTATGGTTTCCGCTTTCCCGTTCATGAATCAATACTAACGCTGCTGCGGGAGTACAACCTTAATCCTACCCAGATAACTCCTTCTTCCTTGTGTGCGGTTTATGCTTTGCGCTTGCGAGTTGAAGAACATTTTTACCCCATCTCTCAATTTATTTCGCAAATTCTTTAGTATGAATTGTCATAATTGTTTAATCAAAATCACTCCTCGATGGGATGACGCGTTCGTGCAGTCGTTCTGGCAACGGTTTCGCGGCTTTAAGAAGGGTGTGGCTGATTGGAAATGTAGTTTCTTTGTTCTCGAGCTACCGTCCCGTTTGTGGCGCATTAATTTCAACCAGGAGCTCATAGGCCCCCTTTGGACGAATCCCGCGATACTGACCAGAGCTGAGCTAGAGCAGGTTAACGCTCTATTGGATGAGGATACCTACTATCGTATCCGCGACTTTGCTTTGTTCAAGCCTCTGGAGGAGTGCGTTATGGGTGAGTCTGCCTCTTTTCACGTTCTCTTTTGCATTTGTCTTAACACGTTTCTTTTACAGAAGATGCTAACGGTCGATCTCCAGGTGACGCTGGCGCTCCTTTGAATGTAACGCCACTCCAAACTTTACCAGCCTCTCCTCCTGCCGAAGGCTCCAATCGCCAAAGCGTTCGACCTCCGAGGAGGAGAACCAAGACGGTTGCCCGGGGAGGGCGAAGGCTCGGCAGCTCTGCCCGAGCTTCTCATTTCGTTGAGAATTGGCTACCAGATTGTCGCAAGGGAACAGACTCCGGTCGAACCGCGACAAAGGTGATTGATAGTGACGATGAGGATATGGATGCTAAACCAGACCTTTGCCATGCTTCTTCCTTGCATCGGAAAAAACTTCGAGTGGACACAAGTGAACAGGCTACCGAGGTATCTTCTGTTGATGCGGCGACTGCTTCTATACCTGTCGTTTCGTCTAAGGCGAGTACCTCTCAACCGGTGAAGACCACTGAGGTGCCAACTGCTACCTGTTCTACTGAGGCAGAGGCTCCACCGATGGCATGTCCTCTTCCTACAGCTATAATGCTCCTGATTCTCTGATTTCTCACTGTATTCCTGATGTAGTGATCACGCCTTCCGCTACGGACTTAGCTGCTGGGTTGCCGCCTAAAGCCCTTCCGCAGCTGTTCTTTACTCCTATCTCGAATGTGCTTACTGAGGGTTCTTCTTTAACTCCGTCAGTCAATCTTTCCTACGGTGGCCCTAGCGGGACCCCAGCCTATCATATGAACCTGACAGGGTTCTGCTTTGATGGTCTCCGTGCTGTCGGAGTACCCAAACCCTTCTCTAGAGATGAGTTTACCGCGCCCTTGATAGGGGAAATGATGAGTTCCCGGGAAGAGAAAGAGAAATTTCTTTAGCTTTCTCCAAAGGCCCGTCACCGGCATGTTATGAATGACTCTCTGGATACCTTCCGCTATCTAAACTATCTGTTCAAAATTCACGATCGCGAGTCATGAAATTTTTCTAGCGCGATGTGCGCTCAAAAGGTGCAGCTTGTCCGAACGGCGGACCATGTGAGGCTGCTAACGCATCTTTATGACGAGTCACAAAAGGAACTAAACAGAGAGAGGTCCGCTGGGAAAGCGAAAATGGAGGTTCTGGAGGCAGAGTTGGCGTTGGAAAAGAAGAAAAATCTCCTTCTCCGCGAAGAGATGTTAGCTCAAGACGAGGAGTTTGCCAGGGTGTCATTGAAGGAGGAGTTGTGGAAAAAGAAGGTCTTGGAAGCCTTCACTTCTAGATTCGCAGCCCGCTTTAAGGGTGACTCTTCTAATCCATCCCAAGTTGCCGATTATGTCTCTACCGTAATGGATGAGGTTAGCAAAAGTGGGAATGGTTCATCTGCCCCGGAGGGGGAAAGAGGCTGACGATAACGGTGGTGCGCGACTTTTTCCTTCAAGGGGTGTCTCGAGTGCTGCAACGGATTTCTGGATCCCCCCTTTTATTGCTATTCCCATTGCTATCTGTTTTCTTTTATTCTTCCATGAAAATCATTTGACATTATTCCTTCTGTAATAATGTTGGCGCTATGTAACCCTTATCGCGCCATTTGATTCATTGTGATGTTACCGTTATTCGTTCTTCGTTATCCTCTTTGTATTGTCGTGCCGTTTGGTGAGGCTAGCACTGCTTTTTAGGTCAGTGAATGCCGCAATCCCCCATTTAATGCGATTTGAAAAGTAATGATGAAGAAGGACACATGTCCTTTCACGGAGAGGCGTTTGAAGCAGGCATCTTCTAGGGGGACGCGAATGCTGAAGCGTTTTATCATTGTTTTAAAACTTATACCTTCTCGCGCGTGCCTTACTCTTTGTCACGCTACTTCTCCATGTGTCAGTTGTTAATTGGTCGTGCCCTTTCAGGGTTATATATAATGTTTTCCCTATCTCCTCTTTCTTTTTTAATCTCCTTTCTTGTACGCTGTTGCCTTCTGGAAAAATAACCCGCGCCGCTCCTTCTTTTCTGGTCTAGGACTCCTGGTGCTTTCTTTTGCTAAGGTACACACCCCTTTCTTTTCTCTTACTTTCTCCTCTGTTAGTCATGGCTAAAACTCGTTCTAAAAAATCTGCCGAGGAGGAGGATCCTCAAAGGTCTGTCGGGGAGGAAAAAATTGATAGTACACCCACTTCTCTTTATACACTCCCCTTAATTCATCGCAAGCTGGCTGAGTCTAATTCTCGATTCCCCAAAGATTATCCTGTGTGTATTGCTTCTGAATCACTTCGCCTGTATAGTGTTTTACCCGATAATAGTAGAATGTTGTATGCTAAGTTTTGATTATGGGCTTTGTCTTCCCCTTGACCCGCTTGTGAAATTGTTGTTGGCTGATTCCGACTTGGCTCCGGCTCAGTTGAGCCCTAACGCGATTTGCGTTGTTAGCGCCTTTGCCGCATTGTGCCGTTTTAAAGGGATTGAATCTCCCACTTTGGCATTGCTTCATGATATTTTCCAGCTGTACTCTCGTAAGGGGGTGATATCAATATCCCCCCGTTATGAAGATGGCTCACTAAAGCCCTTCACTTGGAAACTCATGGGCATTGAATCTTCTATTCCTGGCTGGAAGGAGGGGTTCTTTATCGTTGACCTGCCTGAGCTTTTGTGGAGGGCCGGTTTTAATGAGGAAATTAAAGGGGGCTTGGGGTAACTAGAAACCCCTTTCTAACCCGGAAGACGGCTGGTTGAAGACGCTGCTTCAGCTAGACTTCAGCGTTGATGCCCGTAAAGTGGCTAACGGGTTGGATATGGAGAAGTGCAAAAAGGGTGAGCGTTTGGCCTTTCCCTTTTACGTTGTAGGGAAGTACTAACGCTAACATTTTGTAATTGTGCAGTGCCTCCACCCGGTTGGGAGCCTGAGTATATCCGAAGGAAGAGGAAATAAGAGCAAAAGAAAAAGGCGGAAGCCGAAGCTAGAGCTGCTGCCGCTGCTGAAGGGGAGGCTACTGCTACCACCCCAGACACTGCCCAAGCGCCGCCTCATCGAACTCACGCTGCAAAGAAGAAAAGGGCTAGGAAAATGCGTGTTACGCCTCTCGTTTCTTCCCAGGCTGCCGCATTTTCGGAGGCGACAGCTGACACGATCCCCTCTGGAATTCCTCTAGTTACTTTGGGTACTCAGGTATTTATTTTCCTTCCCCTACTGTTTTCTTTCTTTTCACGCAGTTTCCTTATTACGCTCTGTGTTATTTAGGAAACCGTTGTTGTTTCTACTCATTCGTCCTCCCAGGGTGACATGTCTATCGCGGAATCCCGCCGAGAGCGTTAAAAGAAGGCTCGCTATGCGCTTCAAAATAGTCCCTCGTCGTCTGCTGCTAATCCTCTTCTGACAGTCCTTGGGGGCGGGGGTGCACCTGTCGATCAGTCGAAAGGTGCTAGCTTTGGCGGTGATCCTCACGTTTTAAGTGATTCCCCGGTCTATTCTTCTTCTGCTGCGGCAGGCTTTAACCCTAGTGCCCTTAATCTTGGAACGCTTGGTGGGGATGGATCCTTTGCCCCTAATGCGAGGGGTTCCAACAGTCGACCTCCTTCTCCTGCTACTCTACTTTTTGTTCCGATGTCTCCTCCTACTGCCGCGAGAGGTGGCCCTGCTCCCAACTTGATGGCTGGCACCTCTTCGTATGTTCCTCCCCTCCTTGCTACTCACCAGATTGACCTGCGCTCTTTCAGAGATAATGTTCTGTAGTTCCTCGCGGATGCTCATCATGACGCTATCCTTGCGTCTACCTCTTTTCTAGCGGCCGAGATGATGTTTCTTCAGAGAGAAAGGGATGCCTTTGTGTCTAAGAGCCAGTAGGAGCGCATAAACTTTCTTCGCTCTCAAGTGTTTTCTTCGCTCTGCCATCTCCATTACATGGATGAGGAAAACGCCAGAGATACGGCGAATGAGCAGGGAGAGATAAATAGGCTACTGTCTGAGCGTCAGAGCTACCTGGATGCCCTTACCACCGCCAAACAAGAATCAGAGACTGCCAAACAGGAGGCCACAATTGCTAAGCAGGAGGCAACGACTGTTAAGCAAGAGGTGGAAGCTGTCAGGCTTGCTTTGGAGGAGGAAAAATAGAAGGGTGTTCCTCTAAACGAACGCCTTTCTCAAGAGAAGACCGAGTTACGTCAGGAGAGACAGAGGAACACTGAGCTATCTGCCGAGCTTGCTCTTTCCGCTGAGAAGAGCCGTTGGTATCTGAAGGAAGGTGGAGCAATCATGTCGGACGCTTTATGTATAACTATGGGGTAGAGAACCTTCGTGTTGAAGTTCTTGCTGACTACTTTGATAAGAGGGTCCCAACTATCACCGATGAGGGCTTCTATTGCTGGAAATCCACTCAGCAAGGAGGAGGCAATGCACCAACCGCTCCTTAGGCATCATGCTTTATGCGTTTTTTTATTGTTGTAGCCGATGTGCCCTCCTTTATTTTGTAATATTGACAATATCACTTCTTTTCTTGATTAAGCCGCCGCCGTGTTTCATAATACCGCTACTTCGTTTCATAATACTGCTTGTGCAATTGTTCACCCATGGCGTTTGCCGCCGTGTTTCTATTTTGGAGATATGTCCGTTCTGCGCTTGTGACTCTCCATACAGGTTCCTCAGCTACATTTTTTATGGCCTTATCATTGTGTCTTCTGGTAGTATTTCTGAGGATGAATCAGCGTTACTTCTGCCCGTGTTACGCTCAAATTCATGCCACCTTTTGTTGTTAGGGGGAACTCTCTAGCCTTGCTAGGCTTGCCGCGACGGTGTTGCTGTGATATGGATACCTCTCCAGCTCTTACTTCACCGGGTATCAACCGCTCGGTTACTAGCTGGGGTATCTTTTCTTTCCATGTGTCAAAGATTGGCTTGGGGCGTGCCTCGTCTTAGTGAACCGTCTGATCAGGATCGGACATCACAAGGATAGGATTTTCACTCCCAAGCGTTGAAACCTCGCGTCTCTGGAGCGTGCCTCGTCTTAATGGGCCGTCTATGTGAGCACGGTTGCCACAAGGATAGGATTTTCACTTCCAGGATGGAGTTGGTCTCTCCTCGGGGTGTGCCTCATCTTAATGGGCCGTCTATGTGAGCACAGTTACCACAAGGATAGGATTTTCACTCCCAAGGATGCCGGGGTGTGCCTCGTCTTAATGGGTCGTCTCTGTGAGCACGGTTGCCATAAGGATAGGATTTTCACTCCCGATGCTATGCTATGCCAGGGCATGCCTCGTCTTAGTGAGTTGTCTGATCAGGACCAGCCATCACAAGGATAGGATTTTCACTCCTGGCATTCTTCATTTGCCTGCATGTTTTCAGCCACAAAGTACACAAAGAGTGCTTATGATTCTTTTGTTAGAATAATATTCATATTACCGGATAAGAGGGACTAGTTTCTGGCATGGTATAGCTTCAGCCGAGCTATATTCCAAGAGTTTTGCAGGGGTATTCCATCGAGCGTTTCCAAATGGTAGGCTCCCCTACCTACAACGCGGGTGACACAATACGGCCCGTCCCAGTTTGGGTTAAGTTTTCCCATGCGTTGTCCTGCTGCTGGTTTGTCTCTAAGCACTAGATCCCCTGCCTTAAGCAATCGTTCTCTCACCTGCCTGTTGTGGTATTGTGCCATTTTCCTTTTGTAATGCAGGGTTTTTAGGAGTCTCCTCGTGTGCTTCTGGCAGCACGTCAAGGTTAGCGCGTAACCTTTCTTCATTGGCTTCTTCCTTGAAATGAGCCACTCGAAGGCTTATGGTGCCAATTTCTATCGTTGTGACGGCTTCTGTTCCAAAGGCTAACGTGAATGGGGTTTCTCCTGTGCTAGCTTTGACGGTCATACGGTATGCCCACGATACGTATGGTAGTTCGTCTGGCCACTTCTTTTTGGAACCTTCTAGGTTTCTTTTGATGCCGCTAAGAATACTGCGGTTGGTCACGTCGGCCTGGCCATTAGTTTAAGGGTGTGCTACAGAAGAGAACCTTTGTTCGATCTGAAACTCTGCGCACTGATTTCTGAAGAATTGGCTTGTAAACTGTGTTCCGTTGTCACTAACCAGTATGCGCGGTACCCCGAATCGCATAATGACTTGGTGCTTAAAGAAATGCCAGATTTTCTTGGTGGTGATGGTGGCTAACGCTTCGACTTCTACCTATTTTGTGAAATAGTCTACCGCCACGACCACAAATTTTAATTGAGATCTGGCTTTTGGAAACGAGCCCAAGATGTCGATGCCCCATTTAGCAAACGGGCATGGAGCGACTATCTTTGAAATCTGCACGGCCGGTTTTTGAGGGATCTTAGCATATTCTTGACATTTCTGGCAGGTTTTTACGAAGTTATGGCAATCTCTCCGAATGGTGGGCCAGTAGAACCCTGACCGAAAGACTTGGGACGCCAGAGTGTCGTTGGCGACGTGCATGCCACATATCCCTTCATGAATTTCTGGCGATACATGAAGGCCTTCTTGCTCCGTTATGCACTTAGCGGCTGGATGGGAGAAGCATCTTCGTATCAACTCTCCGTTGTAGTACGTGCATCGCGCCGCCCGTTTTAGGATTTTCCTCCTTTCCACGTTCTCCTCCGGTAGCTTATCATGTTTCAGATATTCTATCACTGGGATTCTCCAGTCGCTTTCTATCTCCTCCACACAAAGTGATGTTTGCTCTTCCATGAAAGAGGGTGTGGATAGTTCTCCGTAGTGCACATCATTGCGTATGGGGGCTTCTAAATTGGCTGCCATCTTGGCGAGGCTATCAGCCTCCTCGTTATTTTCCCTGGGAATATGTTCAAAGGTGACCTGGGTGCCTTTTACCTGCATTTCCGATAGCTCATGCTTTACTTTGGCCAAGTATTGGATCATGATGGGTTCTCTGGCTTGGGAGTTCCCTAGAACTTGATCCATTATTAGTTTAGAATCCCCGCGTATCTTTAAACGTAGGCCGCGTTCCGGTTCCGAGGCATGCGCAGCTTCAACGGAGAAGTTGTTTCCTATTCTGAGTCCTACTAGTAATGCTTCGTATTCAGCCGCATTGTTGGACAACGGTTGCAGGATTCTGATGGCATATCGTATCTCCATGCCGTTTGGTCCAACTAGGAAAACGCCTGCGCCTGCTAACTCTTGATTTTTCGCCCCATCCACGTGAATAACCCATGAGTCTGCGTACGTTTCCGGGGACGGGAGGTATAAATCTTCTGATTCTTCTTCTGATAGGTCTATCAACGCGTCTTTTGTGAATGTGCATTCCGCTATGAAGTCTGCTAATGCTTGGGCTTTAATAGCTGGTCTAGCTTTGTACTGTAGCCCATATTGTTCGAGTTCGATTGCCCAAATCAACATTCTCCCCGAGGACTCTAGCTTTCTAAAGATTTTTCTCAAAGGCTAATCGGTGAGTACAGTGACGGGGTGGGCTTTGAAGTATCGGTCCATCTTTCGTGTTGCCTGTATTAGGGCAAGCGCTATCTTCTCGATGCGGGCATATCGTAGCTCAGCATCTTTCAATATATGGCTGATGAAAAATACAGGACGGTGTATATGCCCTTCGCTTCGTACGAGGACAGCACTGACTACCTCGTTAGCTACGCCCAGGTATAGATATAGCTCATCGCTGGATTCAGGCCTTGTTAGCACTAGATCGGATGAGAGATAAACTTTTAGCCCTGCGAACGCTTTCTCACATTCCTCTGTCCATCCGAAAGGGGCCTTGTTTCGAATGACTTTGAAGAAGGGTAAGCATCTCTCACCCTGCTTAGAGATGAACCATCCCAACGCGATGATGCGACCGGTGAGCTTCTGTATTTCTTTGACAGTCCGCGGGGGTATCATATCCTGGATGGCCTTTATCTTCGAAGGGTTAGGCTAGATACTCTTCCGGCTAACCACGTAGCCCAAGAATTTACCCATTTGGAACGCGAACATGCATTTTCCGTGGATTCAGCTTCATTTTGTATTCTTCCATCACACTGAAGACTTCTTCCAAGTCAGTTAGGTGGTCTTTAAAGCTTCGACTTTTGACTAGGATGTCGTCCACGTAAGCCTCCACATTTCTCCCAATTTGCTTTTCAAAAAATTTATTTGCCATGCGCTGGAATGTTGCCCTGACATTTTTTAGCCCAAACGGCATTGCAGTGTAGCAGTAAGTAGCCCTCGGGGTGATGAAGGCGGTTTTCTCTTCATCTTCTATGGCCATTGGAATTTGGTGATACCCGAAGTTGGCAATCAGGGAGCTTAGGTAGGCATATCCAGCGGTTTGGTCGACCAACTGATCGATTCGAGGAAGGAGATAGCAATCTTTGGGGCAGGCGTTGTTCAGGTCAGTGAAATCGATGCACATGCGCCAATCCCCGTTAGGCTTAGGAACTAACACAGGGTTAGCTAGCCAGGTCGGGTATTGGACTTCTCGGATGAATCCCGCATCCGCGAGCTTAAGTAACTCTTTCTCGATGGCTGCTATCTTTTCTGGTGAGAAAACGCGCCGCTTTTGCTGAATAGGCTTGGCGTTAGGGCTAATGTTTAACCGGTGTTCCGCAACCTCTCGCGAAATTTCAGGCATGTCCGCCGGTTTCCACGCGAATTCTCCTTTGCATTTTCTTAGCAGTTGGGTTAATTGCACATTCTCTTCGGGGCTTAGTTTCTCACTGATCAAGAGATTCGCTTCGCTGTCCTCACCGATAGGTATTGACATCATCTTATCCAGTGGCTAAGTGCACTTTTCTTCTTTGTAGTCGAAGGGATCGTCCGTCACGCACACGTAGCGGTCACAACTCATTTGAGTCATAAGCAGGTAACATTCAGCAGCTAGCTTCTGATCTCCTTTGATCGAGACCACGTCGTCCCATGAGGAGTATTTCATCCGCAGGTGTTTTTGGGATATCGCTGCCCCAAAACGATTGAGAAACGGTCGCCCTAGTATGGCATTATAAGGCAGAGTCAGGTCTATGACCAGAAATAATAGTTCTTCAGAGCGTTTGGATGTGTCTTCTCGGAAGTATACTGACAATGACGTGATTCCCACTACCGGGATCGATACCCCATCGATCCCAACAATTGGTCTTTTGCAAGGCGCCAGCTCACCATCAGGGCGCTTCATCAGGTTGTATGCTTCTAGCAAAAATAAATTCACCGCGCTCCCATTATCGACAAGGGTTCTTCTTACTCCGTGACTGCCGATGACGGGTGTTACTACCAACGCGTCGTTATGCGGGAAAATAATACCTTTTTCATCTTCTTCTGAGAAGGACAATACCATTCTGTCTAAAGCGCTTATTGCCTCAATTTTTACCTGTGCGCTCTCTCGTTTGCGCTTTTCCCCGGGACCGGGCGTTTGTTGTATAGCTTCCTCGAAGTAAGGTGTTCCTCCTGCGATGATATTAATCATAGGCATCTAATCGCTATGAACAATGAGAGCCTCTCTATTTTGTCCGAGGGGAATTGCGTTAGCCCTTATGCCCTTATGGTGTGAGAAGGCGTTTGCCTACGGTCAGTTAT
This sequence comes from Viola odorata, assembly GCA_963691705.1. Classification (NCBI taxonomy): domain Eukaryota; kingdom Viridiplantae; phylum Streptophyta; class Magnoliopsida; order Malpighiales; family Violaceae; genus Viola; species Viola odorata. Next base: position 32,543,489 of record OY829545.1, on the reverse strand, counting down.
CACTTCAGTTGGATTGTTCCTGGCCCCTTCTCTTCCCTTGGTGGTGAATTCTCCGAGGTAGCCTTCTTCAACTAATTGTTCTATGGCCAGTTTTAGTTCTTTGCACACATCTGTCGAATGTCCTTTGACCTTGTGGAACTTGCAGTATGCGTTCTCTCTTCCTCCCATGATTACTCCTGGTTTCACAGGAGCTGGGTAACGGATGGGCAGATTTCGCTGCTGAACTATCGCTAGGATTTTTTCCCTTGGGAGTATGAGGGAAGGAAGGTCAGAGTCATATATCCGGCCCTTTGGCGGATCTGGTTGTTTCCGAGTGGGGGACCCTCCGGGTCTCCCTTTTGAAAAATTGCCTCTCTGCCGATTAGAGGCCTTGGCGGTGTGCTCTTTCCGTTGGCTATAATCATCATTGGGTCGTGTTTCAGGGGCGTTGCTATGCGGGACGTTAGGGGCCAGGTATGGGTCTGTCGGTATGTCCCGCATCCGTTCTCTATTTTCCTCCTCTTCCATCCTCGCATAATTATGCGCTTTCAGTCGTAACGCATCCAGAGTCAATAGTGGGTCCACCGTTAACGTATCCCTTAATTTCCCATAACGATAGTTACGTTTTAGGGCCTCTACTGCAAAATCAATGGTGACCCCTGGCGTCAGGGACATTTCGAGATCAAATCAACCTAAAAACTCATTCAATGATTGATTGATTGTTATTCCACTTAGTTTTGTTGCTTCTTTACTTAGCTTTTGAAGCAATAAACATGCTGCTTTGATCCTTTTTCCTTCCTTTTCCAGAATTACACTTGAATGACCCAGGATTAGGAAAAGGAGCAGAAAGGTCAAAGATTAGAGCTCAATCAATCGTGTTGGCTTGGCATTTTTTTTGCTGATGCATTCCGACTCATCTCAAGGCCCTGAGATGAGTCTGCCGTGACGTTTCCAGATCTGGACAGCACTCACCATGATTATGCGCGCCGCAATTGTTTTCTCATGAGTGCGTCTCCTGTCTTCTTGGGCGCCGCTTTTAGTGACACAAAACTCCTTGGGTTCTGAGAACATTCTTCCCACTCCTAACAAGTTTATAGAAGACAAAAATCAACATTCCTCTTGTGTTTAGGAAGAATATTCTCATGCTTCTTGAAGACCAAATCTGAAGTGGATTGTTAGTGGAAGCTGTCCCACCTTAGAGAGGAGTATCTTGGCACCTAGGAGGACCATTAATACTGAGGAGAACGGCAGAGGAAGGCATCGGACGAGAGCAAGGAGTTAGAGGAGAAAACCAGCTTTTTCACTTATTTTCCAAAATTTCCAGCATTTTCCCATTTTCTGTTTTGAACATCTTTCATCATTTCGTTATGTTTTGTAACTAAAAACCTTCATCTCTGGTAGAGATTTAGAGGTTGACAATTCCAGAAACGTTGTGAGACTTGTTTGATCTTAATTAAAAACGTTTCATATCACTTTTCTTGCTTGTTTTAATGATAGTTTGATTGTATTGTGTTTGAGCTTGATCAACTTGGATTTCGGTACAATTGATTACAGTAGAATCCTTGTAGTGCCGCGTTTCTGTGCTATAGAGAACCCGAGTAGACAACTAGCGATAGGATAATTAAACCTTCTCTAAAGCTAGAAGAAGAAAAGGGTGAGCCTTGAAGATTTTTGGGCTGCAGTAGCGTCCATCTCAAGGTCTTGAGAAGGGCCTTCCTAAACATATCAATGAACCAGCAATCCTTGATTGTTAGGGGAGTTAGGGTCACGAAAGGAGCTTCTCCTTGAGTGACTTGAGTAGGAGGAGGCTTGGAGATCGCCCCTGGATGTATCTCTATAACTTCTCTATGAATTGGTTTTGAAAATCTTTTGTCAATGATCAACATCTTGGAATTGTCACTTCGTTAATATCTCTACCGGGGATGTCTTTCTCCTACTGATTTCAATCTCATTTCAACCATATTTCTGTATGCAACTTTCGTTTAAATCATTTACATTTCTGTTTCCACGAATTTACAACCCAAAACTTGGTTTTTCTACTTGGTTATTTATAAAAGAAACAACGAATCAGTCAAGTTTGTCTCTGTGGGATCGATCCTCTCACCACTATCTGCATTTATTTGTAGCATAGAACTGAGTTGTATTTATACTTTTATGCAGGGCATGCGACACTCCTGTCATAAAATTGGCGCCGTTGCCGGGGAAAACGTGTACTGATTTTTTGTTTTCTTGTTCATGACCAGGTCGTCAAACTCGCAACCACTACCTTTCATTCCAGAAATTTCCAGAACAGAAACAACTCTCAGACTTTCGAAGAGGAAGTTTTCCGAACTTTCTTCATCAGGTTCAAATTCAGAATCCGAAGCTGATCCATCTCAGGACCCTGAGATAGACCAACCTGCGGAACCAGAAATGGCAGATCCAGCAGAACCTACCTTAAGAGAGCTCAACCAAGGAGCAGAGCAGGAGTCTTTCCTGTGTATCAACTACCGCCCAGTACCACAGGACTGGGCCGTGAAGTCAAACGTTATGCACAACCTCAGCAAGTTCAGAGGTCATGCATCCGAAAATCCCTACAAGCACCTACAAAAATTCCAATTTGAATGTGATGCTTTAAAACCAACTGGTGTCACTCTTGAGAGAGCTAAATTGAGAGCCTTTCCATGGTCTTTAGAAGACTCGGCAAAGAACTGGTTTTTCAGCCTTCCACACAACTCTATCAACTCTTGGGCTGATATGGCTGCCACTTTTCTCAAGAAGTACTGGTCAGCTACCAAAGCAGGAGCTGCAAGGAAGAATCTCGTTGCTGTCCAGCAACGAGAAGATGAATCTTTTGGTGAATACCATCAGAGGTTTAAAGACCTCCAAGAAGTATGCCCAACACATGGTGTACCTGAACAATCTTTGATACAATACTTTTATGATGGTATGTGCATTAAGGACAAAGAGAAGCTAGATTCAGCTGCTGGTGGAGCCTTGTTGGACTTAACACCAAGTCGAGCAAGAGCTCTTATTTAGACTTTGGCGGATAACTGTCGGCAAAATGGAGCTTATGATCGTTCCACTACTGCTCATAATTTAAATGTGGCTGCTCTTGAGAAACACATGGAGGAAGTGTCTAGCTTTCTGAAAAATTTCCCAGCCACGATTGCACAATTACAGCAAATTCCGCCTCAACAAGTCACACCTTGTGGAGTTTGTTGCCAAATCGGTCACATGACCCATGATTGTCCACTTATAGCTGAACCAGTCGAGCAAGCCAATGCAGCCATGCCTCACCAAGGCAATTCGTATAACAACAGCAATAATCCAGGCTGGAAGAACTACCCTCACTATGGGTGGGGACCAAATCAGCAGCAACCTCCCTTTGAATGGAGAAATTTCAAGTCCAGGCCTCAAAATCAGCAAAACTTCCCAACAAATCAGCCCCCAACTCAGCCCCAACTTCCACAGTTACCAGCACCTCAACAACCATTACAACTTACTGCACCACCTCCACTACCACTTGAAGATACACTTAAACAAATCCTACAACCATTCATTCAAACTACCCAGGGAGCTATAGCTGATCTACAAAAACAGATGACACAGCTCACCATGAGCCAGCAAAACAATTCAGGCCAGCTACCCTCAAACACAGTAGACAATCCCAAGCACCTCAATGCCATAACTTTGAGAAGTGGCAGAGATTTGCCACCCAGAACTGGTCCATCTCATGACCCTGAGATGAGCCGACCAGGACCGCAACCAGAAGCTGAAGCTGAAATCACTCTTGAATCAGAAGTTCAAATACCAACTCCTACTCCAGCAAAAGAGACTCCAGTAGCCCAGGAAAAATTCCCAGAAGTCCAGGACATCCCTCCTCCATTTCCCGAAAGGTCCTTGAAAGCCCAAAAGGAAAAAGATGAGAAGAAAATACTTGAAGTTTTTCGGAAAGTTGCTATTAACGTGCCTTTGTTAGACATGATTTCGCAGGTACCCAAGTACGCTAAATTCCTGAAGGAGCTCTGCTCCAACAAAAAAGAAACTAGCTGGAATCGAACGGGTGAATTTCAGTGAGCACGTAGCTGCCATGCTTCCTACAAAATGCAAGGATCAAGGAACTTTCGCAATACCTTGTCAGATTGGCAGCAAACAGATCGACAAAGCTTTGTGTGATCTGGGAGCAGGTATAAACGTAATGTCCCTTTCTATTTTTGAGACTCTGAACATAGGAAACCTCACGGAAACAAGAGTAGTCATTCAACTTGCCGATAGATCAATCATATACCCCGTGGGTGTAGTTGAGGACGTTTTGGTGCAGGTAAATGATTTTGTTTTCCCTGTGGATTTTTATGTGGTAGATATGCAGAGTGAGGATGTATCTAAAACTACTGATGTAATATTAGGGAGACCATTTTTAAGAACAGCTCGTGCCAAAATTGATGTTTATAATGGTTGTCTAACACTTGAGTTTGGAGAGGAAACAATTAAGTTTAATATGTATGATGCTATGAAATACCCAAATGGCATACACTCTGTTAATTCCTTAGATATTATTGACCCTTTTGTTGATAATGTTTCTGAAATTAAAAATTCAGACCCTCTTGAATATGTCATTAAGAATGGATTGTATAGGGACGAAACGAAGGAGTTGGAAAGTAATTACACTATCGGCCCAGAAATTCAAAGCATTGTCGAGGAATTGGGAAAACACCAAGCATGTGCAGGTATGGAACAAACCTTTGACACTCCAGAATCAGTCATTAAACTCCAACCATCAATTTTGCAGGCACCAGACTTGGAACTTAAAAAGCTACCAGACCACCTGAAGTACTCATTTCTAGGCCCTGAGATGAGCCTTCCCGTGATCATATCTAACAGCTTGGCAAAATCAGAAGAGGAGAGACTTTTGGAGGTATTGAAGAAATTCAAAGGAGCAATAGGCTGGACCATTGCTGACATTAAAGGGATATCACCTACGATCTGCACTCACAAAATCCACCTAGAACCCGACAGCAAGACCACAAGACAGCCACAAAGGAGACTTAACCCTCCGATGATGGAAGTAGTAAAAAAGGAGATTTTAAAACTTCTTGCTGCTGGTGTCATTTATCCTATTTCTGACAGTTCTTGGGTGAGTCCAGTGCAGGTTGTGCCCAAGAAATCAGGCATCACAGTGGTGACAAACGAAGAAGGCCAATCCGTGCCCACTAGAGAGCAAAATAGTTGGAGAGTATGCATCGACTATAGGAAGCTGAACAACGCCACGAGAAAGGATCATTTTCCTCTCCCATTCATCGATCAAATGCTTGAGAGATTGGCAGGTAAATCACACTACTGTTGCCTTGATGGATTTTCAGGATTCCATCAAATACCCGTGGCCATTGAAGATCAAGAAAAGACCACATTCACCTGCCCGTTTGGCACGTTTGCCTACAAAAGAATGCCTTTTGGGTTGTGTAATGCACCTGCTACCTTTCAAAGGTGCATGGTAAGTATTTTTTCAGATTTTGTAGAGAAAGGAATGGAAGTTTTCATGGATGATTTTACTGTTTATGGAGACTCCTTTGATCAATGCTTGGAAAATTTGAAAAAAATCTTGCGTAGGTGTATTGAAACTGATTTGGTTCTTAATTATGAGAAATGCCATTTTATGGTAAATCAAGGATTAATTTTAGGACATATTATTTCCCAAAAAGGATTGGAAGTAGACAAAGCTAAGATTGATGTCATTGAATCGTTGCCTTACCCATCTTGCGTGCGAGATGTGCGTTCATTTCTAGGCCTTGCAGGTTTTTATAGGCATTTTATTAAAGACTTTGCGAAGATTGCGGAGCCTATGTGCAGGCTGCTCCAAAAGGACATCAAATTCGACTTCAATGATGATTGCAAGAAGGCGTTTGAGGCCTTGAAACAAAAGCTGATTACTGCACCAGTAATACAACCTCCAGATTGGACCAGACCCTTTGAAATTATGTGCGACGCGAGTGATGCAGCTGTTGGAGCTGTCCTTGGGCAGAAAATTGACAAGGATCCACATGTGATTTATTATGCTTCAAGAATGCTTGATGATGCTCAGAGAAACTATACCACCACAGAAAAAGAACTATTTGCTATTGTTTTTGCATTAGATAAATTTCGTTCTTATCTTCTTGGAACTAAAGTGATTATTTACTCTGATCATGCAGCCTTGAAGTACCTTTTGGCCAAGAAGGATGCTAAACCAAGGCTGATTAGGTGGATTCTTCTTTTGCAGGAATTCGACCTTGAAATTAAGGATAAGAAGGGAAAAGAAAACCTCGTAGCTGATCACTTGAGCAGAATACTTGTGGATTCCAAAGCAGACCCCGTGAAGGAAAATTTTCCTGATGAGAGCTTATTTCTAGGCCTTGAGATGAGGCCTTGGTATTCTGATATTGCCAACTTCTTGGCAACTGGGAAATTTCATGGCGATTACTCCACAGCTGAGAAGGAAAAGATCAGGAGGGATTCCAGAAGATATATTTGGGACAATCCTTACCTTTGGAACATGGGAAAAGATCAGATCCTCCGAAGGTGCATTCTTGAGAACGAAATTCCATCCGTCCTTAAATTCAGCCACTCTTTCGCTTGTGGAGGACACTTCGGACCCAGGAGAACTGCCTCTAAGGTGCTGGAGTCAGGTTTTTTCTGGCCCACTTTGTTCAAGGATGCCTACTATTTTTGCAAGACTTGCGAAAATTGCCAAAAAACTGGCAATATCACCTCAAAGCATCAGCTGCCTCTCACACCTATTTTAGTATGTGAAATCTTTGATGTGTGGGGATTAGACTTCATGGGACCATTCCCTAACTCAGATGGGAACTTCTACATTATCTTGGCAGTGGATTACTTGTCAAAATGGGTGGAAGCCAAAGCCACAAGGGCTGATGATGCGAAAACAGTGGTGAAATTCCTTAAAACTCAGATTTTGAGTAGATTTGGAATTCCAAGAGCTATAATCAGTGATAGAGGCACACATTTTTGCAACCGAGTGGTAGCATCTCTCTTTTCCAAGTACAATATCACTCACCGTGTGTCCACAGCATACCATCCTCAAACAAATGGATTAGCGGAACTATCAAATCGAGAGATTAAATCCATTTTGGCCAAGACTGTCGGGCCAGAGAGAAAAGATTGGAGCCAAAGGCTTGATGACGCCTTGTGGGCTTACAGAACAGCATATAAAACTCCTATCGGGACCACACCTTACAAGTTGGTTTATGGTAAAACTTGCCATTTACCCGTTGGAGTTCAACACAAAGCTTTTTGGGCAATCAAGCAATGTAATATGAACCTTACTGCTGCTGGAACTCAAAGGAGATTGCAAATGCAGGAGCTTGAAGAGTTGAGGAACGAAGCGTATGAGAACTCAGCCATCATCAAGGCCAAGGCGAAAATGTACCATGACAGGCACATTCATCCCAGGACCTTGAGGGTTGGGCAGAAAGTACTCCTCTTTAGCTCGAGATTTCACACCATGGCAGGTAAACTTAGAACTCGTTGGACTGGTCCATACGTTATTACTAATGTTTACCCCCATAGTGCAGTAGATATACAGAGTTTGCAGACAGGCAAAGTGTTCAAGGTCAATGGGCAGCGCCTAAAGCCCTTTTATGAAGGCTTTCAAGAGCAAAATGTGGAGAGCACCACACTGGAAGTTCCTAATGATACAGCATGAACAATGTCATAGTCCTGTCCAAGACTTTAAAAGGGGACAGATTTTGGAAGGCAATCAGTACCCTCCGGCATGCATATCATTTAACTCCAGTCAAGGCCAGTTCAATTCAGCTGTGTTTAGTTCATCTCAAGGCCCTGAGATGAGCCAGACTCGCTGCAAGAAGAAAGCACTGTCATTCAAGGCCCTGAAAAATCACTTTCCATGTCATCATGTCCACCTGGATAAAACTCCCGTTAAACTCACTTTTGCCACAACCTCTTCAGTTTCCCTCCACGATCATAATATCATCCTCTACCAAAAAGCTACACTCACTCTCCTCATCTACCACATTCTCTCCATCTCTCTCACTTTAAATCACCCTCTCTCTAAAACCCTAACCGTCACCATGCCACTCAAGAAATCCCAAGCTCGTCGTGGAACTAGCAGGAACACCCCTCCAACTGATTCGGATTCGGACTCAGTCGAATCTCCACCCTAGCCGCTTGCCCTCACCGTGGTCGCCGCTCCTTCGCCACCGCCGAGCCCGCTGGTCACCATCTTCCCAGACAAGCCTTTCACCTCCACCCAGCCGAAGGTAGCAACGCAACCAGCTCCCACGACCATGCCAGACCCACATGAGGCAGAAACAGCTTCAAATCCGCCGTCGCCGATTCCCACGAACGACCCAGCTATTACCACCACCACTCCGACAGCCGCCCAGACACCCACCACAACTGGCGGTTCCAAATCCAAAACTCCACCTTCAGCCCAGCAACCCACAAAAATACCTTCACCCACCTTCGTTCCCAGACAAAAAAAGGGACCAGTTGTTCTTCTCAGATCAGAATCGCCCTCCGCGCAGCAAACGGAATCCACTCACTCCGATTCCGGCGACTCTGACACGGCCAGCGACCCTACCTTTACCTCCAAGCCGCAGGACATCACCATTGAGTCCAGCTCCGGCACTGAAGAGAGACCTCTCAAGGTCTTCATGCGTAAAACCAAGCATCCCCAGCCCAAAATCGATGATAGAACTGAGCGCAACTTGAGGCGCAAAGGGATCCCACTCCCTTCGATCCAGACAGCAGCGAACATTATCCAGGCTAAGAAGGTAGCCGGAAAGCCTAAAGCCACCCGTGCTGCAAAGTCCCTCAAGAGGAAGGGCATTGAAATTAGAGAACCTCAACCCGTTCCTCAGAGCAACAAAGTTCAGACATCTCAGGGCCATGACAAGAACAAAGGAAAGGGGAAAGTTTTTGAAACCCCTGTTGACCCTGCCTCTGAAGGTAGTGATGATGAGGAGCAGCCCATTCCTGAAGCTGCGGCCCCTAATGATGAGGAGAGAGCGCCTGACTCTACTCCAGAGGTGCCCAGGCCAAAACGTACAAAAACAGTGGCCAAAAAGGCAGCCAAAACTCCATCTTCCATAGCGATTGCTATGCCTTCCCCTGCACCAGTTGAGAAGCATGGCAGTGCAAGGAGCTCCAAACGAGCCAGAACCAGCAGTAAAAAAAGGCAAGTTATCCCTGACCTAGAATTCCTTAATGGTTGGTTACAATTTGATTCATTTGATCAAGAAGAAAAATTGCACCTAAAATATAAATCAACTGTTCCATATTGTGCTAAATTAGATTTCGAACTCCTTGATACTTGGGGGATTGAGTCTAGATTGCGTCAGTATGTTAGGAATGTTGGTTGGGAACCTCTGTTTTTCCTTGAACATCCAGCGTACCTTGAACTTTGTCTTGAATTCCATACCACTTTTTGGTATCGATCAGCTAGAGATAGAGAAACAGATGGGTTGAGACTTGCTAGGCCTAATGACATTAACTTCAGATTATGTGGAAAATCCTGCCGCTATTCCTTGAATGAATTTAATGTTGCTTTAGGCTTTGTAAAAGAAAATGAACTGAATGCTGTTTGGTATGCTAATGCTTTGAGCGATTATCCTGATGACTTTGACACACAATCTGCATATCAACAACTGACTGGAAAACCAACACTAAAGTTTGATGACAAAAAGGCTAAGGCACACCAGATTTTAGACCCTGCCCTTAGGATTTTGCATAGAGTCCTTTCCACTAATTTTGCTGGGAAAGATCACATTGCTGGTGTTCTTTCCAAGCAAGAGCTTTTCATTTTGTGGGGCATGGTCAACAAAAAGCCCATCAATTTAGGTTATTGGATTGCTGCTCAGTTGCATTATTATAGGGAAAAGGATAAGCTTATCATGGGATCGCTCATTACTCATCTTGCTGTGAATATATGCAATCTGGATCTTCAAACTGCAAAATTATTTAATTGTGCCTCCTTGAAAATTATGAATATAATGGCACTTGATCAGATGGGCTTTGTCCATCTAGACCGGAATCGGTTTGTGTGTTACAATACAGGGTTCACTCCAGCTTCAGACCACATCTTCGGGGCCAAGCACCAGGGTGATTTCAAGCTCAGAAAGATAGATCGAGAAGATGATATTTCTGCCCCTGCTCCCGAAAACAATCCTGATGCTGCCGGGCCATCTCAAGGCCCTGAGACGAACCACCCGATCCTTCAGACCGCTGCCGCAGCCAGTTCCCCTTCATCAAATTCTCAGATAGTTGTCCTCCTGCGGAATCAGAACTCTCTCCTCCGCCAATTGATGCTTCAGCAGAATACCAGCAACCGAACCCAGGAATCCATCCTGGAAGTTTTGAGGCGTGCTTTCCCGCCACCAGCCCCTCCCCAACCTTGAATTGCCCCCGGTTTTGTCTTCTTCTTTTCCTTTCTTTCAGTTTTTTTTTTTTTTTTTTTTTTTGTTTTGTTTGTTTTGTTTGTTTGTTCATTTTGTGTGTGTTGTTCCTTTCACATTGAGGACAATGTGTTCTTCAAATGTGGGGGAGAGACACTTTAGTGTTTGTTTGTGTTTTTATTGTTCTTTTGCATGTTTGTTTTTAATTTTTGTTGCATGTGTTTTTCTGTTAATTGTTTTTCTGTACCTTCTTTTCCTTCTTCTTTGCATGTTTATTTCCTTTATTATTGCATGCGCCTTTGCTTGTTTTTGTTTTTATTTTTGCATGAGTCTTTTGTTCTTTGTGTTGTGTTTCAGCCCCCTTTGAATAAAATTGAAACCTCTGATCTGATCCTCATGTGAACACTTGATTAATCAGCTCCATCTTGCAATTCTAGATACTTCAGGCATTACAACTTGTGCATTTGTTTGCATAGATGTATGATTAGTTTTGCTGATTCTAGGAAATGATTTGCTAGAGCTGATCTGTCTTACTCATCTCAAGATCATGGGATAAGGATCCTATCCTCCTACTGCTGCTAAGTCCTTTATTTTTTTGTTTGCTTGCGTACCTTTAATTTTCTTTGTGTGGATTTCTCATCATGCCCTCTGGATTGCACGGTGTTGGTGGTTCGGCACCATCACCCCATCATGGAAAAACTTCCAGCCGGTAGTGTGCTAACCCCCTCTTATGGGGCCGATCATAGCATCTTTGGTGAGAAAACAAGGTCTGCATGCGTGTGTGTTTGTAAGAAAAAAGAAAAAAGAAAAAAAGAGAAACAAAAGGGTTTGTGGATGGAGGATGTTGAGAAAAGAAAGAAAAGAAGCAATGAGAAGATTGCGGAAAGAAGGTTGAGAAAAAGAAAAAAAAAAGTAGAAAAAAAAAGAGAAAAAAAAAAGAAGAAAAAGAAGGAAGAAAAGAAAAAGAAAAAATAGAATAAAAGAAGCCTTTGGCTCACTTTGTGTTTCAATTTCTGTTCTTTAATTATTGTTTGTGCTTTTAAATAATTTTGCGTGAGTGTCCAGCAGCAGTGATTGGATTTTGAGTCTAAGGAAGAGAAGACATAGGCCCTAGGATTTTATTTCCTTGTGATCAGCATGCTATTATACCTCTGTTCGAATATGTGCACAATTGTGGTGTTTGGAGTGTTTAGCATTGCTTGATTGAGCTGATTTTTGAAGTGTTTGTGTGAAGATCAGTCCAGGGGTTGATGTTTTGTTCTAAGGGTGCTGTTTCTGTGTTGTGTCTGTGTTGTCTTCGTGTTTTTCTTTGTGTTTTGAGTCTGTTTGTGCGCTTGGGGGCAAGCGTAGTTCAAATGTGGGGGGATTTGATTGATTGTTATTCCACTTAGTTTTGTTGCTTCTTTACTTAGCTTTTGAAGCAATAAACATGCTGCTTTGATCCTTTTTCCTTCCTTTTCCAGAATTACACTTGAATGACCCAGGATTAGGAAAAGGAGCAGAAAGGTCAAAGATTAGAGCTCAATCAATCGTGTTGGCTTGGCATTTTTTTTGCTGATGCATTCCGACTCATCTCAAGGCCCTGAGATGAGTCTGCCGTGACGTTTCCAGATCTGGACAGCACTCACCATGATTATGCGCGCCGCAATTGTTTGCTCATGAGTGTGTCTCCTGTCTTCTTGGGCGCCGCTTTTAGTGACACAAAACTCCTTGGGTTCTGAGAACATTCTTCCCACTCCTAACAAGTTTATAGAAGACAAAAATCAACATTCCTCTTGTGTTTAGGAAGAATATTCTCATGCTTCTTGAAGACCAAATCTGAAGTGGATTGTTAGTGGAAGCTGTCCCACCTTAGAGAGGAGTATCTTGGCACCTAGGAGGACCATTAATACTGAGGAGAACGGCAGAGGAAGGCATCGGACGAGAGCAAGGAGTTAGAGGAGAAAACCAGCTTTTTCACTTATTTTCCAGAATTTCCAGCATTTTCCCATTTTCTGTTTTGAACATCTTTCATCATTTCGTTATGTTTTGTAACTAAAAACCTTCATCTCTGGTAGAGATTTAGAGGTTGACAATTCCAGAAATGTTGTGAGACTTGTTTGATCTTAATTAAAAACGTTTCATATCACTTTTCTTGCTTGTTTTAATGATAGTTTGATTGTATTGTGTTTGAGCTTGATCAACTTGGATTTCGGTACAATTGATTACAGTAGAATCCCTGTAGTGCCACGTTTCTGCGCTATAGAGAACCCGAGTAGACAACTAGCGATAGGATAATTAAACCTTCTCTAAAGCTAGAAGAAGAAAAGGGTGAGCCTTGAAGATTTTTGGGCTGCAGTAGCGTCCATCTCAAGGTCTTGAGAAGGGCCTTCCTAAACATATCAATGAACCAGCAATCCTTGATTGTTAGGGGAGTTAGGGTCACGAAAGGAGCTTCTCCTTGAGTGACTTGAGTAGGAGGAGGCTTGGAGATCGCCCCTGGATGTATCTCTATAACTTCTCTATGAATTGGTTTTGAAAATCTTTTGTCAATGATCAACATCTTGGAATTGTCACTTCGTTAATATCTCTACCGGGGATGTCTTTCTCCTACTGATTTCAATCTCATTTCAACCATATTTCTGTATGCAACTTTCGTTTAAATCATTTACATTTCTGTTTCCACGAATTTACAACCCAAAACTTGGTTTTTCTACTTGGTTATTTATAAAAGAAACAACGAATCAGTCAAGTTTGTCTCTGTGGGATCGATCCTCTCACCACTATCTGCATTTATTTGTAGCATAGAACTGAGTTGTATTTATACTTTTATGCAGGGCATGCGACACTCCTGTCAATGATTCCAGCGGTTTTTGATGAATATCGAATAGTGCAGCAGTTGACTTCCTGATAGGGATTGCCATGCTAAACCGACTCCTGAACTTATCTTCCAACTGAGGGAAGTTATCAATAGATCCGGCTGGGAGTCCCTCGAACCAGAGACGTGCCACTCCCGACAGTGTCATGACGAAGATTTGCCATAGCGCGGCATCACTACGGGTTTGGAATTGCACAAAGTCTTTCACCTTATTAAGGTGAGAGATGGGGTCTTTCGTACCATCATATGATTCTGTAGGGAGTTTCACATGCCGATGGACCCTATGATGCCTCACGCGATAACTGAACGGGTGACCCGCGTTGCCGTCAGGGACTCTGCGAGGTCAATGTGGGAGTGGATTTTCAACATCGTATCTGGGGTTCTGAGGGTCATATTCATGATGCCGCCTAGGAGATCGGTTGCGGCTTCTCGGAGTTCTGGTTCATCGCCCCTGCTACTGGATCTTTCACTGTATCTAGGGGATGGTTCTCTGAACATCTCACCTCGCATATCATCCCAGTGTTCTCTATATTCATCACGTCGGCGACCTTCTTCAGGGATAGGGATTTCTCCCCTGTATTGCCCAGAAAATTCAACAGGTCTGTGCGCAAGCAGTGGGACATTCATGGGGGCCGATGGCAAGGGTAGGGAAAACGGAAGCCCTCTGGATTGCCGGGGTGACAACGGTCGTTCGTTGACAATAGACGGAGTGAAAACCATCTAGAAGGACACACCGGGTCCCGAGGCATGGGGCGTAAATCCAGCGGCCACCTCTGTCAACTGATCCAATTGTGCTCGAAGAGCCGCTATTGAGTTTGCGAGAGGGTTGTCTGCTTCGCCTATCGCGGATCCCCTCGCTTGGGGGGTAGAATAGCTGGGTCCCGCTATGTGGGAAAAAGGGGAACAAATCTGGAATACAGCTACTTCTGTCATTTGTCCAGAGGGAGGATCTGATCCCCCTGCAGTGATTTCTTGTACTGTGGTAGAATTATCGGAGGTAGCAAAAGCAAAAAGTCGTCGACGGGTGTTGTACGGGATGCCGGAGGATTGGGACAGCGCGGGATTTGACTCTGAAGCCATAATCCTTCTAGCTTCGGGAAGAATTGAGCTTGGTTATTAAGGATGCTCACTTAATAGAACCAAAGCTCTCAGTGAAAGCACCAATTTGATAAGAATTTATCTACTGCCGAAGGGTAGAAGGGGAAAGGGCTTCTTCAGTTCAGGATCCGCGGTGGTCCGTTGTACCTACAAGACGCCGGAGGGGGTCTCCGGCAGAAACACTCCGATGCTTAAGTTAGTATTTGTGGTAAAATTGACAGAGCTTGGGCCAGTAAATTCCGCTTACCTTCCTCCTTCGTGGTGGAGGTATTTATAGATGAAATGAGCATTTCTGCGCGAGTGGGATTATTAGGGGGCAACCGTTCCCGTCAGGGGGTCATGGTTTGCCCATGTTATGATATGTGGTCATGGCGATAGGGGTGGGGGTAGTTGTTACCCAGGCAAGGTAACGGCTAGTGCGTTCCTCCCAACGCGTGGTTTTCAATCCGGTGAGATAGCTCCTCTGGTCATCTAGAATTTCCATGTGGGGGCCTCCTATGTGACGTCAACCCTCCGGGTGTCAGTCTCCTGGGGGGAGACGACTGCCTCGACCCTACCGCAGCAGTAGGAATAGTGATCATTTTCTTTCCATATGGGGTAAGAGGCAAAAATGCCCTTGCCGTTAGGCGGATTGTTATCAATCAGTCCTTACCAAGAATCAGTGTTTAGCTAGACATACTAATGGAAGAAAGATGAAAATCTGATTGCATAAAAGAAATTAATTCTGTAAATTCCCAACCAGAAAAATATAAAGCAGATAGAAATTGTCTAAGTGAAAGAGAAGAGAGTCGAGAGTCCCCTTCTACCAAGGCTTCTAACAGCTTTTAAATCAGTTGTCTCCTAATCAGACTCTATCTCTTTCAAAGTTCAAAAAGATAATAATAAGGAAAATAAATACAAAACTCAAAAAAATATTGTTTGTTGAAGAAAGAAAATATTGTTCCAAGGAGGGAGATCAAGTTAAGGATTCTTACTGATAATCTTCAATGCAGCAGATCCCTCAAATCATGTTTTTCTGTTGCAACCGCTACCTTACAGTTTTCTATTGAAGTCAAGTTTTGTGTTTAGCATTGCATGCCTTGAACTTACCTTTATTTTTTTTATTCATTTTCTTTTGATCTTTAAAACAATTACTAATAATTAATTTTAATTCTCAACCTGATCTCGCAATCCAAGACCCAATCTTCAAGTTTCTATAAATAATCAAATATTAACTTATTTCACGCTTATTTATAATATTATACTGCTTGATCGTTAATTTTTTATAATTTATTGTCTAAAATCTAGCTAATTTGGACAGTAAAACTATTTAATTTCTATTAGTTCCCTTGCATTTGCAGATCATGATTGGAGGCAAAGAAAATGGAGATTAAAACTAGCCTTAGAGCGTGTATTAGACAAACGAGTAGTCTTAGTCGCAGGTTTGGCTAAGACAGACAATCCGCAGGCTTGGCCAAGACAGACAATCAGCAGGCTTGGCCAAGATTGCTAAAGCTAGAGAGGTGCTGTGTTAGGAGTCACGAGATTTTGAGCTAAATGATTGAATTGATAGCTGGAGATTGGATTGACAACTGGAAACAGTTAGAGAAGATGAGTCGTGATCAAAGAATTAAATCCTTTAATGGAATATCCTCTTTTTGAACAAACAAATCATATATTCATCTTATTTTATTTATAAATTTAGAATTTGAATAAGTTTGAATTTGTAATAAGGAGATTTTATTTTGAAAGAGTTGGAGTCGAGATAAGACATATTGGGCAGTAGCTTTTAAGCTGCAAGAGCCCACTTAGGAAGGGGACTCTCGACTCCATCTCCTTCCTCTGTTCTAAAAATACTTTGCTATGCAATTTTCCAATCAGATTTGCAGATTTAATTTTCTTTTTTTTATTTAATAAAATTCCATTTTTCTTCCATGATTATGTCTAGTAGCTACACAACTATTTTTGGTAAGGGTTGTTGAGCCATTCTTGTGCTTTGTGAGATCAAAATAAACCTTATAACCTCTCCATTTGTAATCATCCCAAACTCTGTTTTAACAAAATGGTCTCCATTAAAATTAAGATTTGATCACCCTTAGGTTTTAGTGAGAGATTTGTAGTCAGCCAAGACAGAATTTTAAATGCCTGATTTTGTGCTCCACAGGTGATATTCTCTATTTTATCAGCCTCTAAGTAATTTCTGCAAAAGTAGGGAGAATCCATAACTTTACTGCCCAAATTATAAGAATTTAGATAGTAAAAGTATGAGAAATAAATGCTCAATTGAATTCCCCCACACATAAATCATGCTTTCCCCCAAGCATATTGACCCTAAAAATAAAGCAAAACAAAAAAAGTAAAAACCAGAAAACATTTGTTTTAACCATCCATCTCATTACATAGAATGCTCGGACACTTCAATCCACCACTCCAAAATCGCATTACCAAGGCCTAACCAGCACCCCAAGAATCCTACATCTGCATAGTCATAATCAGGTGCTCCATGACAGTATAACGCAATTTGGATCAAAACAAAACAATCGTATCCTCCTCTTATTCCCTTTGCTACATGGACTGCTGACTCTTATAAGCACAAACAAAACAAAATCATTAAGCATACTTTGTGCTTTTTACCAGCACTTCTCACTTATGAATCTTTGATTCACTATAAAGTTTCCTGAATGCTCCCACTTGTTGAGGCAAGAACACCAGGACAAATTGCTTTCTTTTCTTTATTACTCTTTATTTTTTTCCTTTTCATTTTTCATTTGTAGTTCTTTGGATACTCCTGCTTACTGAGGCTGGAGTACCAGAGCAATTGTATTTTCTGATCACAAGTAATTATACATAGATCAAAGACTCAAGACTCAATGAAGTAGTGCTTTGTTTAAACTGGCAGTCCTATGTGTCAAAAGGCTTTTTTTTTCACAAAACAATGGTGAATGTTCCTTTTAAAAATCCTGGTGTTAAGCACCAAAATCATGAATATATGTAGGTGAGAGGTGTTTAAAGATTACCAAGAAATATACTCTTATAAGCATTGGAAATTTTAACCCATTTGAATGCCTTGGCAGTATAGTATGGAGTCATAAAATCAAGCATTCTTACTCCCTATGTGAAGGGATCAATGTTTAAAGACAGGATGGTATCTAGTTTTTGAAAACACAAGCATGCAATCTATCTAAAAATACAAAAAAAAATCCAAAATAGAAAATCATGCATAAGACTCTCCTAATCCTAGAAAAAGAAGAACATCCTATGGTGTCTTGGCCGACGAAGACAAACTAAAAAAAAAACTTCATGCATAAAACAATGTAAAAATAAAAAGAAAATACACAGAAAAATATATATACATTCAAAAACTCTCCCCCACACTTGAAAGACACATTGTCCTCAATGTGTGTTGGAGATTGAAAAGAAAAAAAAGTAGAAAAAAAAGAAAAGAAAAAAAAGCAGAAAATAAAATAAAATAGAAAGAAAGAAATGACCTAGGGGCAATCAACTGGGATGAGGGGGTCTTGGAGGGCAGTTGTCCATGCTGGGGCAGAGGTAGTTGCTGGAGGGGTTGCTTGTCTGGTTCTGGAAAAATGTCCTGGTCAAGACATTAGCCAAGACAATTGTCGAAGCTGAATTTTTCCTCTGATTTTGAACGCACTCCTTACGCTGCAGCAACCTTGGAAACAAGTGTAAAGGATGTTATGTGGATCAATGAGATACCTCTGAACTTATTTATTAAAAATCAAAAGAAGAAAAATAGAAGTAAATGAAATAAAGACATGGGTTGCTTCCTATGCAGCACCCTTTTTTTTATTGTCTTGGGCTTGACATTGCCATGGATTCCACATCTAGAAACTTCTTCAAATTCACCCCATACACTAAGCTTGTCAGGGCCTTTGGGTGGAACTCCTTTGACAACCCCTAATTGAAATGGATCTGGAGGCTGTTCAAGCTCAAAATTTTGTTGTTCCTTACCAAGAATATACTCACTAGAGTGTATCTCTAGTGCTAAAAAAACTTCATTCATTCTAGCCAACTTTCCTCCTTCCTCTGCCAACTTGTTAGATATGCTTTCTGGCAGAGCTGATCCTCGGCCAAGAAGGTGCCATGGAAGACTTTTAAACTCAATATTTGGTGCCTGCACCATGGAAGGTAAAATCTTAGCGTCAGTGGATTTCAACGATTGGCAATTTACAGTTTCTGCTTGTGGCTTGCCCATGGGCTTGGCCAAGATCGAGTCTATTTTATTAAGGTCTACCAATGACTATTGAAGTTTCTTCTGAACACTAGTTATGTCCTCCAGTTCTTCAAGTTTCTTGGTTGATATTCCCCTACTCAAAATGTACTCAAGGGGATCGTTAGTGAAGATATCTGGTATTTCTTCCGTAAGAGGATGACGGGTGTCGAATCCGCGATCATAAATAAAAAGATTACAACTTATCACTAAGCAGCAAAAAGGGATTTGTGCATAGCGGCAAGAGGATCGATCCACAGGGACTATCGGCCTAATGTTTATTCTCCTGCAAACAACCAAACCAAACTGATCAAAACGAAGGGGGAGGTAAAAACAGTGCAAGAAAATAAATGACGGGAAAATAAATAAAGCAGGAGACATGGCAGCTCCATCTCAAGGCCTTGAGATGAGTTTGCCATGCTCTAAATAAAAACAGTAAATAAAATACGAAAATAGTAAAGAAAAAGAGAGTGAAAGGATGAGGGAAATATTATTCCCAGTAGAGATCTCTTGAGGTAACAATTCCATGTTGTTCATTGACACTTAAAACATTTTCAAACCAATTTTCATAGAGAAGTTATAGAGATAAATCCAGGGGCAATCTCCAAGCCTCCTCCTACTCAAGCCGCATGAAGAGAAGCTAATCGTGCGACCCTAACTCCCTTAACAATTCTATGTTGTACCTGTCCGCCACTCTACTGAAATTCCCCGCTGTCACCCAAGAAACTCAGTAAAGGAACAAGCACGCTCATAAAATTCCTAGGTTGTTGATATGATTAGGAAGGCCCTTCTCAAGACCTTGAGATGGACGCTACTGTAGTCCAGAATTCTCAAAGCTTACTCTTTTCTTCTTCTAGTTTCAGGAAGACATCATCCCATCCACTAGTTGTCTACTCGGGTTCCCTCTAACACAGAAACGCGGCATTAGAGTGATTCTACTGTAATTAACCATGCTGAAATCTAAGTTGATCAAACTCAAACACAACACAATTAAATTGTCATTAAATCAAGCAAGAAAAGAGATATGAAAAACATTTTTATTGAAGAACAACAAGTCTCACAACATACTGGAATTGTTAACCTCTCAATCCCTACCAGGAATCGGAGGAATTAATTACAACTCCAATCAAAACAACAAGCTTGAATGAAATCCGAAAATACAAGAAAATAGAAAATAAATACAAAAGATGAGAGAAAAATCTCTCTTCCGATCCCCTCTCTTCTCCTTCTGGTCTGGTCTGACGTGCTCTCTCCTCTCTTCAAGCCTCTTCAATTAAATGGCAGCAAAGGGGAGCAACACAATAGAATAAAATATTCCCAAGTGAACACATCCTTCAAAATGCATAGTCTTCAAGGCCTTTGTCACTTGCAAGCATGCTAAACATTCTCCTCTAAATTTGTTTCTTTGAGCCACGTGAGGGAGAGTATAGCATGCTGGGAACACCTTGTCTCCATTTACCAAGTCCCAAGCAGACAAGAAAAGCACTCAAGAATAAAATAATTGTAGCACGGTGAGTGCTGTCCAGCCTGGAAACGCCACGGAAGCTTCATCTCAAGGCCATGAGATAGGCCGGAAATGCGCCCAGAAAATCTGCTCAACACCAATTGATCATTTATGCTCTAATCTTTGGCCATTTCGTTCCTTTTCCTCCTTCAACATATATTAAACCTATAAAACCACAAAGGAAGGAAACAAGCTCAAAGTAGCATATTAATCATCTCAATTAATAATAAAAGAGACAATAAATCATTGTAAATAAACAATCAATCAGAGGATCTAAAATATCCATGAAATTAACGCTATGCGTCTCATTAGGATAGTTGAGTTCCCCATACATGTTGAATTTAATAATCCTACCAGCAAATACCAAAATGATGCTACCCTCGTACACATATATTTTTGCCCTCACTGTCCTTAGGAATGGTCTTCCTAAAAGAATATCAGTGGCGCTGGAAGGGAGGTCAGTGTTCATTTCAATAATACAAAAATCAACAGGATAAATAAATTCATTTACCTGTACAAGTACATCCTCTACCACACCTTTTGGATGTATTACTGACCCGTCGGTAAGCTGGATCACCACTTGGGTTTCCTTCATCGTTCCCATCTGCAACGTCATATACTCATTCAGAGACATCACATTGATTCCAGCCCCTAAATTGCTGAGGGCTTTTTCCACAACCTTGTTTCCTATCTTGCATGGGATTGTAAATGTGTTTTGATCCATACACTTTTCTGGAAGCTTAACCTGTAAAACTGCATAAATATTTAGGTTAAGATTAACCCTTTCAACACCTGCAAGTTTTCTCTTGTTAGTGCATAATATTTTTAGTAACTTAGCATAACTAGGCACTTTAGCAATTAAATCCAACATGGGAATGTTCACGACAGTTCTTTTAAAAATGTTCATAAATTCCCTTTCCTTTTCCTCCATTTTAGTCTTTCTAGACCTAGGAGGGAAAGGAGGTGGAATCTCTATCTCTTCCTGCTGGGCTGTGACATTCTTATGTGGCTTGGCCACGGGCTTGGCCAAGAGCTTAGTCAAGACCGTGTCTTACATTCCTATCTCTGTATCAGTGTTTGGCTTTGCCAAGCCTTTCTCTGTCTGGATTTCTTCCTCCTCCTTCTATATTGTCTTTGCACCCTCCCTCTCTAGCAGTACACATCCACTCATCAGGTGGATAGCACTCACGTTGTACCTCGGGTTGTCTACTGTGATGGAGGAAAATTTCCCCTGGTTGTCTGGCTGCTTCTGGGTCAACTGAGTGATTTATTTCTGCATCTCTACTAGGCTGGACTGGGTTGCCATTAGGCTGGACTAGGTTGCTTGCATGAACTTCTGAAGAGTCTCTTCAATGGTCACACCAGTGAGCTTTAGAGGTTGAGGTGCAGGTGGCAGTTGTGGCACTGGGGCCTGATTCTGAGGAGGTCAAGGAACAAAATATTGGAAATTGATAGGAGAGTGTTGAGGTTGGTGTGCTTGCTGGTACTGCTAAGGTGCAACCTGATTATATTGTGGTGGGTCCTCCCGCTATTTAAAATTAGGGTGGCTCCTCTAGAAATATTGGCTACTCTCATAGGGGAATTTTGTTGCCCCTGATTCTATCCATAAGCTGCATTTACTTGGGTTGGTTCACCCGGATGCTACACCATAGCAATTGTGGGTTGGGTGGTCTTGTTGTTGGCATATTCCACAAACCATGGCTAGCTATTCTGGACCTCCCGCTGGCATTGCTATTCTTGCAGAAAGATTGAGGAGCATATTAGATATTTTAGTTAATTTTTGCTTAACATTAATTGCACTTAAATTAGAAGGAATAGAGTTTCTCTCTGCAGAGGTATTGTTTTGGCAATTGTCTACCATTGTCTGGAGTGGTAGCTTGGCCCAGGTTGGTGTGAGATCCTGAAGGGCTCCTCCAACTGCGAAATCTACTTGCTCTTTGTCTTTTTGGCACATCCCATCATAGAAATATTGAACCAAAGCTTGCTCTGTCACTCCATGAGTAGGACAGATGTCCTGCAAATCTCTAAATCTCTGGTGATACTCACTAAGGCTCTTATTGCTTCTTTACTAGACAGAAACTAAGTTCTTCCTGGTTGCCCCTGCTTTGGTTGCATTCCAGTATTTATTCAGGAAGACTAAGGACATCTCTCCCCATGTGGTAATGGTATTGTGGGGAAGGCTATAAAACCAATTTTTTGCTGAGTCCTCAAGTGACTAGGGAAATGCTTTTAGCTTGGCTCTTTCAATGGAAACGCCAGCTGACTTCAAGGTGTCACATTGAAGATGTAAGTTTCTTAAATGGTTGTATGGATTTTCATTTGAGTGGCTGTGGAATTTGGCGAGATTGACAATGATGTTGGTTTTAATGGACCAATCATTAGGTATGAGCTAGCTGAATGCAGGAATACGTCTCCCACTTGGCTCCTCTGTTCAGCTCCCTCCTAGTCCGCTCTTGTTGATTTTCTACCATGACTGAAATCTGATTTTCTACTTGGCCTACGGCTTGGCCAAGATCGTTGTTGATACCCGAATTTTGACGTCATTTTTACTTAATTTTAGCATTTCTGTTATTTAGTTAATTTACAGTCATTTTCAGTTGATTTACTGTCGCTAGCATTTTTAAGTGTTTCGTTGCATTTTAGCATCATCGTTAGCATCGTCAGCTTTCGAAATCGCATTTGTAATTTTTTGGCACGTATTTTCATTATTATTATCATTATTATTTTTAGCCTTAAAAATCACATTTTTAATTATCCGGCAACCATTTGCTAGTCTTTTCTTCGTTTTAGGTCATCACATGAATTTTAGGATTTTTAGTTTTTAGCACATATTTTAGTATTTTTATTATTTTATTATTATTTTCGTTCGAGCTTTTATTGGACCCGAGTAAGTTCGCTCGGACAATAGCTTGACTTTGAAATGTTTTCCATCAACTAGTTGCTAGCTTTTTTTCTGCTTGCAACGGTCTACAACGTTTCGTGTAATTTTCGACGTAACGTTTTTATTTTTCCGTTCGCGCGTTTCACGCTTTTGAACGAGAAAATAAATGTGCTAAACGAAAATTTCTCGTCACTCGCTGTAGACGGTTAGACTCGTCGTATTTTTCTCTACGCGCAGGTACTGTCGGTTCGAAAAGTCTGAACGATTGCTCGAAGGACTCGGCTCGAGGCCATTTAAATAAGATAAAGGGCAAGTTGATCACAACCATTGATCTGGTCAACTCAAAAAAGTCAACCAGATCAACGGTTGGCTAATTAATCAACCATGGTGCACATGCACCATGGACGTAAACAGCAGCGGAGCAGGCCACCGAGCAGCCTGCTCCCGTCGCCTCCAAACCGTTTCCTGTCCCGTCAACCATCATCACGGCGACCCTAGCTCCGCCACCTCACTCCTGTAGACCCGCCAGCGCACGACCACGGCCACCACGCGCAGCACCGAGCTTTAAACTCCACGCGATCTGTGCCTATAAATACAAGCCTTCCTTCGACTTTCAAACGGCACCAAATTGGCAAGAAAAACTTGCTCCTTCTCCCTCTTGATTGGTTGCTCACTTAGAGCGATAAATCGTCCAGTTCAAAGTTTAGAACGCAAGCTTTCTCTCTCTAGCCATTTTTATTTTTCTTAAGCAATTTTCCTTTAATTCGTTTGGCTTTGTTTTGAAGAGATTAATTGCTTGTTTTTGTGCCATTAATTCATGTGCATGATGTAGATTAAATAAATGCTTTCAATTTTAAAAATCGTTAGCTAGATTGTGCAAATTAATTAGTTTTCGATAATTAACGATTTTGCCGTTTTTTAGAAATTAAACTCGGTAGGTTTTGTATTAAAATTTGAGCTTTGTACGGTCGAGACGCCGTCGAGGAGACGAGCGTCTCGGTATGAAGATCGCGAGAAACGGGCAAGGGAAGTCGGAGCTTGGCCGTCGGCAGTAGCGCCGGTGACCAAGGAAAAGGATGATGAACAGTGCCATGTTTCGGGACTGTTCATGTGTGTAAGGGTGATGGGCTTGGCCCATCACCGTTTAAATAATTTCCTTGGGCCAGGAACTATTCCTGGCCCATTTCAGTTTCTTTTCATTTTTCAATTGGGCCCAGCCCATTTTTAATTCTTTCCGAAACTTCGGATCACATTTTTTCGTAAAAATAATTCGTATGCTTCGTATGATTATTTTTTGCACTATCAATTGTTTAATTTTCTGTACTTATCAACTGTTTAGATTATTCGCATTTTAAATTTCCGCAATTTACTTTCGGCAATTTAAATTCAATTATTCATTTTACCGCCTACATGGTCGGTTGCATTTTAATTCTCATAAATATCAAATGCTTTAATTTTTCGCAAGCTCCTGGAAATTCTTCTGCACTATCAATTGTTTTATTTTCTGCAAATATCAATTGTTTTATTTTCTGCAAACATCACTTGTTTATTTTCTGCAAATATCAAACTGTTTATTTTCTGCAAATATCAAACTGTTTATTTTTCTGCAAATATCAAATTGTTTATTTTCTGCAAATATCAATTGTTTTATTTTTTATTTTTTTCTACAAATATCAAACTGTTTATTTCCTGCAAAATATCAATTGTTTAAATTCCGCACTTATCATGATGCTGGAAATTCTTCCGCGAATATCAACTGTTTATTTTCTGCAAATCATCAAACTGTTTTAAATTCCTTGTAAATCGACAACTACATTTAATTTTTCTACACTTATCAAAGCAGCATTTAAATTTCGTATGCGTCAAATAAATCATTTTTCGCATGCAATCAACTCAGCATTTAACTTTCGTAAGCGTCAAATAAATCATTTTTCGCATGCAATCAACTCAGCATTTAATTCTCGCATGCATTAAATAAATCATTTCTCGCATGCAATCATGTCATCATTTAAATCTCGTATGCGTAAAATCAATCATTTTTCGCATGCAATCAACTCAGCATTTAATTCTCGTATGAGTTAAATCCATCATTTCTCGCATACAATCAACTGTCATCATTTATTTTCCTGCACTTATCAAACTCAGCATTTAATTCTCGTATGCGTAAAATCCATCATTTCTCGCATACAATCAACTGTCATTTAAATTTTCGCACTCATAAAATTGCTTATTTATTTCTCGAGCTATCGCTAATACTCTCACTTTGTAGGTTTTAATTTCAAGCTTCGCTCGAAAGGCTCGAAAGTACGCCTTTCGATTCCTTTTTATTTATTCAACGCTTTTCGTAAATATCAATCGTACGCATAATATATAGAACTGCTAGAATTAAAATCAACCCACATGAACAACGTGTTTAAAGAGTTGCTTAAAATCCCATGCTCATGTGATTTTAAATTCTCGAATATATTGACTGCATGTACATGGGGACTTTCGATCCCACATCAGTTTTTCACTTCAAAATCTATCATTTAAATTTGTACTCTGTTAGCAATCCATGATAGGATCACGTAGTAATTAATCTAATCATGCATGGCCCGATGATGAAATAAGAGGGCGCTCATTCAGTCTTACAAAAAATTCAGTCCCATCACGTTACGTTCAAGAATAATCAATCGGTCTTGATAAACGGTAACCCCATCTGAAAGACGTTCAAACGGTAACCCCGTTCAACGATTAATTATTTCTGAACGTCACGATCATAAAAAGACTAAAGTGACGATTCCTCTGAGGGTCCCCCTTTCAAAATAAAAACGCATTTTATCAAACACCTTTTTAAAACACCTCTCTCATCAACCGGTAACCGTTTTCGGATGTGACTCGGGTGCCTAACACCTTCCCGAGACCATAATACGACCCCGAACTTTTGTCTGGGGTCCAGACCTCTCTTTTGTGTCTTTAATTTTTTACTTATTATATTTCCTATGCCATGACGATTAAGGTTCCCTAAACCTAGCAACCAAATTAGGGTGGCGACTTCATTGCATGTTGCGAGGTGTCTGTTTACGCCGAGCATTGTAAGGTCCCAAATTTCGTTGCACACTCGTGAATTTTTAATTTTCGTGGGGCGCGACAGTTTGGCGACTTAACTGGGGAATTTAGGGTCAGAGCCGGTTTTATCTTTTTAGAGAGGTGTTTATTTGTTTATTTATTTATTTTCTTTGATCAATTGTTGGTCTGTTCATTTATTTGCTTTATCAATTGTCATATGCATTTCATAGTGCCCTACACCCAGGGGACAATTACCAAATTAGGAGGGTAGTAGTGACGCCCTAGGACACATGTCCTGGGTAGTGTTCACCAACCCCAACTCGGATGAACCCCTATAGCCAGTCGAAAGGTTACTCGATTTCGCAAGGAATCGGGACACTGGACGACACTTTAGGGACCTTTTCATGGTATCATCCGGGAACCATTCAAGCCAGGTAGAGGTGTCGGAATCAGAGCCCCAGCACGTGCATCATGATTATACCGGTTTATCGTAGCTCTATTTTTCTTGTTGGCATATTGACGTGATTTTTTTGTTATACGAACTGCGGATTTCTCACACGCACAGTTTACTTAGCACTTAAAATTTTATTTTTGTCCCACATGACCCATTTTGCTCATTCGCTATGACAGCACCTACGTTACTTTCATTTGATATTTTCGGGGGACGAAGCTTCGACAATCAAGCTGCCCGAGGAGATCTGTTAGAACGGGGATTCGCCCCTAACGTCACCACTAAAATCAAAGTAGAGGTTGTAGACTTTGATTTAACTAGGATTCGGATGTTAAGGAATTAGCTGACTGAAGACGAGGAGACACAGTTTGAGGGTAGTTATGGAAAGCTACTGACCCTAGTGGACGAGAAAACCGATTGGGGTTGCATCCGGGCAGCTCTGAGGTTCTGGGATCCCTATTATCGTTGCTTCTCTTTTGACAAAGGAGTAGACTTAACTCCTACGCTCGAGGAGTACTCAGCTCTGATGTGCTTCACATCTCCCATATCAACCATCTACCAGAACGTCCAACTCGACTCTTTGAGTGTAAAAATAAGACTCGATAAGCTATTAGGAATCACTACTCGTGTCAAGGAGGGTGACTACTTCTGGTGTCGGTCGGATATCGAGGCACGATTTCAGCTGTCCAATGGAGCAAAACTGATGCGAATCCACGCATCCAGGTGCCTTTACCGCCAGCTGGGCCTATGACTCGAGCCAGAGCTCAAAAGCTTCAAAACCGATTGTCATCTCTCATTCACAAGGAGCTGGAGTCGGAGATGACAAGTGAGAAAGCTGCACTTAGGGAGAAGACGACGAGAGTAGTGAATCTTCTCACCTTCAGCTTGACCGATGTTGATTCTGCTAGAAACGGCACTTGACCGTTTCACCCAAACGGCACTTGCCCGTTTTGATCAAAACGGTACTTGTCCGTTTCACTTAGCCGTTGCCGATTCTAGCATCTGTCGCGCTTGCCGATTGCTATACCCGTTCCGTGTTCACACCTGTCTGCTCTTGATGATAACGGCTCCTGTCCGTTTCGCCTAGAGTTGACGCGCGTTGACTATTTTAGCAAGGCTGCGCCTTTCTATTTATTTTAGCTTAATTAATTAAATAGACACTTTAATTAATTAGTTAAGTGTTTTACTTTAGTTAATATTCCTATTTTGGAATTAGGGTTTGCTTGTAACCTATATAAGGAGCCGCTTGGCCTCCTTAGAAACTTGGCTGTTATTTGATAAATTGAGATATTCTCTTCAATCTCCGCCCCTTGTTCAAGTTGGTTGAACCTTGTTCTTCTTGAGTCCGCAATATTTAAGTCGTATACAAGTAAATCTTGGAATTGCATTATTGTGTCGTTTATCTTAGTGTGATTCTCACATTGTTGAGTCTAGTCCTAAGAATCCGATTCAAG
This sequence comes from Viola odorata, assembly GCA_963691705.1. Taxonomy (NCBI): domain Eukaryota; kingdom Viridiplantae; phylum Streptophyta; class Magnoliopsida; order Malpighiales; family Violaceae; genus Viola; species Viola odorata. Next base: position 32,515,616 of record OY829545.1, on the reverse strand, counting down.
ACCCTTGACTTGAAATCGATTAGGGCTCTTAGCACAGGTTAGCTAAGTGGTCTAAGCTCGTACTTGTTGAGTTATCTATCAGTTCTATCTATTCCGCAGGAAATCCATCTTTGAACAAAGATCACAGTTGGTGTTACGCATCCTAAGGAGCCAGGATCGTATCAGTTGGTAGCGGAGCATAAGGCGTTCAAAGATTGGTAAGTATCTTATCTTGTTTCCAGTTTTCATTGCTGGAATCGGTGTGTTCTTCAACTCCATTCAAAACCGATTTCTTTGCTGTGCTTGGTTCGTATATTTGCAATTTGTCTGTCAAGTCGAATTTGTATTTATATACATAGCTATCGAAGTCCAAATTTGGTGAGAAAGGTCTCGTTGGAAAGCTACACCTGTTAGGTTTCTGAATCAAAAACAATCAAGCGATTCAGATACCGGAATCAAAAGCTATAGTCGATTTACTAAATTGTGTTTGCTGCCAAAACCTGCACAATTTTCAGTTGTCGAAATTGAATTTATATATATAGCTACTGCAGTTTCTTTTGAGTGAATAGGAACCCGTAGGGAAAGTGTGTTTGTTGGGCTTCCGAATCAAAAAGAATCAATCGATTCGGAGTTCAGAGTAAAAAGTTCTGATCAAAACACTAAATTGTGTTTTGTTGTCAAAAAAAAAAAATAAAAAAAAAAAGACAAAACAGCAACTTCAAAAGAATCAAGAGAAGGTTGCATTAGGTCAAATACAAAAAAAAAAAAAAAAAAAACATATACATATATCAGAATTGGAGATTAACTTTATTTGAGTTGTTTCGAGTCGAATAGAGCTTTTCTTTGATTCCTTAATTTTGTCTTCTACTCCACTTGTTATTTGTTTAATTGATTGCTCTTGCGATTAATCAAATACCAAGTATCAACGATTGTTTTGAAGCTAGTTGTCCTTGAGAGTCTTCTTGGAAGCTTTTCTTGAATTCTTGAGTCTCACTGACGCTTGAACATTGCAGGATTTTGAGAAGAATTTTGTGAGATTATTAGAGTGTTTAAACACGAGAGTAAACACGTGAGGGAGCGCTAGGTTAGTGCAATTTTACGTTTTCTTTTGTGTTGTGAATTTCAGGAAAACTTATAGATGGCTCAGGAAGGAGTACAGCCCGATCTGTCGGCCATGTTGGCTAACATAACGGAACAGCTCCGAACCATGACTGAACGGCAATTACCTGCCGATGCCAGAATGGCTCGGGTGGAAGCGTTAGCCACCATAAACCCGGTCCATAGAGCAGCGGAAGATCTACATGACGGGCATATGACCGAACTGTCAGAAGAGGATGACGTCGCTCGTCGACCACAAAATGTGAATCGGCAACGTGATCTTGCCCGAGTTCCTCCCAGGCGAATTGCTAGACGTGGGCCACAAGTCCCACAGCCTGATCTGGAAGGAGAACCTGACGGGGGAGAAGGATGGATATATGCTCGGGACGGACCGAGAAGGGAGAGAAGGGATGATCGGGGCAGTAGAAGAGATCGGGACGAGGACCGATTGGATGCTAATCTCAACAGCATCAAAATGAAAATACCTCCGTTTGAGGGTACTGACGACCCTGATGCTTTCCTGACTTGGGAACGGAAAGTAGATGCTATTTTCTTATGCCACAATTATTCGGAGGGTAAGAAGGTTCAGTTAGCAGCAGTAGAATTCGGTGGGTATGCTAGTCATTGGTGGGAGCAGCTCAACCTGAAGAGAGCCGCCGTTTATGCTGGTCCGATTACTAACTGGGGTGAGATGAAACAGGCGATGAGGCAACGATTTGTCCCTGCCCACTTTCACCGTGAGCTTCATCAATGGCTTCAAACCTTGAAGCAAGGCAGCAAAGGAGTTGGTGCCTACTTTAATGAGATGGAGATTGCTTTAGCTCAAGCAAAGATTACTGAGGAACCTGAGGTAACAATGGCTCGGTTTATTGCGGGTTTGAATGCAGAGATTGCCGACGCCCTGGAGCTGACGCAATACAATACTCTTGAGGAGATGCTTCACATGGCACAAAAGATTGAGAAGCATCGAAAAGCTAAGAGTTTTTCTAAGTCTACTGGGTCGACACCTTGGAAGAAGCCGTCTTGGAATAAGGAAGACAGAACGGCTCCTACCGTTCCAAAGACCCCCGCCAGTGCCGTTATCCATTCCAAAATGGCTACTACCAAACCTTACACTCCACCTGTAGATCGGCCAGCCACTAGAGAAATTGTTTGCTTCAAATGCAACGGCCGAGGACACAAGAAATCCGAGTGTCCGAATAAGAGGGTTTTCATCATCAGGCCGAATGGAGAGGAAGAATCGGATGATGAGCAGGAGGAATCGGACCCTGAGGAAGATGGTCAGGCCGATTTGGATGATGACTGTCAGAGAGGTGAGCAGGTTCGGTTGCTTGTAATCCGACGGAACCTGAACATACAATCCACCGAAGAAGTGTGCGATGAGGAGCAACGCACCAATCTGTTCCATACCCGAGGAGTAATTGATAACAAGGGTTGCTCCATTATTATTGATAACGGAAGTTGCACGAACTGTGCCAGTGCGCTGATGGTTTATAAGCTGCAATTGCCGACGGTAAAGCATCCGAAACCGTATCGTCTATACTGGATGACAGACGATAACGGTATTAAGGTGACCAAACAGGTACTTGTTAAGTTTCGTATCGGCAAATACCAAGATGAGGTTCTCTGTGATGTTGTGCCGATGCAAGCAAGCCATATCCTTCTTGGACGACCATGGCAGTTTGATCGAGAAGCGAATCATGATGGAAAGAGAAACCTCTACAAGTTGGTTAAGGATGGCCAGAAATTCACCTTGGCACCGTTAACACAAGCTGAAGTGTTTGAGGATCAGCAATGGCTTGCTAAGTCACATGCTGAATATGAAATTGCAAAACAGCTTGCGAGAGAAAAAGAAGGTTTGAGTGTGAAAAATAAAGAGGGAAACACCGAGTGTGTGAGCCTCAAACATTCGCATGAAAACAGCAAGCATGCAGAGGGAGAGTGTAAACATTCGCACGAAAAGAGTAAGCATGCTGAGAGTGGCATTGAGAGAAAAGGGGAGGTCAATAAAAAGAAATTGAGCGTATATGCCAAGGGAAGCGATGTGAGGAGAGCACTGATTTCTCATAACAACTGTTTTGACGCAAGCCGTCCTCTTCTCCTAATCCGTTTTCGCTCTTATTGTTTAACCTCCACTGGAACGGAACGGCCACATACCGTTCCGATTCATATTTCTTCTCTCTTACAGGAATTTGATGACGTACTGCCCGAAGAGATGCCGCCTGGCTTGCCTCCACTCCGTGGCATAGAACATCAGATCGACTTTGTTCCTGGATCGGCAATTCCACATCGGCCAGCTTACCGATCCAATCCAGAGGAGACCAAGGAACTGCAACGGCAAGTGGACGATTTGCTTGCGCGTGGGTATGTTCGGGAGAGCATGTCGCCATGTGCCGTTCCAGTCATTCTAGTTCCAAAGAAGGATGGATCTTGGCGCATGTGTGTTGATTGTCGAGCAGTCAACAAAATCACTGTAAAGTATCGTCATCCCATCCCTCGATTGGATGATATGTTAGATGAATTAAGTGGTAGTAGAGTATTTTCTAAAATTGATTTAATGAGTGGCTACCACCAAATTCGCATGAAAGAAGGGGATGAATGGAAAACTGCTTTTAAAACTAAGTATGGTTTATATGAATGGATGGTTATGCCGTTTGGCTTGACTAATGCTCCTAGCACCTTTATGAGGTTAATGAACCATGTACTTCGGCACTTAATTGGCAAATTTGTTGTAGTTTATTTTGATGATATCCTAATCTATAGCAAAACATTTGATGAGCATGTTTTCCATCTTAGGGAAGTTTTTCTAACACTTCGTAAGCAGAAATTATATGCTAAACCTAGTAAGTGTTCCTTTGCAATGGAACAAGTTGGTTTTCTTGGTTTCATTGTGAGCGCAGATGGCGTTAAAGTGGATGAAGAGAAGATCCGTGCGATTCGGGAATGGCCAACGCCGAAGGCCGTTACCGATGTGAGATCGTTCCATGGATTGGCGAGCTTCTATCGGCGTTTTGTAAAGGATTTTAGCACCATTGCTGTGCCGTTGAATGATTTAACTAAAAAGAATGTTACTTTCAGGTGGGAACAACAGCAGGAGGAGGCGTTTGATACCCTCAAGGAACGGCTATGTGCCGCTCCCGTGCTAGCTTTACCCGATTTCAATAAAGCGTTTGAGATAGAGTGTGACGCCAGCGGCTTAGGCATCGGTGCCGTTCTGATGCAGGAGAAACGGCCGATTGCCTTCTTCAGTGAGAAACTCAAGGATGCTCAACTCCGATATCCGACCTATGACAAGGAGTTCTATGCCCTTGTCCGAGCATTGGAGACATGGCAACACTACCTGATGCCGCGAGAGTTCATCATCCACACGGACCATTTGAGCTTGAAGTACCTCAAAGGACAAGGGAAGCTCAATCGGCGACATGCCGTTTGGATGGAGTTTATTGAGGCTTTCCCTTATCACATTCAGTACAAGCAAGGTAAAGAGAATGTTGTTGCTGATGCGTTGTCACGCAGGTATGCATTAATTACTTCTCTTAATGCCAAGTTGCTTGGGTTTTCACATATTATAGAACTCTATGCTGCCGATTCTGATTTTGGTGATATCTATATGCATGGCGTTTCTATTTCTGGTTCTAAATTTTTTAAGCAAGAGGGATATTTATTCAAGGGAAAACAATTGTGCATCCCTCATTGTTCTCTTCGTGAATTACTTGTGCATGAAGCCCATAGTGGTGGTCTGACGGGTCACTTTGGCGTGACTAAAACTTTAGATGTCTTGCATGATCATTTTTATTGGCCTCACATGAAACGCGATGTAGTCCGCATAATTGCTAGGTGTTTGACTTGTCGTAGAGCCAAATCTAAATCTGCTGGTCATGGCGAATACATGCCGTTACCTGTTCCTTCTCATCCTTGGACCGATCTGTCCATGGATTTTGTTGTGGGGCTGCCTCGGTCTAAGAATGGAAAGGATAGTGTCTTTGTTGTGGTGGACAGATTTTCGAAGATGTCCCACTTTATTGCCTGTTCGACTACTTGTGATGCTACTCAGATTGCTGATTTATTCTTTCGTGAAGTAGTCCGTTTGCATGGTGTTCCTTTAACTATTGTGAGTGATAGGGATACTAAGTTTCTTAGTCATTTTTGGCGTGTCTTGTGGAAGAAGCTTGGTACTAAATTGTTGTATTCTACTTCTTATCACCCACAAACGGATGGTCAGACAGAGGTTGTGAATCGTACTCTTGGTTCACTTTTACGCACGTTAGTTCGCAAGCATGTTTCTACTTGGGTTGATCATTTACCGTTTATTGAATTTGCTTACAACCGTGCTGTTCATTCAACTACTCATTACTCAACGTTTGAACTTGTGTATGGATTTAATCCTAGAACTGTTTTGGATTTGACTCCTTTACCTCTGAGTGATGTTGTAAGTTTAGATGGTGCACAGAAGGCTGATTTTGTCAAGCAATTACATGCTACGGCAAAACAGAATATTGAGCGAATGAATGAGAAGCTTATGCAGAAACGGAACGATGGCCGAAGGCTAGTGACGTTCCAGGTGGGCGATTGGGTCTGGTTGCAGATGCGCAAGGAGCATTTTCCTGACCAACGCCGCGGCAAGCTATCTCCTAGAGGAGACGGACCGTTCCAGATTGTTGAGAAGATCAACAACAACGCCTATAAACTGGCGTTGCCGAGTGAGTACGGTGCCGTTAGCTCTACTTTCAATGTTTCTTACTTAGTTTTGTTTGATACAGATGACGAATATGGACTTGCTGCTGATGCCGATTCGGATTCGAGGGCGAATCCTTCCGAAGGGGGAGGGAATGATGCGAATCCACGCATCCAGGTGCCTTTACCGCCAGCTGGGCCTATGACTCGAGCCAGAGCTCAAAAGCTTCAAAACCGATTGTCATCTCTCATTCACAAGGAGCTGGAGTCGGAGATGACAAGTGAGAAAGCTGCACTTAGGAAGAAGACGACGAGAGTAGTGAATCTTCTCACCTTCAGCTTGACCGATGTTGATTCTGCTAGAAACGGCACTTGACCGTTTCACCCAAACGGCACTTGCCCGTTTTGATCAAAACGGTACTTGTCCGTTTCACTTAGCCGTTGCCGATTCTAGCATCTGTCGCGCTTGCCGATTGCTATACCCGTTCCGTGTTCACACCTGTCTGCTCTTGATGATAACGGCTCCTGTCCGTTTCGCCTAGAGTTGACGTGCGTTGACTATTTTAGCAAGGCTGCGCCTTTCTATTTATTTTAGCTTAATTAATTAAATAGACACTTTAATTAATTAGTTAAGTGTTTTACTTTAGTTAATATTCCTATTTTGGAATTAGGGTTTGCTTGTAACCTATATAAGGAGCCGCTTGGCCTCCTTAGAAACTTGGCTGTTATTTGATAAATTGAGATATTCTCTTCAATCTCCGCCCCTTGTTCAAGTTGGTTGAACCTTGTTCTTCTTGAGTCCGCAATACTTAAGTCGTATACAAGTAAATCTTGGAATTGCATTATTGTGTCGTTTATCTTAGTGTGATTCTCACATTGTTGAGTCTAGTCCTAAGAATCCGATTCAAGACCCTTGACTTGAAATCGATTAGGGCTCTTAGCACAGGTTAGCTAAGTTGTCTAAGCTCGTACTTGTTGAGTTATCTATCAGTTCTATCTATTCCGCAGGAAATCCATCTTTGAACAAAGATCACAGTTGGTGTTACGCATCCTAAGGAGCCAGGATCGTATCAAAAACGCTTAAGGATTCTGGCCTTCGCCATTGTAGGATTCGTCCTTTTTTCGAGGATGAGAAACGCCATCGACGTTTCAGCAGCCAACATCTTTTACGAGATAGAGGTAAATGCCATCAATCCTACAACAACCATCTTGGCCGAGACCTTTCGCTCCTTGGACTCTTACCGAAGAAAAGGGAAAGGGAGACTTACCTGCTGCACCCAGTTGCTGACAGTATGGTTGGTCAGCCACTTCAAACAGATTCGCGAAGCGCACCGGATGATGTTACATCTCGGAGGAAGTGGAAAAGTAACGACAAGCCAAAGGGAAAAACCCTGTGATCCGCGAAGAGAAGATAGAGGAGACGCAAGGTTTGAGCAAACCCATAACCGAGGATGAGACAACCGAGTTCCTCAAAATCATGAAACAGAGCGAGTTCAGCATCATCGAATAGCTAAAGAAAACCCCAGCTCGCATTTCCATCATGGAGTTGATCCTTACATCAGAGTCACATCGCCAAGCTCTCTTAAAGGTCCTGAAGCAAGCCTTTGTGACTAAGGATATCACTACAGAAGGGGTGGAAAACCTTGTCGGAAGGATCCAGGCCCTAAGCAGCATTTCCTTCTCTGAAGGAGAGATTGACCCCTCGGGAAGAGATCACAACAAGGCCCTATACATCACAGTAGAATGTAAGGGACACATCATAGCAAAGGCCCTAATCGACAATGGGTCCGCGCTGAATGTCATGCCCAGGCATGTCCTCGAACAACTACCGGTCGATGTCTCTCACATGAAACCTAGCGGAATGATGGCTAGGGCTTTCGATGGTACCACTCGAGAGATCATCGGGAACTTTGAATTAGACATGGTCATCGGGCCCCACACTTTCGCCTTGACATTCCAGATCATGGAAATCCAGCCCGCGTACAGCATGCTTCTAGGACGGCCTTAAATCCATTCGGCAGGAGTCGTCCCCTCTTCCCTGCATCAGTGCCTCAAGTACGTCAAGGAAAATGCCCTTGTCACGATAAAGGCAGAAGAAGCCTTGATCTTGGCCATGCATGCATCCGTGCCTTACATCGAAACTGTTGAAACCTTGGAGAGTTCTTTCCAAGCCTTCGAAATCGTCAATACGGATGTAATCGAGGAAGGATCCCCCATTTGCGAAGCCTCAAAATCTGAGATAGCTGAAACAACCACTAAGTCAATACTAGAGGGAAGTTTCCAATTGGGAAAACGGCTCGGGGCCGAGTTACAAGGATCAAAAGGCTGGGCACCTCCGAAGAGCTTCGGAGACCACTTTGGGTTAGGGTACCAACCCAGCAAGGCCGATTTTGCCAGGATTGCCTAAGAAAAGAAAGAAAAGCAGCTGGCTAAGCTATTTGGACGTTCTGCGCCAGAGGGAAAAATGCCAATCCCCCATATCAGAACCACATTCCCCTTCGCAGCCGAAACCATCAATGAAAGTCCGGTCAGGGTATCAGACCTCCGTATCTGCACTCTGGGAGAAGAGGAATCGTCACCTGGTTCAGTCATTTTCGTTAAGAAGTTAGGGGAGCCTGTGTGCAACTGGACCATCACCATGCTTCCGGATGTCTCTCCGTAATTACTCCTTTTAGAAAAATATCTGCTTGCACGTTTTCTCACGAAAACATTTTTGTAGGAACTCACGTTCCCCTTTTGTTAAAAATCAAATATGTATGCAATTTTCATTTTACGCATCTCTTCTTTTCGCATTTTAATTTCAGGATGAATGTTAAACCGGATTGTCTTGATAAAACCTATGTCTTTAGTGGCAAAGAAATCATCGCTACGATCGAAGACAAAGCCAAAATCTCCGACGAATTGGCCCGTTTGCTAGAATGTTCAAAAAAGGAAATAACCCCTCATCGGGAGGAATTGGATGAAGTAAATTTGGGGGCAAGCAATGAGAGTCAGAAGTGGGTCAAGATCGGAACTACCTTGGATACGACTCAGAGGGAAAGTTTGATCTCCCTCCTCAAAGACTAATCGGACGTATTCGCATGGTCGTACGCCGATATGCCAGGTCTTGATCCCAGGATAGGTGAGCATCGCATCCCATTGAAACCTGAGCTTAAACCTGTCAAACAAAAGCTTGAAGAAAATCATCCAAAAAATGGTAGTCACTCACAAAGACTGGGATGACATGCTTCCCTTCGCGCTGCATGCTTACCGGATAGCAACCCGTACATCCACAGGGGCAACTCCCTACTCATTAGTTTACGGCATGGAAGCCGTGATTCCCCTCGAGGTAGAAATCCCTTCTCTCAGAATCCTGGTAGAGTTTGAAGTAGAAGAGTCAGATTGGGCAAGAGTGAGGTACGAGCAGCTGAACCTCCTTCCCGAAAAGTGTTTGGCCGCTATCTGCCATGCACAATTATATCAGCAAAGAATGGCCAACGCTTATAATAAGAAAGTGCGGCCTCGCAAGTTTTGAGGCTGGGGATTTAGTGCTGAAGAAGATTCTCCCTCACCAGGAGGCTAGTCAAGGAAAATGGGCCCCAAGGTACGAGGGGCCGTATCTAGTCAAAAGTGCATTCTCAGGGGGTGCCCTAATGCTAACCAACATGGATGGAGACGATCTCCTAAGACCGGTAAACGCCGATGCAGTCAAGATATACTTCGCCTGAAGCGTCACAAACTGAGTGTTCGGCCAGACCAAGGACATAGGGTTTTATCATGACAATCTATCACAAACATTTGTCCTGAAATGAATAAAACAAGTTTTTTTTCAGGAGATGCTTATTGTTTTAAAATTTGTTGTCCCCTTTTTCTTAAAACTTGTGCGATGACAAAAGGAGGCATGGCATAGATGGCTTCCCAGGAGTAGCTCGGGACGTAAGACGTGTCACTTAGACTAACGCCACTAATTAATCTTAAGTTTTGCAGGGACGTAAGGTCTCACGCCTCAGCTCGTCATCACGATAGAACCAGGGATTTCCGCTCGTAGCAGCTCTTGAATTGCCGCGGCAGGCCGCCTTCAAGAGCGAATCAGGAAAGATTTTAAGACAAACCATCACCATCTAAAGCGAAATTTCTTTTCCTCACAGTGCTACCAGTACAACCGGCATCGCAAACAATCGGTCTCAAAGGACTAAATGTTGGACCAAAGTCACAAAGCCCATCCTACGCCGGCCGAGCTGTCGGAACATTAGCAACATCGGCTCCCATCTCCGTTCACCTATTCGGAGGAGCTCATCACCAAAACGCCATGGTGTCCCAGCACACCCTTACAGGCAACAACTCCTGGAAAAAGCACGACAAAAAGCCATCCTCCTAGGACCACCATCAACATACTCAATGCGGTCTTGTTCAGGAAGTTTCCTAACATCCGCACCATGATCAACACGGTGAAGATCAACCCGTTAGTTGAGGGACAGCTAGGCTGCAAGCATCACCCAAGCCGAAGTAGAAGCTGCGGCAAAGCATCTAAAGGCAAAGCCATCATCAACCAACATCCGATGCCAGTCACGCTGCAGTGACCCATGGATGGCCCGTCTAAAAGGGAGAGCTTAAAACTTATCAATCACATTACTTTTGCTAAAGAAGTTACCTTGCATTTACTCCTCATTAGTTCTCGCCATATCTTTTTCAAGGACCGGGTCACCCCCATTCGTTGCCTGCAGAAGAACGGTAAGCATACGTCCTTGCAGCCTCGCTGTACATCACGGGGACAGAGGGTTTTCCCCTTTATCCCCGAGCAATCACGAAGCCAATCAACGAAGATCCAGCAGGACCGGCAAGCAAATAAACCGAATGCGGATCTCGTCCTCGCTACGGCTCGGATCATAAGCATTTTCATGCATTGCATAGGTCGGGAATGTCCAATCCCTCTGTTAAATCAAGCATCCATCTAAATTACATGCCATGCATGATATTACTTGTTTGCTCTTATATTCGCGGTTTGCTCCAACGTAAGCAGTCATAGACAAATCCCGGTAAGCATTTTCGAGCCATCGCGCCTTATCCTTCGTGAGTGTAAGAGCTTGACTAGGTACTAGTTGAGTTCGCATAATATCCAGGGTACATGCACAATTAGACATGGGATAGCTATAAAATGACGTGGGACTTTTACGATCTTCTTCATTTTTCATTTTCTTCCCTCTTTCCACCATATGCCATCATTCCTACCAAAACCTTCGCTATCACTCATACCACGGGAGCCAAGGAGCAGTCTCAGCTAAGACTGCCAACCGGAAATGAAAGCACACCAAGTTCAAGCTCACGACGAAGGAGACAGAAAAGGTCGCCGAAAGATCGCTAGGAGCCATCACCGAAGAAAGACCAAAACCACAAAGAGGAAAGCTGAGGCTTTAAGCCTAAACGGGAAGAGATCAAGACAAAGGTTGTGCTTGCCCTACTCTTTTGCATTTCAAATCAAATCAAAAAGGGGGGGAATAGAGAAAAAGAAAAGAGAGGGAAAAAAAAAGGTAAAAAAAAAAAAAGAGAGAAAAAAAAGAAGAGAGGAAAAAAAGAAAAAAAGAAAAGGAGAGGGGAAAAAGGGAAAAGAAAAGAAAAGAAAGAACATGCTCAGAGACCTTCAAAGAATACAAACAATCGAAGAGCCGAAGCAAGCACAGCCCGGGGACAACTCAATTCGAGAAATCTCGAAGAAAAATTTCCCCAGTGAACTAGAGCAATAGAGGCCCAAAGCCAACTCGAGGAATCTCAAAGCAAGCATCCCTAGTAAGGACACGAGAAGAAAAGGGCCCAAGGCCAACTCAAGTAGCAAGTCGCAAAAAGAACAGCGACGGCACTCCCTAGTGAAGACTCGAGCAAAGGGCCCCTGGCCGACCGGAAAGCAGCCACAACAAGGATCCAAGAGCTCATGCACTCTGTCAAGAAAGCATCCCCAGCAAAAGGCGAAGGAACTCGCGCACCGTGCCCTCATCAGGGCCAATCAACAAAGCATCACTCATCAGAAAACCTTTCGACTCATCAACAAAGCAATCTTTTCCCAAAACAAGCTCCTTTCCGGACATTTCATGTCCCTTCATTCTTTTCCGTAAAAGTCCCATCAATTATTAGAACGCCTATGCATGTGCATCTTCATTTGAAGTCTATTCACTCGGATTGACATTGCGAATTGAAAATTATGTATCATGTTAGTTGCATCTTTATGAGTGTAAAACACTTAGCCTTGTTTCAGAGCGTGAGTGCAAACACTAATATCAGGTGAGGATTGCTTACGGCTGCAAATCGTGGGAAAGTCTTGTCCTTGGGGTCGTTACCTCCTAAGCAGGACGCAGACGCATTCTAGGTTCGTATCAAGGCCATCAGCATTAGTATTTCTTCTCCTCCCAGAGTGACATCATAGTTTAGTTTTCAGCATAGCATTTCTTCTCCTCCCAGAGTGACATCATAGTTTAGTTTTCAGCATTAGCATTTCTTCTCCTCCCAGAGTGACATCATAGTTTAATTCTCAGCATTATCATTCTTCTCCTCCTAGAGTGACATCATAGTCTAGTTTTCATCATTAGCATTTTTCTCCTCCGAGAGTGACCTTAGTTTAGTTTCCGCATTTCACGTCTTCTCCTAAGGGAATTGACGTTGTTTACGTTTCTGTACTGTATTTCCCCCTCCCAGAGTGACCTTAGTTTAGTTTCCGCATTTCACGTCTTCTCCTACGAGAATTGACGTTGTTTACGTTTCTGTAGTGTATTTCCTCCTCCCAGAGTGACAACATGCATTTTTCTCCTCCCAGAGTGACATCATTAGCATTTTTCTCCTCCCAGAGTGACCTTAGTTTAGTTTCCACATTTCACGTCTTCTCCTACGGGAATTGACGTTGTTTACATTTCTGTACTGTATTTCCTCCTCCTAGAGTGACAGCATGCATTTTCCTCCTCCCAGAGTGACATCATTAGCATTTTTCTCCTCCCAGAGTGACCTTAGTTTAGTTTCCTTATTTCACGTCTTCTCCTACGGGAATTGACGTTGTTTACATTTCTGTACTGCATTTCCTCCTCCCAGAGTGACATCATCATGTATTTTTCTCCTCCTAGAATGACATCATCATGCATTTCCTCCTCCCAGAGTGACATCATTTGCATTTTCCTCCTCCTAGAGTGACATCATTAGGACAAATCATTCGTACTTCTGCGAATCCCGCATTGTCCTCCCGAAACAACGTCAGTCACATGTCAAGCGATTATCCCCCCAGTGGAGCCGTCATTTACGTTTTCATAAAATTACCTTTCATTCCTGTCAAAGTAGTTGTCATTTACATTTTCTGCAACTTATGTTTCTCTCGATATCCGAATAGATCTAAGTTTATATCTTTGCAGGATATCCGATCGAATCTATCTCCTCCTAGAGTGACCTCAACAAACCTATCTCCTCCCAGAGTGACATCAACGATTACCTCCTCCCAGAGTGACATCAACGGATTACCTCCTCCCAGAGTGACATCAAAAGCATACGTCCTCCCAGAGTGACATCGACGAACCTACCTCCTCCCAGAGTGACATCGACGAACCAACCTCCTCCTAGAGTGACATCAACGGATTACCTCCTCCCAGAGTGACACAAAAAATATACCTCCTCCTAGAGTGACGTCCACGAATAAAATCATCGATTTTATAGACGCATTTTTAATCCCCAGTGACTGCATCAATTTCCTCATCACCAAATAACACCATCAAAAGCATACCTCCTCCCAGAGTGACATCAACTTACCTCCTCCCAGAGCGACATCAATCACCTCCTCCTAGAGTGACATCAACTTACCTCCTCCCAGAACGACATCAATCAACTACCTCCTCCTAGAGCGACATCATCACTGTAAGCTTGAGGTAAGACCTGCTGTGTCACCAAAATTTGGATATGTAGGGGCAACCGTCTTTACTGCTTATCAAATCCTTCGATAAGACAGTAAAGAGGGGGCAACTGTTGATACCCGAATTTTGACGCCATTTTTACTTAATTTTAGCATTTCTGTTATTTAGTTAATTTACAGTCATTTTCAGTTGATTTACTGTCGCTAGCATTTTTAAGAGTTTCATTGCATTTTAGAATCATCGTTAGCATCGTCAGCTTTTGAAATCGCATTTGTAATTTTTCGGCACGTATTTTCATTATTATTATCATTATTATTTTTAGCCTTAAAAATCACATTTTTAATTATCCGTTAGTCTTTTACTAGTTATTTCTTCGTTTTAGGTCATCACACAAATTTTAGAAATTTTAATATTTTATCACATATTTTAGCATTTTTATTTTTTATTATTATTTTTGTTCGAGCTTTTTTTGGACCGAGTAAGTTCGCTCGAACAATAGCTTGACTTTGAAATGTTTTCCATCAACTAGTTGCTAGCTTTTTTTCTGCTCGCAACGGTCTACAGCGTTTCGTGTAATTTTCGACGTAACGCTTTTATTTTTCCGTTCGCGCGTTTCACGCTTTTGAACGAGAAAATAAATGCGCTAAACGAAAAATTCTAGTCACTCGCTGTAGACGGTTAAACCCGTCGTATTTTTCTCTACGCGCAGGTACTGTCGGTTTGAAAAGTCTGAACGATTGCTCACAGGACTCGGCTCGAGGCCATTTAAATAAGATAAAGGGCAAGTTGATCACAACTGTTGATCTGGTCAACTCAAAAAAGTCAACCAGATCAACGGTTGGCTAATTAATCAACCATGGTGCACATGCACCATGGACGTAAACAGCAGCGGAGCAGGCCACAGAGCAGCCTGCTCCCGTCGCCTCCAAACTGTTTCCTGTCCCGTCAACCATCATCACGGCAACCCTAGCTCCGCCACCTCACTCCCGTAGACCCGCCAGCGCACGACCACGGCCACCACGCGCAACACCGAGCTTCAAACGCCTCGCGATCTGTGCCTATAAGTACAAGCCTTCCTTCAACTTTCAAACGGCACCAAATTGGCAATAAAAACTTGCTCCTTCTCCCTCTTGATTGGTTGCTCACTTAGAGCGATAAATCGTCCAGTTCAAAGTTTAGAACGTAAGCTTTCTCTCTCTAGCCATTTTCGTTTTTCTTAAGCATTTTTTCTTTAATTCGTTTGGCTTTGTTTTGAAGAGATTAATTGCTTGTTTTTGTGCCATTAATTCATGTGCATGATGTAGATTAAATAAATGCTTTCAATTTTAAAAATCGTTAATTAGTTTTCGATAATTAACGGTTTTGCCATTTTTTAGAAATTAAACTCGGTAGGCTTTGTATTAAAATTCGAGCTTCGTACGGTCAAGACGTCGTCGAGGAGACGAGCGTCTCGGTACGACGATCGCGAGAAACGGGCAAGGGAAGTCGGAGCTTGGCCGCCGGCAGTAGTGCCGGCGACCAAGGAAAAGGATGATGAACAGTGCCATGTTTCGGCACTGTTCACGTGTGTAACCCATCACCGTTTAAATAATTTCCTTGGGTCAGGAACTATTCCTGGCCCATTTCAGTTTCTTTTCATTTTTCAATTGGGCCCAGCCCATTTTTAATTCTTTCCGAAACTTCGGATCACGCTTTTTTGTAAAAATAATTCGTATGCTTCGTATGATTATTTTTCGCACTATCAACTATTTAATTTTCTATACTTATCAACTGTTTAAATTATTCGCATTTTAAATTTCCGCAATTTACTTTCCGCAATTTAAATTCAATTATTCATTTTACCGCCTACATGGTCGGTCGTATTTTAATTCTCGTAAATATCGATTGCTTTAATTTTTCGCAAGCTACTGGAAATTCTTTCGCAATATCAATTGTTTTATTTTCTGCAAATATCAATTGTTTTATTTTCTGCAAATATCAATTGCTTTATTTTCCGCAATATCAACTGTTTTACTTTCTGCAAATATCACCTGCTTTAATTTTTTCGCAAACTGCTGGAAATCTTTCCGCAAATATCCAACTGTTTATTTTCTGCAAATATCAATTGTTTTAATTTCTGCAAATATCAACTACTTTAATTTTTCGCAAACTGCTGGAAATTCTTCCGTAATATCAACTGTTTTATTTTCTGCAAATATCAATTGTTTTATTTTTTGCAAACATCACTTGTTTATTTTCTGCAAATATCAAACTGTTTATTTTCTGCAAATATCAATTGTTTTATTTTTTATTTTTTTTCTGCAAATATCAAACTATTTATTTCCTGCAAAATATCAATTGTTTTAAATTCCGCACTTATCATGCTGCTGGAAATTCTTCCGCAAATATCAACTGTTTATTTTCTGCAAATCATCAAACTGTTTTAAATTCCTTGTAAATCGTCAACTACATTTAATTTTTCTACACTTATCAAAACACCATTTAAATTTCGTATGCGTCAAATAAATCATTTTTCGCATGCAATCAAGTCAGCATTTAACTTTCGTATGCGTCAAATAAATCATTTTTCGCATGCAATCAACTCAGCATTTAATTCTCGCATGCATTAAATAAATCATTTCTCTCATGCAATCATGTCATCATTTAAATCTCGTATGCGTAAAATCAATCATTTTTCGCATGCAATCAACTCAGCATTTAATTCTCGTATGCGTTAAATCCATCATTTCTCGCATACAATCAACTGTCATCATTTATTTCCCTGCACTTATCAAACTCAGCATTTAATTCTCGTATGCGTAAAATCCATCATTTCTCGCATACAATCAACTGTCATTTAAATTTTCACACTCATAAAATCGCTTATTTATTTCTCGAGCTATCACTAATATTCTCACTTTGTAGGTTTTAATTTCAAGCTTCGCTCAAAAGTACGCCTTTCGATTCCTTTTTATTTATTCAACGCTTTTCGTAAATATCAATCGTACGCATAATATATAAAACTGCTAGAATTAAAATCAACCCACATGAACAACGTGTTTAAAGAGTTGCTTAAAATGCCATGCTCATGTGATTTTAAATTCTCGAATATATTGACTGCATGTACATGGGGACTTTCGATCCCACATCAGTTTTTCACTTCAAAATCTATCATTTAAATTTGTACTCTGTTAGCAATCCATGATAGGATCGCGTAGTAATTAATCTAATCATGCATGACCCGATGATGAAATAAGAGGGCGCTCATTCAGTCTTACAGAAAATTCAGTCCCATCACGTTACGTTCAAGAATAATTAATCGGTCTTGATAAACGGTAACCCTGTCCGAAAGACGTTCAAATGGTAACCCCATTCAACGATTAATTATTTCTGAATGTCACGATCATAAAAAGACTAAAGTGACGATTCCTCTGAGGGTCCCCCTTTCAAAATAAAAACGCATTTTATCAAACACCTTTTTAAAACACCTCTCTCATCAACCGGTAACCGTTTTTGGATGTGACTCGGGTGCCTAACACCTTCCCGAGACCATAATACGACCCCGAACCTTTGTCTGGGGTCCAGACCCCTATTTTGTGCCTTTAGTTTTTTACTTATTATATTTCCTATGCCATGACGATTAAGGTTCCCTAAACCTAGCAACCAAATTAGGGTGGCGACTTCATTGCATGTTGCGAGGCGTCTGTTTACGCCGAGCATTGTAAGGTCCCAAATTTCGTTGCACACTCGTGAATTTTTATTTTTCGTGGGGCGCGACAATCGTTATTTGAGTTAAAATCTATTTGTGAACTAGAAACTTCTAATACACTCTCCTCTTGGAACTTCCTCTTAGCTTTCTTCCTGGTATGTGTCTTGATCCTCATGAGCTCTAGATTGTATGGAAGTAATTCTTCTTTTGAGGATCTGGTCATCAACTGCAAAAACAAAAATAAAAACAAAAACAAAAATTACAAAACACCGTTAGAAGTCCCCGACAACGGCGCCAAAATTTGATTGTCTGTCGAGAGCATAAAAAATAGTTGTAATAATGAATATAAAAATGCGGTAAAATACAACTTATCACTGTCTGCAATGGACTTGCTGATGGTAGTAAGAGGATTGTCCAAAGAGACCTCTAAGGAAATGTAGTTTTTGGTTGAGTTCCTCGTCACTGGGATTGATTGGTTGGTTCTCAAACTAAGACAAAATGAATAACAATTAAGAAATTAAAATAATCTTGGTAAAGAGCTTGGCCAAGATAAAATATTCTAGTGAGAAAATTCAAGTAGTGGAAAACTCTTAGTAAGGGCAATTTGAGAGCTCTAGTTCTTATGCTTCGATCACTTATTCAAGGGTATTTATCTCTATATCCATAGTACTGCTATAAAGTGCAAGGACTCCTGTACACTTCTGCTTCCCTCCTCTTCTAATTACTTAGCGGCTGCTCCCAATCTTGGTAATCCTAACCAAAGAACACCTTGCTGGTTAAAAGATTTATTCTTTTGGCTACTGTCTTGAATGGTTGTTCACTTCCTCAATAGTTCAGGGGAAGACAACACCTAGCCCAAGCTACCTCCCAATGGAGGCCCTAGGTTGTCAATCTGGTCTGGCCTATATCATTTATTTCCTACTAGCCTTCGCGAGACTAGTTGTCTACTTGGCCTATCCGGTTTTGCTCGTCCCCTTCTAGGCTGACTGCAACTCTTCTCTACTAAAATCTAAGAGTGATCAAGTCTTAATTCTAGCAACTAAGCGGTTTGTTAAATCAGGAAATAAGATGATTACGGATGGAGATATTATGATGAATGTTTAGATCTCACGAAGCAAAAGAACATGGCTCATCAGTCCTTACCAAGAATCGGTGTTTAGCCATACTCATGGGAGAAAGAAGAAAATCTGATTGTATAAAAGAAATTAATTTTGTAAATTCCCAACTGGAAAAATACAGAGCAGATGGAAATTGTCTAAGTGAAAGAGAAGAGAGTCAAGAGTCCCCTTCTACCAAGGCTTCTAACAGCTTTTAAATCAGTTGTCTCCTAATCTGACTCTATCTGTTTCAAAGTTCAAAAAGATAATGATAAGGAAAATAAATACAAAACTCAAAAAAAGATTGTTTATTGAAGAAATAAAATATTGTTCCAATGAGGGAGATCCAGTTAAGGATTCTTGTTGATATTCTTCAATGCAGCAGATCCTTCAAATCCTATTTTTGTGTTGCAACTGCCACCTCACATCCTTATCTTTGCCTAGAGTCTGCCGCTGCAGTCCGTCTCAGCTGTCTTGGCCAAGCCTACGACCAAGACAGTTTTAAATGTCTGATTTGTGCTCCGTATGTGATATTCTCCATTTTATCAGCCTCTAAATAATTTCTGCAAAAGTAGGGAGAATCCATAGAAATCAATAGCTTTACTGCCCAAATTAGAAGAATTTAGATAGTAAAAATATGAGAAATAAATGCTCAATCACCATCCCATAGGGTTTTGTCCCTCTTCTCTCTTTCTCGACTTGCCCATGACATTGTCCGATTTGTCTAATAGTTAGCTCATCTTATACACGTATCATCTTAACCAAGAAGGACTATAGAGAAAATTTCTCTAAGTCTTGGTCAAGACTAAAGGCAATTAGTGTTGACCAGTGGGCCAAGACATGAAGATACCAAAGGAAAAGTGAAGTGCACCTTTGGACAAGTTCAAATTTCTAGATAGATTTTATCCTCTTTTCGAATGTAATCCTAAAGGATCATATACAATATGTATTTTTTGAATTTAAGATATTTATACTTTTAAAGATAAACAAGGGAAAAAAAAGAATACTTAATCTTTTCTAGTATTGTCTAGAAAAGAACCTTTTCCTTTCTCTCTTAGGTAGCGTTTGGTTGGCGGAATCAGGGAGGAAAGTAACTCGGGAATCTGAGATTCTGAGCTTTATTGCGTTTGGTTGCGACAAGGAATCACTCTCCCTGGAATCCAACTTTCCTTGACTGCCTTGACTTTCCCAAAAATGGAGGAAAGTGATTCCTTGGCTAGGGTGTGGGGAGAGTGATTCCCCTCTACAGGGAAAGAATTTTTTTTTGTTAAATGACATATTTATCCAAAACTAATTATAAAAAAATTAACCTAATAAAGCATCTTCTTCCTTCTCTATTTTCTAAAACTTCGCCAAATTATATTAATTACACAAAAATTATATTAATTACACAAAAATTATAATTAATTACATAAAAATTATAATAAATACATCAAAATTATATTAATTACATCAAAATTATAATAATTACATCAAATTATAATAATCACATAAAAAATACATAGTAATGATGTAAATAATAATATGTAGAAGAAAATACGATTAGAAACAGGAATAAATCATCCAAGAAATCCATATCCTAGATTTGTCTATTGTTGCAATTATGTTTTTTTTGCATTGCTAGAACAATATGTGTCATACTTTGCTATAATTTTCAAAGACTCTAATACGAAGATTATGTCATTTGTCATGTTCTTTAACCTGCAAAAAACCATAGTCATAAAACAAACTCATTTGATATTTTAATTATTGAAAGATAGATAATTAAATAGAGAGAAAGTCTAACGTGTTTAGAGGAAACTGTGTAACACAATATATATAGAAAAAAATAACTATATAACAAAAAATACCTAACAAAAGGATAAAATAGTCTTTTTTTTTACTTTCCTTGAGGATTCCCAAGTACAAAACAAACACAATAATGTTACTTTTCCGGGAATCTTAAATCTCAACCAAACACAAAAAATTGACATTCCCCTCAATCACTCTCCCAGGTATCACTTTCCCGGGAGAGTGATTTCAAGGAGGAAAGTAGCATTCCGTGAACCAAACGCTACCTTAACTTCGTTTGTCTTTTTCCTTAAAATAAGGGTTTTTAATTTATGCAATTTAATTTTAAGTTTTTGATCTTTCATGTCTATCTCCAGCTAAGTTTCCTTATTCCTCGTAAAGACTAGAATGTATATGATTTTATATATTTATGAGATCTAATTGATCTTCCTAATTTTTATATTTGCATTTATTCACTCTCAATCATATTTAAATTTGGTCAATTTAGATTTTAATAGGTTGCGGGTGGCTATAAAGAATGCCACAAGGATTGAGTAGACAATTAGATTGATTTCAGCTTAATCTTAGCTCTTTGAGACTAGAAAGAGAATAATTTGCTTGAGCTCCATATGTACTGAGGTGTCTTGCCTAAGGATAGTCTTCCCCTAATCAGAATCAGTAGTAAAATCTTAACCCCAGGTTGGTAATTGATTAGGATTTCTTGATAGAATGCTTAAATATACTACTTTTTACTTTATTTCAAATTAAGTTTTCATTATTTTTGTTATTTACAATTCAGTCTTTAAACAACCTCTCCCACTTGTGTTACTTGGTTACTATTCCTTGGTCATACAAAATTTTAATCACACCAATTTTCTTATGAAATGAACCTTTTACCAGAATTTATTTTACCAATTATGCTAAGTTATATTTCTATTTATTTTTTACGAGTTGACGCTAGATCACTTTGACTTCTCTATACTCATTGAAACATCGCAAGTTGTAAGGATTAGGGTGCTTGGCAGTTTGTAAGTTCATTTAGTGCACCAACATTGTACTAGCCACATCCTTACACACAATTGTCCACTAATTAGTAATTACCTAACAAGAAAGTTTTTGTGTCCATAACCTAATTGATTTGAGACTATGGGAACTCAACATTGAGTAGTTATGACCATCAAATAACAACTCAATGAATGTAAGATGAAAAAATATCACATGAAAAAATATCACATGTAGTAAATAAGAAATAGAAGGGATAGAATAAAGAGGGAATATGAAACGTGATCATATCCCATCTTGAAGTTTCACACAACACAAAATAATAGGAGGGAACTGCAAGGCAAATCGTTAATTTTCTTTTCAGGGTTTCACCCAGAAAATCTCCACATCAGGATCTACATTCCCTTGGATGGCCTCAATTCCATAGAAAACCTTAGTTTGATAAGTAGCAGTCTCTCCAGAAGAGGTATATGTAGGTTACCTGCAACTGGTCCTCTATTCACCTTCAATATCTCCAGAAGCTCTACCTCCGGTACGCTCTGCAAACAGCACATAAAACTGTTAGCCAAAAATAGCACAGATTACGCATTATCTAACTAACTTCACGGTAGAGACAGGAAAAAAAAAAAACTCTTTTCTTTTGTTGTCCGCGATAGCATACTCGGTGCAGAATTTGGCCTGCTTCATGTGGTCTGATTCTTTTTTCTCCACGTCAACAGGACGCACCCCACCGAGAAAAATCATATCAGGAACAAAATCAACCTGCCCTGAATCATAATACCAGATATCTGTTGACTACCACAGTGTTGATCTCCCACTCATCCATGTTTTACTCATCCATGTTCTTCTCATCCATGTTATCCGGCTCCCCTCCACTCAACCAAGAACCATTAGGCTTTATTAATACTGAAACATCAATCTCTTGTATCCTATGAAAAACTAATGCAATGTATTCTCTCCCCATTTTATCCGTTCACTTGCTATTTATGTTTACTATTCATTAAATGTCAACTAATATTTTCTACTTGGTAGCGGAGCCTAATCTCCCGAATCCATTCTCAATTTTTCCACTCCGATAAACCTCATTTTTCAGTCTTCCGCTGTAAAACTTCGAAATCCAAACTTCTATAAATCCCACACGAACCACACCATTCGACTTACAATATTTCTTATCACCAATCTGGAAAATTTCAGGCCATTCCGAGGTCCCATGCGCCGTCCACGCGCCCCCACGCGCTGCCTACTCCGGTGTGAGAAATGCTACTGTGTGAGAGTTGGTACTGTTTGTACCAATTAATTAATAATGGCATATTTGTAAATATGTCCATGGACTTTCATGTCAATCCGTTGTTGTCTTCTAAATTCACTCCATCAATTACATGTCATATGGCCCAGCCCATCTTACCAAGTCACCCAAACATGGGTCGACTCGAATATTTGCATCCGCACCGCCGGAGGAAAATCACGCATGAATATTTTCTATTTTCTACTAGTATTTTCAAACATGAATCCTTTCATCTGGTGGGATACCCTGAATGGTGGGATCATAGCCGTGATCCACGAAAGAAGAAGGAAAATCATGCATCCACCACTGCAGCAGTTACAAGGAATGATAAAGTTGCCTCAGGTGATGCTGCATCCGCACTTGTAACCATGACAGGTAATAGTGGTAATCATGGTAAGGCTTTAAATATCACTATTTTGAATGATACATGGATAATTGATTCTGGTGCCTCCGATCATATGACCACTGATTCTAGCCATGTTAAATCCATAAAACAGTCATCACAAAAAACGGTATCTACTGCTGATGGTAACTTGACTCCAGTTGTTGGGGAAGGGTCCATATCTCTTACTAAAACCTTAAATCTAGACTCAGTTCTAGTTGTACCATCCTTAAATTATAACCTCTTATCCGTGTCTCAAATAACTGCTGCTTTACACTGTGTGGTAATTTTTTGGCCTGACTCTTGTGTATTTAAGGACATCAGAACAAGGCAGACGATTGGTTGTGGTGTTAGGAGAGGGAAGTTGTACTACCTCAACTTGAAGTCACAAACCTCTAATCAGTTGCGTACAGCTCTTGCTGTGAATGGTTTGAGTGAAAATAAACTGAAGGATATATGGTTGTGGCATCGACGTCTTGGGCATACATCCTTTGGGTACTTGAAAAAATTATTTCCTGAATTATTCTCAAATTGTGAAATTTCTAATCTCCGGTGTGATGTTTGTGAATTAGCCAAGAGCCATCGTACGTCATTTCCATCGCGTATGAATAAAAGTACAGTCCCTTTTATGGTTATTCATTCTGACGTTTGGGGACCTTTCAAAATACCCACTTTAGGTGGTGCTCGCTGGTTTGTCAGTTTTATTGATGATTGTACCAGAATGACTTGGATACAATTAATGACTTCTAAAAGTGAGGTTACAAACTTGTTCCAACGTTTCTATAAAATGGTGTGTACTCAGTATAATGCCACAGCGAAGGTCCTTCGTAGTGATAATGGAGGTGAATATTTACACTCTGAGCTCCAACAGTTCCTAACAGCACAAGGAATCATCCATCAAACCACTTGCCTAGATACACCCCAACAAAATGGTGTCGCTGAGAGAAAAAAACGCCATTTGCTGGAGGTTGTCCGTTCCTTGTTAATTGATGCTCACACACCATTGAATTATTGGGGAGAAGCCATTTGTACTGCAGCTCACCTAATCAACAGGGTCCCATCTAGCACCATTGGGTTCAAAACTCCATTTTAGGCCCTATCTGATGTTGTTGTCTCTCCCACTGTGGCAGACTTATCAAAACATGTTTTTGGATGTGTAGTGTTTGTTCACATCTATAAACGTCAACGGAACAAGTTAGAACCTCGAGCATTACGTTGTGTCTTCCTCGGATATGGTGCACATCAGAAAGGATATCGATGTTACCACCCACCAACACAACGAATGTACGTGTCCTTAGATGTGGTGTTTCATGAAGAAGAGATGTATTTTTCAACTGCAGAACTTCAAGGGGAGCAACATCAACTGGAAGTTCTGACCTTAAAATATGATGATGAGTATGATGACACTCATATATTGGTGCAAAATCAATATGAAGATGGGCACACAGGTGATCATAATGAAAACTCAGAGGGTTATAATGAAGAGGGTAGTTACATTGATAGTACTGATCACCTCGCAGATGATGACATTGCTGGTCCATCATCAACTACTGATGCATCTTCTCCTACACCACACCACTCACCTGCTGAAGTTGTCCTTGAACACGAGTTACGGCAGCTACCACCACGACACACTAGAGGTATTCCTAAACCCACATATGAACCTGAACTCTCTAGTAAAACTAGATACCCTATGAGCCACTATGTGTCTACCCATCGGTTGTCTGAGACAAACATGTCCTTTGTGAATCAATTATCTTCTGTATCTATTCCTAACAGTGTGCAGGAAGCCTTAGGGGATTCGAGATGGAAGGTAGCCATGAATGAGGAAATGAACTCCCTGCAGAAAAATAACACTTGGGATCTTGTTGATTGTCCTCCTGGAAAAAGGGCAGTTGGATGCAGATGGGTGTACTCTGTGAAGTACAGAGCTGATGGAACCATCGAACGGTTCAAGGCTAGGTTGGTGGCAAAAGGGTACACTCAAACGTATGGTATTGATTATACCGATACGTTTGCACCAGTGGCAAAGATCAATACTGTCCGGGTTCTACTAACTCTGGCGGTAAACCTAGAATGGCCCTTGCAACAATTTGATGTAAAGAATGCATTTCTTCATGGTGAACTGGCAGAAGAAGTGTATATGGATCTTCCACCAGGCTGTGTGGTATCTGAACATCAACAACTAAAGGTGTGCAGGTTGAAGAAATCATTGTATGGGCTTAAACAGTCCCCACAAGCTTGGTTCGGAAGATTTACAAAAGCCATGAAGGAATTTGGCTATTGTCAAAGCAATACAGATCACACGTTGTTCCTAAAGAAAGGACAAGGCAAGATAACTGCACTCATCGTGTATGTTGATGACATGGTGGTGACTGGAAATGATCCTGAAGAAAGAAGAGCATTGCAAAACTATCTGTCTACTGAATTTGAAATGAAAGATCTTGGTCCACTGAAGTACTTCCTTGGAATTGAAGTGTCCAGATCCTCCAAAGGTATATCTCTATCACAACGAAAATATACTTTAGATTTGATACATGAAACTGGTATGTCTGCATGTCAACCAGCTGAAACACCCATGGAAGAAGGCTTGAAGTTGTCAGTTGATTCTGATCAAATCCCTGTAAATAAAGGGCAATACCAGAGACTGGTTGGGAGATTGATGTACTTGGCACACACTCGGCCAGATCTCGCCTATGCATTGAGCATTGTTAGTCAGTTCATGCATAATCCTGGAGAACAACACATGAAGGCAGTCATGCGTATTTTAAGGTACCTCAAATCGGCACCGGGAAAAGGAATTCTGTTCACTAAGAATTCCGATTGTCATAGTGTGGCTGTGTATACAGATGCAGATTGGGCAGGATCGATTGACGATAGACGATCCACCTCAGGGTACTTTACCTTTGTAGGAGGTAACCTCGTGACATGGAGAAACAAGAAGCAAAACGTGGTTGCCCGATCCAGTGCAGAAGCTGAATACAGAGGCATGGCTCTTGGATTATGTGAAGCATTGTGGCTGAAATTTCTCTTGATAGATCTGGGATTCCCACCTCTAAAACCGATTGAGTTGTATTGTGATAATAAGGCAACTCGTGACATTGCACACAATCCAGTCCAACATGATCGAACAAAACACGTAGAAGTAGACCGTTTTTTCATCAAAGAGAAGCTGGATGACAAGATACTTGAACTGCCTAGTATTCGATCAGAAGATCAGTTAGCTGATATCCTTACCAAGGCAGTTTCAAGTCAGATTTTCTCGAAGACCATTTGCAAGTTGGGCATGTGGGATATCTATGCACCAACTTGAGGGGGAGTGTTGACTACCACAGTGTTGGTCTCCCACTACCACAGTGTTGGTCTCCCACTCATCCATGTTTTACTCATCCATGTTCTTCTCATCCATGTTATCCGGCTCCCCTCCACTCAACCAAGAACCATTAGGCTTTATTAATACTGAAACATCAATCTCTTGTATCCTATGAAAAACTAATGCAATGTATTCTCTCCCCATTTTATCCGTTCACTTGCTATTCATGTTTACTATTCATTAAATGTCAACTAATATTTTCTACTATATCCACAAGTCATTGAACAGAACAGGACAGGACAGTAAAAATAAATGCAGAAAATTTAGAGAAGAAGAAAAAAGAGGATTAATTTACCTCAGAATCCTTAATCTGCTTCATGTACCGGTGGAATTCCTCCCTCTGCTGTGGACTTTCATAATCATCGCGCTGTCACAGTAGAAGGAAGGAATCACGTACTCATCGTCGTCGCTGATGTACGGATCAACAGATCCGAAATTGAAAACCTCATGTGCCTCCACCGCTGCCATTGCCCCCAAGCCTTCGAATTCGAGAAATCCTATTCGCTATTTACACCTTAAACACTGTACACCGGCAGAGAACAAGTAAGGGAAAATCTTAAAAATTGACAATTATTTAACAGATTCAAAAATAATTCATAAAATAACTAAAAATATAGAATTAAAAATAAATAAATAACTGGAAATTATGATTATTTAGAAATGTATAGACTAGGGCGGTAAAAACGGGTCGACTCGACCCGACTCGTTTAACAGTGACCCTTTTAACAAATGTGTCAACTCTACCGACCCGTCGATTAACGAGTCGACCCATTTGATCCATTTAATCAAAATAGCATCATTTTGATTTAAAATAGGAGGTCGTTTTGATCTGATTAATAGCAACGACGTTGTTTAATCTTTTATAAATAAATAATAAAAATGCGGAAAAAATTTATAAAATTATAAAAAAGACAAAAGAAAAGTATAATAAAATGCTGAAAAAAAATCAACATAAAATATAATAAAAGGAGTAAAAATAGGAAAATAAGAAAAAATTTAGAAAATACGGTTTTTTAATGTTTTCATTATTTTTAAGATTTTTTTATTTTTTTAGGTTGTTATATATTTTTTATTTTAATTTTTGTTTAATATTTTTATAATATTATTTATTTATTTATTTCTATTATGATTTGTATAATTTATATATATTAGTAAAATATTTTAGAATTTCGTATAATTTTCTAAATTTTCTTACATTTTTTAATTTTTTTCCTATATTTTAAGTATTTTATTATAAATATTCTGAATGTTTTATAATGTTTTATTATAAAAAAAATATATTTTGAATATTATATGGATCACCAGTTGAATCGTTAATTCGTTATAGTTCGATCCAGTTTTGATAACATTAAGTCATATTATTAATTATTATTACAGATAGAATTTATGACTTATTTCATAAACGGATCAAAGGTACCAATAGAGTATTACACTCAAATTTCTCATGAAAAAAAAAAAAAAACCTAGACCCGCCAGGCGTACACCCGTTTGACCGAGTATTACCCGGTTTGAATCCCAGGTTTCAAAAAGAAAAGGGTAGAAAACAAATCGACCCGTTTTTAAACTGGTCAACTCGTATTTGACTCGCCCGAGCTGGTGGGTTAGACTCATTTTAAACTGGTCAACAGCTCTAGTATAGACATAATTATTGATAATGAAAATGGAAAGAAATTGGTAAATAAATTTATTTCAATAATCAATGCAACTAAAAATAAAACAAAAGCCTAATTAAAATAATTTTCATAATTATCATATTTTCTCTTGAACACTTATTGTTATCACCATAAAAAGCAAAACACCATTAATTTCGGCCTCCGGCGCCTGCCAATAATACACCTTCCTTCTCATCCTCCTTCCCGACACGACCGGGCACCCTTACTAAATGGAAAAGCAAACAGAAAAGGGGCAAGAAAAGCAACAAGTGGTGGTCAGTGGTAATGATTGGCAGTGGACAATTAGATCTGGTTTGGGTAACGTATGGAAGATATGGTTGAAATTAAAATCTAAAGGGAGGAGCATTGACGTTGGCAGAAATATGTGGTTGTGCGGCGGGGATGCTGGATGAGGGAGGTGGAGGTGGAGGTGGAGGAGTTGGGGCGGAGACTGGGAGGAGAAAGGAGGAGGAAGATGTTTGGTTGATGAAGGAGGGATTAATGGAGTTTTTTATTTTTTTTATTTTATGAATTATTTCAAGATTTATTAAAAAAAATAACATTTATAAAAGATTTTTACACATTTTTATTGTCTTTCATATTTTAAACATCTTTAAATCAATTTTTATTTTGTTTAATATTAAATTATTTTAAATCCAAGTAAAATGTCATGTGTCGTTTAATGGTTGGTTCTTAG
The DNA here is from genome assembly GCA_963691705.1 of Viola odorata. NCBI lineage: Eukaryota > Viridiplantae > Streptophyta > Magnoliopsida > Malpighiales > Violaceae > Viola > Viola odorata. The sequence goes on along the minus strand of OY829545.1, from coordinate 32,487,063 downwards.
TGTTTCTAACGCAAGATTTAACCGTGTTAATAAAAATTAATTGAAAAGAGGGGTGTTTGAATGCCTAATGTCTAACCGAGGAAACCTAGGTGCCAAATTATCTACTCCCTCCGGTACGTTTTATATGACGTTTTAGCATTTGCTTTTACTGTTTCGAAACGTATCTTAAGACGGCCGGAACAATCACTATTTGAGACAATTTTGGCCCGAATTTTTTATCGGAAGTATGTTAAGGATAAACATACGTTCGAAAAAAAGTACGAAATTTTTTGGGGTCAAACAGTGCCTCATCCGGCCTCCTCGATATGCGTTCCCTACTGAATATTGGGATGCGAGGAAGTCATATAATTCGTGCCAGAGGGAGTAACAGCTTAAATGTGGTGTGTCTTGTTTTCGGAAGACTAATGTTAGGTGACAAAGTGTACATACCTCTATCAGTTGGGAGCAAAACGTTTTTGGCAAAAAAAATAACATCCTCCGACAACCTAGAAAAAAGAAAGAGCAAATGATGTTTTGGCACCCAACTTTAGGGGGGTTAGACATTTTGGCACCCAATTTTAAGGGTCAGTTGAATTGGCACCCAAGTTTTATACCGTTAGACACTTTGACATAACATTTGCGCCGTTAGACACTGTGACATCCAAACTCCCAACTTTTCATATAAACCCGTTGGTTTTTATTTTTTTCTCTTTATAGTTTATTTTTTTCCCCTTATACGTATTAAAAAATTATTTAAATTAATAAATAATACAAAATACAAAATAATTAAAAAATCAGAAAAATAATTATAAAAATTATAAAATAGTAATATTAAATATGCAAAAAATATAATATAATATAAAAATGATAAAAGATGAAAAAATTTAAATAGTGGAAAAAAAATCCTTGACACTAAAATAATAAAAACTTTATTTTAATTCATTGAAATATCCACTTAGAAAATGTGTAACAAGTTGAAAAATAATGGGTGAAAAATAATTTTTGGATTTTTTGGCATATTAAAATTGTGAAAATATTTGGACCATATTTATACAAACTTGTTGTGCAATTTAAGCAAATAGGAAATATTGATGGAAGTTGTGAGAAAAGAGGTCCTCAAACTACTTGATGCAATGGTTATTTATCCTATTTCTTATAGTGCATGAATTTTCTCCTGTGTAGGATTTTCCAAATAAGACAGGAATCATAGTTGTGGAAGGAGCAAATGAGAAGAAGATAGCAAAACGAGAACAAAATGGATGGATGGTTTGTATTGATTACAGACGATTAAATAATGTGACCAGAAAGGATCATTTCTCTCTCCCCTTCATTGATCAAATAGTAGAAAAATTAATAGGTACATCCCATTGTTGTTTCTTGGATGGATACAGGATTCTATCAAATTCCTATAGCTCCTGAGGATCAAGAAAAAACCACCTTTACATGCCCATTTGGGACTTTTGCTTATAAAAAAATGTCATTTGGTTTATGTAATGCACTTGCAACTTTTTAAAGATGCATGGTGAGTATATTTTTTGACTATGTTGAGAAGAGTATTGAAGTTTTCATAGATGATTTCACTGTTTATGGTGATAACTTTACTCGATGATTGATTAATTTGGATAGTATTTTGACAAGATGTGTTGAAAGAGACCTTGTGCTTCATTTTGAAAAATGTCACTTCATGGTTAATAAATGCATTATTTTGGGATATGTAATCTCCCAGAAAAGTATAAAGGTAGATCAAGCTAAAATTGACATCATTAGTGAGGTTCGTAGTTTTCTTGGCCATGCATGATTCTACAAGTATTTCATCAAAGATTTCCCAAAAATAGCTGAACCTTGCAAACAGAAATGGAATACAATTTTGATGAATCCTGTAAAAAAGCATTTGATGAATTAAAAGGAAAACTCACTACAACACCCATCATACAAGCACCATATTGGAATTTACACTTTGAAATAATGCATGATGTTAGTGATAGAGCAGTAGAAGTTGTTCTTGGTCAAAAGAAAGGAAGGGATTCACATGTGATATACTACGCCCCCGGTATGTTGGATGAAGCTCAGAAAAATTACACAACAACTGAAAAGGAGTTATTTGCAATTGTATTTGCTCTTCAAAAATTTAGATCCTATTTATTAGGTACTAAAGTTGTTGTATTTTCTGATCATGTGATTGGTCGCTTATATTTGATATAATTTTTATCTCTTTTAGTAATATTTGGGATAATGATACTGCTAATATGGGCTTAAAATTCTTCCTTTTTGACAGAACCATACTTAAAGTACCAGGAAGATGGAAAGGAAGTAGAAAGTACACGAAAAGGGAAAAACTGATCAAGTCATATGATGAGGACTAGATGGGAGCATTCCTGACTCTTCCCTAGACCTAGGGAAGAGGTGGCAACGCAGAAAGTTGGAGCTGAGGATTTGCGTTTAAGTGGGCTAGACCTGGCGTCAAATTAGAAAAAGTAAAGCGGCGCGGAAAGAAGAAGGAACTCGGAAGTCCAGTAGGACTTGGAGACTTGGGCGAATCTTTTCCCACTCCAATTGAAACTTTTATTCCTTTTTCTACTCAAATACTTATTCCTATTTTAGTTAATTTATATTTTTAATTAGGTTAAGGATTTTAGTACACTATTTAAGACAAATTTGGCCACCGGGAGAATGGTTCTGGTTCTAGATTTTGTTCCCCCTCTCGGTTGCGCAACCTTGCCATCTTTCCAAACTTCATTTTTCATCATTGAATTCAGTTTGATAAGTCAATTCCAGTTTGTTACTTTCATTATGTGTCGTAACTAAATACCCAATTCTTGGTAGGAATCAAGAGGTTCATAATTTATGTTTGTTGTGAGATTTAATTGATCTTCATAAAAATGGTTTTGTATTTCTTCTCTTCTTGTTTTAATGTCAATTTGTTCCTGTTGGGTTTAGCTTTGGCCAACCTAGGTTTTAACTTGAACAACTACAGTAAGTTCTAATAATGCTGGGTTTAAACTTAATGTTAGAAGAACACAAGTAGACAATTAGTGGATTAAAGGCATAAGAGTTGTTGTTTGAAGCTAGAGGAAGAAAAGAATTAGGTTTATAGGGACAAGTGAATCGATTTCTAGGTTTAGGAAAGTCTCTCCCTGATTATATCAATTGATTAGTTAAATCCTGTAAGTGAACCTTAAGGTTGCTAGAAGATTATAGTCCTTAATAGAGTGTCTCTTTAAGTGGCTTGTTAAAGAAGCAAAGTAGGAAGTCTAAGTGAACTTGATTTGTATAGCTTTCCTATAAAACCAACTTTGAACATGTTTGTGTCGATGATCAACAATGTAGAATTATGACCTCTAGAGATCTCTATCGGGAATTCTTCTCTTATCGATTTCAAAATCCCATTGCTCTCTTTGTCTTGTGACATCTTACTTGCATATTTAATTTTTAGTTCTGTTTTAATTCATCTTTTGAAAAATCCACTCTTGATCGCCAGTTCGGTTTGGCTATTTGCTGGAAAACATAGATTAGTGCGATTGTCCCTCAGAATCGAACCTCTTACCACTGTGTACAATATCTTTTGTCCTAGTGCTAAGTTGTAATTTATTTTTGCTAGATTTGGCACCCATGATCAGGCAACCCTCAAATATCTCTTGGTCAATAAAGAATCAAAACCAAGGCTTATCAGATGGATTTTGCTCTTTCAAGAATTTTATCTAGAGATTAAAGAAAAGAAAGTGATACGGTCCGGCCTCCTTTTACTTAGGCTGAATGTATGCTACTTGGGGAGGATCTAGCTCTATAAGTTTGTGACACAACACAACAAGAAATCTAGTAAAATATATGGATGAAATGAGGGGGCGGCGCAGCGGAAATGATGATAAAGATAAACGCACCAAAGGAGACAAATACCCCGGAAGAAGGCGGTTGAGACTTGAGATGGAACTTCAACAACGAATTAATGATTACTCGAGGAATGCTTGAACGATAGCTTAAACACACACGGGTCAGAATGCTCAATATTACAACAATCATAAAATACATAATATTTCATTCAAACACTCACAAAAATGATGTAGCAACGAACTACACAAAGATGATAGTTTACGTTTTACTTGTGAGGTATCAAAGTACTATCAAACTTAGAATCTCACAAGCTGAGTTTTAGGTGAATAAAGGGAGGAGTAATCTCAACTTTAACAAATATTCACTCATAAAAAACTAATAAAAGAAAGGAGAAGTCTAGCTATTTATACTTAATATAAAATTGGGCATTTGTGAAAAATATACCCTTAATGAGCTCTTCGTCCTTGTCTTGGCTATTTGGATGGGCTTCCAAGCCTGGCTTAAATTGAATCGTGAGCGAATGCCGTATGACTAAGGGTGGCGTGCACTCTTGGCAAGGTCTCAGCCGCTACCTAGGGTTGGCACACGTGTGTGCGTGGAGGAAGTTCGAACATGAGATGGCCATCTAGGGTTCGGTGTGAACATTTGGCTATTTGGATCGCTTCGGTCTTGGTGAGCCGTATGACCTGGGGGCGACTCTTGGTACCATTGATAGTAATAATCAGTTATTTCTTGATGGTAATAAGACATGTTTGTACGTGCAAAATAAAACAAACTATAGATATCTATATACGTTAGTGTAAACAACACACATCCTCACGTGTTTGCACTCGTGTTTTAAGCTCTCAAAAAAATGGTTATCACAATCTCTCAAGCGTTTACAAATATCTTCGCGTGTTGACAACATTCAAGCCAAAATTATCAAGTATCAATCACTAGAGAAAAAGACTCAAGAAGATGCAAACAAGACACAAACGAAAGAAGACTCAAAGAAAAACCTAATTCGAAAAACACTAGATGGAGACTCGAATGAAAATGATTTGAGATGGTGTTTGGGACTTGGAAAACTTGACAAAAGGACTTGGAGACACAAAGATAAAAGACTTAAGTGAATGTTTATGACCAGTAGCAAAGTATTTTTGGTGTTTAAAATAGCCCCACACTTTTCTCTCACAACAAGAACAAAAGGGGTTTAGTTTAGGACTTGTAGTTTGTAACTTTTCTCACTTTGTTTAGGACTTTTTGTTTGGGCCTTTGGGCAAGATATTTCTGTGTATTTGTGTAGGATATTTTTTGTAAGACCAGCTGTATGGTTTAGACTCAAACGGGAAACTTTCAGGTTGCTTTTGGAGGTCCCTTTTGCTTAACACCAAAATGGCAAAGTTTTGGAAAGAGTGCATGAGTAGGTAAGGGTTTTAAGGAAATGTGTAAGGGGGTGGGGTTGCTGCTGACTTTGGTCCAACCAAACAAAGATTAAACAAAGATAAAAACACATTTCATTCAACTGAACCAAACATAAACGGATCAAAAGGAAAAGACTCAAGAACAAGTAAAGAACATGATGAACACCAAGTTGTCCGGTTGAGCTATTCTTAGACAGACTTTCCTCTCTTGCACTTGAAAAATAGAAAATTCTTTCTATAATTCACAAGATTCACGCATGAAATTCCTAAGAAAAATTACTACAAGTTCCAGCCAAGAAAGAACAAAAAAATTTGGCTGAAAAGCAATGAAAACTACCAAGGACACAAGAACTGTTCTTCTCGGATGAAAGTTGCACACCTTTCGATTTTGGTGTCCAAAATGCATGAAACGTGTACCAAACGTTAGGAAACTCAAGAAAAATACTTTACACACATAAAATGAGGCTTTGGGATAGAAAATCACGGATTTTTTCTAGGTAGAAACACAGACATAAAAGAACAAACTCAAGAGCCCAAAAGCTCTACTACCACTTGATACGATCTGTCCTTCTCTTACTTAGGCGGAATGTATGCTACTTGGGGAGGATATAGCTCCATGAGTTTCTAACACAACACAACAAGAAATTCAGAATAATATATGGATGAAATGAGGGGGAGGCGCAGCGGAAATGTTGACAAAGATAAACGCATGAAAGGAGATAAATACCCGAAAGAAGGTGGTTGAGACTTGAGATGGAACTTGAACAATGAATGAATGATTACTTGAGGTATGCTTGAAGGATTGATTGAACACATAGGTCAGAATTCTCAATATCACAACAATCACAAAATACACAATATTTCATTCAAACGCTCACAAAAATGATGTAGCAACGAACTACACAAAGATGATAGTTTACGTTTTACTTGTGAGGTATCAAAGTACTATAAAACTTAGAATCCCACAAGGTGAGTTTTAGGTGAATAAAGGGATGAGTAATTTCAACTCTAACAAATATTCACTCATTGAAAACTAATGAAGAAAAATAGGAAACTGGCTATTTATACTATTACACAAAATGACAATTTGTGACAAATTTGCCTTAATGAGTTCTTCCTCCTTGGCCTTTTAGATGGGCTTCTAAGCCGGGCTTGAATAGAATCGTGACCTAAGGACGTGTGCCTAAGGGTGGTGCGCACTCTCGGTAAGGTCTCGGCTGTGGCCTAGGGTTAGTACACGCGTGGTGAAAGCTCGACCACGCGGGTGCCCTAGGGTTTGCGCGGGTGACCTCATGCCTTGCTAGGGTTTTGTGCGAGGGGGTCTCATGGGTTGTCCAGCCATCCCATGTGTCCTTGTGTCCACGTCTTGCGCGTTGTTGCCCTAGCGCTCGTACGCTAGGGTTTCTTCCCTCAACTCCCTTTCTCGGTTTTCCTTTTAGCTTGCCACACCATTGTCCTTCTTGTCCAATACATGGCCCCTCTCATGCCCGTATTAGAAAGGAAAGGAAAATTTGGTAGCAGATCACTTGAGCAGAATCCCAATCGATGCAGACCTAGAACCAGTAAATGATGAGTTCTCATATGAACATATTTTTCTATCACAAGAAGTTGTGCTAGCCCAAGAACATTTTCTAGCCGAAGAATTCACCCTCTAGTATGGAGACATAGCAAATTATCTGGCCTTAGATATAATTGAAGGTGAATTTACCTCTTATGAGAAAGAAAAGATAAAAAGATACTCTAGATTTTATGTATGCAATGAACCGTACTTATGGAGAATTGGTTCTGATCAGATGATTAGAAGATGCATACTAGAATATGAGATGCCATCAGTACTAAAGTTCTGCCACTCACATGCTTGTGGTGGTCATTTTGGACCCAAAAGAACTGCAAATAAAATCTTAGAATCTAGTTTTTATTGGCGACATATGTTTAGGGATAATTATGCTTTTTGTAAAACTTGCCCTAATTGTCAAAAAACTAGAATTATAAGTGTTATGGATCAAATGCCACTAGCTAGTTTGATAATTTATGAAATCTTTGATGTTTGGGGAATTGACTTCATAGGGCCTTTTCCTAACTCTAATGGGAATTTTTACATTATGTTAGCAGTGCACTATGCCTCTAAATGGGTGGAAGCAAAGGCTATAAGATCAGATGATGCTAAAATAGTGATTTCATTTTTGAAAACTATCTTTACCAGGTTTGGAGTTCCAAGAGCCATCATCAGTGATTGAGGGATTCACTTATACAACAATATAGTAGCTACTATGCTAAAAAAAGATCATGTCACCCACAAGATATCTATTGCATATCATCCCCAAACAAATGGACAGACAGAGGTATCAAGTAGAGAGATCAAATCTATTTTGGCCAAGATAATTTGCTTCACTAGGAGAGATTGGAGCCAGAAGTTAGAAGATGCTTTATGGGCCTACACAACCTATAGGTAGGGATGGAAAGTTTGCCTGCGGATATGGATACCCATCCAATACCCGTAATTGCGGGTGGGTATTACCCGCACATTGTGGGTATTTTGCAAGTATATCCATACCCGCACCCGTAAAGTGTGGGTATAGATAATGCTTACCCACTCTAATACCCACACTAAATACACTATATATAGTGTATTTTAATAAATAATTAATTCAATATATTTTAATATATGAAAAAATAAAAGAAAGGAAACGTTTGTAATTATGTATTAGTAATACAGTAATACAGTAATACAGTAATATGTAATACTTTAATTTCTAAACCTAGCCACTGCCCATCTCTATTCTCTATCTCTATTAGACTATTACTCGTTCTCCACTTATCCTGCTTTTCTAAAAAAACTCATTCTTCTTTCTCTACAAATCGCGACTGCCAATCAACAACCATCGTCGTCTCCTCATCGCCACAGTGATACCTCTCTGCTGTAGCCTTTCGAGTGTCGACCCACTGTCCACTGACGTCTCCTTTGTGCTGTAGCCTTTCGCAGGCAAGGAAAATATACCCTTTTTCTAACTATCAATTTTCCCTAGTTTAATATTGATTCTAAATATTTGCAAGTATGGAATTTAAAATTAAATATTGTAGTATTTATAATTTAACATACAATGGTATGTTTGTTATTGATAACTATCGATACCACAGAAGCGGCATCTCGACTACCCCGCCGGGTGACCCGGACAGCCTACTGTACCTTCCGGGGCAGACGGGACACTGTTCTTGCCGCCCTTAGCCTGGCGGTCAACCCTGGGATGGTCGACATCAGCGGGGGGGGGGGGCTCTTATGCGATATCCGCACGGCGGCATCCCATCCCAGGTCATCCATGACGTCACGCGGAGTGACGTCATCCCGCGTGACGTCATTCTATGGCACTCCCGCGACACATACCACTCCAGCGACATCTACCAGGGACTATTTCTACCCCTGTCGGTACACTCCTTCCTTTGTCTATAAATACCCCCACCTTTTCAGACAAGGGGGTAAGCTTAAGATAGCGTACTGAACCCCTACCACTTTTACTACTCACACTGACTTTGGCATCGGAGTGTTTATGCCGTAGACCCCCTTCGGCGCATTGCAGGTGACGAACGCCCCCAGTACAGTGTTCCCGACCTCCCCAGATCAAGCCAATCCTGCTCAGTACCCCTCAGACTCTTATCAAATGGTGCTTTCATTGAGAGCTTTGGTTGATTAAGTGAGTTTTCCTTAGTAACCAAGCTCTGTTTTTCTTTCTGAGAGTCGAAGGATCATGGCTTCGGATTCAGAATCCACGCCCCCTCATACTCGTGGCGGTCACGTGCGTAGGACACTTTTTTCCACGTCTTCGTCCAGTACGTATGTCACATCACCTGAAACCGCCTCTGCGCAGACAGACTTTCTTTTCGAACTGACAGCTGGCACATCGTTTTCTCAACCGGGTACCCCGTTTTCTCAAACGAGTACTCCATTTTTGCAAATGGGTTCCCTTGCTTCCTCAATGGGCGCCCCATTTTCTTACGTGGACGGATCCAGTCACTCCGTCCCTCCACTTGTAAGTTCTGGGAGGGATAACCTCACTACTCCCTCGGTAAGCTCCATGTTAGCTCTTCGTGCCCACTTGGATTATTTGATCGGGATGGCCGCAGGCCCCACTTTTAGTACCGCGACATCAGGTGTTCCTCCTCGAGTTATTTTTACTCCATCTATCGTCGCTGATCGACCAGTATCGCCTCGACGCCAGATGAGTGTCCCTCTGACCTCACCTACGATAAGCACGCCATTAGGCTTCGCGCAACTGACAGGCGGACAGGAGGAGCACTACATACCGCGGATAGTAGAGCGGCCGCTAGATGAATACGGAGAGCGTTGGGACGGCAGAAGAGAGGGAGTCGGTAGAGAGGTATCTATGGAGCGGAGTGAGAGATCAAGCAGTAGGAGGCGTCGATCCTGTTTGCCCAGGAGCCGCAGCCGGTCTCCCCGGCAGCATCGCACCCCGAAGCCTCGAGGGCACAGGCGACACCTGGATGCATCTCCTCCCCGTCATGATCGTGAGATCTTAGATGACATCGCTGGTCATCCTTTCACCCACCGTATAAGGCACCACAGGGTCGGCCGACGTGTCAAGCTCCCCACGGAGTCGTGCGACGGCACCAGAGACCCCATTTCACATCTCAACAAGGTGAAGGACTTCGTTCAGTTTCAGACGCACAACGATGCGGCGTTGTGTCAGATTTTCATCATGACATTGTTAGGAGTGGCTCGCCTCTGGTTTGAAGGGCTTCCCGCTCGATCAATTGACAATTTCCAGCAACTAGAGGCCAAGTTTAAGAGCCGCTTCAGCACAACTATCCCTATTCGAAAATCCGCGACAGCCTTGTTTGATATATGTAGAAAGCCAGAGGAGTCTTTGAATAGTTATCTGGGTCGCTTTGATACGAAAATGTCGTTGACCCCCGGTATCACTATTGATTTTGCTATAGAAGCTTTGAAGCGGAATTGTGGATATGGGAAGCTGAGAGATACGTTGATGGTGGACCCCCCAACGACCTTAGATGCGTTAAGGTTGAAGGCCCATAATTATGCGAGAATGGAAGAGGAGGAGTATAAAAGCAGAATGCGGGATACGCCCCAGAGCGCCCCTCCTGCTCCTGCGGCTCAAGCCAGTATGGCCCACGATACCCATCCAGGTGATGAATACACCCAGTGGAAAGATTACATTCCCAAGGCGTCGGGCCGTCAGAAGGGTAACTTCTCTAGAGGAAGGGGCGACGGTCTGAATGTTCAGCGACAGGCGGATCCCCCTAAGGGTCGAACATACGATCCCGACCTTCCCCCCCTTACACTCCCACGAGCGGAAATCTTAGCCATCATTCAGCAGCGGAACCTGCCGATTCGCTATCCCGCCCCTGTGAAGCCAGGGGTGGTCATGGGAGGAAGGGAAAACACTTTTTGTAAATTCCATAAGGTTAAGGGGCATTCTACGGAGGCATGCAGGGAGTTAAAGTTGGCAATAAAGTGACAGTTGGAAGAAGGCTACCTTGGAGAGTTTGCCACTCGAATGAGAGAAGAAACCAGAAGCGACCCCCCGCGCGGAGCACTAGGCGACCATCAATTGCCTCCTCCCCCTAGGAGCGGCGGAATTTCTGGCACAAGGGGGAAAGAGTTGCTGATGATGCATGATGAGGATATTCCCATCATCAATATTATCGCTGGTGGCGCGTCGTTCCTGGACGAGATTACCCCGACAACGCTCCTGACAAGAGAGAAGCGAAAACGGGAAGGCCAGCCGACAAAAAAAGGAGCGATTGATGCGCTGGACAGGATGGTAATATCTTTTTCGAAAGAGGATAAGAAGGGCGTCGTCTTCCCTCATAATGATGCGTTAGTAGTCACACCGGTTATTAGGAGCCATGGGGTGCGAAGGACCCTCATTGATAACGGCAGTGCGGTAAATCTATTCTCGTTGGAAGCATATAATCTCATGAAACGCCTTGCCAACGAACTGGCGCCCTGCAAGAAACCAATTATTAGAGTGGACGGCATCCCTATACCTGTAATTGGAATCACAGCGCTGCCTGTGTATTTCAGAGAAGACGCGTCGAAACGATTAGAAGAATTGATGTTCTTGGTCGTAGATCTCATCCTACCGTATAATGCCATTCTAGGGCGGCCATTCCTCAATCGTTTTGTGGCCGCGGTATCTCAGAAACATTTCAGGATGAAATACCCCTTGTGGGAAGGGGTAGTATCGATCAAGGGTGACCAAAAGCTAGCCGTCGAGTGCTACTCGCTCATGATTCAAAAAAGCTATGATAAATATGTGTGTGTGGCAGCGGACCCCTACGAGCAAAGGGATGAAAGGCGAACCCAGCCAGTAGATGCGATGGTACCCATCCCTGTCCAAGGCAATGATAAGGCGAGCTTCCAGGCTAGCGACAAGCTGACCCTTGAGGAAAGAGCATAATTGGCTCGGCTGTTGAACAAGTGCAAAGGAGAGTTTGCGTGGAAACTAGCGGACATGCCTGGAGTGTCCAGGGAAGTGGCTGAGCATCGACTCAATGTCGACCCGCACGCCACGCCAGTTCAACAGAAGCGGCGAGCATTCTCCGCGGAATAGGCGGTGGTGATTGATAAGGAGATAGCGAAATTGTCAGATGCGGGATTCATCCGAGAAGTTCAATATCCCACTTGGCTGGCTAACCCCGTCTTAGTCCGCAAGCCCAATGGAAACTGGCGTATGTGCATTGATTTCACCAACTTGAACGACGCTTGCCCTAAGGACTGCTATCCGCTCCCTCGGATTGATCAGTTGGTCGATCAAGCAGCAGGGTACGCGTATTTGAGTTCCCTGGATGCTAATTGTGGATACCATCAAATTCCTATGGCCAAGGAGGATGAGGAAAAGACGGCATTTATAACCTCGAAGGCCACTTATTGCTACACGGCAATGCCGTTCGGCTTAAAGAACGCAGGGGCGACCTTCCAGCGTATGGCCAACAAAGTGTTTGAAAAGCAAATCGGGAGAAATATAGAAGCATACGTAGATGATGTACTGGTCAAGAGCAGAAGTTTCAGTGACCATCTGGCCGATTTACAGGAAGTGTTTGATACGTTAAGGAAGTACCAGATAAAGCTGAACCCCCGCAAGTGCGCGTTCGCATTTCAGATGGGAAAATTCCTCGGGTATGTGGTAAGCCAAAAGGGCATCCAACCGAACCCGTCAAAGATTAAGGCTATCCATGATATGGTATCGCCGTGAACCCTTCAGGAGGTTCAGAGATTGACAGGATGCGTCATTGCGCTGGGACGGTTCATCTCTAAACAGGGCGAGAAGTGCCTGTCGTTCTTCAAAATCATACGTAAGAAAGCTCCCTTCGGATGGAAACAAGAATGCAAAGAGGCGTTCATAGGTTTGAAAGCTTACTTGTCATCCAACTTGGTACTAACACGACCAGAGCCGGGCGACACTTTATTTTGGTACCTTGGCGTCGCGGACGAAGTGGTTAGTGTTGTTCTGGTTCGGGAGGATAATTACGCCCACCGACCCGTCTTCTTCGTCAGTCATGTGTTAAAAGATACCGAGGTGCGGTACACCCACCTTGAGAAGGTGGCGTTCGCCCTGATACAGTCCACACGAAAGATGGACAGATATTTTCAGGCCCATACGGTCATCGTGCTCACGGACCAATGACCAGCCTTTGAGAAGGATTTTCAGGAAACCAGAATCCTCGGGGAGGATATTGATCTGGTCAATTGAGCTAGAGCAATATGGATTACAGTACAAAGCTCGGCCATCCGTAAAAGCTCAGGTTTTGGTGGATTTCATAGCCGAGTGCACATTTACTGGGGACAAGGCGGCGGAGCCGCTAGAGAAGAAAGAAAGTGATGCAAAGGTCCCACTCTCAGAGGTCCCAGCGGACATATGGGTCATCTATGTAGATGGCGCCAAAAATCAGGAGCTGGCAGGAGCTGGAATATACATGGTCGGGCCACACAATGTGCAGGTGCGGCACGCCATTAGAATCCTACAACCACTGTCCAACAACGCAGCAGAGTATGAAGCGTTATTGGCGGGGCTTAGAGTAGGAAGGAATCTCTTCGCCAAAACTGAGAACAACCTGGTAGCTGGAGCCCCACGGTTGATAATGCGAGGGGACTCCAAGTTGATAATTGATCAAGTCTTGGGACATTCCCAAGCTAGAGAACCGATCATGGCGCAATACCTCTCGAAAGTGAAAAGGGAGTTGGCAGAAATGGAACAAAGCGGTGTGTGTGTCACTTTCGAACACATCCCGCGGGAGGATAATACCAAGGCGGATAGTCTTGCCAAGACGACAGCCAATCAGGAGGCCGCTATTCCAGAGGACGTGTACTATGAAGAAAGGTCATTGTCGTCCTTCATGGAGGAACAGTTGTCGCTATGTGTAGAGGAGATCGAAAAGGATTAGAGGATCCCTGTGATAATTTTTTTGAAGCATGACGAGCTCCCAAGCGATAGTGTAGAAAAGAAAAAAGTATTGAAGCAAGCGGCGAGGTGCACTTATTATGATGGGGCGCTAATTCAGAGATGCTTCTCGCACCCGGCCGCAAAATGCATAACGGAACAAGAAGGCCTCCATACCCTGCGTGAGATCCATGAGGGCATCTGCGGCATGCATGTGTCGGGTGGTACCATGGCCGCGCAGGTGTTTCGGTTAGGATTCTATTGGCCCACTATTCATAGGGATTGTAACAACTTTGTGCAGTCGTGCCATAGATGTCAAGAATTTGCCAAAATCCCTCGACGACCTACCACTGAAATATCTCAGATCGTGGCACCTTGTCCTTTTGCTAAGTGGGGAATCGATATTTTAGGCCCTTTTCCTAAGGCAAGGTCCCAACTGAAATTTGTAATTGTGGCAGTGGATTATTTTACTAAATGGGCAGAAGCAGAAGCGGTAGCCACTATTACGACGGAAAAGGTATGGCACTTCTTTAAGCACCAAGTGATCATACGCTTCGGGGTGCCTCGCGTGCTAGTTAGTGACAACGGGGCGCAATTTACCAACCGCTTCTTCAAGGAGGAATGCGAAGAATTTCAGATTGAATAGAGGTTCTCCTCTGTGGCGCATCCCCAGACTAATGGCCAGGCGGAGGTGACCAACCGAAGCATTCTGAGCGGCATCAAGAAAAATCTGGAGGGGTCGAAAAAGAAGTGGCCAGATGAGTTACCCTATGTAATGTGGGCTTACCGCATGACCGTCAAAATAAGTACGGGTGAGACGCCCTTTGCGATGGCTTTTGGTACCGAAGCGGTAACGCCTGTCGAAATTGGTACCCTAAGCTTGAGGGTGGAATATTTCAAGGAGGAATTAAATGAGGAGAGGTTACGAGCTAACCCTGACATGCTCCCTGAGGTGCGCGAGGAAGCTCTCTTGAAAATAATGCACTACAAAAGAAGAATGGCGCGGTATCACAACAGACATGTTAAGGAGCGGCTGCTCAAAGCGGGAGACCTCGTGCTCAGGGATAAACGGGCGGCGGGCCAACGAATGTGGAAGCTCAGCTCAAACTGGGAAGGCCCGTACCGCGTCACTCGTGTTATCGGAAAGGGGGCGTATCACCTCAAAACGGTTGACGGTACTCCCTTACCTAACTCTTGGAATATTGCTAGATTAAAATGGTATCATGCTAGAATTTGACATGCCGTTGGGCATGGTTTTGAAATTTGTGAAATATGACATGCCGTTGGGCATGGTTTTAAAATTTGTGAAATTTGACATGCCGTTGAGCATGGTTTTAAAATTTGTGAAATTTGACATGCCGTTGAGCATGGTTTTGAAATTTGTGAAATATGACATGCGGTTGAGCATGGTTTTGAAATTTGTGAAATATGACATGCCGTTAAGCATGGTTTTGAAATTTGTGAAATTTTGACATGCCGTGGGCATGGTCTTTGAAATTGAAATTTTGACATGCCGTGGGCATGGTCTTTGAAATTGAAATATCGGCATGCCGTGGGCATGGTCTTAGAAATTGAAATTTTGACATGCCGTGGGCATGGTCTTTGAAATTGAAATATCGACATGCCGTGGGCATGGTCTTTGAAATTGAAATTTTGACATGCCGTGGGCATAGTCTTTGAAATTGAAATTTTGACATGCTGTTGAGCATGGTTTTGAAATTTGTGAAATATGACATGCCGTTGAGCATGGTTTTGAAATTTGTGAAATTTTGACATGCCGTGGCCATGGTCTTTGAAATTGAAATTTTGACATGCCGTGGGCATGGTCTTTGAAATTGAAATATCGACATGCCGTGGGCATAGTCTTTGAAATTGAAATTTTGTCATGTCGTGGGCATGGTCTTTGAAATTGAAATTTTGACATGCCGTGGGCATGGTCTTTGAAATTGAAATTTCGACATGCCGTGGGCATGGTCTAACAATTGTTGTGGAAATATTTCTTGTTCCTTGTTGGTTGTCTGTGTAATGTGCAGATAACAAGGAAAGGAGGATGTCGGGGGTGAAAAGTCCTAGCCTTGGGACAGAATGGGCTGATACAGATGGATCGTCAAGACGAGGCACGCCCCGGCGATCCTAATATATGGTGCTGGAAGTGAAAAATTCTGGCCTTGCGAGGCCGGCCTTGATCAGGCGGCTCGCTAAGACGAGACACGCTCCAGCACTGTCGGGAGTGAAAAATCCTATCATGGGGAAACCCAGAGAGGGCACGCCCCGACTCCCCTGGTGGTGTAAAGTCCTATCCTTGCGACAGCCCGTGCTCACATAGGTGGATGATCATTAAGTGAGGCACGACCCCAGGGAAGATAAAAACTCCACCTCGCAAGTGAAAATCCTATCCTTACGATGGTAGCGCTAACATAGGCACCTCGTTAAGCGAGGGCACGTTCTGAGGTGTGAGGGCAACGCTGAGGAAGTTAAAAGTCCTATCCTCGTGATGGCCGGCCTTGATTAGGCGGCGCACTGAAAGAGGGCACTTCCCGGCCGATTGAAGAAATAAGAAAGGTCACCGTACCACAGCTAGTAGCCGGAAGGGACAAACCCGGTGAAGTTTGGCTGGAAGAGTACGGGACACGAGCGACATTGGGGGAGATCACGCGGCAATGCCCTAAGGTAATTAAGATTTTTTGATAATATGTCGCTATTAACAAGTGATAAGTGAAAATGTGCAGAAAATTCGGCACAAGCGACATCTTTGGGGGATCGTGCTAAGTAAGAAAGGAGCACGCGGGGCAATGCCCCAAGGTAATTAAGATTTTTCGATAATATGTCTCTATTAACAAGTGATAAGTGAAAATGTGCAGAAAATTTGGCACAAGTGACATCTTTGGGGGATCGTGCTAAGTAAGAAAGGAGCACGCGCGGCAATGCCCTAAGGTAATTAAGATTTTTCGATAATATGTCGCTATTAACAAGTGATAAGTGAAAATGTGCAGAAAATTCGGCACAAGCGACATCTTTGGGGGATCGTGCTAAGTAAGAAAGGAGCACGCGCGGCAATGCCCCAAGGTAATTAAGATTTTTCGATAATATATCGCTATTAACAAGTGATAAGTGAAAATGTGCAGAAAATTCGGCACAAGTGACATCTTTGGGGGATCGTGCTAAGTAAGAAAGGAGCACGTGCGGCAATGCCCCAAGGTAATTAAGATTTTTCGATAATATGTCGCTATTAACAAGTGATAAGTGAAAATGTGCAGAAAATTCAGCACAAGCGACATCTTTGGGGGATCGTGCTAAGTAAGAATGGAGCACACGCGGCAATGCCCTAAGGTAATTAAGATTTTTCGATGATATGTCGCTACTAACAAAGTGATAAGTAAAAATGTGCAGAAAATTATGTGAACTGTTTACACACGAAGGGATGCTTACTCAAACAAAAGGCCCTAAAAAACACAAAAAAGGGCAAAGAAGTCAGAGCACCCGATGGACAAAAGAGAAGTGACATTCACGGCCCGGGCACGCTGCTGTTCCCCTCGTCAGACCGTGGCCTTTTCGCCTGGCGGTAGCCCTCTTCTCTGAGGAACCTGGACTTTTGCTTGAAGAGGCGGATGATGGCGTCAGCATCAAAGAAATGACGGCCGTGATGCTCAATGAAGCAATCCGCCATGAGGCCTGCCGCTTGTTCCGAAAACCACTTGCACTTGTCCGCTGTTTCCTCCTTAAGCGCGGCATTCTTGCTCTGCTCCACTTGAAGGGCGGCATCCCCCGCGGCCCGGAGTCCTTTGGCCTCTTCCAACTATTTCCTCGCAACTCCCAAAATGTTTTCCACACATTGTCACTCCTCAACATTCTTCCGCAGCTCCTCTTGAGTTTCATGAAGTTCCCTTTGGTACTTGCTAATTTCTTCCGAGAGCTGGTGGTTAGTGTTGCGCCATTCCTGGGAGGAAGATTGGAGAGAGCTCATTCATCTCATCATATTTGTAGACCAGTAATGGAAACCTTGAAAGCTAGAGAACAGATGAGTCCTTATCTGCTGCAATTGTTCACCCTCGGCAACGGAGAGGAAGCCTCGCTCTTCCTCCTCAACTGACAGCAGATGTCCTGCCAGTAAGGCGGATGTCGCTAGGGAGCTGTCGCCTCCTAACGTTGGGAACTCTCGCTGGCGAATGTTGCTTAAATCAACTTGATGGGTGGCGGCTCCGCTAGAGAGTATAGTGCTTAACTCAACCACCATGCGCGGGGTTTCTATTGGGGGAAGAGAGGGAAAGATTGTCTGAGCAGCAGTGGGAATGAAGAAGACATCTGGAGGGGACGGAGGGGAATGATTGGACGGCCCAACGTCAATATTGAAGCCGCTGGTCGGTAAGTTTGGAAAGTGCTCCTCTTTAAGATCCTCCAGAAAGTCCAGGGTATTGCCTGGAGGAGGAGATGATGCGGCAAAAGAGGAATGAAGCGGCGCAGAGGTAGCTCCGCTCCCTGCCGGGCTAGAGCCTTGGTCGCCTGCCAAGGGACCGGTATTGGCAATGTCGTCCTACCTACCCTGACCAGCGACAGATTTGTCCGCTGAAGGAACGTCTTCATTAAGACGGGGACGCTTGGGGTCAAGAACGCTCGACAAATCCATACCGTCACGCGAAGGAGTAGCGGAAGAGGCAACGGCAGTGGTATCCTACGCGCAAAAGAGAAAGGGGAATTAAGAAACAAATAAAAATACATGGACGAGGAAAAATTTGTAAAAACAACCTGAGCAGGAGGACGTGTAGGAGCGATAATGCGAAGGCGGAGAGTCCTTTTCTTTTTCCTAGCAAGAGGAGGATGAGAAGGCAACGCTTGTGTAGGAGCAACGCAGGGGAAGAAATTGGAAGAGTGGTCGATGTGGTAGTAGCCTCCGCTCGGGGAAGAGAGGAAGACTCAGGCGCAAAAGAGGACGCGCGCGTGGTATCAGTAGCGGCGCCGATCGAGGTGGCGGAAAGAGCCCTTTTTTCTCTCTTCTGCTGAGCTCTCTTCTCTCTTTTCTTGATACAATCAGGCTTCCACCCGGCGGGAGGATCTGTAGAAATAAGAAAAGAATGTTAGAGTTAGTATTGACATGGAACAACGAACAGAGGTGTGAAGCTCACTTTGAATGCAATCTTGAATGTTGCCTCCGCACGTGAGTTCGCGAGTGCGAACACCAGGGATCTCAGGCAGATTAAGTAGTTTGTTCAGCCAGTCTTCGTCA
The DNA here is from genome assembly GCA_963691705.1 of Viola odorata. NCBI lineage: Eukaryota > Viridiplantae > Streptophyta > Magnoliopsida > Malpighiales > Violaceae > Viola > Viola odorata. Next base: position 32,468,215 of record OY829545.1, on the reverse strand, counting down.
GCTGGCCCTAACTCCAGCCTGCCACCCCAGGCAGCATCTCTAATGGCAAGATTAAAACCGGTCCGCCACAAAGGCTGGGGCAGATTGATGATGAAGAATCCCTTTTTCTAAGCATCAATGGAAGATTCAAGGAATAACAGCTTCCAGGTAAAAGGGTTTAAAGCTTAAACATCATAGCGGGGCGATATCGCTATGATGCCGTTATTGTGACGGTACAATTGAAAGAGGGAGCGGAGCAACAACAAGGAAGGAGATTCATTCCCTATATGTCTACAGAGGGCTATAAAAGCATAAATGCCACAGTAGGCGTTTGGACTCAGTTGGGCAGCATTTAAATCAAATTCAGAGAGTAATTCAGCAATCAAAGGATCTAGAGGCAGCCGAAAACCATAATGGAATATTTTGGCATAAAGAACCCTACTGTTGCCGGGTAATTCGCTATTAAGGTGAAGGGATTTCGGGGCAACTTCAGTGGAATATCCCTCCAACTGGTCGACAGTGGCATTATAGCTCCGTAGGCGCCGTTGAAGGACGGCAGTGGAAGTAATGGTGGAAACAGTGGTATTAACATCCCCCTCCCTAGCGGGGCGGGAATAATGGCGATTAGGAGTCATGAGCAAGGTAAAGAGAAGAATAGAAAGGAAGGTACCTGTGGTGAGAAGAAGATTGAAGCACCCAGGCGGCGGCGGATTGTAGGAGGAAGAAGAGGAATTGTTTTCCTTCTTTTTCATTTCTTTAACAGAGAAAGGTAATAAAAGATAAGAAGAAAGCACGTGGGGTTTTTATATATAAACCCTAGGAACTAAAGGGGACGACGGGTCAAGCGATCGTGGCGTATGACGTGTCAAGGGCAGTGAAGCGCGGGAAGCGGGTACAACTCCTGAGGAGCGAAAAGACATGTTCAGTCCGCCAATCCCATTAGCGCTCCCCTTTGATGACACGTGGGCTCATAGCATCATGACTGTCTTCTTCATATCAAACAAAGAGTGTCAGAGCATTAAATACTCTGAAAAGGGCGCAGTCAAACCCGGCGGAAAGGAGCGGCAAGCCGTAATGGCACGACATGCAAAAGGCAAAAATGCGAGAAAAAGTTGTGAAGTGGCATATGATAAAGAGCGACATCGTCCAAAAACACACATTATTTGGTCAAGATTGTAAGGTTTGGTAATTATTACAAGCAAAGAGGCGACGACAAATTCCAAATGGAAAAATAATACAACAAGGGCGTAAGTAGAGAAGCGATGCCCCCAATCAAGTAGCATCAAATAGGCTTCCCCTAGGCGCGGACTTGTCACTCCTCTTCAGAGGAAAGGAAACCCTCTTGGTTCTCATCAATCTCTTTCATCCTCGCGGAGGCATACCTGGCGACCTCAGCAGGATCAGCGGCCCTACTGCGGTGCTGATCTGTCACCCCGGCGATAAAGGCCTGTTCAGTCTTCTTCTTCCACCATGCCACTTTCTTGAAAGCTTTCGACAGGTCGGCATCGCGGGATGATACCTCGTCGAGAAGGAATGAGTTCTTCTTTCTCTCAGCCACCAGCTCAGCCTCCAAAGCTTCGACCTAGGCTTTTCCTTTAGATCTTTCTCGAGAAAGGTCAGCGCGGCAATCGCCCAGTTTGGCCTAAGCGCGCTTGTGGAGTCGCGACAACTCCTCTACCTTTGCTAGCGCACCGGAGTTTTGAGATTGTGTACCACGGGCCTTGATGAAGTAATGAAGTTGTCGAAAGGCAGCAAGGCAGTTGTTCATGATGCGCATGTACTGAACTTCGGGAGGAAGTTGCAGCAGCCTACTTTCCTCCTCAGAGGCGCAAAACATTTCACAGGCCAAGATAGCCATGGGTTGATCTTGCGATAAGGGGTCTGATATACCCAGGGCACGAAACCCGTCAGTCCCAAACTTTGACAGACTTAGTCGGTGAGAAGGGGCCCCTTGAGGCCCGTCACGGGAAAGATCAGCAACAAAGGAAGGGGCAGAGATACAGCCAGAGCCCCCAACGTCTCGAATTGAAGTAATGAACAACGGACAAGGGGACTAGGGAGGAGAGTGAGAAGAGCCAGGTCCACTGGGGACGGAGGGAGGCACATCAGGAATACAGCGGCCAATGGGCGAGTGTGGAGGCTCCATGACAGGAGTGGAGTCTGCAGCGGACGATGGCATCGTCGCGGCAGTAGAGGTTTTATTGGGAGGGACCAATCCCAGAGGCGAGGAAGCGCCACCCAGAGAAGTCGCGCTCTCCTTTGTCGTGCCAGGAGAAATGGTAGTCTCAGAAGCGACGGTATTTGCGGTATTGGCAGGGGGAGATTGAGTCACCACCCTTGTCACCTGAGCTTCGCTTGCTTCCCTTAGCTTCTTCCGTTGAGCTGAGGAAGCCGGGCGGAGGCTCAACTCTGTGTCCATGTCCTCCATGTCCTCAACTCCGTAGGAGAAAATCTTTGTCTCAGTCACTGGCAAACCAGATCCGAACCTCTTCGTCCGGCTAGGTAACCAGTTCTTCACGAAGCGGGAAGGGCGGAGAGAGGAACTACTTTCCCTGGAAAGAATATCGTCTAAAGCTCTTTTCTTTATGGGCATACGGTGATTAGCTCGAGCCCCAGCGGAAGTAGAGGGAGCAGTTGTTGAAGGGGCGACAACCTTGTGAGGAGCGTCACCCTCAGAGAGCGGACGAGCGATAGTTTCCCCTGCGAAAAAGTAATGTTAGTAAGCAAGGGGGAAGCAAGGCAGCGGAGAAGCTCAAAAGCTCACCTATGACACACTCAGTTAAAGGCATGTACAAGGCAAAATTTTGGATCTGGAAAGAGGACTACATCTCCAGCAAGGTGTTGGCTTGATCCAACTCTTCCATAGACAGAGGGGCTGGCCTCGCCCAATCAACCACCTCCAGGTTTAAATCAGGACGCCACAGGCGAGAGGGTAATTCGACGACGAAGAAACCGCTCTTCTAGTTATCGACGCTCCTCTCAAATCCTTGAAATTTCTTCCAAAAAGGCCTCACTAGAGCGTCATCCCATCTTGGAATAATATTAATGACGCCGTCGCGAAAAACCAGAGTCAAGAACTTGCGGAATAAAGAGACAGAGGGAGCAAGAATATCTTTTAATTCGTAGGCACGAAGGAAGGCGTAGATGCAGCTCCATGAGGGAGGGGTAATCTGCGCAGGGTTAAGCACGTGCTCGCGCAGCACACGCTCTAGCGTGTCATGAACTGGGAGGCGGAACCCGTATTGAAACATCTTAAAATAAAGAATCCTATGAGTTTTCCAGAGCCGGCTATGAAGCCTCATGGTGTCAGAAGGAATAGTGGGGCGATAGCCATAGGGGAAGGTAATATTACTGCTTTCCAGTTCAAGACGTAAGACAGTAGGGCAAGTAAAGATGGTAGGAGTATTTTCAAGCTCGGGATATCGAGAAATTGGCCTAGGGGTAGTTAAAGAACTAGATTGAGATCTCGTGCGAGGCATGATAGATAAAGCAGCAAAGGAAAATCAAAAGCAAGATCGAGCAGAATACCTTGAGAGAGAGATGGCTGAAATTGATAAGTGAATCGCCTGGATGCGAACGAGTGAATTTCCTCGGAGCGAGCGAAAAACAAAGAGAGTTCTGAAGTATAAAAAGGAGCAAAAAGGTACAAGGAAGAAACGTGTTTCCTTTTAAAAGAGATGGTGGAAGAGTCAGACAGAAGGGCAACCTATTACAGCAAGACACGTATGAGGCAAACAGGGCACGTGGGAAGACCCTGGCAGAGACTTAAAGTCAAGCGCTAGCCTCGAATTTCGCAAAAGAAAGGCCCTCTAATTACAAGAAACCCCAGAAAAAGGATCCTATGAAGCGGTAATCGACTTGTCCAGCGGCATTTAACCCATAAGAGCGACGATATACTAAAAGCAAAAAAGAAAAAGGCAAGCGGCATTTTACTTCACAACATTTTTATTTATTAAAAAGAAAGCCAGCGGCATCTACAAATAGGTGCGGAATCTTCAGTCTTCGTCCATCCAGTGCATGTCGTGGACATAATCATAATCCTCTGGCGATGATGGTGACCCACTGTTGAAGAAGGGGAAGGCCTCGGCAACCTCGAATGGTGTTTTGCCAAGCCTAGTTGCGGAACCTACTGCATGGGCAGCCTCCTCCTTTGAAGCGGCGCGGGAGCCTTCCTCCTGGGTCGGGGTAACCAGTCCTGGAGCGGCATCAGTAAAAGTCTTGACATGGGGAAAAGGACAGGGAATGGACGGAGACGTTTCATCCTTTTGCCGTAGCGAAAGGTAGTGAGGTTCAAAGTCAGCAAAGAAGGATTTGAAAGATTGTTTCTTCACTTTCTTCAATCTATTGCGACCCCGGCGTTTCACGGAACATCTGGCAGGCCTCTAGGGAGGCGTGGGCGGAGGATTGTCAGAGTCGGGAGAAGTCGGAGGGGTCGGAGGAGAATCGCGGGCGGCAGCATACAAAAAACGGGAGTCAGCCATGGAAATGTCAGTAAGAGTGAGAAGCAAGAAGGAAAAAGATGAACGAAAAGGAAAGAAAGAGCCCCTTATATAGCCAAGAGGAGGAAGCATGCCTGCCTCTCCGCGTATTATCGAGGACATTTAATGCTATCAAGGGTAGCGTCTGTTGGGAGGAAAGATCTGACTCCGCAGCTGTCAAAAATCTGCACCAACCAGGAGGCACTGAAATCGTCGCCCAATCTGTTAGCACTAAAAAAGCGACGCGAAATATATTCTGAAAGAGCGTGGCGTGAAAGAATCGTCATCATGAGCCAGATGGGCAAATAAAGTCAGGGGATGCCAGGAGACACCAAGCCCGCAGTTAGTAAGAATAGAAGCGGTTTTCTAAGAAAGACGAAATGAGAACAAAAAAAAACATTGACAGCGCGGCAAGCGAATAAGGAAAGGCATATTTATTTACTTAAAGGGCCTAACAACCTGGGATTACAAAAAGGCCTAATGGCCCGAGTTACAAAAGGTGGCCCCAGAAGAGCACAGAAAGACACGCCGAGGGGATCCCCGTCGCAGGTCAAGCATTCGACCCAGCGTCATCATCGTCCCATTCCAGGAAAGGAATTTCCCTAAGGGCGTCCGCCAGGGTCGTCAGTTCAGAAGAGTAGGCCCTCATGCTCTTCAGGCAGCATCCCAGTAAGTCCTTCCTGTGCTGCAGCGTTGACATCAGTAGCTGGATTTGAGAAATAGCCACCGACAGCTTCACCGCTTTCTCCACGGGACTGAAATCCTCCATGGTGACAGCGGCCTGTCTAGCTTGTAGGGGAGTCAGCATCCCCTAGAGCTCCAGCATATCCTCCGAGGTCTTGATGCTCAGCGAACCCAAGAAATCAGTATCGGCCTGAGTTAGGTTCCTCAGGGCATGGGTTTTAGAGAGCAGGAAGTTTTTGGTGACCTCGTCCATAAGGAAAAGAGAAATGAGGAAATTCGAAGAGAGAGGTGAAAAAGTTGTGAGAGTTATGAAGCAAGTGCAAAATGAAAGGCCTATTTATAGACTTCAGAAAAAGGCATTTCGAAGATATACCTTTCTCGATCGTCGAGCCCACATTGGGGAAGAAACCTCTGAAGGGGCAAGACCGGAGACGCTGTGATAGCCCTTGGTAAACACTCGGGCTAGTTTTCGTTTGGGCATATGATAACTATCGATACCACAGAAGCGGCATCTCGACTACCCCGCCGGGTGACCCGGACAGCCTACTGTACCTTCCGGGGCAGACGGGAAGCTGTTCTTACCGCCCTTAGCCTGGCGGTCAGCCCTGGGATGGTCGACATCAGCGGGGGGGGGGCTCTTATGCGACATCCGTACGGCGGCATCCCATCCCAGGTCATCCATGACGTCACTCCGCGTGATGTCATCCCGCGTGATGTCATTCTATGGCACTCCCGCGACACATACCACTCCAGCGACATCTACCAGGGACTGTTCCTACCCCTGTCGGTACACTCCTTCCTTTGTCTATAAATACCCCCACCTTTTCAGACAAGGGGGTAAGCTTAAGATAGCGTACTGAACCCCTGCCACTTTTACTACTCACACTGACTTTGGCATCGGAGTGTTTACGCCGGAGACCCCCTCCGGCGCATTGCAGGTGACGAAAGCCCCCAGTACAGTGTTCCCGACCGCCCCAGATCAAACCAATCCTGCTCAGTACCCCTCGGACTCTTATCAGTTATCGTTGAAACTATAAACTAGTGATTAACTCATTGTAATTGTAAGATGACTAAATTGGAGAAGCTCTCACTTTTCATCAAGGATTAATAGGGATGTAAAATTGCAAGATGGCAACTATTTTGAAAGAACTTGTTAGTGCAGGAGTCGTTGTTTCTTTTATTAAATTGTATTTTCTTATGAATTATTACTTCTTTGTTGGATTATTATGGATTATTTATCTTATTTTATGGATTATCACGTTGGATTAGTGTGTCGTATTATTGTTTGGTATTGTCATTAAATTAGATTGATTTTTTTATCTATCAATTTGACTGAAATTCGCAGGTACCCACGGGTACAATTACTCTTCCTTTAGTCGCACCGTATAGATGTGGGTGTGGGTAGTGATTACCCACACCCGCCCCATTGCCATCCCTACCTATAGTTTGGTTTATAGGAAATTATGCCATCTTCTAGTGGAATTGGAACATAAAGCATATATTGGGCCATAAAAACATGCAATTTAGAGACAAACAAGTGTCACGCTAGGGGCCTGACAGTCGGGCCACAACCACAAAGGCCCATCTCCGCCCATAAGAGTTCTAATCCTTCGATGACTTGTATTTCATGCACTAGAAGTTGGAAGCCGTGTAGGAGTATTCTAGGTTGTCATACATGTATTAGGAGTTTTTAGCCGAGTAGGGCTAGGACTTTATATCCGAGTAGGATTCTAAGAGAACTGATTGTGCATAAATAGGGGTGGATATTCACTTCTACGAGTAGCTAAGAGCTTATAGAAATCTTGTAGGGTCAAGTCTTGTGCAACTAAGTCTTGTGTGAAATTATTAATGTAAACATCCTTCTCCCACGTGTTCTCTTAAATATTCCTTTTTGAGTTCTTTCCTTGTGCTAACATCTCCATAAGCTTTATAGCTTTAACGTGTTCAGAGGCTGACTTAGCTAGCAAGAAGGTAAGCTAGCTAAGTGCCAAATGGGACAATTGTTGCGTATATTTTTATCCCGTGATAAATGGTAGCAAAGCACAAGTTCAAACAGAACGTATGGCTAATGATTCAAGCGTGACTAGAATATGCGAGAATGCTGACCGCGAAAGGGACAAGAGTGTCCCAGGTGGTGCCCCCAAGTTATCACAGAAGGACAAGTCCCAAGACGCTCCCCACATAATGGAGGCCAAGGTGGCGCGTTTAGAGTTAACCGTGACCGACGATAGGGACCAGTTTGAGGAGCTGGACCAACGCATCGATGAACTCTCTACATGGAAGGAGGAGTTAGAGGTAGAGATGTAACGCGTCCTCAACACCATGGCCGAGTTGGGGAAGAAGTGGAACGAAGACCAAACTGCATTGAACCAAGCTCTCTAGGCGCAAGTTGTTGCCTTGATGGAGCAAATGTAAGAGATTATAGAATAATTGATCGTTTGCAAATAGGCCATCATCAAAGGAGGAGCACTTGCATGGTCGAGGGTTGATGTACCGAGGCCAAAGACCTTCGGTGGGACAATGAGCGCCAAGGAAGTTGAGAACTTCTTGTGGGGCCTTAACCACTACTTTGATCAGTGCCACATCGTGGAGGATGAGGAAAAGATCAAGACTGCAGTAAATTACCTAGCTGATACCGCAATGCTATGGTGGAGGCGTAGGTACCAGGACATCGAGCATGGGACAGGGACTGTCGACACGTATGCCGACTTCACGAGGGAGTCGAAGTTTGTGTTCTACCCATAAAATGTGGAGCATAAAGCAAGGGCCAAGCTTCGGCGCCTGATGCAGAAGGGCATTTTGCACGAGTATGTAAAGGAGTTTACTGAGTTGTTCATCGAAATTAGGGACTTGCATAAGAAGGAAGCACTTTTTGCGTTCATAGATGGGCTCCAATCCTGGGCGAGAATAGAGTTACAAAAGGGAAGCGTGCAAGATTTAGCTTTGGCTATTGTTGTCGTAGATTCTCTCATTGAGTACAAACGGGATGATTCCCCTCGACCCAAGCCATCAAGGGTTGACGAGGACAAAGGTGGGAAGGAGTGAGACAACGACAATGACGAACGGAGGGACAGATCACCGAGACATGACCAACGCGATAAAGTCAATGGGGAGGGTCATGGTAGGCATAAGAGTGGCAGTGTTAGGAAGTTTAGGTGCAACTTGTGTGATGGTCCGCACAGGGCAAGGGAGTGCTCGATGCGCTCCAAGCTTTCAAAACTCATCATGGGCGATGAGAAGCCCGAGCTAAGTTGTCAAAGGGAGGTAAAAATTGGGGCCATGAGGATGGTTGGCTTGATGAAGCGCGAAAAGTTAGCGGACAACTCTAACCAAGGCCATAGGAAAGGCCTAAAGAAGGGTCGAATGTATGTGATGGCCTAAATTAATGGACAAGAAGTGAGGGCAATTATTGATACATGGGCTTCCAATAGTTGCATCAAGGTGGACAAGGCGAGGCGCTTATGCATCAAGTTCACACATAAAGAAGGATGGCTCCAGACGGACAACTAGGAGTCGATCAAGATTGAAGAAGAGGCCTACGACAAAAAATGTGCGTATTGGAGATTGAGAGGGTAGAGTGACCGTGTCGGTAGTGACAATGGAAGATTATCCAATCGTGTTGGGAATGGAATTTTTTTATCGTGTTGGGGCCTATCCTGATCCCTCAAGGGACATCTTGATCATACAACATAGGGCAAATAGTTTTCGACACCAGTCTTGCTAGAACACAAAGGAGTCAAAGCCATCTTTTCATTCGGACTATGGCGGGGGCCTAAGCCAAAGGAAATCAAACCGAAGATGGACATGGGGACGACCATAACTGAGCAATGCTGAGTGATGCGATCCGACCTCCTTTTACAGAGATCTGAAGCGTGATACAAATGGAGGATCTAGCTCTAGAGTTTGTTACACGAAACAATAAGAAACACAAGAGGAAATATGGAGGAAACTTACATGATGGAGACGGACGCAGTGAAAATTAAAGATAAGTAGGATTCTTGTTCTTTTTACTTGACTCAAGCCATGACAATCCAAAACCAAGGCAAGTACCAAGGACCCCCAGATGAATAAGAAAGAGTAATCTCAACTTTAAAAATTATTCATCAATACAAAGCTCAGTTACAAAATGAGGAGGAAGGACCTATTTATACTAAGTTACAAAAATGGGCATTTTATGATAAGTTTGCCCTTTAAAAACCCAAAAAAATGAAAACTTCACATTTTGCTGATTCCTTGGCATGATCACGCCAAGAACACTCCAAACCTTCTATTTTGGGCGTGATCACGCTATCCCTTAGCATGATCACACCAAGCTACTATAACTTTCCAATTTTGAAGGCTTCGTGCACCATTCTTTCGGCCTCCGATAAGGTGTCCAATCATCCTCAAGGTCGTACTATCTCTCGGGCTTCAAAGATAGGCTTGATCGTATCGCCGAGGCAATAGAGGACCAAGGCATGCTAAAGGGACTCACGGACAAGAGGCCAATGGGGCACTCAAGGGAGCAAACAATGACAAGAGAGGTGAAGCTCAAGTCCGAGACGAGGCCAAGTGCGGGTGTGGGAATAAACCAAGTAAAGGACTTAGTGTGGGAGTCACTAAGAAAGCACATCATTTGTTTTGTGCGACAAGATAAGAGTGAGTCAGGTCAAGGGACACTGCGCAATGAAATGCCAAGGGGCAGCACTACCGCGAGGGCATGGGTCACAAGCAAGGCGGCACGATGTGGCCAGACAAGCATCTCCCAAGGGACATTCAGAGGATGCTACGATGATGAGGGCGTCGTCAGCATAGGTGGGGGAGTTTGTCATGCCATGGGGGTGACGGTTGGGCCGCGGCCAAAAAGGCCCATGTCCGCCGATAAGAGTTCTAATCCTTTGAGGACTTGTATTTCATGCGCTAGAAGTTGGAAGTTGTGTAGGAGTCTTCTAGGTTGTCATACATGTATTAGGAGTTTGTAGCCGAGTAGGGCTAGGACTTTGTATCCGAGTAGGATTCTAAGAGAAGTGATTGTGTATAAATAGGGATAGAGACCCACTTATATGAGTAGCCAAGAGCTTAGAGCAAGCTTGTAGGGTTAAGTCTTGTGCGACTAAGTCTTGTGTGCAATTATTAATATAAACATCCTTCTCCCACATATTCTCTTGAGTATTCCTTTATTCCTTTATGAGTTCTTTATTTACTTGTGCTAACATCTCTGTAAGCTTTATAGCTTTAACGTTTTCAGAGGCTGACTTAGTGAGCAAGAAGAAAAGTTAGCTAAGTGCAGTACGGGTCAATCACTGCGCATATTTTTATCCCATGACATAATGCTGGGATGGAAAGAAAATTGTAGATGTAGGAGCTAGAGGAATTGAGGAATGATGCTTATGATAATGCAATGATTTTTAAGCCTAAAACCAAAGCATAACATGACAAGAAACTTTCTAAAAAGGTGTTTTTTATTGGACAAGAAGTTTTGTTCTTTAACCCTAGATTTCGATTTTTATTGGTAAACTCAAGACAAGATGGAGTTGACCTTTTATAGTGATAAATGTTTACCCCATAAAGCAATAAAGATCTAAGATTTGTAAACAAAAGGGATCTTCAAAGTTAATGGACACAAAATCAAGCCCTACTATGAGGGATTTCAAGAACAGACCATACATTAGGAGAGGGTGGATGAGCCATCAGAAATTGAATTAAAAAAAGAAGCTCTTAGTGTCAAGTCTAGGAGAATAAATAAACGCGCTACATGGGAGGCAACCCATGCTTTTTGTTAAATTAATTTTAATAAATTTATCCAACCTCAACCATTGCCAAATTATGGAAATTTCTTGTGCAGATAACAGGAGTGAGAAAGAATGACGGCAAACGAAATTCTGGAAATGGATTATTTTTCCAAGGTCAAGAAATAATTCTCATGTCAAGAATTAATTCGTACCAAAAAATCGAGCCCATAATAAGTAATCTGCTAAGTCATCAATACCAAACTATAAAAAAGAGACATGTCTCCTACAAAAACTCACACGTTGTCTAACATTTTGAAACTCTTTAGTTCTCTCAGAAAAGTACAGAGTAACTTTTTCCACTTTCCCACTCTTTCTCAACCACTCCTGCTGTAAAGATGTCACGACCTAAGAGATTGGCTGGAAGAGGTCGCGAAACCCCACAAGATTTTTCAACTTCTCCTCTATTAAAAGCAACACAAAAACCACTAAACCAAAACCTTTCTCCTTCAACTCGGGAAAAAAAAGCGCAACTAGAAAACCCTCAAGATACAATGGAAACTCTATCGAAATCAGCAAGCCAGCTAGAGAAACCCACAATTTTTGAAGTTGTCCTAGCCGATTGTCACATGCAATCTCCCTAAGAGCTAAATTTTAGGGTAGATTTGGTCAGTGCAACTACCAAAGCTTTGACCCACAGAAACAAAGCCTTGGCATTATGAGAGAAATCAAGGAAAATCAAGCTGCTAATTCCTTAGGCAGACTCACAGGAGACCTTAAAACTCAATTCAGATGGTGAGGAGGAAGAAGATGCAAGGTTTGAAAGTGCCAAGCCTTTTTCAAGACAAAATCTACAAAGAAGCCTCCAGCTTCAAAAGTCCAAATGATAGAAGAGGTGATAGTTGAGGAGGAGAAAGATGTTTCAGATAAGAGGGGGGAAATGGAAAGAGAAGATGAGGAAGGAGAAGAAGTTGTTGAGGATAGTGATGACAAAATAAGTGATCCAACCGTTCCTCCACCAACGGTAGAGGAGATTTAGCTGATAAAGAGCGAGGACAATTTAGAGAATGTCCCTTTGGCCAGAAAGATGAAGAGAAAGAGGCCAGAACCTATTGATGCCGAATTAAGAGAAGGCAAAAGAGGGTTACAGACCCCCACATGATTGAGAAACTGGAGAAAGAAATTTTGGCTAAGAAGGAGACTGCCACTGCCACTTCAAGGACCCCAAAATCCAGGGTCAAGCAAGTGGCCCATAAAAAGATCGTAAAAAAGAAGATGGAGTACACTCCATAGAAACTGAAGAGTCTGGGCCATAGTTCTAGCTAGACAGAGGAGATAAAGATAAGATAACAGAAGATTGCAATAGAGCTCTTAATGAATCTTTAAGAGGATGAGGAAGAAGCAGACTCTCCCACAATGACCAACCAGACTTGACTAAAGCCATGGAGGAATCAAAGAAATCAAAAGCTAAGGTAACTTCTACAATTGATTTTCTTAATGGTTCGCTGGAATTTGATACCATTGGTTTGAAAAAGAAGTTTAAAATCAAACTTGATCGCATGAACTCTGATAATTTTATTCTTGTGCTCAGTTTGATTTTAAATTATTTGATAAATTAGGATTGGCTAAGAATGTTAGGATGCTAATTCAGAACATTGGCTAAAAGCCTCTATTTTCTTTAGACCAACTTGCTTATGCTGAACTTTGCTTAGAATTCAATACTACATTCTGGTTTGATACTGACACACTTAATGCAAAAGGAAACATAATGTGTGTTGATGCTACTGAAGTAGTAAATTTTAGGCTCATGAATGAATGGTCTCATCTATCCTTAAATGATTCCAATGTGTTGATTGGATTTGTTGCTCTTAGTGAGTTGTCTACTATTTGGTATGCTAAATCCATTACTACTATTCCTAGTACATACAATAACTCAACAACTTTTAAGCAAATTACTAGAAATCCCCTAACAAAATTTGACAAGAATTCTAAGGGCAACATGATCCATGATCCTGCCTTTATAAATATTCATAGGGCACTTGCTATCACTTTTGGTGGCAAGTCTAATATTTCTAGTAATATTTGTCCTCTTTCTTCTCCTACTCCCCATTTATCATGTCAATTGTTAAAACTAATAATCAGAAGAAAGAGAGATGCGATCAGCATAGAGAAGGACAATGGAGGAAGAATAGAGATGATCTTTGGTGCACCTACTGCAGGAAACCAAGGCACACTAAATAAGAGTGCTGGAAACTGCATGGGAAGACACCGTACAGAGAGGTAGGAAACAAAGGGGGTTGGCAAAAGCCCTAAGCCAGAATGGCAGAAGCGGTCACAGTAGGTACTGCAGAAGGATTTAACCCAGAAGAGGTTGAAAAATTGAGACAGTTGTTGGATTCACTAGATACAAAGCCAACAGGAGTAGCAACAGCCTCATCCTCAATCCTGATAGGTATAACTACATTCCCTACTAGTTTAAGTGTTCAAAAACAATGTTATAAGAATACTTGGCTGATAGACTTAGGTGCCTCACACCACATGACCTACACATCTAAAAAAAATTCACAACTACACACCCTGTCTAAGCAACAAAAAAGTTATTGTTGCAAATGGTTCCCTAGCCACTATGGCGGGTACTGGTGACATACAGGTCATACCTACTATCATTCTTAAAAATTTCCTCTATGTACCAAAACTATCAGCTAATCTCATTTCTATCCACAGACTCACCATTGATGCCAATTGTTGTGCTATATTTCTTCCCACACATTGTACCTTTCAGGACCAAAAAATGAGGAGGAGGATTGGACTGGCTAAGGAGTGGCATGGCTTATATCAACTAGAAGTCACTCTAGATGTCAAAAATAAAGAACCCGTAGTTTTAGTAAGCTTCACAAGTAAGGAAACCATTTGGCTACATCATTTTTGTTTAGGTCATCCATCCTTTAAAGTTCTGATTGCGTGTCGAGGGCATCAAATTTAGTTGTATAAAATATACAAAATGAGGGGTAGGAATACAACGTAACACTCGTCCATAAGGGACTTGCAAATTGTGGTAAGAAGATCATCCACAGAGATCTTTCGGGAATTTATAGTTTTGACTCGACTTCCTCGTCACTGAGTTGAGGGGTTTTGTTTCTGCAATCAAGATAAACAAAGCATAAAAGAGAACAAGCAATAATTAAATAAAAAGAAGCAATCTTAGGCAAAAGGAGATCTTAGCTAAGATTGCAGATTGAGGTTGGTTGTGAACTGTCGTGAGGTAAACTCCTAGTATGGGCGAATTCGTGAGCTCATTCCTTGTTTAATCGATCATTGACCTTAGATTTTTCCCTTCTCTCTCATAACTCTGCTATAGATTGGGAGGAACCCCTTTCCAATCCTACTTTCCTCCTATTCAAATCACTTGGAGGGAACCCCCTTTCCTAGTGATCTTGGCTAGTGGACACCTTGCTGGTTAAAGGGTTTATCCAATTGGCTGCTGGCTTGAGACACATGTATTTTCTCAATGGCGTAGGGAAAGACAGAGTCTAGGTGATTGGAGCATTAAATGTCTTATTTTCATCGTACTTTCCTCCCTTTTTAGGACGATGATACTGCTAATCCTTGTCTTTTGTACTCCTTTATGCATATTTGGGTGCTGAGAATCAGATCATGAGATTAGGAGCTGAAAGATCCAAGAATAGAGTTGTTTTGTTTCACAACCGTTTCCTAGGCCTGGAATAAGGAAAGTTTGAGATTCTAGGAGAGCGAGTTGTCCTATTCTTCTAGAAGATCTGCTGATCTCCTATTCCAGTGAGAAGTCCTGCTGCCACAGAACGTCTCCAACATTTCTGTTAGGATTTTGGAACAATTATTAACAATAATTATTTAGATATTATCCTTTTATTATTTTAGAATTTCAAAAAGACAATTTAGGGATTTTATTTAAATAGGAAGAGGAGAGTTGCGCCTCACCACTTCTTCTTTTACACAGAATATTTCTTTCTTTTTGGTAGAAACAGCAACCCCATAGCAGGACCTTGAAAACGCTGTTTGCTATTTTCTTTCTCTTTAATTAATTAAATTCTGGTTTATGCTTTCATCTATTTTATTTATTTATTTCTTATGATGATCGGCTAAACTCTTTTATTCCTTGTGAGGATTCATCGCCATGCTTAATTTATTGTGAGGTCTAAACGCAATTATTAAATCCCATCTTGCATCTTTAATTGTTTTAATTAAATGTCAATTTATGCATACTTCTATTGAAGCTTGATCAACTGTACTAGGATTTGCATGATTAATGTCTTCTCTTGATACTTTGGAGTCTACACTGTAGAAAGAGATACGAAGGCGACCAACTAATCGACGACTCAAATTGGAAAACAATTAAAGTTGGGTTTATAGGAGTAGACACTTCTCTCTCCTGAACTCGGGAAGGTCTCTCATGGTAGAATTATTTGATCATTTTATTAGACCTAATAGAATAACTTCTTTGGGCCATAAAATAGATCAAGGACCTTAATAGGTGAGAACCTTTAAGAATCTCGAATAGGTAGAGAGTAGGAGATCTAGTGAGAACCTGATCTCTTTAGCTGCCCGTAAGTCTGGTTTTGAAAATAATTGAACCAATGATCAATTAATTTAGTACATGAGCTCTTTGGAATCCTCACTGGGAATTCATCACATCTGATTTCACACACATCACCCATTTATTTATTTCTGTTACTTCCATTTATTAATTATTCACAACAACGTCAATATTGGTATTTACCACTCGTTACTTTCCTAGTCGTTTACAAAGAATTTTAATTGCCACCGAATCCCTAAGGAATGATCCTTTTACCACTTGCTACTGTTTTAAACTATATGTGCATGGTAGATTGTATTTATTTTATTTTGACGATTTCGGCAACCATCAAAATTTTGGAACTTTTATGTGAGCATGCTGTTTTGATTGATTGTTTGATTGAAGTCAGCTTGTTTGATCGAGTTATTCTGTTTGAGTCGAGTTACCATGAGTCTGTTGATATTTCCTTTGATTTTTCTAGTCTGATGTGTGATTTTTGTTCTTAATTTGTGTGCATGTTTGAGTCTGTCATGTTGTGTATAGCATCAGACCCTGATTTCGACCTAGGCTGTATAGTTCACTACTGAAACCACATTTTAGACACTTGTTTGATCAAGTCTATGCTTTAGTACCAGGGAAGTGAATGAGCGTAACATGATCAATGCCTAAGGGGCATATTTCCTAATGAACTCAGAACATTAACTATCCACATGGTCTAAAAGACAACTAGCTAGGGCTTAACATTCGATTAAGGTGACAAGGCTTGCTACGCCATAAATTTGAGAGTGTTTTAAATTCCGTCTGATTGAATGTGTACCATTAAATATGCTGGAATGCCATAGAGCAGAGATAGCAAAAAAGTGGAAGTTCTGGGTGCCCAAAAAGAACAAGCACTGCTATTAATTATGCCTGTAAAAATACAAAGGGCAAAGATTTGAAAAAGAAAAAGAAATTAAATCTGCTAATAAGTGATTTAAATGGCACAAGGTCTAGAAACACATTTAGTTGGAACTGCACTTCGGTAGGACTCAAATTTGTAGTAAGCTTTGTCCGTTAATCAACAATAATTTAAAAAAGTTGGATGTCTTGATACCATGTGGATGGGGTATGTTTAGGGTATTGATTGGTCCTTGGTAGTCCAGCATCGACTCGGTAAAGGAAGTGTCTTGGTAGTTTCAGCAGTGAGGTAAGCAGCTAAAAGAAGAGATCTGGGTCTTGGTGTCAGTCGTATTTTGATGTGTTTCGATTTGTTTTTAATTTTGATGCTTGAGGGCAAGCATAGGTTAGTGTGGGGGATTTGATTGGAGCGTTAAATGTCTTATTTTCATCGTACTTTCCTCCCTTTTTAGGATGATGATACTATTAATCCTTGTCTTTTGTACTCCTTTATGCATATTTGGGTGCTGAGAAGCAGATCATGCGATTAGGAGCTGAAAGATCCAAGAATAGAGCTATTTTCTTTCACAGTCGTTTCCTAGGCCTGGAATAAGGAATGTCCGAGATTCCAGGAGAGCGAGCTGTCCTATTCTTCTAGAAGATCCGCTGATCTCCTATTCCAGCGAGAAGTCCTGATGCCAGAGAAAGTCTCCAACATTTCTGTTAGGATTTTGGAACAATTATTAACAATAATTATTTAGATGTTATCCTTTTATTATTTTAGAATTTCAAAAAGACAATTTAGGGATTTTATTTAAATAGGAAGAGAAGAGTTGCACCTCACCACTTCTTCTTTTACACAGAATATTTCTTTATTTTTGGTAGAAACAACAACACCATAGCAAGACCTTGAAAACGCTGTTTGCTATTTTCTTTCTCTTTAATTAATTAAATTCCGGTTTATGCTTTCATCTAATTTTTTAATTTCTTTCTTATGATGATCGGCTAAACTCTTTTATTCCTTGTGAGGATTCATCGCCATGCTTAATTTATTGTGAGGTCCAAATGCAATTATTAAATCCCATCTTGCATCTTTAATTGTTTTAATTAAATGTCAATTTATGCATACTTCTATTTAAGCTTGATCAACTGCACTAGGATTTGCATGATTAATGTCTTCTCTTGATACTTTGGAGTCTACACTGTAGAAAGAGATACGAAGGCGACCAACTGATCGACGGATCAAATTGGAAAACAATTAAAGTCGGGTTTACATGAGTAGAAACTTCTCTCTCCTGAACTCAGGAAGGTCTCCCACGGTAGAATTATTTGATCATTTTATTAGACCTAATAGAATAACTTCTTTGGGCCATAAAATAGATCAAGGACCTTAATAGGTGAGAACCTTTAAGTATCTCGAATAGGTAGAGAGTAGGAGATCTAGGTGAGAACCTGATCTCTATAGCCGCCTGCAACTCTGGTTTTGAAAATACTTGAACCGATGATCAATTAATTTAGCACATGAGCTCTTTGGAATCCTCACTGGGAATTCATCACATATGATTTCACACACATCACCCATTTATTTCTTTCTATTACTTCTATTTATTTATTATGCACAACAACGTCAATATTGGTATTTACCACTTGTTACTTTCCTAGTCGTTTACAAAGAATTTTAATTACCACCGAATCCCTGAGGAACGATCCTTTTACCACTTGCTACTGTTTTAAACTACATGTGCATGGTAGATTGTATTTATTTTATATTGACGGTTTCGGGAACCATCACTAGGCCAAGCTACTCCCAACTCGGAACGCTAGATTGTCAGTCTGGTTAGGCCTATATCGATTCAAGTTCACTAACCTCCGCGAGGCTATCTGCCTACTTGCATCACTCCGGTCTCGCTCATCCCCTTCGTGACTGCTACAAATTCGTCGTCTTGCCTAAGATTGATCAAGTCTTAGCCTAGACGGGAACCGGTTTGTTGAAATAGAACTTGAATTAATTACGAATGAGAGGATAATAAGAACGATCGGTCTCACGAATCACAAGTACGCTCACTCAACCCTTACCAAGAATTAGGTGTTTAGCTACTAGACATAATAATCAAAGAAGCAAGAGAACAATTGAAGAACATGAATTAAAATAAAATCTGTGATATTCAAAATCGAATTATCACAGAGTAAAATGTTTACAAGAACCAGAAGTTGGAAGAAGGAAGATCCTGTAATTGACAGCCTTCCCTAACCTTTAACAAGGTTAGAGTCCCCACCAATCACGTTCCTTTCCCAATTCCAAACTTCAAAAAGCTAAAAGATAGGGATATAATCCCAATTGTTCAAATTCGAAAATGAAATAAAATAAGATACTAAAAGATTGTTTTTGTTCCAAATCAGATTACATCCGAGAGTCCATCCAAGGGACGTAACAGCCAGCTGGCTTCTTGATGCGAATCCGTCTTCCTGGAATCCATGGCCAGTACGCCTCTATCTCTGCAATCTTGGCCAAGCCTACGGCCAAGATTGCCACTTTGTCGCTCAAGGCTTACGTTTCCTTCATTTCTTGTCTTGCCCAAGACTTCCTTCAAAAGAAACCAAATTGACGTGAAAGAAATTGTTTTTACCCTAAACCAAGTAGTTTAAAATGGTAAAAACGCATGGAAATAAACGTCAATCAAACCTCACCACACTTGAACAATGCTTGCCCCAAGCATACTGGACTCTTAACTAAGAAAAAGAAAAGACAGACTCAAAACAAAGGAAACACACATTAGCAAATTTCTAGACAGGCAGCCCTTAACCGATTCCCTCACACCTTCATACCTATGGCAGTCAGCATACTTCTCAATGGATCCCAACCCTTATGAACAAGGTCTATTCAACACCCCAAACATCCAAATTTCACATGATCATAACATCTTTACATTCCACAACAGACTCAACAAGACAAGACATCCACCTACTTGGGTATTCTCCCCTTAATTCAACTACTCAACATCATCAGTCAAATACCTTGTCTGAAAATTTTCTATGCCAGTATTGCTACAAGTTTCTTGAATATTAATGCTTAGTGAGGTAGAAATATCAACACAAATACACATATATATTTTTTTTTATTGCTCTTGCTGAAAGTTTCTTGAGTATTTCCACTTGGTGAGGCAGAAATATCAAGACATTTTATTGCATCATTTTTTTTAAGAGCATGCAATTACTGGGCATAAAAGTAGTTCTCTGTATTAGAGCAATTCAGCACAACACAAGGCAACAAACTCCGTTATCCACTAGCAGTTTTCCTTAAGGGGATATTAAAAAAATTTGGTGGAAGCTTGCCTATTTGTTGAGTCTGTTACACAATGCTAGACCTCATGATCATGTACAATATGGATACTTAATGGATACCAGGACCCGTACCCTTACTGGTGTGGAATATGTTAACCCATTGAAATGCCTTAATCAAAAGTTACGGGGTCACAAGGTGAAGGATGCTAAAGGTCAAGGTTAAGACATTAGGGAAAAGGTCTTAAGCATAGTCCAGATTTTACTGACACGCACATAAAACACATAACACACATGCCTAAAAACACACATTAAAGACAACAAAAATCATGCATCAAACTCTGCTAGACAATCTAGGCCAACTATCTTAGCCTAGATTCACAAAAAATTTCATGCAAGAAAAGAAAATCACAGAAAAGCACATAAAAAACATTTATATACAGACACATCACCTAAAAACACCTCACCACACTTAAAGGAGACATTGTCCTCAATGTGTAAATGAGAGAGAATTAAAATAAAAAGACAAAAAATGGAAAAAGAAAAGAAAGAAGAACACGACCTGGGGCATTTATTGAGTTGCGGGAGGTGGAGGTGGTTGGTTTTGATTTGGCACAGATGGTACAAAACCGTCTCCTTCTTCAGAGGAGTCACTAGAGTCACTGCTCCTGCTGCTGAAATGGTCATCCATCTTGTCTCGAATGTGCGCAACGGCCTTGTCCATGGCTTGGATAAATTTGAAGGAAACGTATAAGTGGGCCTGGATTCGTTGGAACTTGACCTCCTGCTGCTCCAAAAACTTGTTGAGCTTCTCCTGCTGAGCTTTTTCAATGCTCTGGAAGAGAGCTTGCTGCTAGTCTACAACCTGCTGCAGCTGCTTTTGATCGGACTCTTGGAATTCATGGAACAACTGTTGGTTGTCTGTGAAGACTATGAGTTGTTCATTAATAAGCTTCAGGAGGTGGTCAGCCCATTCTGGAAGCAATGGGTGGTCTGGATCTAAGTCGCATTAGGTTGTCTTTGGCTTCTTGGCATCTTGCCCAAGATTGGGCTCTTTGTCTGCATCATCAAGTTGGATTGGGCGTAGCTTGAAATTCCCATTGATCCTCTTCCCATAGAGGTGATCTGCTACTTGCGTGAAACCTGTATTAAAATAAAGAAAGCCTTTTTACCTCGTGGAAATAACCCATCTGGTTAAAAGCCTTAAGATCCATGATCTTAACGGCATAGGATTTATGCATGTTTAAAGTAGACAAATCAATACCCCTAGCAGTTGCAGTGATGTGGGAAATAAGAGTGACTAGGATCAGCTTAGGGAGTGAATCGCATGCCTTGATTTGCCTAACAATCCAGTAGCCTAAATTTACTCTCTTCCTATGCAACATGCACCAAAGTAAAAAGGTTTCAAGCTTAGAAATATGACCCGAGACTGTTGTCTTGCCAGAGAGATTAATAGAGAGGATCCTTTGGAGAATCCTCAAGGTAGGATCTCGAATCTGGTGAGCCTTAGCATTCTTATCAAGTTTTCCATTAGGGTCACCAATTAACTCTCTATAGGCTACTGTCTTATCCCAATCAGGGGGATAATCAGTCAGGGCATTCTTATACTCATCAGAATTAAGTCCTTCTTTAGTCACAAATCCAAGCAAGAGATTAAATTCATCAATAGACAAGTGAGACCACATATCAAGCAATCAAAAATTCACCACATCAGACGCGCCAAGATCAGGATTGGCTCTACCATTAGCATACAACCTATCTTGATCAAGCCAGAAAAATGCATGAAATTCCAAACACAACTCAGCGTAAGCAGGCAAATCAAGGTACATAAAACATTCCCACCCAAGATTGATTATGTACTGCCTAATCCTGGTACCCACACCCAAAGCATCAAGAAATGAGAAATCAAGAATAGCAAATTGAGTAATCTCACATGCATGCTTCTCATTCAATCTCACCCTAAGATCAGGGGTATCAGGCCTCAAACAACCATTTAATGAGCTTAAGGGGGGAAGGAATACCTTAGTAGTCTTGGCTGCAGGCTTGGCCAAGATTGTAGCTGCATCAGCGTCTGAGTCATCTTCGGGTTGGGGGAACTAGAGGGGGCTTCTTCCATAGACATGATCGTCCTTGCTATACTGAGTACTTCGTTAAGATTCTAGGGCAGATCTTTCTCTAGATTTGAGAGAGGGAGATTGCGAAGGGATGGGAGATTCTTGCTTTTTTAGAGGAGATTTTGGTGTGGCTAATTTCTTTGCGGATCTCTTGGATTTTCCCATGTTTAAAGATGATTGGTTGTGGAGTGAAAGTAGGAGAGTGGAGTAGTTTTAGCTGAGGATGTTTTGAGAGATATTCGGGTAAGGGCGAAATTTTAGGGATTTGAGGGATTTTAGTGTAAGTGGGAGGTAAGGAGTCTATCTCTTAATTAAAAATTAATTCCCATCTGATAATTAATTTTTCAAAAAATATAACCGTTGCTCCTGCTTTTTCTCCTCCTTCCTATACGTAATCTACTCTTCTTTCCCTTTTCTCCGCGTGTCATCCAATTCTTGGCCGAATAAAATATGGCCTAGATCAAAAAGACTTAGCCAAGCTTCCTCACCACACTTAATTCCTCGCAACTACTCCAGAAAACTCCCAAAAAAAATCCTGAAAATTCCTGAAAGAGAAAATCAGTAAGTGACTCTAGACTACTTTTGAACAAACAATTTATTCACTAAAATTAAAAACAAAAAGCATGGGTTGCCTCCCATGTAGCGCCCTAGTTATAGTCCTAGGTGTGACTTTATTTTTCTTTCACTAAATCTCAGGTGGGGCTTCAATCGCCTGGTTTTCCTTAAATGTTGGAAATCCTTCTAGGAATGGTTTGAGCCGCTGTCCATTGACCTTGAACACTATTCTTGTCTTTTCATTCCTAATGTCCACTGGACCATGAGGGTATATATTAGTGATAACATATGGACCTTTCCATTTAGTCTTAAGCTTACCAGGAAAGAGCTTAAATCTAGAGTTGTATAGAAGGACTTTTTCCCCGAGTTGGAGATTCTTCTCAACAATCTTGCTGTCATGGTACGTCTTCATCCTGATCTTAGCTAAGAGTTGGTTATCATATGTTTGATTCCTCAGTTCTTCCATCTCGTGGATTTGAAGTTTCCTTTCCTCACCTGCCTGGTCGTACCTTAGATTGCATTTCCGAATTGCCCAATAAGCTCTATGTTGCATACCTACTGGCAGGTGGCATGCTTGCCCGTACACTAATTTGTACGGAGTCATTCCTATGAGAGATTTATAGGCAGTCCTATATTCCCACAACTCATCTCCAATCTCGCTGATCTAAGCCAACTATCTTAGCCAAGACCAACTTGACTTCTCTGTTTGATACCTCCGCTTGGCCATTTGACTGAGGATGATAAGCAGTGGAAACTCTATGGGTTACACCATATTTCCTAAAAAGCGAAACAATAATACTATTGCAAAAATGTGTCCCACGGTCGCTAATGATCCCCCTAGGCACACCAAATCTGTTCAAAATGTTAGATTTCAAAAATGAAACAACAGTTTTAGCATCATTGGTCCTAGTCACTTTCGCTTTTATCCACTTAGACACGTAATCTATAGCAAACAATATATATTGTTTTCCATTTGACATAGGAAAAGGCCCCATAAAATCAATACCCCATAAATCAAAAGTCTCACAATTTAATATAACATTCATGGGCATTTGATTTTTAGAACTTATGTTTCCTATTTTTTGGCATTCGAGACATGTCTTACAAAATCTATAGCTATCATAAAATAGAGTAGGCCAATAAAATCCCGACTCAAGGACTTTTAACACTGTCCTCTTGGCTCTAAAATGTCCACCACATGCATAAGAATGGCAAAATCTTAAGACAGACGGAATCTCACTTTCAGGAATGCATCTCCTAATCAATTGATCAGATCCAATTTTCCATAGATAGGGGTCATCCCAGACGAAATACCTGTTGTCATGCTTAATCTTTATCTTTTCTTGAGCCGTTAAGTCTCCATGATGCTTACTCGTGGCTAAGAAATTGACGAGGTCAGCGAACCATGGTCTCATCGCCTGGACAGCAAATAGGTGTTCGTCAGAAAAATCATCTCTGATTGGTTCCAGATCGCCTTTTACAAGGCATCTGCTCAGGTGGTTCGCGACTAAGTTTTCCTTTCCTGCTTTGTCCTTAATCTCCAGATTATATTTCTACAAAAGTAAAATCCAGCGGATCAGTCTTGGCTTAGATTCTGATTTGGGCAAGAGGTACCTCAAGGCTGCATGGTCAGAAAAGACTGACTTTTGTTCCCAACAAATATGAACTGAATTTATCCAATGCAAAGATTATTGCAAATAATTCCTTTTTGGTTGTGGTATAGTTCTTTTGTGCCTCGTCAAGCATCTTAGAGGCGTAGTAGATCACGTGTGGATCTCTACCATTTTTCTGCCCTAGAACCGCACCAACGGCTGAGTTGCTGGTGTCAGACATCAACTCGAATGGAAGGCTACAATCTGGTGCTTGGATGATTGGGGCTGATGTGAATTTCTCCTTAATCTTGTCAAACACCACTTGGCAAGCTTCGTTAAAATTGAAGTCCACTTCTTTTTGTAAAAGCTTGCACATCGGCTCCACTATCTTCGAAAAATCTTTAATAAACCTGCGGTAAAATCATGCATGGCCAAGAAAACTTCTAACCTCACGCACGCATGAGGGGTAATGCAAACTCTTTATAACATCAATCTTAGCCTAGTCTACTTCTATGCCTTTCTTAGAAACTACATGGCCTAAGATAATACCTTGTTCTACCATAAAATGACATTTTTCAAAGTTTAACACAAGATTAGTGGCCACGCATCTTTTCAAAACATTTTTCAGATTAGATAGGCATTGATCAAAATCATCACCATAGACGGTGAAGTCGTCCATGAACACTTCAATACCTTTTTCCACATAGTCTGAAAAGATACTAACCATACACCTTTGAAAGATGGCTGGTGCATTGCACAATCCGAATGGCATCCTCCTATACCCAAAGGTTCCGAAGGGACATGTGAATGTCGTCTTCTCTTGGTCTTTTAACACCACTGGGATTTGATGAAATCCTGAGTAACCATCCAAGAAACAGTAGTGGGATTTCCCAGTCAATCGTTCCACCATTTGGTCGATGAATGGTAACGGAAAGTGATCCTTCCTCGTGACTTGGTTAAGTCTGCGGTAGTCTATGCAGACCCTCCATCCATTCTATATTCTTGTGGTCCTTTTTACTCCATCCTCTCCTTCGGTCACGATAATTCCTGTCTTCTTAGGTACAACCTGCACGGGGGAAGCCCACGAACTATCAGAGATTGGGTAAATAATTCCAGCATCAAGCAACTTAATAATTTCTTTCTTAACAACTTCCATCATCGGAGGGTTTAACCTCCTATGGGGTTGTCGGACCATTTTCTTATCCTCTTCCACATGAATCTTGTGGGTACAAATGGTTGAGGATATTGCCTTGATGTCTGCCAAGGTCCATCTAATAGCTTCTTTGTGTTCCTTCAACACGTTTGTCAATCTGGTTTCTTCCTTGCTGGAAAGCTTAGCTGAGATTATTACTGGCAGAGTTTTGTCTTGGCCTAAATAGGCATGCTTAAGGTGTTCTGGCAACTCCTTAAGATCAAGCTTGGGTGTCTGTAAAATAGATGGTAAAACCTTAGACTCAGACACGCTAAATAGTGGGCAATTCAATGATTCCTTCAATGGTTCAGTCTCGTGAAGATCTGTCAAGATCTCCCTAAGATCTTCTCGGTTTCCCACTCGGTCTTCCAGTTCTATCAATGTCTTAGCTGAGATACTTCTGCTTAAGACAAAATCAAGTGGGTCAGTAGCACTTAAATCTGCAGTTTCTTCTTCGATAAGGTATAAAATATCAACAAAATTAACCCTGTGTGTCTCATTTTGATATTTTAATCCCTCCTTCATATAGACTTAATCGTGCTCCCGAAAAATTCCAAATTGATACTTCCTTCATAAACATCTATCTTTGCTCTAGCTGACCTAAGGAAAGGTCTCCCTAGAAGCACATCTGTTGTACAAGAAGGCAAGTCAGAATCCATCTCAACAATATAAAAATCCACAGGGTATATAAAAGTATTGACTTGGACGAGAACGTCCTCTACTACTCCCTTAGGATGAATTACGGTTTGGTCAGCCAATTGAATCACCACCTGTGTCTCTTTCATTGGTCCCATTTGCAATGTCTCGTATTCTTTCAAGGACATCACGTTGATTCCAGCCCCTATGTCGCAAAGAGCTTTTTCCACTATTTTGTTCCCTATCTTACAAAGGATAGTGAAGGTTCCTTGATCTCCGCACTTCTCCAGGAGTTTTCTCTGAAGTACTGAGGAAACATTCTGTGTAAGATTCACTCTCTCCATTCCTGCAAGTTTTCTTTTGTTAGTACAAAGTTCTTTTAAATTTTTTGCATAAGATGGTACTTTAGAAATTAAATCTAGCATAGGAATATTCACTGCCACTTTGCCAAAAATGTTCATGAATTCCTTATCCTTGTCTAACTTCTTCTGTTTGGAAGACTTGGGAGGATAGGGTGGTGGAATCTCCACTATTTCCAGAGGTGTGGAACTCTGCTCATCAGTCTTAGCCAGTGGTTTGGCTAAGATTGGTTGCTCCTTTTCTGTTTTGGCTGGATTGTCAGTCTTAGTCTCAGTCTTACCCAAGATTGGTTCCGGTTGAGACTCTACCTGGATTTCTTCATCCACATCATCATCCTCATCCTCAAACAATTGATTATGTACCTCCCGGTCCAACTTTGCTCCCTTCCTTTCAGGTAGGACGCTTCCACTCCTAAGATTAATAGCACTTACATTATGCCTGGGATTATTTTCAGTGGTGGAAGGTAATTTGCCACCTGACTCTGGTTGCTGCGTCTGTTGGGTAAGTTGGCTGATTTGCTTTTGCATCTCAACAAGACTAGACTGGGTTGCCTACATGAATTTTTGTAACGTATCCTCTATGGGAACTCCAGTAATCTTAAGCAGTTGAGGTGCTGGTGGTAATAGTGGGACATTGGCCTGGTTTGATTGAGGTGGTCTGGGTACGAAGTGTTGAAAATTTATGGGGGATTGTTGTGGCTGCTGATTGTATTGTTGTTGTGGTTGTTGGCTAGGTTGAGGCGGATCTTGTCTCCACCTTAGATTGGGATATTGTCTCCATGGGTATTGGTTACTTTCCTGAGGGAATCTAGGTTGTCCTTGATTATAACCATATGCAGCATTAACTGGGATTGGGGCTGGATCACCCGGCTATTCCACCATGTAATAACTATGGGTTGGATGATCTAATTGTTGGCAAATCTCGCAAATCAAGAGCATAGGATTAGTTGCTGCTACTGTAGTTTGTACCTGAGATGTGGCACCTGTAGAAAGATTCATCAATATGTTAGTAATCTTATCAAGCTTATTTTCAACATTTATAGCATTCAAAGAAGAAGGTGCAGAATTTCTTTCGAATGAGGCGTTATTTTGGCAATTATTAGTCATTGTTTGGAGAAGCAATTTGGCTCTTATTGGTGTAAGGTCTTGAAGCGCCCCTCCAGCGGCTGCATCTAATCTCTCATTATCCTTCACACACATTCCATCATAGAAATATTGGATTAGGAGATGGGCAGCCACTCTGTGGGTATGGCAAATGTCTTGAAGCTCTCTAAACCTCTGATGATACTCGCTCAAGCTCTCCCCTCCTCTCTACTGAATGGAAACTAAATTATTTCTAGCTGCCCACGCCTTAGTCACGTTCCAATACTTGTTCAGAAAGGCAGTGGACATATCTCCCCATGTTGTAATAGTGTTATGGGGCAAGCTATAGAACCAATTCTTAGCTGAGTCTTCAAGAGACCAAGGAAATGATTTCAGTTTGGCCCTCTCGATTGATACTCCCACTGGTTTTAGGGTATCACATTGGAGGTGAAGGTTCCTCAAATGGTTATACGGATTCTCGTTTGAGTGGTCATGGAACTTGGTTAAGTTGGCTATGATGTTTGTCTTGATAGACCAATCATTAGCCATTGGGGGTAGATTAATACAGGAGTAGGTCACTCATTCTGCCCCCCTGTTTTGCTCCCTCATCGTCTATTCTTGTTGGTTTTCCTCCCTGATTGGTATTGGGTTTTCAGCTGGGCCTGAATCTTGGCCTAGACTGCTAACAACAAATTTTCTCTTGGCTTTCTTTCTGTTTTGTGCTTTAGTCTTCGTAAGTTCTGGATTCAAAGGTAGTAAATCTTCCTTTGAGGACCTGGTCATCAACTGCAAAAGACAAAAATTAAAACAAAACTATAAAAATACCGTCAAAAGATCCCCGACAACGGCGCCAAAATTTGATTGCGGGTCGAGGGCATCAAATTTAGTTGTATAAAATATACAAAATGAGGGGTAGTAATACAACTTATCACTCGTCCACAAGGGACTTGCAAATTATGGTAAGAAGATCATCCACAGAGATCTTTCGGGAATTTATAGTTTTGACTCGACTTCCTCGTCACTGGAGTTGAGGGGTTTTGTTTCTACAATCAAGATAAACAAAGCATAAAAGAGAACAAGCAATAATTAAATAAAAAGAAGCAATCTTAGGCAGAAGGAGATCTTAGCTAAGATTGCAGATTGAGGTTTGTTGTGAACTGTCGTGAGGTAAACTCCTGGTAAGGGCGAATTCATGAGCACATTCCTTGTTTAATTGATCATCGACCTTAGATTTTCCCCTTCTCTCTCATAACTCTGCTATAGATTGGGAGGAACCCATTTCCAATCCTACTTTCCTCCAATTCAAATCACTTGGAGGGAACCCCCTTTCCTAGTGATCCTGACTGGTTAAAGGGTTTATCCAATTGGCTGCTGGCTTGAGGCACATGCATTTTCTCAATGGAGTAGGGAAAGACAGAGTCTAGGCCAAGCTACTCCCAACTCGGAGCCCTAGATTGTCAATCTGTTTAGTCCTATATCGATTCAAGTTCACTAACCTCCGCGAGGCTAGCTTCCTACTTGCGTCACTCCGGTTTCACTCGTCCCCTTCTGGCTACAAATTCATCGTCTAGCCTAAGATTGATCAAGTCTTAGCCTAGACGGGAACCGGTTTGTTGAAACAGAACTTGAATTAATTACGAATGAGAGGAAAATAAGAACGACCAGTCTCACAAATCACAAGTACGCTCACTCAACCCTTACCAAGAATTAGGTGTTTAGCTACTAGACATAATAATTAAAGAGGCAAGAGAATAATTGAAGAACATGAATTAAAATAAAATCTGTGATATTCAAAACTGAATTATCACAGAGCAAAATGTTTACAAGAACCAGAAGTTGGAAGAAGGAAGATCCTGTAATTGACAGCCTTCCCTAACCTTTAACAAGGTTAGAGTCCCCACCAATCACGTTCCTTTCCCAATTCCAAACTTCAAAAAGCTAAAAGATAGGGATATAATCCCAATTGTTCAAATTCAAAAATGAAATAAAATAAGATACTAAAAGATTGTTTTTGTTCCAAATCAGATTACATCCGAGAGTCCATCCAAGGGACGTAACAGCCAGCTGGCTTCTTGATACGAATCCGTCTTCCTTGAATCCATGACCAGTACGCCTCTATCTCTGCAATCTTGGCCAAGCCTGCGGCCAAGATTGCCACTTTGTCGCTCAAGGCTTACGTTTCCTTCATTTCTTGTCTTGCGCAAGACTTCCTTCAAAAGAAACCAAATTGGCATGAAAGAGATTGTTTTTACCCTAAACCAAGTAGTTTAAGATGGTAAAAATGCATGGAAATAAACGTCAATCAAGTTCTAAAAGTTATGTTTCCTCACCTATTTCTAGGAATAGATAGAGAATCATTTCATTCTCAGGCGTGTGAGCTTACAAAACATACTCGTGTAACTTTTCCTATAAGTAATAAGAGAAGTTCTCAACCTTTCCAATTGATTCATAGTGACCATTTGTGATTCCAAATATTACTGGCTCTCGCTGGTTTGTTACTTTGATTGATGATTGCACTAGGGTCACATGGGTCTTCTTACTCAAACAAAAATCTGATGTCAGTAACATTATTCCTCACTTCCATTCTATGATCCAAAACCAATTTGGAGTTAAGATTAAGTGCTTTAGGACAGACAATGTTAGAGACTACTTTAATAATACTCTTTCCTCATATTTCAAGTCACAAGGAATTATTCATGAATCATCTTGTTTCTATACACCTCAACAGAATGGAATTGCAGAAAGGAAAAATGGACACATTCTTAATTCCACCACAGCTTTATTATTTCAAGGAAATGTTCACAAGGCCTATTGGGGAGAAACAGTTCATACTGCTACATACATGATTAATAGATTGCCATCTCTAATTTTGGGAAACAAAAGCCCTGTGACTATCCTAAACTCTTTCTATCCAC
The DNA here is from genome assembly GCA_963691705.1 of Viola odorata. Classification (NCBI taxonomy): domain Eukaryota; kingdom Viridiplantae; phylum Streptophyta; class Magnoliopsida; order Malpighiales; family Violaceae; genus Viola; species Viola odorata. The sequence goes on along the minus strand of OY829545.1, from coordinate 32,438,213 downwards.
ATTTCAGAACTACAAATGGTCTTAGTCCTAGGATATTTGGGTGCACAACCTATGTCCATGTTCATCAACCTCTTATGAATAAATTAGAACCGAGAGTAGTAAAGTGTATATTTTTTGGATACTCCCCTACTCAGAAAGGTTACAAGTGTTATGATCCAGTCACCAGAAAAAGGTTCGTTTCTATAGATATCACTTTTTCAGAAAGTGTCCCCTTCCAGAAAATTTCACCCAAAGTAGAAGAGCTCAATTTTGAAAATTCTCAGCCTATCCCACCATTGGAACTTCCACCTAATCCACCAACTGCTCCAATTCAGTCACCACAACAAGAAGATCCTAAGGCTACAGATTTATCTAGATTCTCTCGGGTATACTCAAGTAGAGAAATTGTTCCTGAGTTGATACAAGTCAAAGAGTCCAGTCTCTCTCCTCAAAATGAAACCACTATAAGTCCTACTCAACCTCCATCCAATCAAAATACGGACTTACCATATGACCCTAACAATGATATTGATCTATCAATTGCTATTAGGAAAGGAACCAGAAAATGCACAAAGAAACCCTTGTACCCACTATCAAATTACATTTCACTAAAATATCTTTCAGACCCACATAAGAGGTTTATCTAAATGCTATTAGTATTCCTAACACTATTTTTTAAGAATTAAGACAGGAGGAATGGAGAAATACGATGAAGGAAGAGATGAATGCATTGAAGAAGAACAAAACTTTGGAGATTGTGAAAAAACCTACTGGAGTAAATATAGTAGGATGCAAGTGGGTGTTTACTGTCAAATACAGGGCAGATGGATCACTAGAGAGGTATAAGGCCAAATTAGTAGCAAAGGGGTACACTCAGTCATATGGAGTAGACTATTAGAAGACCTTTGCCCAGTGACAAAGATGAATACAGTGAGGATTCTTCTAGCACTTGCACCACACTACAACTGGACTCTCCTTCAATATGATGTAAAGAATGCCTTCTTGCATAGTGAGCTTGATGAAGAAATTTATATGAGCATTGATCATTTGTCGAAGTCGTCAAAAATAATAATAAAACCTATTGCCTAATGCACAATATAAATTGCATATAGTGGTAACATGGTCGAACTCAGGGACTAGGGCAAGATGCTTACTTCAGCGTATAACAGGGAATATCAAATCAAACAAGTAACCAAGGGGGTGGTTTTGAGAGAGTGTTTGATTAACTACTAAATAAATAGAATAAAATAGAGTAAATAAAAGTATGAAATCGATGAGGAAAGATTCCTAGTAAAGATCTATCTTCGGTTGCATTGCGATTAGTTGGTCATTGGTGCAAGGGTATTATGTTCCTAGTTTATAGGTGTGCTATGGGGTTCAGGCACGTTTAGGTCCCCTACTTTCCTTCATAACAGAAGCTACTCCAAGGTATGTTTATGGAATAACCTTGACAATTCACCGTCCTCCAAGGTACGTTTATGGAGACAATACTTGCCCATGAAGAAGAGTAAAGACACACCTAGGGCGAGATACTCAGTACATTCGAAGCACTACCCTAATTGATTATTTACCCTAGTCAGATTGGACCAACGACCTGATGACTCTGATCTAGTTGCCTACTCTACTATGTAGCCTCATGTTAGTTATTACTATAGAGATGGCGGTAATTACCTAGGTTCAATTATTAGTTAGCCGGACCTCTAACCGTTCCTAGATAAATTGACAAGCAATTGATAAACAAGCAAATACAAACACGAGAATTTATTAAACTCAATTCGACCTCATAACTAACCTACGCAACCTTCAATGACCTTTACTAAGAAGGGGAGATTTATCTACTTATACCGGAAATTAAATAAACAAAATAATTAAAGAAAAATTGCATAAAGGAGAAAGGAGGAAAGCGCTGTAAATTGCAACTTTATACCGGCCGGAGCTTAGCTCCGGGATTATTACAAATCGGGAAAGGCGTCGGAGGTAGAAGTATGGAATGATAAAATTCGAGAGGGAAGAAGTTCCTCAAACCCTAATTCTCTAAAGTATTCATAGTAAATTGATCGGTTGTCGAAGCCATCTAAAATAATAAAGAAAACCTGCTATCTAGTGTACAAAGAATTGTGTATAGTGGTAACAGGGTCGAACACAGGGACTAGAGATAGACACTGAATTTTGTGTATAAGGAGAGCAATCAAATCGAAATAGTAACCAAAAGGGGGGGAGGGGGTTGAGAGTTGTTGTTTAAACTAATTATTAAACTAAATAAAATAAATAAATAAGGATGTAAGATCAGATGGGAAGAAATCCTGGCAGAGATACATTCTCCGGTTGCATCTAGGTCTAGTCAATCACTGGTACAGATAATTCCATTTCTTACTATACGTACGCTATAGGGGCTAGGTACATTTAAGCCTCTTGCTTTTCTTCGTACGAGAAGTTATCTCAAGATGCGTTTATGAAGTAACCTTGACACTCTGTCGTCTCCCAATGTACATTTATGGGAGCAATACTCAAAGGTCCATTAAGTGGAGAAAAGACGCACCTAGGGTGAGACACTTAGTGCGTTCGAGGCACTGCCCTAGTTGGCCACTTGCCCTAGTTAGATTGGACCAGTTCGACGTGATGACTCTGAGCTAGTTGTCCGCTTTACCCTGCAGCCTCACATTAGTTATTACTATAAGGATGACTTTAATTACCTAGATTCAATTAAGAGTTGATTAGGCTTTTAACTAACCCTGGGTAAATTGGCAAGATCTTGACAAGCGAACAAATACAATAAGGAATTTATTAAGCACAGATTAACCTCATGACTATCACAAGCAACCTTCGAAATACCTTTGCCAAGATAGACGAGTTTAGCTACTCATGCTCGTGATGAAACAAAACAAATAAATAAAAGAAGAAGACATAGAAGATGAAAGAAAATACGAAAATATATTGAGTTTTATCGGTCAGAGTTAGTTCTCCGGTTTATTACAAAACAGAAAGAACGCCAGCGGCGGAGGAGAGAAAATCCTAGCTGAAAGTAGCCGACAGTCTGATAATGAAAAGCGTGTCTAACCCTAGAAAATAAAAGCCTTCTATATATCGGCTACAAAAAAGGAAGTTCAAACTAAAATAGAAGTTCTATCCCTAATAGGATTGTAGGACAAAATAGTGATCTCCTTGCTGGCGTAGAAAATCGCGGGAAAGGTTTTCGCGCTTCGCTAGGATTCTTCTAAAGTCTCCTTCGATGTGTCGGAGTTGTAAGCATCTGCAACATCCTGCACCTAGGCCAAGACGATCTGCAGCTAGGCCTCGACACCTACTGTTCCAGCAAAACTCATCCAAAAGTAGTGCATTCTGCATCTTTCTCTTCTGCTAACCCAGGTGTATAAAAATAGAGGAAATAACAACAAATTAGTAGCATCATGAATAGAATTGGGCAAAGAAATACGGAGAAAGCATACACAAAATGACACTATATCATAAATAGAAATAGAATCCTAAGTCTAATAGAAGTAGGTTTCCTAAAATATAACTTATGCTTAGTTCGAATATCGCGGGAAGCAATGACCGGATCTGTTGGATTTCTTCTTTCGAGAGTTTCCTTTTTCACGTCGGACTTCTCAGCTTCTGTGAACAAACAGCTGCAAGGCCTCGACACTCAACATTCGCCAGAATCCGGCTGAAAGTGTGTGTTTCTGCGAATTTCCCTTCCTAAGTCTAGATCTGCAAAAAGGAGAGAAATAGAGGCAAATCAGTAGTATCAAGATCAAAAGTGGACTAAGAAAAGGGAGAAAAACATGTATAAAATACACACTATCAAATTCCCCCACACTTACCCCAATGCTCGCCCTCGAGCATTGTATTAAGTCAAAACTAAAAACAACCCCTTATCTAGAATACCCACAGTCAATCCAAGCATTGAGAAAATCTACCGATCACACACTCCATCTAAACAATACAAAACACATGCCTAAGGAAGCATCTACATCAAACCCAAGGAATAACAACCCCAAGGATAAGACTTTCCCACACCAAGCAAGTCGCAAGTAGTCCTCATAAGATAAAATATATGCACTCACAATCAGAACCAGGGCTAGGTGTTTAACACTCATAAGAATGCGAATAACATAGCACAAGGGTCAGATTTGCAATGTCAGTCCGAGTGAAAGTACACATGCATGGGTATTCTAATAATCAAATGGACTTTGTGAGAAAAAGGGTAATGCTAGGGGTACGAGGGGAATGGAGAAAAGAGATAGGAAATAAGGAGAAGGAAGAGAAAGGGTCGACTCAAGGTCATAAAGGATTCCTTAGCAAGAAGGAGGAGGATTCGGTGAATAGTATCCATTAGCCGGCTGTAGTAGGGGCTAGATGCTCAAGTTCCTCTTTCTTTACTCGGGGATTCCTTCTTTGGATTAGTACTAATGACTCTTGTTGCTTCTGCTTTTATTTGTGTTCTTTGAATCACTTTAATAATTTTTTTTTCGAAATATAAAATACAAGCAGTAACAAGGTAAGCACAAATCTTTTTCTTCTATTTTCTTTTTCTTTTTTGATGCAGCAATCCTTCGCTTCACCATTTCACCACTTTCAGCAGCAAGGCCTCGTCACATCTCATATGAAACTTCATCTCCCCCACACTTAGACTATTCTCAATTCTATCTTTAGCCCTCGCAACAACTATCGATGGGTACTACCCACCAGCTAAGGAAGGGTTAACAACAAGGAAAGAAAAGGCTCGGATGGCTTGAGGGAATAAGAATATGAATGATGAGCAAAGGTCAGTGTCAAGGGCATGCTGATGGAAGGTGAGAAATACAAAATGGTGCAAAGTTCAATGTCATTTTACTACTATCCCATGTCCAATGGTGCCTATACCCTAGATATTATACAAACCTAATTAGTGTCTAGTTATGTATTATCACATATGAAGAATATTGGCGTGAAGGCTCAATGTGCTCACAAGGTCATACAATTTACTACAAGCGTCGAGGTCTTGACGCGGATATAAGAGCAGGCAGGCAATAATCATGCATGTCAAATAAAGTGCAGTGAATGCTCAAATTAACTAAGATGCAGTGGAATGACATAGTGTGCTCTATCTAGGGAGGGTTGAAAATGATGGGTAGTGTGCCAGAATAGCAAAGTATTTACAAACCAAAGTTCATAAAAAGAAAATCCTAAGAAAGGTTATCTAAAATAAATAGTGTGCTAGAATAGCAAAGAATTTTTTTCCCAAAATAAACACACATAAGTGTCCTTCCCCTACACTTAGGCAGCACAATGTCCTCAATGTGAAGAAGGGACTCAAACAAGGGCATATGAAAAGAAAAAAATATATATATATATATTAAAAGCCGAAAAAGAATGGAGTTCACCCAGAATTAAGTGTACAAAATTGTGCCTGAAGGTAAGAGAGTTGGGAGGAGGTGGAGAATGGATCAGAGCAGGGCAGTGATTTCCAATTGGATTGCGGTAGGGGTCATCTGGTCGTGTACAGCAGGACCTCGATGCTCGGTATGCTTTGAGTGGTCCAATAGAATCCTAACTACAACCAAAAAGGTATGAGATCCCAACCGAAAAATGATATATTAGGAATTGGAAAAGGATTTGAAAAAGTAGTACGAAGAAGGAAACAAAAATTCGGGTGAAAAGGGAAAGATATAAAGGGGATGAAAAAGAGAAAATAAAATAAAGGAAAGAAGAATAAAACCAAGAAAAGGTGCAAATAATAAAAGGGGAAATAAAATAAATAAAGATTAAGAAAGATAAAATTAAATAAAGAAAACAAGAAGGAAGAAACACGGGTTGCCTCCCACGGTGCGCCTCTATTAACGTCAAGGGCGCGACGTTGGCTGTTTGAATCACTCCGGATCTGATGGCTCCGCCATCAGGGGATGGAAACCCTCGTAGACAGCTCCAATCTGTGGTCATCCACTTTGAAAATGAGGCTTGCGTCTATACTCTAAATTGTAACCACACCATGTTCATACACCTTTAGGACAAGGTAAGGGCCAGTCCACTTAGACTTCAACTTTTTGGAAAAGAGCCTGAGCCGAGATTTGTAAACTAAATTTTTTTGTCCAATAGAAAAGGTCTTAGGGGAGAGCAACTTATTGTGATGAGCTTTCGTCTTGGTTGTGTCTTTGGCAGACCGTGGAGCTGGGTTAGCATTGGGCGTCATACCCTTGCTGGTCACGACAGTAGGGACGGGAACCATTGTGTCCTTGGGATTGGTCGTAGTGATGGCCGGAGTCACTGCCATGGTTTTGGGGATAACAGGAGTGGGTATGAAGGCTATCGGAGCTAGTTAAGGAGTGCAAAGGGCTGGTGAGAGTGCCTTAACGTCGACGATCGTTCATCCAAGGGCCTCGCAGTATCGTTTAAGTGTGGACACCAGTTCGCTCTCTGCAGCAGGATCAAGCTTGCTAGAGATGATCACCGGGAGTGGGTCATGCTCGCCAAGGTAGGCGTACTTAAGATGTGACGGCAAGCTCTTCAAGTCAAACCTAGGGCCTGCAAAGGAGAAGGGAAAAGCTTTGAATGAGTGGTAGGGAGACCAAAATATTGAGAGAGGTATATAACAAGTTCACAGGTGTTCAAAGTAACAGTGATGTCCTTCAAGTCTGTTGGCACCATGACGTATGTATCAGTCTTTGCTAGTACATCGGGTGTGATGGTAATGTCCAAGGCAAGCTGCTAAGAGCTATCAGCATTAAGATCAGAAACTTGTGTAATAATGGGGTCAATACAGTTCACACTAGAGAGTTCAGTAGGGTATCTCATATCATCATGCATATCAAATTTAACAACTTCACCATCGAATTATAGTGAAATGGAGGAATCATGCACATCGATCTTGGCTTTGGCAGTGCAGAGGAAGGGTCGTCTAAGGAGCATGTCGGAGGCTGTGGTCTAGTGGTCATCCTTCATGTCGATGACATAGAAATCTGCAAGGTAGATGAAGTTATCTACCTGAACATGGACGTCCTCAATCGCACCTACTAGATGGACTATAGAGCGGTCCGCGAGTTGGATCATGGTCCTGGTGGGGCTGAGAGTTCCGATGTCCAGAGCCTTGTAGATCGTCAAGGGTATGAAGTTGATACCTGCACCAAGATCACACATAACGTTACCGATTATCATGGTACTAATTTTGCATGGGATGGTGAACATCCCTTCGTCCTTGCACTTCGGTGGTAGCTTCCTCTAAATGACAGCCGAGACATTAGCACCTACACTTATTTTTTCTGTATTTTCCATCTTGCTCTTGTTAGTACATAAGGTTTTCAAAATTTTAACACGGTGAGGAACATTTTTAACAGCCTGTAATAAGGGAATATTCAATGGAATTTTGCTAAAAATGTCATAAATCTCCCGATCCTCTTTATCTTTCTTGGTTTTGATCAAACGTTGGGGAAAATGGGGTTCTAATACCTTAATGATATACTCCTATATGAATTCAGGTTTCTTGGCAACTTTCTTTTAGGATACGGTAGGTCGTTGGACTCTAGCCTCTAGCTTGACATCAGTGTCGAGGTCTTGCTGTGGATGGATGTGCGGAGGCAGTTGAGTACCATTGCGTAGAGAAATGACACTGACTTTATGTATCGGATTGGGCTCTGTCTGAGAAGGGAGTCTACCTCAGTTTTTCAGCTTCTTGATTCCTGCATCCATATACCCTAAATGTTTTTGCAAGTCCATAATAACATTATTGAGTCTACTAACCTCATCCGTAAGGGGCACAGGTGGTGCTGGGTGTTAAAAGTGTTGAAGGTTGAACGGTGGATGAGATTGATTTGGGTACTGGTACTACTGCGGTGACTGACTAGGTCCTTATGGTTGTGAATTATTGGACCAGTTTAAGTTAGGATGGCGCCAACCCTAGTTATAGTTGTTGGTGTAAGGCTCAAACTGTCGTGGGGCTCCGTTATAATTACCAACTGCATTAACTTGGAATTCATCAGGGATGTGGGGGAATGCATCGGTTGGATGGTCAGTAAAGTTGTAAAACCCGCATGTCTTGACCTGGATAGGCTATCCTGCGGCTAGGTTCTGGATCATGCCAGTGATGGTAGTGAGTTGGTTCTCTATGGCTGCAACACGTTCCTCATTAACCGGCATGGTTCTCTCCAAGGACATGTTGTTCTTCGCTATGAGTTCAACAATAGCTTTGGCAACAGCAAAGGTGAGAGCGCAAAGTGAACCATGCCTAGCAGCATCTATCAAGGCCTTGTCAGGCTGCTTCATCCCTTCATAGAAGTACTGGATGAGAGAATGGTTAGGAAGGTTATGCGATAGACAGAGGGTCTGCATCTTCTTGAAGCGCTCATAGTATTGAAGCAGATTCTTGTCATCTTTCTGGACGATAGAGACAAACTCTTTGTGAGTGGCACTAGCTATAGAGACCGGGTAATACTTATCAATGAAAGCCTTTGACATTTCTGCCCATGCGGTAATCGATCTGGGGGAGGTCATAGAACCATTCCTTGGCTTCACCCACGAGGGACTAGAGGAAGGCTCACAATTTGGCATGATTGATCTCTGATATGATTCGAGTTTCTGCGGGGGCGGAATAATGATTATGGCTGTCCGGAATCACTGTGGCTGTTGTCCGTGGTACCTGCAAAGCGTCGGAGGGGGGGCTCCGGCGTAGACACTCCGATGCTTAAGTTAGTATGGCTATGAAATTCTGCAGAGGTTTTAGTAGAGAATTTGCTCTTACTTTAGATCTAGAATGGGGTGGTATTTATAGGCAGAAGAGAAGGCGTTACCCCAGGGGGGGGCATTATCGAGGGGAGATAACGCCCAGGGTGACGTCACGTGGGTCCCCAGACATGATATCGCTAGAGGGATATCGCCTTTGTGATGCTATCGGCCTTCCTGGGATAGGATGACGCCATGTGCCCCCCCCCCCCCCCGCTGATGTCGACTATCCCAGGGTACACAGCTTATCGCGGGCGGTAACCGGGTGCCGGAGTAAGTCTAGGTCTACAGGGGTCTGCCCTTGTCCACGGGTGAGATGACGAATGTACCCTTGGCGTTTCATCAATTGTTATCATAAGCCCAACTGAAAACAAGCCCGAGTGTTTACCAAGGGCTTCTTTCTCTGCCTTTGGAGAAATGCTACCTCTTTCATAATGTGGCGGATTCGCAAGAATTTTTTGACTCTTTCGAATTTTTCTGATAGTACAAAGGCACAGGATCTCCGCTATCGGGTCAGATAACGGGAAAAAATCCCTTGAGTTAGCCATTGGTCATAATGAGGGTGGTGATCGAACTGTCGGTGGAGAGGGAGTTGTAGTTGTGTCGGTGAGGCGCGGAAACTGTAACGCTGACAATCCCCGCAATATGCTCGATGCGACCAAGATTGGTGAGGTAGAGTATCATGATGTTACCTCTTCGGGACTCTATACATCATTCCGAAAGCGATACGTCCCTGTCTTTTCTGCATATTTTCAAATATGTCCTGTTAGTAAAATATAAAGTAATGATAGATTTCAGTTACCTCCATAGGTTTTCGCTTAGGCATATCACTTTCTTTTTTCAAGCGCGTAAGTCATTTGTAAACCGACATGGTTTTCCTCATAAACTACCTACGATTTGTGCAGTCTTACGCCATTGCTACCTGCAATATCGACGCGATTTTACCCTGCTCGGAGCCACCTGCGATATTGCGCGATTTTTATGCTATGGGCCGCCTACAAATCGCATGGCGTTATGTTGTCATGGACCTTAGTCCATGTTCCGCTTGAGCATTTCGGGCATCTTTTAGAAGCTCCGCGTCAGCCTTCTCTCCTATCGCTGTTAGATAATCGGAGCGGCCCGATTTTTAAGATTCCCAGGTGAACAGCTGCTGCTCTGGATCTATAAATGTGACTCTTATTCCAATGTCAATCCTTCACATTCTCTCTACTCCTTTTTTGCCATTTTCTTATGGAAGATCTCACCAGATATTTCCTGATCTCCAAGGCTCTGACCCTCAAAAATCTTACCGAGGGTGACATCAGCTTCCTGGAGAACATGATGACAAAGTCCGGCGAAGATATCCTGGAGCTTCGGGGAATGATGGGCCCCATCCAAGCCAGGATTGGGTCCGCTACCACGGAGGACTTCAATCCCATCGGGAATATCTCTAAGTTGGCCATCGCCGCCTGCCGTATTGAAGTAGCCATCGCCTTGCTGTAGCAGAGGAAGGACCTGCTGAACTGCTGCTTGAAAAGCATGAGGAACACCGCTTCTGAGCTTACTTCGGTGGAGGAGGCCTTGAGGGATGTCCCTACCCTATTGGTGGATGATGATGATGCCGGGTCCCGGGCCTAAAGGCTTGCCGCTGTGGTATCTTTTTTATTTTCCTTTTGTTATGTATGCGGACGTATATCCAGGCCGCTAGGCCGTAGTGAAACTTATTTCCGTTATTGAGCTTGCGATTCCTTTCTTTCTTTTTTGGGGCGTAAGCCCTTGCTTCAATTGAGAGTTGTAATTAAACCCAACTGAAAATAAGTCTGCCACTGATCAGAACTTTGCAGCCTTTATTCTCCTCTTTCTGCCAGGTGGCGACGGTTGCTTCGGCCAACCGCTGGGTGCTAATCATGCGCCGTCTTTTCAGCATTAACTGATTGGGCGGTTTTTCTGTATTTCTTGATTGTGGAAAAATTCCCAACAGACGTCCCCGAAGGACCTGATTCTGCCATTATGATTGATCTTCTCGAGATGCATTAAATCATGTTCTTTTCACGCCTGGAGAAAATTGAAGAGTCTTGCTACTCCGACTATTTATGGGAAGTTCTCCTTTTTATGTTCATCTTCTTCTTAGTGTTTTTCTGTTGCTACTGACTCTTGTTCTTCATGGCTGACTCATATGATCAAATTTATGACGATCGTGAGATTCGCCGAACCCCTCCAACCACGCCGGATTCGGATGACCCTCCTTCGCCATCGTGCCTGAGAAAGCGATTGCACCGCCGCGGTGGTCGGAAAGGCCGAAGAAGAGAGCGAAGATCAGCAGCACCGGCTGGTTTTCTTCATTTTCAGCCCCTCTAGTTTGTGAGGATAAAAAATCATCTCCTCCTATCGACTGGTTCGAAGAGAAGGTTCCTCCAAGTGATACCGTCGTCAAGGCGGCACCTTCTGATATAAAAGAGGAATCCAAACCATTAATGTGGAGTACTGAGTGAAAAGTTGACGGGTTCCCTCCTTTCATTGATGAGGAACTTCCGTTCTCCGACGAGGAGTATTGGTACTGGCCTTCCTATTGGCCTGACGATGATTGATTCTGCCCTTGGCATTCCCTTGTAGATGTCGTATGGCTTATTATTAAATTTCATAATATTTTACCTCTTTAGTCTTACATGTTCAGGCGTTAGCCCCTCTGTTGGCTGGCTATCGCTGAGAAATTAACCGTTGCTCTAATTGCAACTGTTTGTAACTAATTGTCAGCAACTACCTCTTCTAGAAGATAAATGCGTAGACATAAATACCCTTCTGAGGCTTTCACACGTGTCATTTTACTTAGGGACATGCCCCATTTTCACAGGCTGTTCAACTCCTTCGTACTCAGCCTTTAAAAGGGAGTAATTGCTCTCTTTTAATACTCTTTGCTCTCGTTCTGAAATTTCTCCCTTCTCTCTCTAGATTTTTCTTCGAAGGAAGTTACGACCACCGTTCGCCGGTGCAGACGGTTTGTCCACCGCCTTCTGATTCAAGGTACTTCACCTCTTTTCCCTCAGATTTTCTTCTTGCCGATTCATTATGAGCACATCTAGAATACCCAAAGATTCTCAGTGGCCTCTGGTCACAAATAGGTCTTTGAGGAGTCTCCAGATTCTCCAGCAGCCTATAGATTTAGAAATAGAGAGAACTCCCAGTATTTTCGTTGATCAAGCGGTATTAGAAGCAGAGTTGGAGGAAAATAACATCTTTTCCCCCCTGGTTATTCCGCTAGAATTCCTGATGCCGGCTATCGGCTTCATGACCCTCTATCGGGGGCCGATAGGATGGTGTATTTTGACATGTTCCTTTATGGCTTTCGCTTTCCCGTCCATGAAGCAGTGAAAAGATTATTAGTACAATATGACATTAATCCGGCTCAGATTACGCCTCCTTCTTGGTGTGGGATTCACGCCTTCATTCGTACTTGCGAGTTGCGGGGCATCCTTGTCCCGTCTATCAATTTATTCCGCAAGTTTTTTAGCTTTAGGTGCCGCAACTGCGTGGTAGATATCGCCCCAAGATGGAGTGACGCACTGGTGCAATCATTCTGGCAGAGATTCCGGGGTTTCGAAGAGACTGTGGCTGGTTGGAAGAGCGGTTTCTTTATTGTGAATTTGCCTTTCTGCCCCTGGCCCGGAGGTTTCAATCGGTGTCTTAATGACTCCATTTGGACAAATCCATCAACCATATCCAGGGACGAGCTCCGACAGACGAACATGCTGCTAGGGTTGAAATCGTCCTTCCGCATTCGAGAATTTGCCTTGCACAGGCTTATAGAGAAGTGTACTATTAGTAAGTTTCTTTTCTCTCGTTATCGCTTTAGCTAATTCAATGTTCTGATATGTCATGTTGGCAGGTGACGCTGAAAACCAACCGTTGAGGGATAAAGACGTTCCTATGAATGTAAGACCACTCGAGACGCGGCCACCATCTCCTCCGCCTGAAAGTTCCAGTCATCCTGCCGCTCCACCAAAAAGAAAAAGATTCAAAACTGTCGCCAAGCGAGGCATCTCTAGCCGCACTTCTCAATTTCTCAAGGACTGGTTACCCGTTCGACAAGGAGTGACTTTGAATCGTCCTAAGGCTAAAATACCCGACAGCGATAGTGTGGACATGGACAATGATTCCGAGCTTCGTCACGCTTCCGCAGCTCAGCGTAAGAAACTACGCACGGGAGGTAGCAACCCCATCGTTGCGACTGCTTCGAACAAAGTTAGCGAAACCCCTGCTACCGGGACTGGCTCTTTCGGGGGCACAAGCACTTCCAAGGTAGCAGTGGCAGCTGAAGTGTCAACCAACATTTCTCCTGAAATTCCCAAGGCTCCGTCGGAGGTCAACCTTCCTCCTCCGACTGTCGTTCCTGACTCTCCTATCTCGTCTTTTATTCCTGACGTTGCCGTCCCAAATCTTGCACCTACCGTTCCTCTGCCTAATGGCCTTCCACCATTATTCTGTACTTCTATCTCAGGGGCTGGGGGTTCCGCTGAAAGCCTCTCTCCTTACCGCCAATCTATCTTCTCAAGGTCTTCAATGAGCCACTTCTTACCGCTTGGATTTGTCTACTTTTGGTACCAGCGGACTTCGCGCACTAGGGATATCAGATCCACTATCGCGAAATGAGCCGGTGGTTTCCGCGGTAGGTGCGATCTTTAGCTCTCCTAAAGATAGGGAGGAGATGTCAGAGCTTCCTCTGGAGGTTCATCGCGAACGCGCTTTGAATGAAGTGCTGGTCAGCTTTCGCATGCTAAATTACTTCCTCGATATTCAGGGTAACAAGGCTCAGGGCTCCCCTTCTAAGGTGGCGGAGCTAACGCGACTCCAAAGCGATACCCAAGCTGAGCTTAATGACTGCCGTGCTGAGTTGGCCAGAGAAAAGTCGATAGGGAAAGTAAAGATAGAACTTCTGGAGGCAGAACTGATGACGACTGACAAAAAGAACATTCTCCTTCGCGAAGAGATAACGGCCCGCGATGCAAGGTTGGCGAAGATGTCCCATGAGATGTCGCGATGGAAGGATAAGGCGATACAAGCTTTTGCCACTGGATTCCCAGATTATTATCGCAGCGGGGCTTTCGATCCTGCTAAGATAGCCGACTATGCCTTTGAGAGGTTAAAGGATGTAGATGTCGGGGGCGTCAAGGGAGTTTTTCCGCAATGAGCATAAGGCGGCATTTGAGAGTGTTTTATTTTCTCTTCCGCATTACTTTTATCTAGCTTGTAATAATTGATAACTGTCGCTCTGCTCTGGATAACGGCTAATTTGCTTCAAGGTGTTATCTTGTTGATTACGTCATCATGCTTGATTTCTTCTGATAAAGCAATTTTGCTTTTTCGGAGCATTTAATGCTCAGAATCCCCTTATTAATGTGATTGAAGGATCATGATGATTCGAAGACATGTGTCTGCTCATCGGGACGCTAGGGCTAGCGTGATTTGATAGGATCAAAATGTCTTCTCGTCTTTCCAGGGTTGTACTCATTACTCACGTCTGTCACGCGCGTAGCGACTGTTCCAGCAGTCATGCCTTTAACGTCTGTCACGCGCGTAGCGACTGTTCCAGCAGTCATGCCTTTAGCCTCTTAGGGTTATAAAACCCATCACTCTATCTCTTTTTTCCACTTTCGATAATCTGTTTCTCTAAATCTTCTTGAATCGTTTTGCGTTTCTGGCCTTCATTCCCTGGGTACTTTGATTTTCTTCCTAAAAGGTACTTCTCATTTCCCTTTACCATCTTCTTCATTTCTTTGTTTTCTTTTCCCATCATGACAAAAAGAAAAACTCATGCTTCTGGGTCTAAATCGCATGATGAAGAAAAAATAGAGACCATAGCCAGTACTATTACTTCTTCTGCCATTCTTGATAAAGATCTGTCTGATTATGGGGCTACCCTTCTTGAGGGTTTCAAGGCTATTGTCGCCCCTGCATCTTTACGCTTGAATAGCGTTCTAACCGGTAATCGTAGAATCCTATATGCCCAGATGTTCCGCTATGGTTTTCGGTTTTTGGTTGACTCGTTTATCCAAGAGTTGCTTACCTCTCTGGATCTGAATCCTGTTCAACTGGCTCAAAATGCCTACTGTGGCATTTATGCTTTTTTAGAACTCTGCAAGTACAAAGGAATTACATCTCCTTCCCTTGCATTACTCAAATCTCTGTTTAAGATGTATAACCGTCGGGGTGTGATAGCGATATCACCCCATTATAATGACGATTCGCTTAAAAACTTCACCTGGAAACTCCTTCATCTGGAGTCTTCCATTGATAGATGGAAAGAGCAATTTTTTTGTGGTTGAAACCCCTGATCTTCCGGAGCTATGGTGGCGGTCTGGTTTCAACCAGAGCGTCAAGGATAGGGCTTGACGCCGCGTGGCTCTTAATGAAATAGAACAAGGCTGGTTTGACAAGTTGCTCAGTCTGGACATCAGCGTTCACACCCGCCTTCTGGCTTGCGGGACCGATATCAAAGACTGCGTTAGACGTGAGTATCGCGTCAATTTGATTTCCATCATTGGTACTAACGCTGACGCTGTCTTGTACTTTTGCAGCTACTGATCTGGATTACGTTTCGGAAAGCGTCAGGAGGAGCCGGAAGAGACTTCGTGGTAGGGAAACGGCCGCGGCTGTCAATATCGCCACCACATCAGCCGCCGCTTCGGTTCCTCCCCAAACATCTTCTGCATCTGTTGAGAAGGAAACTGATACCATTCCGGTTGGTGTTCCTATCATATCAGTCGCTATTCTTCCGCCTCGACCATCCGCTCGCAGATCTTCTGCCAAAGGAAAAAAGAAAAAGAGGACCCAGAGTGTTGCCTCCCTCCAGTCACCGATTCTACCATCTTCTGACGCGGTCGGCTCTTCGGAAGCGCCTACCGCTGGGACGGTACCTGATACTTCCCCCGATATCTTTCGCATCATTTTTCAATGTTTGCTTGTACTTTACTTGTTGTTAATTGCTCCCCCCTTTCTCTTTTAGGATACTTCTGGTACTTCCCCGCCTTTGACATCGCGAGGCAACATGGACGTGAGGCGTATTCTGGGTCGTCCGAGGAAGAAACAAAAGTCCACGGGAGCAGGTGCAAGTTTGCCCTCGAGTCAGATTGATGTCGGGGAGAGGCCCTAAGCTGTTCTTAACTCTTCCACTCCTGCCTTAGGTCAGACTGGTAGTATTTTTGAGAACGCGGCTATGCCTCCACCTTTTGAGACTTCTCCGCCTCCATTTGGTTCAGAGATGCCTCACTTTTCTTCTAACACCACAGTCTACCACGACGAGCTGTTGGAATTTTCTTCTTATCAGGCTCAAGCCACGTTCCAAGGGGGTGTCGCCTCTATCCGTCCTAATGAAACATTCATGCCTCAGGGAGGTTCTGCTTCCAACCAACCTTCTTCTCCCGCCACCGTAGTTTTTGTTGCTTCCACTGCTTCCACACCTAGGCATTTCGGGGAGGGGACGATAGTGTCCAATCTTATGGCCGATGTGAGCTCACACAACGTTGTTGAGCCCATCACTCATCAGGTGGACATGACTACGTTTCGTAGCTCAGGAATTGCAGCCATGGGGGGTGATAACTCGACCGTCACTGCATCGTTCTTGGCTACACACATGTTAACCTCTCCTGAAGAACGAAGCACTTTTGCTGCTATGGGAGACAAAGAGCAAGCCGATATGCTGCGCTCCACGCTTTTCTCCGGGTTCCTCCAATCTCATCTTTATGCTGAGCGCGTCTCACAAAAGGCGGCTGACCTAGCCGCTTCTGTAGCCAAGCTTTCTCAAGAACAAGAGGAGAAACGGCGACTGTCAGAAGAGCGAGATAGATATATGGCGGATCTGGAGGTAGCTAAAAAGGAGGCGAAGGACGCAAAGGAACAATTAGCCACTACAAAGGAACAATTGGCCGCTTCTAATGCTGCTCTGACAACTGAACAGTCAAAGTCTACCGCTCTCGAGGAGGAGAAAACAGCCTTGACGGGAGAAAGAGCAGCTTTGATAGAAGAGAAAACGGCGCTTGAGGCGAAATCAGCTATCAAGAGACGTTGGTATATTGAGGAGAGCGTTTCCATCATGGCCGATTGCTTTGTGGAGGTTCACGGGGAGGAATTTTACGATGGTGAGGTTGTCTCTAACGCCTTTTTTGAGAGATCTTCCGGTCTTAATGACGAGGGCTTCCGCTTTGCTAGATCAAAAGGCTACCCGGAGCAAGAGATTTTGGATGACCAGCTGTAGGCAGGTCCTTATCGCCCTTTCATTTTGTGAGGATAGAGCATTGTCTCTTTTTGTTATCCTTTGCATATTTTATGACCCTTTACGGGTTTTTGAACGACGATGCTCAATGATATCAGCTTCAGTTATTGCTATTTATTTATTTTTTCGCGCGGCTGTTGCACCCTTGTCATCAGGTTCAACCTAGCCACCGCTTGACCGCACCAAGGAAGTCGTTTCTTAAAGGAGCATTCTTCTTTCCTTGACCAAGAAAAATAACTAGTAGGTTTTTGGGCCCTATTGAGTTGTGCAACTCTTTCGCTACATCGGACATCACGATTTCCGCTATTCAGAGATATCCTGCACATTCTCAATTAATTTTTGTCAGTAAGAGATATGTGATAATAGACACGAATTTCCCATAGGGCCGATCCGCCGCCATTCTAGGGCACAGGTGTCACTTATTATCGCTTTCTCAACCAGCTCACTTCACTAGGGATTCCACATCTGGTTACTCGCTGGGATTTCACGATTCTTCGCCTTTCCAGGTTATCTCGTTTGGACGGAAAGTGCCTCTTCATAGTGAGCCGTCTGGTCAGGACAGGTCATCACCTAGTTAGGATTTTTCACTTTCGGCGTTATCCTCGCGTCTTGGAATAGTACCCTCTCTTAGCTAGCCGTCTATATTAGCCCTGTCGCCAAGGTAGGATTTTTACTTCCAAGACGGAGTTAGTATCTTCCTAGGGTGTGCCCCTCTTTAACAAACCGTCTCCATGAGAATGGTTGTCCTGAGGATTAGGCTTTGTCACCTTCAGAAATCCCGGGGCGTGCCCTCACTTAGTGAGTCGGTGGATCCAGACCGACCATCACGAGGATAGGACTGTTCACTCCTACGGGTGTCGGGATATGCCTCATCTTATGGCCCCTCATAGGGCAATCATAAGGATAGGATTCCTCACTCCCAATGTTAAATATTAAATGCGTCAGGGCATGCCCTCACTTAGCGAGTCGGTGGATCAGGACCGACCATCGCAAGGATAGGACTTTTCACTCCTAACGCCAAATATCAAGTGTGTCAGGGTGTGCCCTCACTTAACGAGTCAGTGGATCAGAATCGACTATCGCAAGGATAGGACTTTTCACTCCTGGCACTTCTCTTTTATTATCCATCTGCACGTACACACGCAGCCACAAAACACAAGAAAGCTCATTACTCGAGCGTTAGCACAGGTCAAGGCTGGCGTTAGTAAAAAGTGCAGAGATAAATCAGGATCTAGCATGATATAATTTTAAACGAGCGATATTCCAGGAGTTAGACAAGGGGTACCGTCGAGCGTTTCCAGATGGTACGCTCCTCTCCCGATGAAACGGGTAACGCGGTATGGCCCTTCCCAGTTTGGACTGAGCTTTCCCCGGCGTTGACTAGTGGCTCGCTGATCCCTGAGTACTAGATCACCTTCTTTTAGGATTCGTTCCTTGACGCGCCTGTTATGATAATGCGTCATCCTTTGCTTATAGTGCATCATCTTCAGAAGAGCTTCCTCTTGTAATTCAGGCAGTGCGTCAAGATTCACACGCAACCTTTCTGATAACTATCGATACCACAGAAGCGGCATCTCCACTACCCCGCTGGGTGACTCGGCCAGCAGACTGTACCCGCCGAGGGAGACGAGTCTCTGTTCTTACCGCCCTTAGCCTGGCGGCCGACCCTGGGATGGTCGACATCAGCGGGGGGGGGGGGGGGGGGGGGCTCTCATGCGACATCCGCACGGCGGCATCCCATCCCAGGTCATCCATGACGTCACTCCGCATGACGTCATCCCGCATGACGTCATCCCGCATGACATCACTCCCTGCCACCCCAGCGATAGCGACATCTACCAGGGATAACTCCTACCCCCTGTCGGTACACTCCTTCCTTTACCTATAAATACCCCCACATTTTCAGACAAGAGGGTAAGCCTAAGACAGCGTACTGAACCCCTGCCATTTTGACTACTTGCACTGACTTTGGCATCGGAGTGTTTACGCCAGAGACCCCCTTCGGCACTTTGCAGGTGACGAAGACCCCATTACAGTGTTCCCGACCAGCCCAGATCAGGCCGATCCTGCTCAGTATCTCCCGGACACTTATCAAGTGGTGCTTTCATTGAGAGCCTTGGTTAATTAAGTGAGTTTCCTTAGTAACCAAGCTCTGTTCTTCCTGAGAGTCGAAGGATCATGGCTTCAGATTCAGAATCCACACCCCCTCATACTCGTGGTGTTCACGCACATAGGGAACTTTTTTTCCATGTCTTCATCCAGTACATTTGTCACATCACGTGAAACTTCCTCTGCGCAGACAGACTTTCTTTTCGGACTGACAGCTGGCACGTCGTTTTCTCAAATGGGTACCCCGTTTCTTCAAATGGGTTCCCTTATTTCCTCAATGGGCGCCTCATTTTCCCACGTGGTCGGATCTAGTCACTCCACCCCTCCACCTGCGGGTTCTGGGATGGATGGCCCTACTACTCCGTCGGTAAGCTCGATGTTAGCTCTTCGTGCCCACTTGGATTACTTGATTGGGATGGCTGCAGGCCCCACTTCTAGCACCGCGACATCAGGTGTGTCTTCCCGAATTATTTTCACTCCGTCTATTGTCACCGATCGACCAGTATCGCCTCGACGCCAAGTGAGTGTCCCTCTGACCTCACCTGTGATAAGCTTGCCATTCAGCTTTGCGCAACTTGGAAACGGACCGGAGGAGCACTACATACTGCAGATTCCTATCTCTCAAGTAGAGCGACCGCTAGATGAATACAGAGAGCGTTGGGATGGCAGGAGAGAGGGAGCCGGTAGAGAGGTATCTATGGAGCAGAGTGAAAGATCAGGCAGTAGGAGGCGTCGAACCCGTTCGCCTAGGAGTCGTAGCCGGTCTCCCAGGCAGCATCGTACCCCGGAGCCTCGAGGGTACAGGCGACACCTGGACATGTCTCCTCCTCATCATGATCATGAGATCTTGGATGACACCGCTGGTCATCCTTTCACCCACCGTATAAGGCACCACAGGGTCAGCCGACATGTTAAGGTGAAGGACTTCGTCCAGTTTCAGACGCACAACGACGCGGCGTTGTGTCAAATATTTGTTATGACATTGTCAGGAGTAGCTCGCCTCTGGTTTGAAGGACTTCCCGCTCGATCAATTGATAATTTCCCGCAACTAGAGGCCAAGTTTAAGAGTCGCTTCAGCACAGCTATCCCTATTCAGAAATCTGCTGTAGCCTTGTTTGATATATGTAGAAAACCAGAAGAGTCTTTGAATAGCTATCTTGGTCGCTTTGATATGGAAATGTCGTTAACACCTGGTATTACTATTGATTTTGCTATAGAAGCTTTGAAGCGGAATTGTGGATATGGGAAGCTGAGAGATACGCTGATGGTGGACCCCCCAACGACTTTAGATGTGTTAAGATTGAAGGCTCACGATTATGCGAGAATGAAAGAAGAGGAATATAGAAACAGGATACGGGATACGCCCCAGAACGCCCCTCCTGCTCCCGCGGCTCAAGCCAGTATGACCCACGATACCCGTCCAGGTGATGAATACGCCCAGTGGAAAGATTACATTCCCAAGGCGTCGAATCGCCAGAAGGTTAATTTCTCTAGAGGGAGAGGTGGCACTCTGAATGTTCAGCGACAGGCGGATCCCTCTAAGGGTCGAATGTACGATCCCGACCTTCCTCCCCTTACACTCCCCCGAGCAGAAATCCTATCCATTATTCAGCAACGGAACCTGCCAATCCACTATCCAGCCCCTGTGAAGCCAGGGGTGGTCATGGGAGGAAGGGAAAATGCTTTTTGCAAATTCCATAAGGTCAAGGGGCATTCTACAGAGGCATGTAGGGAATTGAAGTTAGCAATAAAGCGTCTGTTGGAAGAAGGCTATCTTGGAGAATTCGCCACTCGAATGAGAGAAGAAACCAGGAGCGACCCCCCTCACGGGGCGCTAAGTGACCATCAATTGCCTCCTCCCCCTGGGAGCAGCGAAACTTCTGGCACAAGGGGGAAAGAAGCGCTAATGATGCATGATGAGGATATTCCCATCATCAACATTATCGTTGGTGGCGCGTCGTTCCTGGACGAGATTACCCCAGCAATACTAGCGGCAGGAGAGAAGCGGAAACGGGAAGGCCAGCCTGTAAAAAAGGGAGCGATTGATGCACTGGACAGAATGGTAATATCTTTTTCGGAAGAGGATGAGAAGGGCATTGTCTTCCCTCATAATGATGCGCTAGTAGTCACACCGGTTATTGGGAGTCATGGGGTACGGAGGACCCTCATTGATAACGGCAGTGCGGTAAATTTATTTTCGTTGGAAGCATATAATCTCATGAAACGCCCGGCCGGTGAACTGGCACCTTGCAAGAAACCAATTATTGGAGTGGACGGCATCCCTATACCTGTAATTGGAATCACAGCGCTGCCTGTGTATTTTAGAGAAGACGCGTCGAAATGATCAGAAGAGTTGATGTTCTTGGTTGTGGATCTCATCCTACCGTATAATGCCATTCTAGGGCGGCCATTCCTCAATCGCTTTGGGGCGGCGGTATCTCAGAAACATCTCAGGATGAAGTACCCCTCTTGGGAAGGAGTAGTATCGATCAAGGGCGATCAAAAGCTAGCCGTCGAGTGTTATTCACTCATGATTCAAAAAAGTTGTGATCAATATGTGTGTGTGGCAGCGGATCCCTATGAGCAAAGGGATGAAAGGTGAACCCAGCCAGTGGATGCGATGGTACCCATCCCCGTCCAAGGCAATGGTGAGGCGAGTTTCCAGGCCAGTGAAAAGTTGACCCCTAAGGAGAGCGAACAATTAACCCGGCTGTTAAACAAGTGCAAATGAGAGTTCGCGTGGAAACCGGCGGACATGCCTGGCGTGTCCAGGGAAGTGGCTGAGCATCGACTCAACGTTGACCCGCACGCCACGCCAGTTCAACAGAAGCGGCGAGCATTCTCCGCGGAAAAGACAGTGGTGATTGATAAGGAGGTAACGAAACTATTAGACGCAGGATTCATCCGAGAAGTCCAATACCCCACTTGGTTGGCCAACCCCGTCCTAGTCCGCAAGCCCAGCGGAGACTGGCGCATGTGCATTGATTTCACTAACTTGAATGACGCTTGTCCTAAGGACTGTTATCCGCTTCCCTGGATTGATCAGCTGGTCGATCAAGCGGCAAGGTACGCGTATTTGAGTTCCTTGGACGCAAATTCTGGATACCACCAAATTCCTATGGCCAAGTAAGATGAGGAAAAGACGGCATTTATAACTCCGAAGGCCACCTATTGCTACACGGCGATGCCATTTTGTTTAAAGAATACTGGGGCAACCTTCCAACGTATGGCCAACAAAGTGTTCGAAAAGCAAATCGGGAAAAATGTAGAAGCATACGTAGATGATGTATTGGTCAAAAGAAGAAGTTTCAGCGACCATCTGGTCGATTTGCAGGAAGTGTTTGACACATTGAGGAAGTACCAGATAAAATTGAACCCTCGCAAGTGCGCGTTTGTATTTCAAACGGGGAAATTTTTGGGGTATGTGGTAAGCCAAAAGGGCATCCAGCCGAACCCGTCAAAGATTAAGGCTATCCATGATATGGTATCGCCGCGAACCCTCCAGGAAGTTTAGAGGTTAACAGGACGCGTCATTGCTCTAGGACGGTTCATCTCTAAATAGGGCGAGAAGTGCTTGCCGTTCTTTAAAGTCATACGCAGGAAAGCTCCTTTCGGATGGACACAAGAGTGCGAAGAGGCGTTCGTGGGTTTGAAAACTTACTTGTCGTCTGACTTGGTGCTAACACGACCGGAACCGGGCGACACCCTATTCTTATACCTCGGCATCGCGAATGAAGTGGTCAGTGCCGTTTTGGTCCGGGAGGATAATCACGCCCACCACCCTGTTTTCTTTGTTAGTCATGTGTTAAAAGATGCCGAGGTGCGATACACCCACATTGAGAAGGTGGCATTCGCCCTGATACAGTCCACACGAAAGATGGACACATACTTTCAAGCCTATCCAGTCATCGTGGTCACGGATCAGCCTTTGAGAAGGATTTTTAGGAAGCCAGAATCCTCGGGGAGGATGTTGATTTGGTCAATTGAGCTGGAGCAGTATGGATTACAGTACAAAGCTCGGCCATCCGTAAAAGCTCAGGTTTTGGCAGATTTTATCGCCGAGTGTACTTTTAGTGGGGACAAGGCGTTGGAGCCGCTCGAGAAGGAAGAGAGTGATGCAAAGATCCTACCCTCGGAAGCCCCTGCGGACTTATGGGTCATCTATGTGGATGGCGCCAAAAATTAAGAGCTGGCAGGAGCTGGCATATACATGATCGGGCCACACGATGTGCAGGTGCGGCACGCCATTAGAATCCTACAACCATTGTCCAACAACGTAGCAGAGTATGAAGCGTTATTGGCGGGGCTTAGAGTGGGAAGAAATCTCTTCACCAAAGCTGAGAATGACCTGGTAGCAGGAGCCCCACGGTTGAAAATACGAGGGGACTCCAAGTTGATAATTGATCAAGTCTTGGGACACTCCCAAGCTAGAGAACCGATCATGGCGTAATACCTCTCGAAAGTGAAAAGGCAGTTGGCAGAAATTGAACAAAGCGGCATGTGTGTCACTTTCGAACACATTTCGCGGGAGGACAATACCGAGGCGGATAATCTTGCCAAAGCGGCAGCCAATCAGGAGGCTGCCATACCAGAAAGCGTGTACTTTGAGGAAAGCTCATTACCGTCCTTCATGGAGGAACAGCTATCGCTATGTGTGGAGGAGATTGGAAAGGATTGGAGGGTCCCTGTGATAAAAATTTTGAAGCACGACGAGTTGCCGAGCGACAGTGCAGAGAAGAAAAAAGTACTGAAGCAAGCGGCAAGGTGCACTTATTATGACGGGAGTTAATTCGGAGATGTTTCTCGCACCCAGCCGCAAAATGTATAACGAAACAAGAAGGCCTCCATACCCTGCGTGAGATTCATGAAGGGATCTGCGGCATGCACGTGTCGGGTGGTACCATGGCCGTGCAGGTATTCCGGTCAGGATTCTATTGGCCCACTATTTGTAGGGATTGTAACAACTTTGTGCAATCATGCCATAAGTGTCAAGAATTTTCCAAAATCCCTCGACGACCCGCCACTGAAATATCTCAGATCGTGGCACCTTGTCCTTTTGCCAAGTGGAGAATCGATATTTTAGGCCCTTTTCCTAAAGTGAGGTCCCAACTGAAATTTGTAATATGGCAGTGGACTACTTCACCAAATGGGCAGAAGCGGAAGCGGTAGCCAGTATTACGACGGAGAAGGTATGGCACTTTTTTAAGCACCAAGTTATCATGCGTTTCGGGGTGCCTCGCGTGCTAGTCAGTGACAACGGGGCACAGCTTACCAGCCACTTTTTCAAAGAGCAATGTGAAGAATTCCAGATCGAACAGAGGTTTTCCTCTGTGGCGCATCCCTAGACTAACGGCCAGGCGGAGGTAACCAACCGAAGCATCCTGAGCGGTATTAAGAAAAATCTTGAGTGGTCGAAAAAGAAGCGGCCAGATGAGCTACCCTATGTAATGTGGGCTTACCGCATGACCGTCAAAACTAGTACAGGGGAAACACCCTTTGCGATGGCTTTTGGTACCGAAGCAGTAACGCCTGTCGAAATCGGCACCCTAAGCTTAAGGGTGGAATATTTCAAGGAGGAATTAAACGAGGAGAGGTTACGAGCTAACCTTGATATGCTGCCTGAGGCGCACGAGGAAGCTCTCTCGAAAACAATGCACTACAAAAGAAGAATGGCGTGGTATCACAACAGACATGTTAAGGAGTGGCTGCTCAAGGCGGGGGACCTGGTGCTCAGGGACAAGCGAGTGGCGGGCCAACGAATGTGGAAACTTAGCTCAAACTGGGAAGGCCCATACCGCGTCACTCGTGTTATCGGAAAGGGGGTGTATCACCTCGAAACGCTTGACGGTACTCCCTTACCTAACTCTTGGAATATTGCTCGATTGAAATTATATCATGCTAGAATTTGACATGCCGTTGGGCATGGTCTAGTAATTGAAATTATGTTATGATAGAATTTGACATGCCGTTGGGCATGGTCTAGTAATTGAAATTATGTTGTGATAGAATATGACATGCCGTTGGGCATGGTCTGGAAATTGAAATTATGAATTTGACATGCCGTTAGGCATGGTCTAGTAATTGAAATTATGAATTTGACATGCCGTTGGGCATGGTCTGGAAATTGAAATTATGAATTTGACATGCCGTTGGGCATGGTCTAGTAATTGAAATTATGTTATGATAGAATTTGACATGCCATTGGGCATGGTCTAGTAATTGAAATTATGAATTTGACATGCCATTGGGCATGGTCTGGAAATTGAAATTATGAATTTGACATGCCGTTGGGCATGGTTTAACAATTGTTGTGGAAATATTTCTTGTTCCTTGTTGGTTGTATGTGTGATGTGCAGATAACAAGGAAAGGAGGATGTCGGGGGTGAAAAGTCCTAGCCTTGGGGCAGAATGGGCTAATACAGACGGGTCGTCAAGACGAGGCACGCCCCGGCGATCCTAGAAATATATGGTGCTGGAAGTGTAAAATTCTGGCCTTGTGAGGCCGGCCTTGATCAGGCGGCTCGCTAAGATGAGACACGCTCCAGCACTATCGAGAGTGAAAAATCCTATCCTAGGGAAACCCAGAGAGGGCACACCCCGACTCCCCTGGAGGTGTAACGTCCTACCCTTGTGGCAGCCCGTGCTCACATAGGCGGATGATCATTAAGTGAGGCACGACCCTAGGGAAGATAAAAACTCCACCTCGCAAGTGAAAATCCTATCCTTACGATGGTAGCGCTAATATAGGCACCTCGTTAAGAAAGGGCACGTTCCGAGGTGTGAGGGCAACGCTGAGGAAGTGAAAACTCCTATCCTCGTGATGGCCGGCCCTGATCAGGCGGCGCACTGAGAGGTGGCACTTCCCGACCGATTGAGGAAATATGAGAAGTCACGGTACCCCAGCTAGTAACCGGAAGGGACAAACCCGGTGAAGTTTGGCTGGATGAGTACGTGACATGAGCGACATCGGGGGAGATCGCGCCAAGTGAGTTGGGGAAATACGCGGCCACACCCCAAGGTAATCAAGATATTTTAACAGATGTCGCTACTAATGTAAATGATAAGTGAAAATATCCAGAAAAATTGACACAAGCGACATCTCGGAGGGATCGCGCTAAGTGAGTGGGGAACACGCGCAGCAATGACCCAAGGTAACTAAGACTTTTTGGAATATGTCGCTACTAACAAAAGTTATAAGTAAAAATGTGCAGAAAACTTAGTAAAGCGTGAAAGTGATGAAACACTTGAGAAAATAATGACATTGCGGAAAGGCAGAGCGTCCAAAGGGGAGATCCCGTTGTCTTAAACACGGTACGAGATAATGGTGAAGATCAGATCTACCCTATCGCGCGGAGAGAAACGCGTGACGACATTGCGTGTTGCGACTCCGCAAGGGAGGTTCGAAGGCGCAAGCAACATCAGTTCAACGGTGGCAGCAAGTTTTGAAAGAAGGGGTAACGGAAGCAAATTGAGAAAGATCATTGATAAAGTAAAATGGCGGCAAATTGTGCAAACTGTTTATACAAGAGGGGAGACTTGTTTAAGCAAAAGGCCCCAAAAACACAAAAGGGCAAAGAAGTGAGGGCGCTCGATGGACAAAAAAGAGAAGTAACATTTACGGCCTGGGTAAGCTACCGTCCCCCTCGTCATGCCGTGGCCTCTTCGCTTGGCGATAGCCCTCCTCCGTGAGGAATCCAGACTTCTGCTTGAAGAGGCGGATGATGGCATCAGCGTCAAACTGATTGCGGCCATGACGCTCAATGCAGCAGTCGGTCATGAGGCCCGCAGTTTGTTCTAGAAACCATTTACATTTGTCTGTCGTTTCTTCCATAAGCGCGACATTCTTACCCTGCTTCGCTTGAAGGGCGGCATCCCTTGTGGCCTCGCGTCCTCTGGCCCCTTCCAGCTCCTTTCTCGCAACTGCTAAACTGGCTTCCGCACATTATCGCTCTTCAACACACTTCCTCAGCGCTTCTTGAGTTTTATTAAGTTCCCCTTGGTACTTGTTGACTTCTTTCAAGAGCTGGTGATTAGCGTTGTGCCATTCCTGGGAGGAAGAGTGGAGAGAGCTCATTCGTCTCGTCATATTCCTGGACCAGTAATGAAAATCCTGAAAGCCAGAGAACAGTTGGGTCCTTATCCGCTGCAGTTGCTCAACTTCGGCAACGGAGAGGAAGTCCTGCTCCTCCTCCTCAACCGATAACAGATGTCCTGCCAGATAGGCGGATGTCGCTAGTGAGCTGTCGCCTCCTAATGCTGGGAACCCGCGCAGGCGAATGTTACTTATATCAACCTGATGGGTGGTGGCTTCGCTAGAGAGTATAGTGCTTAGGTCAGCCACCATGTGCGGAGTTTCCATGGGGGGAGAGAAGGAGAGATCGTTTGAACAGCAGCAGGAACGAAGAAGACATCAGGAGGGGACGGAGGGGAACGATTAGATGGTCCAGCGTCAATATTGAAACCGCCGGTTTGTAGGGATGGAAAGTCCCCCTCTACAAGATCCTCCAGAATGCCCAAGGGATTGCCAGGAGGAAGAGATGACGCGACAAAAGAAGAGTGAAGCGGCGCAGAGGTAGCCCCGTTCCCTGGCAGACCAGAGCCTTGATTACCCACCAAGGGGCCGGTATTGGTGACGCCACCCTGCCCTTCCTGACCAGCAGCAAAGTCATCCGCGGAAGGGGTGTCTTCATTGGGACGCGGTCGCTTGGGGCCAAGAATGCCTGACAAGTCCATGCCGTCGCGCGAAGGAGTAGCAGAAGAGGCAACAACAGCGGTATCCTACGCGCGAAAGAAAAAGGGAATTAAGAAACGAACGAAACAAATAGACAGAGAAAAGTTTGTAAAAACCACCTGAACAGGAGGATGGGTAGGAGCGATAACGCGAAGGCGGAGAGTTCTCTTCTTCTTTTTGGCAAGGGGAGGACGAGAAGACGACGCTAGAGTAGGAACAAGGCTGGGGGAGGAAATTGGCTCAATAGTTGATGTGGCAGTAGCCTCTACTCGAGGAAGAGAAGAGGACTCAGGCGCAGAAGTGGACGCCTGAAAGAGCCTCTTTTTCTTTCTTCTGCTGAGCTCTTTTTTCTCTTTTCTTGATGCACTCAGGTTTCCACCCGGCGGGAGGATCTGTAGAAATAAGAAAAGAATGTTAGAGTTAGTACTGACGGGGAGCAGCGAATGAAGGGACGGTGCTCACTTTGAATGCAATCCCAAATGTCGCCCCGGCACGCGAGTTCGCGAGTGTGAACACTAGGAATCCCCGACAGGTTGAGTAGCTTGTCCAGCCAGCCTTGGTCAACTGGGCCTAAGTATTTCTGCTCGGGGTAAAATAAAGGAAGGAGGATCTGAATCATAAACTCGTCCCTTGGGAGGATCACTCTGCCGTTGGCCAGAGGGGTCACCAGATTTTTCCTTGGAGGGATTGTCTCTTCTCCGATTAAATGTCTTGGGAATATGATCCTTTCACTGAGCGTAATCGTCAATGAACTGATCCTCAGAGGTAGCCGGGATTAGAGCTTTAGGGGCTGGAGGCATGGCGGGCGGCATGTTCTGAATTATATCCCTATTTTCTTCTTCTTCCATCCTCGCATAGTTATGAGCTTTTAACCTTAACGCATCCAAAGTCGTCGGGGGGTCAACCATTAAAGCTTCTCTGAGTTTTCCATAACAACAGTTTCGCTTTAAGGCTTCAATGGCGAAATCAACCGTTACACCTGGTGTTAGCGACATCTCAATGTCGAAATAATGGAGGAAGCTCCTCAAAGATTCCTGAGGTTTCCTGTGTAAGTCGAACAAGGCAGCAGCTGACTTCCTGATAGGGACTGTAGTGCTAAATCGACTCCTTAATTTAGATTCCAGCTGTGCGAAACTGTCAATAGACCCACCCAGAAGACCTTCGAACCACAAACGTGCAACCCCTGATAGGGTCATTATAAATATTTGATATAAAGCCGCATCATTGTGGGTTTGGAATTGCACAAAATCCTTCACCTTGTTAAGGTGAGAGATGGGATCTCTGGTGCCATCATAGGATTCCGAGGGGAGCTTTACGTGTCTACTGACCCTGTGACGCCTTATGCGTAGGCTAAAGGGGTGGCCCGAAGTATCATCAAGGATTTCCTGTGCCTGCCGAGGCGGGGATTCCTACGATCTCTCGGATCTCTGATATGATGTCGCCTGGGAGTCGGACTGCGACTCCTTGGTGACCTAGTTCGGTGTCTCCTACTGCTGGATCTTTCACTCCCTCCGGGAGACATATCTCTATTATTTTCATTTCTTCTTCCATCCCAGCGACCTCTGTCCTTCCCACACCATTGTCGCTCCTCTTGAGAAATATGAAATAAAGGTACTTGCGGTATGTACAGCTCCACCGTCCTATGAGTAATCTATACAAGACTGATTGGCGCACTTAACGCGGACAGCGTTGATGAGACATTCGCATGCGGCGGGGATGATAGTGGTCTTTCTGTAATGATTGATGGAGTGAAAATGAATTGAGATGCCACGCCTGACCCAGAAGCAGCAGGTGTATATCTGCTAGCCAACTCTGTTAAGTGGTCTAATTAAGCACGAAGGGCTAAAATCGAGCTCGCGAAAGGGTTATTTGCGCTATCCACCATGGATCCCCTCGACTGAGGAGGAGAATGACTTGACCCCGCTATTTGGGACAAAGGAGTACTTGGCTGTAACATAAACGCTCTCGTTGTTTGTGTGAGAGATAGATCTGACATTCCTGAAGGAATTTCTTGCACCGAGGTGAGAGCATCTGAAGTGGTGAAGGCAAAAAGTCATCTGCGGGTATCAAATGGAAGACTAGAGGACTGAGTCAACGGTGGATCGGAATTAGAAGCCATAATCTTTGGATTCCCAGAAGAACAGAGCTTGGCTATTAAGGACGCTCACTTAATTAAACCAAGGCTCTCAATGAAAGCACCAATTTGATAAGATTTGAGTTTCTGCGGGGGCGGAATAAGGATTATGGTTGTCCAGAATCACTGTGGCTGCTGTCTGTGGTACCTGCAAAGCGCCGGAGGGGGGGCTCCGGCGTAGACACTCCGATGCTTAAGTTAGTATGGCTATGAAATTCTGCAGAGATTTTAGTAGAGAATTTGCTCTTACTTTAGATCTAGAATAGGGTGGTATTTATAGGCAGAAGAGAAGGCGTTACCCCAGGGGGGGCGTTATCGAGGGGAGATAACGCCCAGGGTGACGTCACGTGGGTCCCCAGACATGATATCACTGGAGGGATATCGCCTTTGTGATGCTATCAGCCTTCCTGGGATAGGATGACGCCATGTGCCCCCCCCCCCCCCCCCGTTGATGTCGACTATCCCAGGGTGCACAGCTTATCGCGGGCGGCAACCGGGTGCCGGAGTAAGTCTATGTCTACAGGGTCTGCCCTTGTCCACGAGTGAGATGACGAATGTACCCTTGGCGTTTCATCAATTGTTATCAATCTCAACATTGGCTGGTTTCATAGCCTCACAAATGGAGTGTAGATGCTGGAGGTGCCGGTGTGGGTTTTCCTTGGGGGACTCCATAAAATGTAGAAAGATGGTGTAGTATGGCGGACTTAATTACCCAATCGTGTTGGACAGTGGGCCAAGCAATACAGTTGCTGGTCAGCTCGGGATCAGCATTAAGATCTTCAATTGTATGATTATTTTGGTCATCTGCTGCTTCGGCCATCGTGGGGAATCCGAGGATAGTGAAGCCTTCAGCGTCAAGGTCTTGAAGGAAGAGGAAGTCGAGATTGTCTAGGTCAGAGAGGGTTCTTTCAAGGACTGGGGTAGAAACTTCTCCGGTGATGGTGGATGATTTCTTGGCCTGTCTTCTAAGTCTGCTTTCTATCCCAGTGATCTCAAGGCCGAGTGGTATAAAGAAATCAGTACCGTTAGTCGTAGGCAACGATGCCAAAACTTGATGGGTTGTCAAAGTCATCAAAAATAATAATAAACCTTATCGCCTAATGCACAATATAAATTGCGTATGGTGGTAACAGGGTAGAACTCAGGGACTAGGGCAAGACGCTTACTTCAGCATATGATAGGGAATATCAAGCCGAACGAGTAAAAAAGGGGGTAGTTTTGAGAGAGTGTTTGATTAACTACTAAATAAACAGAATAAAATAGAGTAAATAAAAGTATAAAATGGATGAGGGAAAGATTCCTAGTAAAGATCTATCTCCGGTTGTATTGCGATTAGTTGGTCATTGGTGCAAGGGTATTATGTTCCTAGTTTATAGGTGTGCTATGGGGTTCAGGCACGTTTAGGTCCCCTAATTTCCTTCGTAAGAAAAGCTACTCTAAGGTACGTTTATGGAATAACCTTGACAATCCGTCGTCCTCTAAGGTACATTTTTGGAGACAATACTCAGATGCCCATGAAGAAGAGGAAAGACATACCTAGAGCGAGACACTCAGTACGTTCGAGGCACTACCCTAATTGGTTATTTACCCTAGTCAGATTGTACCAACGACCTGATGACTCTGATCTAGTTGCCTACTCTACTATGTAGCTTCACGTTAGTTATTACTACAGAGATGGCGGTAATTACCTAGGTTCAATTATTAGTTAGCCAGACCTCTAACCATTCCTAGATAAATTGGCAAGCAATTGATAAATAAGCAAATACAAACATAGGATTTTATTAAACTCAATTCGACCTCATAACAAACCTACGCAACCTTCAATGACCTTTACTAAGAAGGGGACATTTAGCTACTCATACCAGAAATTAAATAAATAAAATAATTAAAGAAAAATTGCATAAAGGAGAAAGGAGGAAAGTGTTGTAAATTGCAACTTAATACCGGCCGGAGATGAAGCTCCGGGATTATCACAAAGCGGGAAAGGCACCGGAGGCGGAAGTATAGAATGAAAAAATTCGACAGGGAAGAAGTTCCTTAACCCATAATTTGCTAATGTATTTATAGTAAATAGAAATAGAATCCTAAGTCTAATAGAAGTAGGTTTCCTAAAATATAACTTCAGCTGAGCTGGAATATCGCGGGAATAAATGACAGGATCTGTTAGATTTCTTTTTTGAAGAGTTTCCTTTTCTGCGTCGGACTTCCCAGCTTCTGCGAACAAACAGCTGCAAGGCCTCCACGCTCAACATTCACCAAAATCCGGCTGAAAGTGTGTGTTTCTGCGAATTTTGCTTTTTAAGTCTAGATCTGCAAAGAGGAGAGAAACAGAGGCAAATTAGTAGTATCAAGATCAAAAGTTGACTAAGAAAAGGGAGAAAATACACACTATCAAGCATCCCACCAGGTTTTGAGGAGAATGAAGGTGACAAGGTCTGCAAACTCAAAAAGGCACTCTATGACCTAAAACAGCCACTAAGGGCTTAGTTTGGGAGATTCTCTAAGGAAATGAATGGGTGTGGATACAAGAAGAATCAAGGAGATCACACTTTGTTCATCAAAAAAGGCACTACTAGTGGAGTTACCATTCTCCTAGTGTATGTTGATGATATCATTATCACGGGGCATAATGAGAAGGAGAAAGAGGAATTGAAACAGAAGTTGATTTCAGAAATTTGAATTAAAAGAGCTAGGGAGACTAAAATTGTTAGACCCCTAGAAATCTTGACTTAGATTTATTTTGGTTAGTTAGATAACTAGTAGTTAAATTAGAAGAGAGTTAGAAACTTTGTTAGGTTCGTGTGCAACTAGTTATTTTCTGTAATAATAATAATAATAATAATAATAAAGAAACATTAGGATAAGAAATAAAATAATTAGGTTAAGGAAGGAAGTTGTCTTTTTCGGATAAGTATAAGGAAAAGAAAAGACAAAAGAGAGAAGATTAGAAAGAAAGAAAAGAAAAGAACAACAGGGAAGCGTAGAAAGGAAAGAAAAAGAAAAAGAAGAGAAATAGCGAGAGAGAGAGGACGATCGGAAGAGAACAGAGGAGAAGAAGAGGGTAAATTGTTGGGTGATTTAAATGTTATTTAATTGGTGTTAGGTACAAAGCCTACGGATCCTACCGCGGAGTGGGCGGGGCATGTGCAGTGATTTTGCTGTGTAAATATAACAGTGAGTAAATAATGCAAAGTATAATCTGCATGATAATATTGCGTGCTGGCTGGTTGTGTGAATTATGTTGTTATTATATGTACTATATTATGGCTATGAATATGCTTGGTGAAATGTGATGGTAATTGGTGATGAATGATGTGTATTGTATTGGTTATGACCCTAGCTAATAGGGGCGGTGTTAGCACATGTGCACATGGTCTGTTATACCTTAGCTAGCCGGAGGTTATGGCGGTAGCACGAAGTGGCTTGGCCAGGACTTCGGTCTATTGAGATTGGTTGAGAATTTTATATATCCTAGCCGACAAGGACAGTGGTGTTGGCACGTGATGGGATCACAGTCTAAATTGATATCCTAGCCTGTAGGGATTATGGTGCTAGCACGTGATATATCACGGTCTGAATATGAGTTATTTGTGCTTTGATAGTTAACTGTATTGTGATGAATATGCGAATTTTACTATTTGGATATTGGTATAGTATATCATATTATATTATGTTATATGTTATGAATACAGAGTGTATGAATGGTTGCTTATTCATGCGTGTTTATACCTTGTATTATTTATTCACTAAGTTGTGGTAACTCATCCTCTCTTATTATTCATTTTTTCAGCTGGTAGCAGACGGTAGTGAGTTTTGGTTGGTAGATCTAGGGGAGTACTCTTCAAGGCTAATCGGTATGCCCAGCATTCTCTTCCGCTAGGGCCTAGTCGATTACTAATGTTGTATATGTCTGTTTTGGAGTTGTAAATTATAGACTCCCTAATAGGTCTGTTACTTATGGTAGTAGATGCGGAAGTGATAGTGTGTTACTGTAAATATTACTTGGTAATTAATATAAATAAGATCTTGAGTTTTTTTTTTATGAATCAATTGTAAATTGTGGAAGAAATCTTAATAAGGAGTTAAGTTAGGCTATATGAGAGTTCGAGATGAATATTAGAATTCATTCGGACTCTTGGCCGGTCACATGCTCTAGTTTGGGGTGTGACAAATTTAGTAGCGGAGCCTAGTTTTGGCTTGAGTTAGTTGTTCTGCAAAAGAGGAGTATAGTACTTGTGTACTAAATAAGTTATTCTTGTGTCTTAGAGATCTTCTAACCAGTGTCTATATTGATTAATTTTGAGTTGTACTTAACTTATATTGAATAGGTGAGTATGGCAAAGGTGTGGGAACGTGAAATACAGGGAGAGGCTTCAGTTTAGCCTAATGACATGAACCCTCAGGGTGATAAACAAAGGAAAGCTGGTACAATGGATGCACCTGCTGGATCGGAATTTTCAAAAAGTGAGCAAGTTGGGAATCACAGTCCAGGAGCTAAAAATCAAGAATCAAGCCATGAGATTCCTATTTCTGTGTTAGTTGAAGGATTGCATGGTGTGAATCAAGCAATATAGACCTTAACAAAACATATGATTGAAAAGAAACAAGGTAAGCAGGTAGCGTCAACATCTTCTTCAAGGCTGCTGGGAAATGAAGTTCCATTGCAAGACTTTATTAAGCTTGGTCCTCCTATTTTCACTGGTGTAAAGTCAACAGAGGAACCTCAACAATTCCTTGATAGTGTATGGAAGAGGTGTGAAGCATTAGGATGCATAGACTACCGGGCAGTTATATTGGCAGCATTTCGATTGGAGGGTGATGTGGCAACTTCCTGGTATGACTCTAAAAAGAAAGAAAAAGTTGCAGACACACCAGCCTAGACATGGGATGAATTTTGCACCATGTTTCTAGATCGTTTCTTACTGGAGAGTGTTAAAGATGATAGAGCGTATGAGTTTGAGAGGTTAACTCAAGGCAGCATGAGTGTATCCGAGTATGAGGGACCGTTTACAAGGCTGTCACGGTATGGTCGCCATCTTATCCCTACAGAGGAGAAGAAGGTGAAGAGATTTATAAGAGGACTTGTTGATCCTTTATTCCATGCTACTGTAGCGCATGAGTTTCTATCATTCTCGGCAGCTGTGGATTGTGCTAGGGTGATTAAAGCAAGGGAGATGGCCAGTAGTATGGCTAATGATCAAAACAAGCGAGCTAAAGTTGAAAATCGACAAATTACACAATCTGGGTGAGGTAACAGGTTTATTCGTAGGCATCCATATCAAAGTCAGCAAGGCCAACAACGACCCCATGGAAGGTTTCAGCAGCGATATGGTTATGGTAGCCAATTCTCTACTGGTCAGAATACTAGTGGTAGTGGACAAGGACGTGGTCAAGCTTCATTCCATTCTATGTAGCCTAGTAATTCTCAAACTAATACGAGCATTCCATTATGCCAATTTTGTGGTAAAAGACATTGGGGTTCTACATGCTATCAACAAACTGGTGGATGTTTCTTTTGTGGCCAAGAAGGACACTTAAGGAGAGATTGCCCAAGGATGTCAGCAACATCTCAGACTTCAACTACATCATTTCCATTAGTTCAATCACCTACGGGGGAGTTTAACCAAAGAGGGCGCAGTTTCGGTGGTCGTGGTGCAAGGGGTAGAGGATTTGGTGGTGGAGTGCAAGGATAAGCAGGAAGAGGTCAGGCTAGAGTTTTTGCACTTACTAAGGAAGATGCACAATCATCAAATACAGTGGTGACGGGTATACTCCCTATTTGCTTAATTGATGCACGAGTTTTATTTGACACTGGATCTACGCATTCTTTTGTCTCTCCCTATTTTTCCATGTTGTTTGATAAACACCCAACCTTTCTAGACTGTCCATTGGTTGTCACTACACCTCTTGGGAAAATTATAGATGTGGGGAATGTGTTTAAGTCTTATGCGGTTCTTATTGATGGTAGGGAGTTACTAGGAGACTTGATCCTGCTAGACATGCTTGATTTTGATGTAATCCTAGGAATGGATTGGTTAGCATCCCATTATGTTACATTGAATTGTCGAGATAAAGTGTTGACGTGTAGAATTCCGGGTGAATCTGAATTTTCTTTTCAAGGAAATCATTTGGTTTCTCAACCCATTATAGTTTCAGCTACTCGTGTTAAACAATTATTCAAGGACGAATGTGAGATTTTTCTAGCACAAGTTAAAGTTGTCCAAGAATCACTTCCTACTTTAAATCAAGTTCCTGGTGTTATGGAATTCCTTGATGTATTCCCTGATGATCTGCCTGGAGTTCCACCTGATAGAGAGATAGAGTTCTGCATTGATTTATTACTAGGAACTGAGCCTATTTCTATAAGACCATACAGAATGGCATTTTATGAACTTAAAGAATTGAAGAAACAATTGCAAGACATGCTGGATAAAGGCTTTATAAGGCCAAGTGTTTCGCCTTGGGGTGCTCCGGTATTATTTGTGAAGAAGAAGGATGGCACTTTACGACTTTGTATTGATTACCGACAACTGAACCGGGTAACAATACGCAACAGGTATCCTCTCCCACGCATTGATGATTTATTTGATTCAATTACAAGGTGCGCAATATTTTTCTAAGATTGATTTGAGATCTGGATATCATCAGCTGAAAATTAGGCAAGAAGACATTCCAAAAACTACATTTAGGAGTCGATATAGTCATTATGAGTTTTTGGTTATGTCGTTTGGTCTTACTAACGCACCGGCAACTTTCATGGATTTGATGAATAGAACATTCAAGCCTTTCCTTGATCAGTTTGTTATTGTCTTTATTGATGATATTCTTATATATTCTAAAAGTGAGGAAGAACATGAGCAACATTTGAGGTTGGTTCTCCAAATCCTGAGAGAGCACAAACTTTATGCAAAATTTTCTAAATGTGAATTTTGGTTGGATTCTGTATCTTTTCTCGGTCATGTGGTCTCTAGAGATGGTGTGTAGGTTGACCCTCAAAAGATAAAAACAGTTGAGCAATGGCCTAGACCTACTTCAGTGTCGGAGATCCGTAGTTTCTTGGGGTTGGCTGGGTATTATCGGCGATTTGTAGAAGGCTTTTCTCTAATTGCTTCTCCACTGACGTGGCTAACGCAGAAAAATATCAAATACCAATGGTCAGAGGCCTGTGAGGTGAGCTTTCTGGAGCCCAAGCGTCGATTGACAACTGCACCAATATTAACATTGCCATCTGGACCTGAGGGATTTATTGTGTATTGTGATGTGTCAAGAATTGGAATGGGATATGTTCTTATGCAGTAGGGGAAAGTTATTGCTTATGCCTCTTGCCAACTAAGGAAGCATGAACAGAATTATCCTACGCACGACTTGGAGATGGTAGCAGTTGTATTTGCTCTTAAAATCTGGAGGCACTACTTATATGGTGACACTTTTGAAATATTTACAGATCACAAAAGCCTCAAACATATTTTTCAGCAACGAGATCTCAACCTGAGGTAAAGAATGTGGATGGAGTTGCTCAAAGACTATGATTGTAGTATACATTATCATCCGGGAAAAGCAAATGTTGTTGCTTATGCTTTAAGCCGGAAGTCATTTGGAAGTTTGGCCCACATAGCCGAGGTAAGAAGACCTGTGATTAAAGAGTTACATAAGGTTTTAGATGACGGAGTTCAGCTTTCAATTTCTGATTCGGGTGTATTATTAGCTCATTTTTGTGTCCAGCCTGTGCTAATTGATAAAATTAAAGTTGCCTAAGAGAAAGACCCGCAATTATGCCACATCCGAGAAGAGATTAATCTTGGAAATTCTACAGATTTTGTGATCTCAAGTGATGGAATTGTTAAGTATGGTTCTAGAATTTGTGTTCTTAAGGTGGATGATTTGCAAAGGGAAGTTATGGAACAAGCACATAAAATCACGTATACAATGCATCCTGGATCTACCAAGATGTATAAAGACTTGAAGAATCACTATTGGTGGAATAACATAAAGAAAGACATAGCTGACTTTGTTTCTAGATGTCTTATTTGTCAACAGGTGAAAGGTGAACATCAAAAGCCTCCGGGGTTGCTTCAACCATTGTTAATTCCCGAGTGGAAGTGGAAGCGAATTACCATGGATTTTGTTGTTGAGTTGCCACACACACTTGAAGGGTATGATTCTACATGGGTTATAGTTGATCGACTGACAAAATCTGCCCATTTTCTACCTGTAAAGACCACATACAGCTTTGCGAAACTTACTCAACTATATGTTAATGAGATAGTTCGATTGCATGGTGTGCCAATCTCTATTGTTTCTGATCGTGGTCCACAATTTACTTCTCATTTTTGGAAGTAATTTCAGAGGTCTATAGGTACTAATCTTGATCTTAGCACCACCTTCCATCCTCAAACTGATGGCCAATCGGAGAGAACTATTTAGACACTTGAAGACATGTTACGGGCTTGTGTTATTGACTTTGGAGGCAGCTGGAGTAAGTATCTTTCTCTGGTTGAATTTGCTTATAATAATAGTTATCATTCTAGCATTCAAATGGCTCCGTATGAGGCACTATATGGTCGTAGATGTCGCACACCTATTTGCTGGGATGAAGTTGGTGTAAGGAAATTATTACGTCCAATTTTAGAGTTAACTACTGAAAAAGTCAAGTTGATTCGTGATAAACTACAAGCTGCACAGAGCAGACAGAAAGGTTATGCTGATAACAGGAGAAGAAATCTAGAATTTTCAGTTGGAGATCATGTATTCTTGAAAGTTTCTCCTACAAAGGGTGTTCTTCGGTTTGGTGAGGGAAAGTTGAATCCGCATTCATTGGGCCGTTTGAAATTCTTGAAAGGGTTGGAGCTGTGGCATATAAATTGGCACTCCCACTAAGCTTATCGAATGTGCATCCTGTATTTCATGTATCTATACTTCGAAAATATCTTCACGATCCATCCCATGTAATGGAACCTCAGCTGGTTGAGTTCAAGGAAGATTTATCTTATGAGATTCAGCCTATACGGATTGTAGATCGTCAAATCAAGAAGCTTCATTCTAAAGAAATTGCCACTGTGAAAGTTGTATGGCAGAATCACTCTAATGAAGAAATTACTTGGGAATCCGAAAATGAGATGCAAGAAAAGTACCCCTACTTATTCCAAGATTACGGTAAGTATAACTTAAATTCGGGGACCGAATTTCTTAAAGTGGGGAGAATGTGAGACCCCTAGAAATCTTGACATAGATTTATTTTGGTTAGTTAGATAAGTAGTAGTTAAATTAGAAGAGAGTTAGAAATTTCGTTAGGTTCGTGTGTAACTAGTTATTTTCCGTAATAATAATAATAATAATAATAATAATAAAGAAACATTAGGATATGTGTAACTAGTTATTTTCCGTAATAATAATAATAATAATAATAATAATAATAATAATAAT
The DNA here is from genome assembly GCA_963691705.1 of Viola odorata. NCBI lineage: Eukaryota > Viridiplantae > Streptophyta > Magnoliopsida > Malpighiales > Violaceae > Viola > Viola odorata. Next base: position 32,398,901 of record OY829545.1, on the reverse strand, counting down.
AAAGAAACATTAGGATAAGAAATAAAATAATTGGGTTAAGGAAAGAAGTTGTCTTTTTCGGATAAGTATAAGGAAAAGAAAAGACAAAAGAGAGAAGATTAGAAAGAAAGGAAAGAAAAGAACAACCGGGAAGCGTAGAAAGGAAAGAAAAAGAAGAAGAGAAATAGCAAGAGAGAGAGGACGATCGGAAGAGAACAGAGGAGAAGAAGAGGGTAAATTGTTGGGTGATTTAAAGGTTAGTCTTAATATTAGTAGCTAAACCTCATCTCATTATCAAAAATTGATGTGTGGGTGTCATGGAAATTGAGTAGGAATTCATAAATTAGTATGTGTAGTTTCTGTCAAGAGTAGAATTCATTGTGTATGCTGATTGTTGTGAATGGATATATATGTTTCCTTTCTTAAAACTCTAACTAATGTAATTATGGCTAACTAGGGTTTTTCAATTTAATTAAAGTAGGATAATAGCATTATAGTGCTTAGAAGAATAAATTTTATGAGTAGGATAAACTGGGTGGCTGCATAAGTGAATTCTGCAGGTGTTAAATCTTCTGAAAATTCTGGAAAAGGATTGCAAAAAATTATTTACAGTTTAATGCCTAAAGTTTTAGAGATGGTGAAGTTTTAGCGTTTATAGATTAGTCCCTACAGCAGGATCAGTTTTGGGAAAGTTATTTCTAGTTTTAAATGTGTAATGTTTTGGATAAATAGATGAAATTTAATTAATTTGTTTGTTGTAAGAAAAGATGAGCTGAAATTGAAAAGAAACAGGGAAAGAAGAGATGATAAATTATGTTGGTCTTTGAGTTAATTGTACTGGTATGAATTTATTTAATTATTGTGTAAATAACTGATATGTTATTTAATTGGTGTTAGGTACGAAGCCTACGGATCCTACCGTGGAGTGAGCGGGGAATGTGCAGTGATTTTGCTATGTAAATATAACAGTGAGTAAATAATGCAAAGTATAATCTGCATGATAATATTGCGTGTTGGCTGGTTGTGTGAATTATGTTGTGACTATATGTACTGTATTATGGCTATGAATATGCTTGGTAAAATGTGATGGTAATTGGTGATGAATTATGTGTATTGTATTGGTTATGACCCAGCTAATAGGGGCGGTGTTAACACATGTGCACATGGTCTGTTATACCTTAGCTAGCCGGAGGTTATGGCGGTAGCACGAAGTGGCTTGGCCAGCACTTCGGTCTGTTGAGATTGGTTGAGAATTTTATATGTCCTAACCGACAAGGATAGTGGTGTTGGCACGTGATGGGATCACGGTCTGAATTGATATCCTAGCCTGTAGGGATTATGGTGCTGGCACGTGAAATATCACGGTTTGAACATGAGTTATTTGTGCTTTGATAGTTAACTATATTGTGATGAATATGCGAATTTTACTATCTGGATATTGGTATAGTATATCATATTATATTATGTTATATGTGGTGAATACAGAGTGTATGAATGGTTGCTTGTTCATGCGTGTTTATACCTTGTATTATTTATTCACTGAGTTGTGGTAACTCATCCTCTCTTATTATTCATTTTTTCAGCTGGTAGCAGACGGTAGTGAGTTTTGGTTGGCAAATCTAGGGGAGTACTCCTCAAGGTTAATCGGTATGCCCAGCATTCTCTTCCGCTAGGGCCTAGTCAATTAGTGATGTTGTATATGTCTATTTTGTAGTTGTAAATTATAGACTCCCTAATGGGTCTGTTACTTATGGTAGTAGATGCGGAAGTGACAGTATGTTGCTGTAAATATTACTTGGTAATTAATATAAATAAGATCTTGAGTTTTTTTTTTTTATGAATCAATTGTAAATTGTGGAAGAAATCATAATAAGGAGTTAAGTTAGGCTATGTGAGAGTTCGAGATGAATACTAGAATTCATTCGGACTCTTGGCTAGTCACACGCTCTAGTTTGGGGTGTGACAAAAATACTTCCTTGGAATAGAAGTTGCTTATTATTCACAAGGGATCTTCATATCCCAACAGAAATATGTGGTAGATTTGCTAAAAGAAATAGGAAAATTTGGGTGTAAACCAGCCAATACACTTATAGATGCCAATCACAAGTTGGGAGAAGCTAAAGAAGCACCAGTTGTAGACAAGAAGATGTGCCAACAACTAGTTTGCAAGTTGATTTACTTATCTCACACAAGGATTGATATTGCCTTTTTAGTAAGCATAATTAGTCAATTTATGCATGATCCAAGAATTCCTCACCTGCAGGCAGCCTATAGAGTACTACACTATCTTAAAGGAAGTCTAGAGAAGCAAAAAATAGAATGTAGTAGCAATGTCTTCGGCAGAATCTGAGTTCAGAGCTATCTCCCTCGGATTGGGTGAGCTGTTGTGGTTGAAAATAATCCTAGACGATCTAGAAGTCAAGTTTAAAGGTCCTATAAAGCTATATAGTGACAACAAGTCTACAATATCTATTGCTTACAATCCTATACAGCATGACGAAAAAGTTAGGTTGTTGATAATTCAAGGAAAGATTAAATAGTCATTTTCCGTTGATTATGTCCAACCAATGTTCAAAATCCTAAATAAATTTTAACTTATCCAAAAAGGATTACAACTGCACCAAAATTAAATCCTATTTAAATTTAAACGTGTCTGAAGGCGTCAGCTGCTTCCTTCCCAATTATGTGTCCAGGGCCCAAAGTTTGGCCCATTGCTTTGTAGGCTCTCAGCTGCACAGGTCTAGAAACTGGTCCTAGTATGGAAAAAATTCTTGGTCTGTTTAAGAAAGATTTGTCTCAAGAGTCCTTTTCTACTTGAAATACTGCATTCGTGGTGTAGAAATGCCTCTTGTCCCGAACTCGAGTAGTCTTTGTCAAAATATGGCAGTTTTAGCTCCTTTTACCCAAAACCATTCCCAAAGCTCATATCTGCAAGAATGAAGGACTTGAGGCTTAAAAAAACAATATTACCATCCAAACGATGCGCAATTAGATAGCAAATATAACCAAAATAAATGCTCAATCAAATTCCCTACACTTACCTAATGCTTGCCCTCAAGCATTCATAAAAGAAAACAAACTTAGAAACTCATCTTTTGATCCATCATCAATCTCACTATAAGAAATACACAAACACTTCAAACCATAAATCCATCCCAGATTATCAAGGCCTAATCAATACCCTAAACAACCAACATCCATGTAGGGCCATGATAGCATGCTATGTATTCTCAAGACATTGCAGGAACAAAAATATTTATAGATCAATTTGATGACCATGTAAAGTTGCTAACATTCATGTAAGACATAAACAAGAAAAGCTAAAAAGGCTATGCAATGCAGTTTCAAATTAAATCCAGTTTCCTCTTTCGTTACTAGCCTTTGGCTTTTTTGTTTTGTTTTTCACAACTGGACATTTTTTTTCTTTCCTTTCTCACAGTTTTTGCTTCACATATTCTTGCATATTTCTTTCTTCTCTTTTCATTGCAGCTGTCCACAATTTTTATCCTTCTCTTTTCTTTTTCATTCAATGGTATTAGTAATAAAACCAGAAAAAGATGCATGAAATTCACACACACCACCATTCGTACTGGATTCGGCCTTAGGGGGTCAATAGACAACCAACAACCAGAATTATGTCTCAAGACAAGTGGGAAAAGATGCTGAACCTTCTACTCCATCGGGGATGAGGGTATGTTGATGAAAAGAAAGCACACATAGTCATGTAGCAAAAGGAAAACGACTCTCATGTAACAAACTGGTAGCTCTACATGTTCAGAAAAATTATTATCTCATAAGATAGTTTTCGTGTTCCCATAACAGTTCAATAATTCTCAGCATAACTATCATGAATCTATGGGGATGAAGAGTGTATAAAAAGGCATTGAGAATGTTAAACTAGATCAGATGCCTTGTCAATAAAATATGGACTTGCAATGTCAAGTGTTTGGGTTTTTAAGATTGGTGAAATCAATGACAGAATGCATAAAATGAGTTTGAGTTGAAAACACAACATGCAACTGTCAAAACTAACTAAAACTCACTGGAAAAAGAAAAATTAAAATCATGCAAAAAAATTGAAAACAAAACTAAAATCTAGAAAATAGAAACACACAACATACATATATTCACAAATAATGCATAAACAACAGACATTCAAATAGATACTTAAAGTACACATTGTCCTCAATTTGTGAGTTTGGTAAGGAATTCTCAAACATAAGCATCAAACAATATATACAAAAAGAAAAACAGAGAAACTAAAAGACAAAAACTGAAAATTAAAAAGAAAGAAAAAACCAGGGCAATTATTTTTCAGCTTGTGGGGCTGGTGTTGGGGGTGGGTCTGGGAAAACCCTGTCAACCTTTTCTAGAAACTTGATGATGTCTTTGAGCAGCTTCCTTTTAAGCTTATTTGTAACCTCTTGTTCTGGCAGGAGCCTTCTCATCAAGTTATTAGTTTCATCCCTGTGTTCCATCCATGTTTCTAACCTGTCTAGGATCCTCTGCATCCTTCCTTCTTGGCCTGGGTGACTTGTCTGACTTGGTTATAGAGGGGCAGAAAAAATTCTTCTTAGCCTGAAGTTCCTGCTGCTTTTTTCTTGGATCAAGCTGGTGTTGTCTTCTTATTTGGTCCAAATCTGTACACCCCATTATGCTTATGTCCAAAAATATGGTCCTCCGTTGGTGTATAACCTACACTAAGACAAACAATACCCTTCTCTAAGTGAAACTATCCCATGGAGTCTAAGGCTTTCAAGTTAAGCAATTTCAACTCACAAACTTCACATAAATCAGCACTAGCAATGTCTAAGTTTCTAGATTTAGTGGCTATCTTAGTGATTAGTGTTAAAAATTGAGACTGATTGAATGATAGGAGGAGAAAATAATTCTATGATTGCTTAATTAATTTTCTAAACATGTTACATATATATAGGCATTTACAGTAGGCTAACTAACATGACCAACAACTGTCCAATAATCCTCAATACCCCCTCTCAAGCTGAGGAATAGATGTTTTCCATTCCCAGCTTGGAAATCAGTCCATTAAATGTAGAAGTATGCAGCCCCTTGGTGAGAACATCTGCCCACTGAGATGTTGAAGGAACATAGGTCATGCACACCAGTCCTTCCTCTAGTTTTTCTTTGATGAAATGTCTATCAATTTCTATATGTTTTGTCTGAACTAATTCCAATTTCTTTTCACTTTCAACTTTGTCTCCTTCTTTGTTTCAAGGATCTTCGCTTATACAATATTATTTTATGCTTTTCAATTATTATTATGTTTAGTTAAACTATTTTAATTTTTGGACAAAGCTAAAGGTGTATGATTGCAGTTGAGAGCCTACAAAGCAACAGGCCAAACTTTGGGCCCTGGACGCGTAATTGGGAAGGAAGCAGTTGGCGCCTTCAGACACGTTTAAATTTAAATAGGATTTAGTTTTGGTGCAGTTGTAATGCTTTTTGGATAAGTTAAAATTTATTTAGGATTTTAAACATTGGTTGGAGATAATCAACGAAAAATGACTATTTAATCTTTCCTTGAATTATCAACAACCTGACTTTTTCTCTAAACTAATTCCAATTTCTTTTCACTTTCAACTTCGTCTCCTCCTTTGTTTCAAGAATCTTCGCTTATACAATTTTATTTTATGCTTTTCAATTATTATTATGTTTAGTTAAATTATTTTAATTTTTGGAAAAAAATAAAAGTGTATGATTGCATTTATCTGTGGCATCTTATTGTGCTTTATATTTTTTACATTGCATTTATAAATTCTCCAATTAATTGTGAGTATCATTTATTTCATATTTAAAATATACACAGTTTAAATATTGAAACTAAATGATCATAGTCATTTCTTGCAAGTCTTTGGTAAGCAACAAAGAAGACTGAGAATAAAGTAGACATTTAAGTCAAATCATGATACTAGGAAATGTGAAGAACTTAATTAAAACCTCACCTAACAACCGAGGATTCTTAATTAGGAAAACTCAAGTCAAAGTTTGGTTTTAGGGAGAGTAAGTAAATTGGTTGATATATCACAACCGAAGGTGTCTTAATCAAAAATTGTCTTAGCAATTATGCAAATTGAAAAATGAACATTCTTGCATCAATGATCGAATGATGTAATTCATACTTTTGTTAGAGTCTTTATATGAGTTTCTTTTCTATAACTATTTTACCACTTTCTAAACTCTTTACTTTGGTATTTCTTAATTGTAGTTTTAAACAAAATCTCCTCTACTTAAATACAATTTTGATCACAAAGAATTATTTAATCTCACAATTTTCCCTCAAGATGAACTCCTTATCATTATCTATAATTTTATCATAAATTGTGTTAAGATAGAAATTTATATTATTTTTACAAATTCAACATCTATAAAAGAATTTCGTGGTTTTACAAATTCAACATATATAGATTAGACTCTGGTCGGGGAAGACTTTGAATTTAGAAATTTAAACACGCAAGTATCACTTTGCTTTTCTTTTAAACTCTGCTCTGGTCTGGTATTGGTTAGATTTGTGGCAGTCAAAGGAGGCCATGTTCTCTACAACTAAATACCAAATACTCCAAATATTATGTGGAATTGTGAGGCGTGAATCAATTTCCAACACAAGCTGCCCAATATATACAATCCTACAAATCATTATTACCCTTTGTAAGCAAAAAGCTTTGTGGAATCATTTATGTTTATCCCTAAAAATTAATAGTTTCAAATTTTACAGCCAAAATTTCTTTACTAACTATAATTATTGCTTATTTTTATTTCCACACTTCTAATTATTGTTTTTTATTTCCCACTAAAATAACAACTTCTTTACTATTATACTTCCTCTGTCCATTTTAGTTATCATTTTTTTTTTCATAATAATTAAGACAATCATTAAATTATAATTATTATATAATTTTTAACTAAATTATTTTTATTAATTATGAATCATTCCTTTTTAATTAAATTAGGGTTAATTTTGTCATTCACTATAAAAATAATTTTGAAAATTGAAATATGACAATTAAATAGGGACAATCATTTTTTTTTAAAACGACAACTAAAAAAAACACAAAGAATATTATATAAAATTATTTTTATTTGAACATTATCTTCCCTAGAGACAGCTTTAAACAAATTTAATACTTATTAGTATCTTTAAAAACATCTTTTTCGTGAGTTATTATTTATAACAACACAATCATGAGGTGATATCTTAGAGAGAAATGGAATTAAGGACAAAAACAGATTGTCCTTTTGCTATTTTTTATTCATGGAATATTTTACTTCCTGTGTTCTTTCCAACAAATTTTTAGGTGACTATTTTTATATTTATAAAAAAAATTCAATTAAACTCTTAAATAATTAATTTGGTTTCTATATTTATAAAATATTTTTAATCAAATTCATGCATTAATTGAATCTTATTCATGCATTAATTGAATCTCATTTTTTTTTCCGTATTTGTAAATTTAGTCTAACTAAACTTTATATAATAACTTTTTTTAATGATTTTTACTCCCTTTAATTTTTATTAGATGTCGATTTTTCAAAAAATAATTTTGACCATTTAATTGTCGTATTTCAATTTTCAAGATCACTTTTTGTAGTTAATGACATAATTAACCCTAAATAATTTTAAATTAACCACTTTTGGAAGGAAAATTAAAAAGAGCTGGTTCATAATCAATAAAAACAGTTTAGTTAATAATTATACAATAATTGTAATCTAATAATTGTCTTCGATAAAACTGAAAAATCGACATCTAATAAAATTTAGAGGGAGTATATAATTCACTCTTAATGATTAATCAGACAATTGACTATATTACTCTATGTCCGTAAAAATAAATTCAATCACACTAATATATTTATGAAATCTTATATCTTTTTATATATTTATAAATTCGGTTTAATTAAAACCTATAAATGATTAGTGAAACTTCTTGCTTAAAATTATTTAATTGACTTACCTCTATTATTTTTATTTTTTTGATTCATTTTCTTTTTATCATCAAAACTCTTTATTTAATTTCAATTTTCGAGGCACGTCACGGTCCAATTCTTTAGTTTATTAGTATAAGAAAAACAAGATTACATCAACATTTGACTTGTGTTGAGTATTTTACACTTTTGGGCATTGTTGTAAAAACCGGACCGGCCCGGCCGGTTCGACCGGTCCGACCGGGGACCGGTGGCCTGACCGGTCCGGTTAACCCCCTAAAACCGGACTCTTGCTGACCCGGCAAAAACCCGGGTGACCCGGAGGTTCAACCGGAGACCCGGTGACCCGGTGCCGGGTCAAACCGGGTCAAACCGGGTTGGCCACTCCTTTCCTTTAATCCCATTTCATTAATTCATTTTTTTGTTTGTGTTTTTAGTTTATAAGGTAATTAATTAAATTTTATATTTATAAAAATATATAAATAATATTATTAAATAGACCGGGTCGATACTACCGGTTGAACCCGGTTGAACCTTTGACCCTCTCGCCCTCTGACCTGCCCGGGTCAATGTCCCGGGCCGGGTTTTACAACCTTGCTTTTGGGAAGTAATGTTAATGTGCAAACTACAGAGTTGGGAGAATTAGGGAGCGACATGAGCCTCGTCGTCGGAGACAACCTAAACACTAAAATTATAAGACATGCAGGGCAAGGATATATGTATACACTACAGCTTTTATATACCAACATTTTTCTCTCTTTTTTCTAATGATTCTTGTCAGAGTCTACATTGGAATACACTTACAAAATTGGGCAATGGCATAAATATAAATTGAAGCAATGAGAATTTCTTAGGAGAATGAAAGCACGAGCAGCGAGCAACAGGCACGAAGAGGCACAGTACAGTTCCGATCATCTTGATCATACTTCACTCACGTCGCCTTCCTTACATACACCCACCTCTATTGTCATGCTTTCTTTCTTCTTTGCTTTCACTCTGCAACAGTTTCTTCTTGGAGACTGCCAAATCACAATGCAAACGGCACCAGTATTAATGGGCATCCACAATTTGTAATGGCAACATACATCCAAGAATGAAACTGAGTTTTCTAGCTATTGATGTATGTGAGAGCTACTTACCCTATCCCACAGATGAGGGTCAGGCTTCTTATGAACCACAATAGTGTCGACCTTGGAGGGATCAGCCATCTTCCATTTGCATTCAGGGTGTGGGATGTGATGCTGGGAATATTCTGTCACCGTAAGATTCGTTGTAGAATTGAATGTTGCCTTTGACAAATAAAACACAAAGGGCTTTTGGCAAGGGTTTCGGCTAACTGGTCGTGTGTTGAACGCGTATGCTGTGTAATCTGCTCTTCTATACCAATTCAAGAATGTTCTTGAAGGCATTTCTATCTCGCGGGGTGAAAAAACACCTCGGAAAATCTGAACAGCAAAGCCCCACGAAACAGAGATAGTCCAGCGCTTAGATTTATCGTAGCAGATGGATTGTTGCATTAGCCCGGCTGAGTCCAGCTTCATGGGCGTCATGAGCCACCGAAGGGCTTGAACTCGAGTCACGTCTGGGAAAATGGGCTCAACCACGTCAAGGTGATGCAACGATACCAGAGGCGTAACGGGATGCGCAGCAAGAAGTCCAAAGAGGTTACCGTACACATCATACTGATTGACAATACAAACCCAGTTAGAATCAATCTCCAGTACCATATTCATACTCACAAAAAGTTGCTCAGACATAATACCACAATAAGGAAAACCTAGAAATGTGGCATTCTGTGCAACAATAAAAGATGAAACCATGACAAAATCAAGAAGCAAATGACATATCAAGAAACAATTTAAAGATATCCACAACAAAATCAAGACCGAAATTAACTTAATGCCATTTAGTGGAAAAAGAGAAGGTGTTGCTTGCATCCAAGCAACTACTTCTTAGTGCATATCATATCATCATCTGGAACTGCCCTAAAAAGGTTGGCCAAGTAGGCCTATGCTTAGTTCAAAAGAGTCACATTCCTGATCTCTAAAATTATATTAACCAGAAAAAAAAAACTTAATTTAATAGAAATTCCACATCAAAATGGCTGTGCCACAAAAAGATTCTTACCATATCAGTCTATCTACCCATAACTACAAGAAATGCCTATTAATATTTTCACAGGTGTCCTTCTCAGCAACCTAAAATAACACAAACCTACACATCTAACTAGCGGAGCTAGCTCACCATGTCACAAGAACACAACAACTTAAGAGAAATAATAATAATGTGTAAATTGTAAGAAAAAAAACAGAAGTATAAATGCAACTGGTTTCAATGTCCACTGTCCAGCTACCGGAGCGTGTGAGGTATACGTGCTAGAAAGGACGAGCGATACGACCGAGCTCTAGCACTGTCGTGACTCGCGACTCAGGAGGGCGTGACACGAAACCAACCCACCAAGAAGGTCTTTGGTCCAAAAGGAACACGTGGGGCCCATGCCGACATTATGCAGACTTTCCAGCAAACGGACACTACACGGACATAACATCAAGGGTTGAAAAAGACCAATGTTATTACTATTAGCATCTCGAATTCAATATCCAATCGCAATCTCGCCTAAAATTACCCGAACCGGTGACCTAAACCCAGTCCATCATTAATAAACCCCACTAATTAATATCGGCCGAAATATCGGACCCTCACCACCCACCGACCGAAATATCGGACCCTCACCACCCACCTACCGAAATATCGGGGGAAAAAAACAAAACCCAGTATGAAAGAAACACTGGAAAAAGACCCAAGAGAATCCCAGGAAAAAAGAGAGAAACCTGGTGGAATCCGACTTCTTTAGTGAGAGGGACACCCAATTCGGCCATACAAGCTTGCATTCGGTCATCCGATCCGTACAAACCGGGATATCGCTGAATACACCGGTCTTGCATCTTATCAAGAGCTTTAGCTAAGGGATAGCTAATCGCGAACCCACCTCCGCCGTAGGCCATGGCATAGGAGAAATAAATGTTCTGCAAATGTGACTCCGACGAGCTACCGATGTAGTAGTACTGGTTGTGATCGTATTTTCGGAGCACTCTGACAAGATTCTCGGTGATGAAAACGGTGTCGTCGTCGCCCATGACGAACCACCTCACATTGGGGAGGCCGAGACGAAGCGTCTCGGACACGATCCGCGAGATCCGGATTGCGGAGCGGTGGCCTTGCTTGTTAGTGTAGGCGAATTTGGAAGTGTCGCCGGAGATTTTAATTGGGGGTAGCGAGGAGTCGGCGGAATCGTCGTTGTCTAGTACTTGTTCTTCTTCTTTTGGGTCTTGGACTTTTTGTTGTTGGTGCTGGTGGTGCTTGGGCTGCTTTACGACGTCGTCTAGCCAGACAATGCCTCGCATTTCTTGTGACTTGTTGTACCATATCTTGATGTAGTTCTTCCTCTGCTCCCACAGCTTGGCCGACGCGGCTATACCGAAAACGACATGTCGTATTGATGTGGGCTTTCTTGATTCTTCGTCTTCTGTTTCCTGCTGTTGCTGCTCTTGGCTCTCTCTTCTGGGTATGGCGGAGAGTAGTGTGTTTGTGGTGGTGTGGTTTTGGATCAAGTGGTGGTCGGAGGGGAAGGGTTGTTGGTCGAGGCGGCAGATGACGGCGCGTGAATTGGAGACGAGCTTGAGAGTATATACAACATAAGTGAGGGAAACGAAGAGGATTAACCAAATCATGAGTTTGGGGAGGGAACTGGTACTAGTGCGGGGTGTTTGCGACCCGGGTCCTCCGATAATCGGGTTCCCAGATGCGGTTCTCATCTGATCCCAAATGATTTTTTGGGTCACTTTCATTTTCTTTCTTCTACTTCTAGTACTAAGAAAAAGAATCAGACATAAAATGTGTACTTTTACAGATGCGAGGGAAGGGAAGAGAATTGATGGAATGTCGGGCAGGGGGCAGTGGGGAAGAGTATTTTTTGTTGCATAGGAGTAAAGAGAGTAAAAGGGGAGGAGGAGGATGGATGGTGCTGATGATGAGAGCATGCATAGAGATAGATGACAGGGTTCCCTTTCCCTTATCTCTCCTCTTTCCCTCTCTAGTCTCTTTCTCTCCCCCGGTATGGAGCTACACCGTACACGGGGAAAGGTCTGTATACGGCATTAATTAATTAATATAATAATTAGTTTTATTGTCCACCTCTGCTCTGTGCGAAATTAATTTATTGTTTCTTTCTGCTGTTGTTGGGTTGGGTTTTTCCCATTTGAGAAAAAAATGATTCTAACTAAGAACATGAGGTTTGAGGGAGGTGGTGACTCTTTTTTAAATGCAACTAATATGATTTATTTTATTTTAGTAAACAATTCATTGACATATTAAAATTTAAATTATTAAAAAATTATTACTTAAAAACTAATGTGCATCAAATAGCTTTATGAACTTTGTATACAATTATTTTTTAATATGCTTAAATTTTTTAATATGGAGTAATAACAATGTGATCTTATTGTATAGCTTGGTAGGTAGACTATTTTATATCTATCTAGCACTCGTCCTAAATAGTCATGTTCCATTTTTTAAATAAAATAATAAAATAATTTATTTTTACGGTAATTTAGTTATTATATTGAGTATTGATTACTATAATTTTGAATGGATCAAGATCTTAAATGATGGTAAAGTTTTCCCTCACAAATAATTTTATCTAATAACTTTGTTTTATTTTTAATCTATTATGGTTATAATCTCCCAAAGAGATCCTTTTAGATGAGTTTAAGAGATACTTTATAAGAATTAACGAATCTGTCTCAATAATAATTTTGTTAAAATTTCTAAATAATGTGAAGTTGACAACATCAACCATCGCTAAAACTTTCGCTACTCCATCTGTAGGGTTTCCTTCACTATCCCTACACATCACGACAAGCAGTGTCAAGTTTTGATCTTCCTTAAAAGAAGTACCATAATAAAATTGCTTCAACTTGATCGAATTAGCAGTGTAACATTATTGTCAGATTGGATTTCTGTTCCATACATAAATACTCGCAATAAGATTTGAAGGAGTTTTATGAAATAAGAATCTATTTCTTGATTTCTAGATACTTAAAAAAAAAATTATTAACATAAATAGATAACTCTCGCTTTAGATTTTTCAAAACGAGTCATCCACCAACTTTGCCCACCACTCTTGGATAGAATGGATAATCTGCTCTTGAACTCGTAAACTCTAACGGTTGTTAAAGGGATGATGTCAAAAATGATAAATATATTTAATTTAACCCTTCATCTTATTTTCGTTTACATATAATCTTTGTACTCGTATGATTAGTTTAATATGAACTCTCATGTTATACACTTAAAGTTATATTAATCAATATAACCCCCCTAGTATTACTTTTTATTTGGTTGTATTTACTCTGTCATACACTTAAACTGACTTTTTATTCCTTCAATCTGTATGGTTCGACCCTGTCTTGCCCTGTACACATTTTATTTGTGAATTTAGGCATCAAGAAAATATTACTATATTTGAGTGACGATCAAGCCTTGTCAGCCAACGTAGTCCGCGTCGCTTACATAGAGACCCAGTTCAGCACCATTACCACTTTTCTTTAAAACATGTCCTCTAGGCAACCTGCCCAAGTCATGGCTTGTGGATTTTGTAACTTCACAAATCACCTGACTGACGCTTGTCCCAATATTTTTGATGAATTCCAGAATAATGATGTTGGTAATTACAATGGTGCTCCTAGGAAATTTGATCCTTACTTTAACACATACAACCCCAGGGTGGCGCAACCATCCTAACTTTAGTTGGTCTAACAATCAGCAATATTCGGGACCTAACCAACAACAGAACCAGAATCAACGTCAAAATCAAGCTCAGCCACCCTTTAACCTCTAGAACTTTCAGCCAAGACAGAATCATGCTAACCACCAACAGTTCTAGCACCAACTGCCTCAAGGGCAAGCTCCGAATTTACCTTTGGTAGACGATATTAACAAATTGACCAATGTCGTTATGGAATTGCAAAATCGCTTGGGTATATGGACGCTGAAATAAAAGAGTTAAAGAATCAAGGAAGACTCCCACCTCAAACGGAGCCTAATCCAAAGAATAATGTCAACACAATATCCTTGCGAAGTGGTACCTAGCTGCTTGAGCATCTCAATCCGCATCGAGCCCTCGAAGATGAACTACCTGAACCTGAACTTTCACAGCTTGCCCCTGATGCAGTCATCGAGCTAGAAGCCAGAGTCAGTTCCACTACCACCTACCTAAGAGAGCCCCAAGAAGCCAGAATTCTCCAAAGAGTACATCATTAAAGTAACCCAACCTCCTTTCCCGAAAGGTTGATTAAAACCAAGAAGGATAAGGAGGATCGAGAGATTTTTGAAATTTCTAGCAAAGTTCAATTTAATATTCCTTTATTACAAGTTCTTAAAAATGTTCCTCGCTATGCTAAATTTCTAAAATCCAAGACATGAAATCAAGAAATATTATTAAAGGAATGAACAAAGATTAAAACCTTGTTATGAAGGATTCAAAGAGAACAAGGTGGAAGAGGAATCAGTGGACGCACCACCTCCATTAGAGCGAAAAATATTGAAATGTCAAGCTTAGGACACTAAATAAAGGCGTTGTATGGGAGGCAAGCCATGTTTTCTATCGTTTGTTTTTCATTATTGTGAATAAATTATGATCTTCCTTCTGATGTATACATATAGTTTTTATTTTCTATGGATCATTCTTGGCCAAGAAAGACTAAAATCTCGATCGGAGGATGGGTCAATGTCTTGGCTAAGAAACTAATCCTAGTAATGACTGCCACGTGGAAAAAAGAAAAAAGTCTGGACAGTGCTCTTAAGAGGGAAATTCTTTCCCACTCTGCCATAACCCTTTAATTTACCTCCTCTAGAGCAACCACTTTCCCTCTTTTTTCCAGACGCACTCTCTCTACCTTCATCAACGATTAGAAACCATTAATGATGGTAAGGACCAAAAAACAAGTGGCAAGGGGAAGAGGCAGAGGCATTTCTCTTTTCCCCAACTCGCCTTTATCTAGTTGTTCATCTCTCTCATTACTCAGTTCAACAAATCCAATACAAATCTAGCATCGGTAAAACCCAACCAAATTCTATAATCAAAATTGCTTCCAACAATGGCCACTGATCTTTCACCAACCAAAACCTCATCTAACCAAAACCCTCAAAATTACAAACATAAGCTCAGGAATGGAGATGGGTCAAGACTCAAGAATCTCACTCGGTAAGCAATTTGCTATCGAGGTCTTAAGCAATATCAACTTCACTAACCTAGCTTCAACCTCAACTCTAGCGAAAGCCACCCCCTTAACGTCATCGGGGGTAACTTAAATTTTAGAAGATGGCCAAGAGCAAAAGACTCAAACCACAGAAAAGCCCTCCACTACTGGTGAATATGAGAAGGCACCGTACAATCCACATATGGATTATGAACTAGTATTGGAGGAATTTAAAGGGATGGTGGAGGAAGAAGAAGACGCATAGGAAGAGGAGGATAAGGTAGAAGAAGTGGGCCATATATAAGGGGAACATGCTAAGGAAAAACCCAAGATTAAGGCCTCAACAAGAAGATAGATCATCTTGAAACTAGAGGATGAATATGAAGAGGAAGAGGAAGAGGAAGAAAAAGGGATTTCTAGAGATAGTGGTTTCGCATCTGACCCACCATTCAAACCCACTCGTTAGAAAAATGTGATGGTGTTAGATACTACATCTGACAAGGTTCCCCTCTCTAGAATGAAGAGGAAACAACCACTACCCAAGGTGGATGAGAGAACGGAGAGAAGAACAAAGAGGATAATGGGCCAGAATCCATTCTTGGCCAAGAACGCATTTGGCAACTTGACCAAGAATGCCATGTAAGGAACAAAGAAGGCTGAGGAGATGACTCCTTCTAGTATAAGACAACGAGTGAAGCAGGTAGCTGATCAATTGTCAAAGTCGTCAAAAATAATAAATAAAACCTATTGCCTAATGCACAAAACTAATTGTGTAAAGTGGTAATAGGATCTTCCTCAGGGACTAGGGCAAGACGTATTCTTTTGTGTGTGATTAAAACTAACGATTCAAAACAGATTGTAACAAAGGTGATTTTGAGTTTGTGTAAATTAACTACTAATAAAATAGCTAAAAATATAAATAATACTAAAGTAAAATCAAGTGGAGAAAGCTTCCTAGTAAAGATCTATCCCCGGTTGCGTTTGTGGTCGATTGATTTATCGGTGCAAAGGTATTCTCTTCCCAATTCATAGAGACGAGAGTTAAACATTCTTTAATCTTCTGCTTTCCTTCGTTAGAGAAGCAACCCCAAGGTACGCTTATGGAGTGGGCTTGATAGTTCGTGATATGATCACGCCTAGACTAGTCTTGGTGATGATTGCACATGCAACCGGAGGTTGGGAGACATGAGCGACACCAATATCTCACCTACTAAGATCGTTGACGGTTGATCTCGCGATAACGGGTCCACCCCTAGGGCATGAAGCCCGTTAATTCCAAAGTTTGACATATCTAACCGATAAGAAGGAATCCCTTGAGGCCCTTGAAAGGAAAGATTGGCGACAACAGAAGGAGCGGAACCACCGGCAGAATTGCCAACACAGGAAATGGAAGTAAAGAACAATAGCTGAGGAACCCTTGCGGGTGGATCAGGAAGTACGCTCGAGCTCGGAGCTGGCACTACTACATCAAGAATACAGGAACAGATAGGGGAATATGGGGCCTCAGTGGTAAGGGAAGAATTTGTCTTCAATGGCGTTCCCGTCGACACCACAGGAGCCTCGATAACGGGGGAGGTTTCTGTTATTGGGGGAGCCTCAGTTGACGGTGAAAGAACGTTGGCGGCAGAAGAAGAGGGTGTCAGTGGTGGAACATCAACACTTATCGAAGGAAAATCTTTGGCGGTACCAGAAGAAGTGGCGATATCAGAGAAAACACGACCCATCAGTGGCGGCAAAGGAGGAGCATGGCAGTCTCAGTCACCTGATTTTCCTTCTCTTCCCTGAGTCTCTTTCGTTGAGCCTTAGAAACCTGACGAAGGCTAGACTCCATGTCCATGTCCTCACCTTCACCCTCACTTGCACCTCCGTATGAAAAAACCTCTGTCTTGACTGGTGGCGGACCTAAGCTAGACATTGTCTCCCTAACGGGCAGCCAATTCTCCACAAAGCGAGAAGCGCGAGTAGAAATGCGCCCTCTTTGAAGGGCCACCCCCGAAGTCCTTCTTTTCTTTAATGGGACGCTGCGGTCAGGTGGAGCTCTAGAAAGCATAGAAGGAGACGCTGTGGGAGGAGACATGAACCTCAAATGAGTGTCATCCCCTTCGAACGATTGATTGATAACGCCTCCTGCAAAAAGTTACATCAGTAAACGAAAAAGGAAGAACAATAACGCTAGAATTTAAAGACTCACCTACGGCGCACTCAGATAAAGGCCTGTACAAGGCAAAGTTTCGAATCTGGAAAGATGTCTCCATCTCTAAAAAGATGACCGGTTTCACCCAGTCAGTATCGGTGATGCCTCGGTTAAAGCCCCTACGCCACAAATGGGAAGGCAACTCAATGACGAAGAAACCACCCATCCAGTCGTCAACGGTTTCTTCAAACCCTTGAAAATTTTGCCAGAAAGACTGGGCGTATGCTTCATTCCACCTTGGAATAACGCTCACTAGACCATTGCGACAAGTGAGACTGAAGAATTTACAAAACAAATTGATAGAAGGGGCAAGAATTCTCTTCATTTCGTAGGCGCGGATGAAAGCGTAGATACCACACCATGATGAGGGCATTATTTGCGTCGGGTTAATCTTACATTGACATAGTATATCCTCTATTGAAGCATGAACAGGAAGGCGGAAACCATAAAGAAACATATTAAAATACAACATCCTACGAGTTCCCCACAAGACGTCATGAAGCATAAAGGTATAACCGCTGGTGAAAGAGATACCATGACTCTCTAACTCGAGCCGCAGAACGGTCTCACAAGTAAAAACACTTACTGTACTCTCGATCTCAGGATCTATAAGCTCTCGAGGGCCAATATGAGATCTCGTGTGACGCATAATGAAGAGGTAATAAAGAGGGAAACCAGAAGAAGGTGAAACAGGGTACCTTAGAAAGAAGAATAGCAGAACGGACGGATCCCCTGAGTCGATGAGCAGTTGGAACAATTTTCTTCAAGAAAAGAAGAAGAGTAGAGAATAGTAGAAAAAATTCGAAATACGAGTAAAAGTTTGAGAAGAAAGAAGTTGTCTCCTTTTAAAGACCAAACCCAGCGAAGGTTGCTAATTGGCCAATCAGAACGAAACACGCGTAAAATCGGCAGTGACACGTGGAAAGATATCAGAAGAACATTTAAATCTAAGCATTTATATCTCTAGAAGATGAAGGTAGTTAACAATAAGAAGTTAAAATGACGGTTGCGTAGAGCAACGACCAACCGCTTGGCGTTAATTATCCAATAATTATAGAGCTAACGCAAGAACACAACAACAAAGGAAAGAAAATGAGGAATGTTACTTTATTCATAAAAAAGCCATACGAAATCTACAGTAAGCATAACAGGCAGTCAGTCCTCGTCAAACCAATAAGAAGGCCAGTAGAAATCATCTCCATCCGAAGACGGCAGTTCTGCGTCAAGTAAATGGAATGGGTCATCAGCCTTTTTTTTTTTGCCAAGCTCTGGCTGAGGGTCCTCGGAAGGCTTTTCCATCTTCGAAGAAGTTGCGCATGAGTCCCCCTTGAACGCAGAAGCCGTAATCTCAGAACCTACGTCGCTAGCTGAGATTCTTTCCATGAAACGACTGATGTGAGGAAACAGTTCATCACCCCTCCTTATTGGAGGAGTCTAAGAATTCGAGCGAACGTCGAAGGACTCAAAAGTTTACTTTTTTGATCTCTTACGACCCTTACGTCAAGAGAGCCGCCTCTTCCGACACGGCGGAGAAGGATAATCCGAATCGGGAGAAGTTGGAGGAGTTGGTGGAGAATCACGCTCGGCCGCATCCATGGAATATGAGTCGGCCATGAAATTACAAGCAATTTCAACAGAGAAACTAGATGAAGATGAACAGGAAAAAGAAAGAAAAATCTCATTAAATAGCCGTGGTGAAAGGGCATCCCTACCTTTTCACACGTCTTTTGAGGATTATTAATGCGCATCGAGAAGAACGACCATGATTACAAAATTAGATCTTGTGATCACGCCTGGTGGATATTCGCACTGATCAAGAGGTGATAAAAAACTGCCTAATCAGTTAGCATTGAGAAGGAGGCATGAAATTAATACAAGAAACGGTTAGCAGCAACCTTTAATCGTCGTTTGGCGAATAAAGAAAAGCAAGTCATGGGGAAATCTGATCAACGGTGGGCTCATTTTTGGTTGGGCTAACGTTAGTCCCAACTGACACGACGTTTACACGCCACAGAGAGTAGAAGGTCACAAGCAATATAACGGGAAAATATTTCATTTATGGCCTAAATGGCCTAAACATACATTCGCACACAAAACAAAAGAAAAGATAAAGAAACAAAGGGACGACTGCAAGCGGTCAGGCATTGGACCTAGCGTCGTCATCTGGCACGAAAGGAATCTCCCTCAGGGCATCCACCACAGAAGTCAGTTCGGAGGAGGAAACCCTCATGCCCTTCAAACAGCACCCCAGCAGATCCTTCCTTTGCTACAACATGGTGATAACCATTTGGATGCGAGAGACAGCAACAACCAACTTCGATACACTCTCCAAAGGACTGAAGTCCTCCAGAGAAGCAACACCTTGCCTGGACAGAAGGGGGGTCACCATCCCTTGAAGTTCCAGAATATCCTTAGAGGTCTTGATCAGCATGGTCTCCAGAAAGCCAACGTCGGCTTCAGTAAGATTCTTAAAAGTATGGGCCTTGGAGATCAAGAAATTTTTAGTCAGTTCATCCATGGTGAAAATGTCAGAAGAAATGCAGAAGAAATGAGAAGAATTAGTGCAATGGAAAATCCAATTTATAGACCCAAGGGAATGATGGTCTGAAAAGACATGCCTCTCGATAATCGCACCACCCCGATATCTCGCAGAATACGGAACAGACAAGCCCGAAAATGGAGCGATAGCCCTTGGTGAACACTCGGGTTCATTTTTGATTGGGCTTATGATAACTATAGACGAAACTTTAGGGGCATTTTCGTCGCCTACTTCTTCCTCCTCTGAGGAAAGAAAACCTTCCCTGCTCCCATCAATCTCACTCATTTTTGCAGAAGCATAGTCGACTATCCTAGCAGAATCGAAACTCCCACTGCGGTAATAGTCCGCGAGCCCGGCGGTAAAGGCCCACATGGCTTTTTTCTTCCACCAGCTGATCTTTGACGGAACCTTGGCTAAAGCTGCGTATAGACCAAACTTCAGGGGCATTTTCGTCCTTATACCCAGCGTTAAGGCCGAAACACTGTAGCTCTTATTAGGCGTCCGCCTCCATGGCTGCCATCTCTTGCCCCATTTAATGATGAACCCTAGGATGGTCGACATCGGAGGGGGAGGGGGGTCTCATGCGTTATCCATCATCACATACGATGTTATCCCATCCCAGGCAAGATATGACGTCATTTGAGGTACCTGGGCGTTATCTTCCCTAGATAACGCCCACCCCATAGAAATAACACTCATATTCTGCCTATAAATACCCCACCATTCAAGACAAAAGGTAAGCCTATGATCGCTAGTCGAACCCCTGCCATTTGGAACAACCATACTGACTTAAGCATCGGAGTGTTTACGCTGGAGCCCTCTGACACTTTGCAGGTTCGACGCTTACTCAGGTCTTCGGGTAAATTACCACAAAAGTACGCTGGTTGGTGTGAACTTGAGTGATCAGATAGGTGACATTCTAGCCACACGTACAGGTTGCAAATATGAAGCTCTTCCATTTAAATACCTGGGGTCGTTGCTGGGTTTTAATCCAAGGAGGAAATTAGGGTGACAGTTTTCAGTCCAAAGTGGAAGGGGCAACTTCTTTCGGTGGGGGGGGGGGGGGGGGGTGGGGTGTGACTTTGATTAAGTCAGCACTTGCGAGCCTCCCTATTTATAACATGTCCATTTTCAGGATGCCTAAATCAGTTGTTAAACAATGCGAATGTGTGATGCGGAGGTTCCTATGGAGTGGAAAGGAAACTAAAAACGGGTTGGCTAAGGTGCAATGAGAGGAAGTGACTCGCTCGGCTTCGTATGGGGGATTGGGCATTAGAAGGCTTCAAGATCGGAATGTGACGCTATTATTCAAATGGGTTTGGGAGTTGATAAAGGGAAGTAGGAAGCTTTGGGCGGAAATCGTTCATAAACAATACAAACTTTGTTATATAAGGGACTTGTGGAGGGAGAGAGAGGGTCAACTATCTCTTATTTGGAGCGATATCATGCGAGTGTGCGGGCGGGGTAGTGAGTTCTTTGAGTTGTGGACTGATCACACCCTGTTGAAAGTCGGAGATGGTAATAACACGGGATTTTGGTGGGATACATAGGCTGGTAAGAAACCGTTAGCTTTGCTCCATCTTCGCCTATATCATTTATCTAATAATCAGGGAGGGACTGTCAAGGACTTTGGCACTTGGGCCGAGGCAGTGTGGGAGTGGCAAGGTGTTTGGAGACGCGAGTTGTTCGAATGGGAGAGAGATGAGTAGGAGTGCTTGAGAGATCGAATGCCAACACCAAGCAGGGGAGGGGGGGATACAAGCTCAACTTCGATGGGAATTAACTCAATCAGGGTCATATACTGTGAATTCGGGGTACAAGCAATGGGAAACGCGTAGATATGAGACTATGCCTCTGCTTCGGTCCTGTTGGACTGGTTTGGTCCCTTATCGAGTGGAATTTTTCTTTTGGTTGACATTAAGGGAGAGAATAGTAACCAGGTCGTTTCTTGTGAGACGACACATGATCCCTGACAAGTCGAACATCTGCCCCATGTGCAATAGTAGGAACGAGGACGTTACCCATCTCTTCATGCGGTGTTCGGTAGCAAGGGGGGTCTAGGAGTTCATTATGAGATGGCTTCGGGTGGTTTGGTGCCAGACTCGGAACCTCGCGGAGCTTTGGAGGACATGGGGAAACTATTTGCCAAACGCTGACAAACAATCTGGTAGGAGTTGGACAATTTTATTTTATACAACTATTTGGACTTTGTAGAAGCAACGAAATGCAGTGACCTTTAGACAGAAGGAGTATAATGAACCTCTTTGTGTGAATATGGTTTTTTCTCTGTGGCATTGGTGGTTGAAAAGCAGGGACAACACGTTTGCGTTTAGCATGTCAGATATGTTGCAGTCACCGGCCTGGCTTCTTAGTCGGCAAGTGGATGCTACGTGAATCTAATTTGGGGGTTAGTTAGTGAGCCTGTCATCTCCTGTATTTCCTTTGATTTAGAGTTGGCTTAGAGTGATATTTGTTCTGCCGTGGCAGTAGTCTCTTGTACTGTTATTGTCATGATCTTCATGACAGTTTAATATAATAATTAATCTCTACTTATTAAAAAAAAAAAGGAGTTCCCAGTATTATTCCTTGATTTAAACCTTTTACCAATATAAATGAGTTTCTGAGACAGAATCCTTTATTGCATATATTTACATTGGAAAGTTTATAGTTAATCTGAAGTTTAGATCTATTGGCTCCATATAAATTTTCTTTGGTTTTTTCATAGTATTGGGTAGGTATTAATCCTTCTTAAATACAGTTTTGATCTGCTCCTGAATCTACTAGAGCGCATATATTCATATGAAATTCTTTATTTATAACTAAATCTATATTAATATACCACTTTTGGAATTCTATTTTAGAGATTGCATTTAAATAATTTTCTTCCGTGATTCATAGGGCTTCATTTGTTATTTCTTTGTTCATTTCTTCTAAATTTTTAGGTTGTTCTTCTGTTTGTTCTAGCATCATAATTCTTATGTTTAATTTGGTATTTTCTGTTTGTAAATTTTTTATATCCATTTTGATATGTTTTATTTCTTCATTCAAATCTTGAGTTGATATTATAGATTCTTTAGGGAAAAATCTATTAATAATCTTTTTTAAACTATATGGTTCTATCTCTTTTGTTTCCTTTTCTTTTATTATTAAATCTTTTAGTTTATTTAGATACTCTCTCTGTATTTCAGGATTTTCTATTTTTCCTAATATTTCAATTAACATTTCCTTATCTTTAGTAATTGTGTTTATTTGTTTATATACACAAGAACAAATATTAGTGTCTTCCTCTTCTTCAAATTGTTCTTTACTGTCCGAAGAGTTATCCTGAATTGGGTCGATTTCCAATTCTTCGCTACTAGTGTTTTCTAAATGATCATCAATACTGGAATTTAATAGTTGTATCATTTGATTTTTGATTTCTTCATCAATTTCAAGTTCCTGAATTTTCTATTTCATTATACAATTATTTTTATAATGTCCCGCCTGTCCACATTTAAAACAGGTAGGGATTTTATTTTGTTTGTTAGGTCTAAATTTATTAAATCTTCTTTTATAATATTTTCGCTGGTAACCTCTATTAGGTTTTTCCTGGTACCTAGGAGGTTTATAATTTTTTCTTATTTATTTTCTTTGTTTTTTATATTTTCTTGAAGGGGGTATTATTGTTTCGTATCCGTATTGAGCACAAAATGTTCCTAATTCTTTTTTACTTTGATGAAGTTCATTTTTCATTTTGGCTTTTAATTTTAAAACAGTGCAGAGAGCTAATCCCTCATTATTAATATGTGCTATAATTTCACCATAGGTTAATAATGGATAAGGAATTACTCCGCTATAAAGATTTTTAATTCTGGTTTTTACTTTTTCTGCAAATAGTTTTGGTAATCCTGAAATAAACTTTTCTTTCCAGAATGAATGATTACAATCTTCTTTTAGGAATATTTTTGTTAAAAACATGTCTTTGTACCATCTGAAATCTTGAAGTTTTGGACAGGTTAAATTAACTAATATTTCTATTATTTTTTCTAGAAATTGGCTTGGTTCTCCTACAAAGTGTTTTAATATAGTATATACTAATACATTAGTAGCGTCTTCTTTAGGTTCTTCATTTTCTAGTTTTATTGCATTTATTATTTCCAATTTTTCTTCTAAAGTTAGATAATTATCCCACCAACTTTTAAGTTGTCCGGAAAATCCAGAAATAATTATCTGGGCTATATATTTATCTATGTTTCCTCTTGCCTTATATGTGGTGGTTGCCATCATCATATTTTCTAACATTATTATTATATTATGCTCACTTTGTCCATCTAAATTCCATTCTATAATACTTTGACCATCGTAGTTAGCTTGAGTTCTGGTATTCATATCTTCTGATTGTACATTAGGAAAAGTTGGTTTAGGATAGAAGTGTTTTATTCAAGGGTTTTGGTAATTTTTACTTCTTAGTTTGTTAATTTCTAATTCCTGAAATATTCATTATATTTTTTCGTGTATTTCTTATGTTAAGACTGAAATTTGGTCTTTAGATTTCATATTTATTTTATCTAATTTTTTATTTATCATTTCTAAATATTCATCTTCTTTTTTAAATTTGAAATTCATTATTTCAGAATTAGTCATTTCAATTGGTTTAAATGAGGATTGAGTAAGAATTTCTACTTTCTCTTGTTTCTTACTGGGTCCTGCTCCTACAATATTACTTTTAAATTGAATAGGTGGAGGAAGGTTTTCTTCTACGATTATCATTTGTGTTGCTAGCGTATTTAGCATTATGTTTGTATAATTATTTTATGTTTGGATATTTTTAATATCTTTTAGGTTTATTTCTCTGTTTTCTTCAGGAATGTGTTTAAATGGAGAGGCTGAAATAATATTATTATAATGTGTTATATGTATTTCTTCTAAAGGAGGATATACAAATTCTACTTTTGTATCTAGGGCGGTTTTCCATACTTATTTTAATGATTTTATTACTTTTTTATATCTAGGAGGATATACGTTTTTTATATCAAGCAAATCTGATTGCTTTTGAAACCAGGTAAAAAATGGGATATGAATTTGTGATTTTTCTAGATCATTATAAAATCTTTCTTGTATATAATCTTTTTCTTCTTTAGTGAAAGCTTTAAAAAATTGTGTTCTTAGTTCAGTTTTTGAAGGATCATAGAATTCTTTTCTTAACTTTTCTTTATCTATTTTATATTTATCTGTTTTAATCATATTTAATTGATTTGAATATCTCATGTCACTATGGGTAGGAGATGGTGATTTTATAATATCTTGTTCACTATTTTGATCCATATGTTGATAGTATGGTCGTGGAATATTTTTATTAAAATCAACACCTCTTAATACAGATCCTGATAAAGTTCTGGATAAAATTGGCCTTTCAATATTGCTTATTGATTTTCTAAAACTAGTTATATTTAAATGTTCTGGATTTGATTCAAATATTAATCTAATATTTCCATATTCATCTTCTTCTACTTTTATAGGTTGTGTTCGTGGAATTATGGCTTGTGATTCGTTTGCTTTCGATAGAATCCATTCATTGGGTAAAGTAATTTGATTCCATTGTAATAATTTTGGTGTTTGGATCATAACATGTTCTGTATTAGCTTCTATTAAAAGTGTTTCATTTTTTGGAGAATGTTTTATAGCTTTAGGGTTTATATTGGTTGTCATTACCTTGTAATATATTCTATATATTAATGCTATATTTCTAGACTCTTTAATCATGTTATCTGGAGTTTTAATATTTAAGGTTAAAGTTTTTAAAATGTTTGGATCAAATAAGGATATTGAAAAATTTGGATAACAGTTAAAATAGACCGGTCCTTTAACTAGGTTTGATTGGAAAACAGTTAATAGAGAATCATCAATTTTTTGAAATCTAGCATCCCTTAGGCACATTAATATTGGGGAATCTAAACCTTGTCGATGTAAGGGTTTTATTGCTATTTGAATTAATCCAACATGCAAAAATTTATATTTTTCTCTAAAGGTTTCTGTCTGATGAGATTCAATTAATTGGAGAGTTTCTATTTGAGGATTTATAAGTATAGTTTGTTCTGTAGTTTCTATTAAATAGTCATGAAATAAATCTAATGTTCCTATTTGGTATATTTTCTTTTTTGGTTCTTTAGGTATGGTCCAATTTTGCAATTGTTGTTCGATTTTTGCTATATGATATTCTTGCTTGTTATATTCTTCTAACTTATTTTTCATTATATTTTCTTTATTATTGTTACTAGATCCTGAAAGCAATTTTTCGATACGCTTCATGATAATACAAACTTTATTTATCTTACAGGGAAATAGAGATAACAGTATTAATTAGTAATATTATGCCTTGCTTCCGAGATTACGCCTTTTTGGTCAGGACCACCCTTCCTGTGGGCTGACCAATGGATTTACTGGCTGACCAAGCGCCCAAATTAGCTTCGTCTCTGATGCAAGAGATAACATTCCAATCAATATTCTTACCTCTACCTCCTCCGGAAGGACTCGGAAGTGGCTCCGCTACCAATAAATCCACAAACTCCTGATAAGTGGACTCGGAAGGTGGCAGTGTTGAGGAAGATGGAAGCAAATGTTCATGTAGATGTTCGTCAAGTGGGAAGATGGGTGTGTTTATGACTTTATTAGTTTCTTCGATCATTTGTCACTTGGATCCGGCTCGTATAGGGAAGATTAGATTTGGAGGTAGATTATGAGAGGTTGACGCAAGTGTGGTTGGATTAGGATTCATAGTACTGGGATTAGGATAAGTGGTGGCTGGATGAGTAACAATTCCTTTTAATTTTTTATATTTTTCCATTTTCTTTTTCTTTTTCTTATTTTCAACACCGTTCTCATTATGATTAATGGTATCCATAATAGTTTGGATAGTTTTATTAGTAGCTTCTATCATATTTCTGAAAAGTTCAATTTTTATCAAATCATCATTCCATAATGGAGTTTCAGAATTAGAGATTGGAACTATACTTTCGCCCATTACTTCATTATAAAGATTTTCAATATAGCTTTTTTCAATTTCATCACAGTTAGAAGCAAGTTCTGTTCTTAATTCATATAAATCAGAAATCTTGCTAGTGTTTAGTTTAGAAAAGCAGTAAGATAATTCTTTGAAAATAAAAGACATTTTGAAAGAGAAAACTTACAAAGAGAAACTGTTATGCTTTATTTCTTTGAGAGATTTTAGTACAAGTGATATTTCGTTGCGTGCTTACAACTGAAGAGAATTCTTCTATCTATAGGGAGAGTTTAATTTAAATTTAATGCTACAAAGTTTGAAGATAAAATTTCACAAATTTCACATTCTTCTAAGTTTGTTTGTATCTGATGCTGTCTTGCTGGTGTGCTTTGTTTGATGAGGTGTGACTGAAGTTTGGCCGATTGATGCAGTTTTCTCCAAGTGTCATGTTTTCTCCTCATGGGATAAAGCTTCAGTTTGATGAGGTGTGCCTTTAATTTGACTGATACATTTATTTTTTGCCACTTGTCTTGCCACCTGTCTTGCTTCTTCCAGGTGTGTGATCTTTTAAATTCCTGTCTCTTCTGGATGATATATCTTCTTGCCGAGTTGGTTGTTTGTTGTCTGCTAGTATAGGACATTTTCATTTTTTTTTCTCTCTAGAGAGATATTTTTATTTTAAGTCTGGGTGTAATTCTACTATCATATATGGATCATAATCTGGATCAGAATTTTGGGGAGTTGTTGATGACGCTTCTTCATCTCTATCTAATTGAGAAAGTGTTTCCTTTAGTTTTCTTCTGAATTCATCTTTTGACGAAGCAGTTGCTAAGTTTGCTTGTAGTTGAGTTTTGGATGAAAGGATTATAGATGGTTATTGAGTAGGGTTTGAAATTGTAGTTTCTGCTAATTTTTGTAATACGTATTTTTCAATGCATGTTCTTGGGGAAACGTTTTCCACCATTTCACTTTCCATCTTCTTGTTAGTATTGGTGGTTCGGTAGTTGTTCGGTCGACAATGTCAAAATCCCAATAGAGAATCTAAGGTATTTTGAACATCTTTTTCTAAAATATATTTTGCACTTTTGCAATCAATTCTTAATAAGAATTTTTTGTTGAATAGGTCATCTTGAAAATTGGATATACATAATACTATAGATAAAACTTCCTTTTTAATTGTCGAATAATTTTTTTGTGAAGCAATCCATATTCCTGAGCAGTATCTAATTAATTGTTCTTTTTTATAATCTTTTTGTTTTAATATTCCTCCGTAGCCTATGTCGGATGCGTCTGTTTCTACAATTAAGTCAGCTGAAGGGTTAGGAATTCCCAAACAAGGAAGGTTTTTGATTTTTTCTTTAATATTTTTAACAATAATTGTCATATTTTCATTCCATACTGGAGGGTTTTTTCTAAGTCTTTGATATAATGGTAAACAGATGGTTCTTAAGTTTTTAATAAAATCTGAAACATAGTTTAAGCATCCTAAAAATCGTTGCAATTGTTTTTTATCTTTTATTTCATCTGGGAATTTATTTGTGAATTCTATGGATCTACATATGGGTTTTATGGTTTCTTGGTAAATATCAAATCCTAAAAATCTTATTTTTGTTTGGCATAATTTTAGTTTTGTGAGTGAAATTACTAATCCATTTTCCTTTAATATTTTTAAGAATTTTTTTAAATGATTAAAATGTCCTGTTATAGATTTTGAGAATACTAATACATCATCTATGTATACAATAGTGAATTTTGTGTAAGGGTTTAAAATATCGTTCATTATATTTTGAAATTCTGAAGGTGCATTTTTTAATCCAAATGGCATCATATTCCATTCATAATGACCAAAAGGTACGGTGAAGGCGGTTTTATATCTGTCTTTTTCAGTAATTTGGATTTGCCAAAATCTTGATTTCATATCAAATTTTGGAAATATAGTTGCTCCATTTAATCTTTTAATTAAATCTCTTTTATTAGGTATAGGGTATCTTATCCATTGTAATGCTTTATTCAAAGGTTTATAGTTAATTACCAATCTTGGAGCTCTTTTTTCTAGTTCTGCTTGATTTTGAACATAAAAGGCAGCACAAGACCATGGAGATTTACTTGGTCTGATGAGCTTTTTTTTAATAGTGTATGTTGATACCCGAATTTTGACGCCATTTTTACTTAATTTTAGCATTTCTGTTATTTAGTTAATTTACAGCCATTTTCAGTTGATTTACTGTCGCTAGCATTTTTAAGTGTTTCGTTGCATTTTAGAATCATCGTTAGCATCGTCAGCTTTCGAAATCGCATTTGTAATTTTTCGGCACGTATTTTCATTATTATTTTTAGCCTTAAAAATCACATTTTTAATTATCCGGCAGCCATTTGCTAGTCTTTTCTTCGTTTTAGGTCATCACATGAATTTTAGGATTTTTAGTTTTTTAGCACATTTTTTAGTATTTTTATTATTTTATTATTATTTTCGTTCGAGCTTTTATTGGACTCGAGTAAGTTCGCTCGGACAATAGCTTGACTTTGAAATGTTTTCCATCAACTAGTTGCTAGCTTTTTTTCTGCTCGCAACGGTCTACAGCTTTTCGTGTAATTTTCGACGTAACATTTTTATTTTTCTGTTCGCGCGTTTCACGCTTTTGAACGAGAAAATAAATGCGCTAAATGAAAAATTCTCGTCACTCGCTGTAGACGGTTAGACTCGTCGTATTTTTCTCTACGCGCAGGTACTGTCGGTTCGAAAAGTCTGAACGATTGCTCGCAGGACTCGGCTCGAGGCCATTTAAATAAGATAAAGGGCAAGTTGATCACAACCGTTGATCTGGTCAACTCAAAAAAGTCAACCAGTTCAACGGTTGGCTAATTAATCAACCATGGTGCACATGCACCATGGACGTAAACAGCAGCGGAGCAGGCCACCGAGCAGCCTGCTCCCGTCGCCTCCAAACCGTTTCCTGTCCTGTCAACCATCATCACGGCGACCCTAGCTCCGCCACCTCACTCCCGTAGACCCGTCATCGCACGACCAAGGCCACCACACGCAACACCGAGCTTCAAATGCCACGCGATCTGTGCCTATAAATACAAGCCTTCCTTCGACTTTCAAACGACACCAATTCAGCAAGAAAAACTTGCTCTCTCCCCCTCTTGATCAGCTTGCTCATTTAGAGCGACAATTGCCCAGTTCAAAGTTTGAAACGTTTTAATTTCAAGCTTCGCTCGAAAGTACGCCTTTCGATTCCTTTTTATTTATTCAACGCTTTTCGTAAATATCAATCGTACGCATAATATATAGAACTGCTAGAATTAAAATCAACCCACATGAACAACGTGTTTAAAGAGTTGCTTAAAATTCCATGCTCATGTGATTTTAAATTCTCGCTTATATTGACTGCATGTACATGGGGACTTTCGATCCCACATCAGTTTTTCACTTCAAAATCTATCATTTAAATTTGTACTCTGTTAGCAATCCATGATAGGATCACGTAGTAATTAATCTAATCATGCATGACCCGATGATGAAATAAGAGGGCGCTCATTCAGTCTTACAGAAAATTCAGTCCCATCACGTTACGTTCAAGAATAATCAATCGGTCTTGATAAACGGTAACCCCGTCCGAAAGACGTTCAAACGGTAACCCCGTTCAATGATTAATTATTTCTGAATGTCACGATCATAAAAAGACTAAAGTGACGATTCCTCTGAGGGTCCCCCTTTCAAAATAAAAATGCATTTTATCAAACACCTTTTTAAAACACCTCTCTCATCAACCGGTAACCGTTTTCGGATGTGACTCGGGTGCCTAACACCTTCCCGAGACCATAATACGACCCCGAACCTTTGTCTGGGGTCCAGACCCCTCTTTTGTGCCTTTAGTTTTTTACTTATTATATTTCCTATGCCATGACGATTAAGGTTCCCTAAACCTAGCAACCAAATTAGGGTGGCAACTTCATTGCATGTTGCGAGGCGTCTGTTTACGCCGAGCATTGTAAGGTCCCAAATTTCGTTGCACACTCGCGAATTTTTAATTTTTGTGGGGCGCGACAGTGTATCTATTTCTTGTTTACAGTATTCTAGTAATTCTTTATTCATTTGTATAGGTCTGGCTTTGGTAGGTATATTTCTTTCATTGAAATCTTTTTCGTAGGGTAGTTCTATTATGTATTTTTTTCTATTCCAAAAAGCGTTTGGAAGTTCAGAGCATACTTCTTTTTCAAATTGGGTTTGAAAATATTTTATCTTTTCTTTATTCTTATTATTTTGTAATTCTTCTTCAATTCGTTTGAAGTTTATTTTTTTTGTTAAAAAATGTAGATGCCTTTTCTTTTGGATTAACATAATAGTTTTTGAGATAGAGTAGTTTTTTAATACATCAACGTCTCTTTGTTGTGATTTTTCGATAAATTGGAAACAAATATCTGTATCAAGAATTCTAGTTTTTATTCCTTCATTGTCTACTGTGAATGGATATCTCCTGGGCCGGATGGGTTCTCTTTCCGATTTCTGCAAAAGGCATGGGATATTGTTGGAGGGGATTACTACTGCCTGATTTAGGAGTTCTTCAGAACGGGGAAGTTCCCGGCAGGGGCGAATTCCTCGTTCTTGACTCTCATCCCTAAGACTTCAGAAGCTAAGCGCTTTAGTGAGTTTTGGCCTATTAGTTTAGTAAGAAGTTACTATAAGATTGTGTCCAAGATTATGGCGAGGCGGCTAAGTGCGGTAATTACGTCAGTTGTTAGTGAGGTCCAGCATGGATTCATAAAAGGGCGTCAAACTCTAGATTGTGTCATGACAGTAAGTGAAGTGGTCCATTACTTGCAGAAGATGAAATAACAGGGGCTTCTTTTCAAAATAGATTTTGAAAAGGCTTATGACTCAGTTGAGTGGGAGTACCTGGATGATGTGATGAGGTTTATGGGATTCCGAGAGAAGTGGAGGGGTTGGATACCCCAATGCATCAGTACGAATAAGGTTTCTATTTTAGTCCTTCAGGTCAATTTGAAGTGGAGAGAGGCTTGCGATAGGGGTGTTCTATGTCCCTGTTCTTATTCAACATTGCGGCAGATGAACTACATCGGTTGTTTACTGGAGCGGAGGAGGTGGGGATCCTGAAAGGGATAGGTAATCCGTTGGCAGGGTGGCATCTGAGCCATCTTTAGTTTGCAGATGATACCTTGATTCTAGTGAACAATAATGAGGAGGAAATTCAGGGAGTTAAGGGAACGTTGTGATGGTTCGACGCTTACTCAGGCCTTCGGGTAAATTACCACAAAAGCACGCTGGTTGGTGTGAACTTGACTGATCAGATAGGTGACATTCTAGCCACACGTGCAGGTTGCAAATATGAAGATCTTCCGTTTAAATACCTGGGGTCGTTGGTGGGTTTTAATCCAAGGAGGAAATCAGGGTGGCAGTTTTTAGTCCAAAAAATGAGGAAAAAACTATCTACGTGGAAGGGGCAACTTCTTTCAGTGGGAGGGGGCGGGGGGGCGGGGGGCGTGTGACTTTGATTAAGTCAGCACTTGCGAGCCTCCCTATTTATAACATGTCCATTTTCAGGATGCCTAAATCAGTTGTTAAACAATGCGAATGTGTGATGCGGAGGTTCCTATGGAGTGGAAAGGAAACTAAAAATGGGTTGGCTAAGGTACAATGGGAGGAAGTGACTCGCTCGGCTTCGTATGGGGGATTGGGCATTGGAAGGCTTCAAGATCGGAATGTGACGCTATTATTCAAATGGGTTTGGGAGTTGATAAGGGGAAGTAGGAAGCTTTGGGCGGAGATCGTTTCTAAACAATACAAACTTTGTTATATAGGGGACTTGTGGAGGGAGAGAGAGGGTCAGCTATCTCATATTTGGAGCGATATCATGCGAGTGTGCGGCCGGGGTAGTGAGTTCTTTGAGCTGTGGACTGATCACACCCTATTGAAAGTCGGAGATGGTAATAACACGGGATTTTGGTGGTATAAATGGGTTGGTAAGAAACCGTTAGTGTTGATACCCGAATTTTGACGCCATTTTTACTTAATTTTAGCATTTCTGTCATTTATTTAATTTACCGTCATTTTTACTTAAATTACAGTCGTCTGTAGTTAAGATTACTGTCGCTAGCATTTTTAGGGTTTTCATCGCGTTTTAGCATCATCGTTAGCTTCGTCAGCTTTCGAAATCGCATTTTTAATTTTTCGGCACATATTTTCATTATTATTGTCAATATTATTTTTAGCCTTAAAAATCAAATTTTTAATTATCTGGCAGTCGTTTCTTAATTTTTTCTTTGTTTTAGGTCATCACATGAATTTTAGGATTTTTCATATTTTCGCACATTTTTTAGTATTTTTATTATTTTATTATTATTTTTATTCGAACTTTTATTGGACCCGAGTAAGTCTGCTCGGACAATAGCTCGACTTTAAAATGTTTTCCATCAACTAGTTGCTAGATTTTTTTCCGGTCGCAACAGTCTACAGCGTTTCGCGTAATTTTCGGTGTAACGCTTTATTTTTTCGTTCCTGCGTTTCGCGTCTTTGAACACAAAAATAAACACGTTAAACGAGAAGTTCTCATCGTTCGCTGTAGACGGTTAAAACCGTCGTATTTTTCTCTACGCGCTGGTACCTTCGGCTCGAAAAGTCGAAACGTTTGCTCGCCGGAACCGGCTCGAGGCCATTTAAATCAGATGAAAGGCCATTTGATCATGGCCATTGATCTGGTCAACCGACGAAAGTCAACCAAATCAATGGCCCTTGAATTAATGTGCATAATGCACATGCACAGTGCCAAGCAACACGCAGCGGAGCAGCCCTCGCCCAAGCCAACTGCTCCCGTAGCTCTTGTCCCTCCGCCATCATCACGGCTAGCCGTAGCCTCCCCTAGCTCCTCCACGCGCCGCCCGCGTCCGGCCACCACGCGGTTCCTTCGGCTATAAATAGCCATCATTCACAACGTTCACGAGGCCGAATTTTCACCCAAAAAAAACCACACTACTCCCTCTCTATTTTCCGGTCCAATTCACGAGCATTTGAGCCCTTCCTTGCGCAATCCTTTCCTCTCGAGACAAACCACGGTAAGCTTCTCTCTCTCTCTCACTTACGGTTTCTCTCCCTAATTTTCGTTCTTGACTTTGATGGCCATTTAATTGCTCAAACGTGTTCTAATTTCTTGAGTTTCAACCTAATTTCACCATGCTAACATTCGTTTGAATTATCGTGGCTTAGTTTAATTATTTCGTTAATAAACGTAAAAATGCATCTTTCCGTTTTCCTCAAAAATCCTGCTGTTATTGTTTCTTTTTTCTTGCTGTGATGGTTTGTTTGCACTGCTGGAGGAGAGAGGATTTTTTTGAGCCAAGAACCAGGCGAATCCATCGCCTGGTTCGTCACCTCCGTCGCCAGCAGTGGCGCCGGCGACGTGAGGTTGAAGAAGATGTTTAAGTTGGGCCATGCGGCCCTTCGCGAAAAATGAAGTAAAGGTGATGGGCTTGGCCCATCACCATTTAAATTAATTCCCTTGGGCCAGGAACTGTTCCTGGCCCATTTCTTCAAATTTTAAGCTGGGCCCAGCCCATTCACGTTTTTCCATGCCTCTGATTCGTCATTTTTTTACGTAAAATGCTCGCATGTTTCATATATTTATTTTTCACGATACATGCTGTTTCTCGTATGTTTTATACTTGAATTGTTCAAGTCACTTTTTTCGTAAAATATTTCGTATGCTTATTTTTTTATCAAGTTGTTTCTCGAATTGTTTTTATACGTGAATTGCTCATTCCTTATCGTGATATTTATTGTCATGTATCTAACCTCAGTCATTTATATCTAACCGTTTAATTTCAGTCATTTAATTTACCGCCTACATGGTCGGTCGCACTTTAATTTTTCGCAATTTACTTTCTGCAATTTAAATTCAATATACCGCCTACATGGTCGGTCGCATTTCAATTCCGCAAATATCAACTGCTTTAATTTTTCGCAAACTGCTGGAAATCCTTTCGCAAATTATCAACTGTTTAATTTTCCGCACTTTACTCTTCCGCACTTTAATTCTGCAATTTACTTTCGGCAATTTAAATTCAATACCGCCTACATGGTCGGTCGCACTTATCAACTGTTTAATTTTCCGCACTTTAATTTTCCGCAATTTACTTTCAGCAATTTAAATTCAATACCGCCTACATGGTCGGTCGCACTTATCAACTGTTTAATTTTCCGCACTTTAATTTTCCGCAATTTACTTTCAGCAATTTAAATTCAATACCGCCTACATGGTCGGTCGCACTTATCCACTGTTTAAATTCCGCACTTTAAAATTCTGCAATTTACTTTCGGCAATTTAAATTCAATACCGCCTACATGGTCGGTCGCACTTATCAACTGTTTAATTTTCCGCACTTTAATTTTCCGCAATTTACTTTCGGCAATTTAAATTCAATACCGCCTACATGGTCGGTCGCACTTATCAACTGTTTAATTTTCCGCACTTTAAATTTCAGCAATTTACTTTCAGCAATTTAAATTCAATACCGCCTACATGGTCGGTCGCAATATCAATTGTTTATTTTCCGCAATATCAACTGCTTTAAATTTCTGCAATATCAATTGCTTTAATCTTCTGCAGTATCAATCATTAAAATTTCTGCAAATCATCAACTGTTTTAAAATCATCAACTCTTTTAATCTCCTGCACTTACCAACTCAGCATTTCATTCTCGTATGCTTAAAATCCATCATTTTTCGCATGCAATCAACCTCGCATTTAAATTCTCGTATGCGTAAAATCAATCATTTTTTGCATGCAATCAACTCAGCATTTAATTTTCGTATGCGTTAAATCCATCATTTTTCGCATGCAATCAACTCGGCATTTAATTTCCGTATGCGTGAAATCCATCATTTCTCGTATGCAATCAACTGTCATTTAAATTTTCGCACTCATAAAATGGTTTATTTATTTCTCGAGCTATCACTAACACTCTCCTTTTGTAGGTTAATTTCAAGCTTCGCTCGAAAGTACGCCTCACAAGTCCTTTTTATTTATTCGATGCTTTTCGCAAATATCAACTGCATGCATGATATATAGAACTGCTAGAATTAAAATCAACCCACATGAACAACGTGTTAAAGAGTTGCTTAAAATGCCATGTTCATATGATTTTAAATTCTCGCTTGTATTGACTGCATGTACATGGGGACTTTCGATCCCACTTCAATTTTTCACTTTAAAATCAATCATTTAAATTGGTACTCTGTTAGCAATCCATGTTAGGATCACGTAGTAATTAAGTTAATCATGCATGGCCCGATGATGAAATAAGAGGGCGCTCATGCAGTCTTACAGAAAATTTAGTCCCATCACGATCATAAAAAAGACTAAAGTGACGATTCCTCTGAGGGCCCCCTTTTTCAAAACGCATTTTTCAAACACCGTTTTAAACACCTCTCTCATCAACCGGTAACCATTTTCGGATGTGTCTCGGGTGCCTAACACCTTCCCGAGACCATAATATGACCCCGAACCTTTTATCTGGGGTCCAGACCCCCTTTTTGTGTCTTTTGTTTTTTACTTATTATATTTCCTATGCCATGACGATTAGGGTTCCCTAAGCCTAGCAACCAAATTAGGGTGGCAACTTCATTGCATGCTGCTAGGCGTCCCTTTTACGCCGAGCATCTGAAGGTCTCAAATTTCGTTGCACACTCGTGAATTAGCATTCCTCTGTTAATTTTCGTGGGGCGCGACAGTTTGGCGACTTCACTGGGGATTATTAGGGTCAGAGCCGGTTTTTATCTTTTTAGAGAGGTGTTTTATTTGTTTATTTATTTGCTTTGATCAATTGCTGGTCTGTTTATTTATTTACTTTATCAATTGTCATATGCATTTCATAGCGCCCTACACCCAGGGGACAATTACCAAAATAGGAGGGTAGTAGTGACGCCCTAGGACACATGTCCTGCGTAGTGTTCACCAATCCCAACTCGGATGAACCCCTAAAGCCAGTCGAAAGGTTATACGATTTCGCAAGGAATCGGGCGACTGGACGACACTTTAGGGACCTTTTCATGGTATCATCCGGGAACCATTCAAGCCAGTTAGAGGTGTCGGAATCAGAGCCCCAGCACAGGCATCATGATTATACCTGTTTGTCGTGGCATATTGATGTGATTTTTCTGTTATACGAACTGTAAATTTTCTGACACGTGCAGGTTACTTTGCATTTAAAATTTTATTTTTTGTCCCACAGGACCCGTTTTGCTCATTCAATATGTCGGCACCTACACTACTTTCACTTGATATTTTCGAGGAATGAAGTTTCAACGATCAGACACTACAAAGCCGAATTGCTGCTTTAGAGGCTGAGATAGAGATGCAGAAAAGGGAGTTGGCTCCGATATAGTACCTTTGGCAGGAGCAAGAGAACTCTGACGTCTAGGATTGACACCTTCAGGGAAAGGCTCGGATATCGGCAAATCTTTTCTTTTTAGCTAGGACCCCTGATTCCACCTATCTTAGCCATTTTTGATAAATTTAGCAAGTTTACCATACTTTTGTAAACACTTTTAATAAAGTCGTACTCTTTCGGATATTTATTAAAATCGCCTCATTTTTTTCATATCAATTATCCATCCAAACGCAACTCAAAAGACTATCGCAAAAAGAAAGAGAAAATCCCTCCGGGATAAACACAGTCGTTTCACCCAAAGAACCAAAAAATCAGACCAAACACTCAAAAAAAAAAAAAAAAAAACAGCCAAATATTGCCCACTCATGGCTTTGTCCTCTTAGCTTACCACAACCTCCAAGTCCATAGCATAGATTGTCATCCCGCCCCTCAGATGGGTTCATCAGGTATCAGGCCTTACGTCATTTGAAAGCACAGAGATCTTCTTAGCATGGGGGCATGGGTTGCCCCTGTTAATTTAGGTTTCACAGATAGCATCTCAGTCTGCTTCATATCGTTGGAATGAATAGAGGCTTCCTTCGCATATCATCAACGACCAGGAGGTCACGCCTCTCCGACCACCCTGAAAATATCAAATGAAAGTGTTGCCGGAAAGTGATTGAGCAAACATGGAGACCTCGGGATTGCACATCACCTGTATATCCTCACTTGTACTTACTCTTTTCTGTGTTTTTCTCTTTTTCAGGTTCACAATAGCTCCTCGGAAGCACGCTACTCCGCACAGGCTCCCTGTGACCCGACTTCAAAAACGAAAAATGACTGAACAGGCTAAGACCAACGAAGCACTAATGGCTAGGATTGCCGAATTAGAGGAGCAAGTTAGGATTACTACAGAAAGGGCCGCTAGGGCCGAAAAGGAAAAGGATGAAGCTACCACCGAATTCCCACCGAGTTTCGAGCCTCCTCGAACCGTAGGACCTCCCTCTTCATTTGCCATCGCAGGATCTTCAGTACCTCCGCCACTTGCTGGCCCCGAGGGCCAATGGAGATGGGTTAATCCCTTCACTGTACCTACCGTTGCAAATCCTATGGTTAATACGAGTGAAGAAATTGCTACGTCACTTCCTATGGTTAATACGAGTGAAGAAATTGCTACGTCACTTCAGCACTTTTCTACCGATCCCGCTATGGACTCCGGCAAGAGCCAGGCCCACCTAGAGGCCTCGTATCTCCCTCCCCTTCTTCCGAGCACAGTTCCCGGACCTGTGGGAATTCAGCCTCCCGTTTTCAATCCAGCACAACCTCAGTTCTCGTCAGAACCTCTACTACCCTTCGTCCCTAACCCCACTATGGCCAAGAAACCAAAAAATGACAGGTTGAATCTTCTTGAAGAAAGACTCCAAGCAATTGAAGGGACTGATCCCCTCGACCCTATTGGTCCCTCCGAGATGTGCATGGTCCCCGGGATCGTTATGCCACCGAAGTACAAAGTCCCCGACTTCGAAAAGTACACTGGGGTCGAGTGCCCAAAGACCCACCTTAGAGCATACTGCAATAAGATGGCAGAAATGATCCACAACGAGCCGTTGTTGATTCATCTGTTTCGGGAAAGCTTAACCAAACATGCCCTAACTTGGTATATGGGCCTAGACAGAGCCAGGATCAAGACATGGAGAGACTTGTCCGACGCCTTCTACAGACAATATAAATTCAACATGGAGGTAGCTCCCGACCGCGCCGACCTGCAAAATTTGGAAAAGAAAATCGGCGAGTCCGTAAAGACCTATGCTCAGAGATGGAGAGAGTTGGCTTCCAGAATCTCTCCTCCTTTAAGCGACAAGGAACTCTTGTCGACTTTCTTGCACACCTTCAAGGCTCCCTACTACACCTACCTGATCTCGAATCCTTCAAACAGCTTCTCCGACATGGTCCTAATTGCCGAAAGAGTTGAGCAGGGGATTAAATCCGGACGAATCATGCCTTCGGCACTAGAGTCTACACCCAAGAAAGCATCCATCGTAAAAGGAGATGTTGGATTTGTCGCTCCCCAAGCTAATCACGGGCAACTATTTCTACCACCTCCACCTTATCTATCGCCACCGCCCTATCCTTCGCCATCGCTATATCAACCCACCTTCTTTCCTTTTGCCTCACCACTCGTTGCTAATATCGCACCTCAAAACCATACATGTTTCCCACCATCTCCAGCACAAACATCACAACCGATGCAGCCCAAGCCATATAACCCACCAAAAGACCCAAACAACCAAAACACGTCAAGCAATCGGTGGAACCGAGAGCCTTTGCCTCCTCTTCCTCTCCCCGCGGGAGAAATCTACAAACATCTCTTGGCAGCTGGACAGATCGTACCAGTTCCAGCTCAGCCTCAAACGCCTCCGTACTCGAAATGGTATGATCCCAACGCCAGATGCGAATATCACGCTGGAGCCCCGGGTCACGCTTTAGAAAATTGTTTCGCATTCAAAGCAAAAGTCCATAACTTGATCAAAAGGGGATGGGTATCTTTCGAAGGGTTAGCAAAAGGACCCAACACGTCCACCAACCCTCTCCCCAATCATTCCCAAGGAAAGGAAGGGGTGGACGCCATCTCAGCAGAAGGAATCAACGATTCTCGCCCTTCAATCAAGGAAGTGCCTAACGAAGAACTGTTCTTCGCATTAGCTAAAAATGCACACCTACCTTTCCCAGAGAATAATCAGGCCCAATGCCTATTCTGCCAAGGGGAAAGCAAGCACGAAATCCAGGATTGTAGACTTTTTCGGCAGAAAGTCAAGCAACTCACGACATTCGGAATCATTCAGACCGAAGGAAAAACCCGAGGAGCAATCAATGCCATCGAGGACCATTCTCCAGCACCGCATTCCTTCGAATATGTGGCCCAAACAGGGGATACTGCCGCTTTCCCCTTCGCAGCCGAAACCATCAATGGAAGTCTAATCGAGGTATCAGACCTCCGTATGAGCACTCTGGGAGAAGAAGAGTCGTCGTCTAGTTCAGTCATTTTCGTGAAGAAGTCAGGGGAGTCTGTGCGCAACTGGGCCACCGCCATGCTTCCGGATGTCTCTCCATAATCACTCCTTTTGAAAAGACATATATATATATGTTCGCACGTTTTCCCACGAAAACACTTTGTGTAGGGACTCATGTTCCCCTTTGTTAAAAATCGAATATATGCAATCTTCATTTTAGACATCTTTTTTTTCTGCATTTTTAATTTCAGGATTAATGTTAGTTCGGATTGTCTTGATAAAACCTATGTCTTTACTGGCAAAGAAATCGTCGTTGCAACCGAAGGTAAGGCCAAAATCCCTTGCGAATTAACCCGTTTACTAGAAAGTTCGGAAAAGGAAATAACCCCTCATCGGGAGGAATTGGAAAAGATAAATTTGGGGGCAAGCAATGAGAACCAGAAGCTGGTTAAGATCGGAACTACCCTGGGCACGACTTGGAGAGAAAGGTTGGTTTCCCTCCTCAAAAACTACTCGGACGTATTTACATGATCATACGCCAAAATACTAGGTCCCGAGATAGTTGAGCATCGTATCCCATTTAAGCCTAAGTTTAAACCTGTCAAACAAAAACTTGAAGAAAATCATCCAAAAATGGTGGCCACTCACAGAGATTGGCAAGACGTGTTTTCCTTCACACTGTGTGCTTATCGGATAGCAACTCGTAAGTCCACAGGGGCAACTCCTTACTCATTGGTTTACGGCATGGAAGCCGTAATTCCCCTCGAGGTAGAAATCCTTTCTCTCAGAATCCTGGCAGAGTCTGAAATAGAAGAATCAGATTGGGCAAGAGTGAGGTACGAGCAGTTGAACCTCCCTCCCGAAAAGCGCTTGGCCGCTATCTGCCATGCACAACTGTGTCAACAAAGAATGGCCAACGCTTATAACAAGAAAGTGCGACCTCGCCAGTTCAAGACTGGGGATTTAGTGCTGAAGAAGATTCTACCTCATCAGGAGGCTAGTCAAGGAAAGTGGGCCCCAAGGTACGAAGGTCCGTACCTAGTCAAAAGTGCATTCTCAGGAGGTGCCCTAGTGCTAACCAACATGGATGGAGACGATATCCTAAGACCGGTAAACGCCGATGCAGTCGAGACCTACTATGCCTGAAGCGTCGCGAACCGCCATCCGGCCAGACCAAGGACATAGGGTTTTATCATGACAATCTAGCACGAACATTTACCCTGAAATTAATAAAACAAGTTTTTTTTCTCAAAAGATGCTTGTTGTTTTAAAAGAATTTGTTATCCCTTGCTTTTTTCTTAAAACTCGTGAGATGGCAAAAGGAGGCATGGCATAGATGGTTCCCCAGGAGTAGCTCGGGACGTAAGACGCGCCACTTAGACTAACGCCACTAATCAATCTTCAGTTTTGCAGGGACGTAAGGTCTCACGCCTCAGCTCGTCATCACGATAGAACCAGAGAGTTCCGCTCATAGGAGTTGTTGATTGGCCGCAGCAGGCCACCTTCAAGAGCAAATTAGGAAAGATTTTAAGACAAACTATCTTGTCTAAAGCGAAATTCTTTTTCCTCGCAGTGATATCAGCACGACCAACATCGCAAACAACCTGTCTCAAAAAACTGAATGCTGGACCAAAGTCACAAAGCCCGTCCAACGCCGACTGAGCTGTCAAGACATTAGCAACATTGGCTCCCATCTCCGTTTATCTATTCGGAGGAGTTCATCACCAAGATTCCATGGTCGCCCAGCGCACCCTCACAGGCAACAACTCCTGGGAAAAGCACGACGAAAAGTTGTCCCCCTAGGATCACCATCAACATACTTAATGCGGTCTTGTTCAAAAAGGATCCAACATCCGCACGAGGAAGATCAACCCCCTAATTTGTGGGCCGCCAGCTGCTGGCTGACGATATCACCTGAGCCAAGATGAGAGCTGTGATCAAGCCTCTAAGAGCAAAGCCATCACCAACAAACACCCGACACGAGTCACACCACGGTGACCCATGGAGGGCCCGTCTAAAAGGGAGAGCTTAAAAACTTATCAATTACCTTACTTTTGCCAAAAATTGCCTTGCATTTACTCCTTATTTGTTCTTGCCTTGTCTTTTTTCAGGAACTGGGTAGCCCATTCATTGCCTGCATAAGAATGGTAAGCGTCCGCCCATGCAGCCCCGCTGCACATTTCAGGGACAGAGGGTCTTCCCCCTCTACCCTAAAGCAATCACGAAGCCAATCAGCAAAGGTCCAGCAATGACCGGTAAGCAAAGTGAACCAACTGCAGATCTCGTCCTCATTCCGACTGAGATCGGCAATTCCCACCAAGTAGCTGAAAAAGAAACCAATCAGAGCAAAGCGTCCCTAAGCTGGGACCACACCATAGACACCTTCGAAAGCCAGGCTGAGGAAAGGGAGAATTCCTGAACCTTTTTCGCTTTCACTTTCGGATTAACTTCCCTTTCTACTCTGTTGTCCCCTCTTTATCTCGCAGGGACGCGAATCATCTAGTTGTCATCCGCATAAAGCTTGTGGAAGACGCCCTGGCCGCCCCGTTGCACGTCTCAGGGGAGTCTCTTTTTCTTCCCCCTGTATTTAAATTTGTTTTCATTTTTGCTCGCTTTGTTAGATTTAAATCAAGTACGGTCGTCTGGCCCACTGGGGGGCAACCTATGACTCATTAGAACGTTGCAAATAAGTCGTCCCCCCACGTTTAGCAATCAAACCATCTAGTAATCAAACGTCTAGCAATCAAACCATCTAGCAATCAAACCATCTAGCAGTCAAACCGTCTAGCAATCAAACCGTCTAGCAATCAAACCATCTAGCAATCCAACCATCTAGCAATCAAACCATCCAGCAATCAAATCATCAATCAGTCAAAAATCAAACATCAATCAAAGTTCCTCTTTAGCCCAGCTAAAACAAAAACATACTACTCTCATAAGCATTTTCATGCATCGCATAGGTCAGAAATTTTCAATCCCTCTGTTGAACCCAGCATCTATCCAAATTACGTGTCATGCATGATATTACCTGTTTGCTCTTATATCCACGGTTTGTTCCGACGTAAGCAGTCACAAACAAATCCCGGTAAGCATCTTTGAGCCGTCACGTCTTATCCTTCATGAGTGTAAGAGCCTGACTAGATACTAGTTGAGTTCGCATAATATCCAGGGTACATGCGCATTTAGACATGGGATAGCTATAAAATGACATGGGACTTTTACGATCTTCTCCACTTTTTTCGTTTCTTCCCTCTTTCCCCCATATATGCCATTAATCCCCCAAACCTTTGCTATCACTCATACCCCGGGAGCCAAAGAGCAATGTCAGCCAAGATTGCCAACCGGAAGCGTGAGCACATCGAGTCCAAGAGCACGATAAAGGAGACGGAAAAGGTCGCCAGGAGATCGCTAGGCACCATCACCCAAGAAGCGGCAACGACGAAGGCCGAGGTCTCAAGACAGAAGGGGAAGAGATCAAGACGAAGGCTGTGCTTGCTCTGCTCTGATGCATTTCAAAAAAAAAAAGAAAAAGAAGAAAAAAAGGAAAAAATCATCATCATCAATAAAAAAAAAAAAAAAAAAAATTAAAATCAAAAAAATCAAAAAAAGAGAGAAAAAAATATATACAAGCAATCAAGAGAGCCAAAGCAAGCACAGCACGGGGACAACTCAATTCGAGAAATCTCGAAGAAAACTTTCCCCCAAGTGAACTCGGGTAGAAAGGCCCGAGGCCAACTCGAGAAATCTCAAAGCAACCTTCCCCAGTGAAGTCAAGCAAAAGAGGCCCAAGGCCAACTCAAGAAACCTCAGAGCAAGCATCGCTAGTAAGGACCCGAGAAGAAAAGGGCCCGAGGACAACTCAAATAGTGAGTCGCAAAAAGAACAGCGACGACACTTCCCTAATGAAGACTCCAGGAAAAGGCCCCTGGCCGGCCGGAAAAGCACCCCCAGCAAGGATCCCGGAGCTCACACACTCCGTCCAGAAAGCACCCACAGCAAAAAGCGAGAGAACTCGCACACCTCGCCCACATCAGGGCCGATCAACAAAACATCACCTTCATCAAAAGCCTTCCAATTCCTCAGCAAAGCAATCTTTTTCAAAACAAATTTCTTTCCGGACTTTTCATGTCCTTTCATTCTTTTCCGTAAAAGTCCCATCGATTATTAGAACGCCCATGCATGTGCATCTTCAGTCGAAGTCTATTCACTCGGATTGACATTGCGAGCTGTAAATTATGTATCATGTTAGTTGCATCTTTATGAGCGCAAAATACTTAGCCTTGTTTCAGAGTGTGAGTGCAAACATTAACATCAGGTGAGGACTACTTACGGCCGCAAATCATGGGAAAGTCTTGCCCTCGGGGTCGTTACCTCCTGAGCAGGATGCAGGCGCATTCTAGGATCGTATCAGCGCCACTGGTGACAGCACAGTTTAGTTTCCAGCATAGCATCTTCACCTCCTAGAGTGTCAGCATGCGTTTTCCTTCCTCCCAGAGTGTCATCAGCATTTCCTTCCTCCTAGAGTGTCAGCATTAGCATCTCCTCCTCCTAGAGTGACCTTAGGTTAATTTCCGCATTTCACGTCTTCTCCTACGGGAATTGACATTGTTTACCTTTCTGTACCGTATTTCCTCCTCCTAGAGTGTCAGCATGCGTTTTCCTTC
The DNA here is from genome assembly GCA_963691705.1 of Viola odorata. Lineage (NCBI taxonomy): Eukaryota > Viridiplantae > Streptophyta > Magnoliopsida > Malpighiales > Violaceae > Viola > Viola odorata. The sequence continues at coordinate 32,353,949 of OY829545.1, read as the reverse complement.
CTCCCAGAGTGTCATCAGCATTTCCTTCCTCCCAGAGTGTCAGCATTAGCATCTCCTCCTCCTAGAGTGACCTTAGGTTAACTTCCGCATTTCACGTCTTCTCCGACGGGAATTGACGTTGTTTGCCTTTCTGTACCGTATTTCCTCCTCCCAGAGTGTCAGCATGCATTTTCCTCCTCCCAGAGTGTCATCCTTCACATAATTCTACATTTCTGCATAATTATTCTCCTCCTCTTAGAAAGACATCATTAGGACAAGTCATTCATACATCTTCGAATCACGCATTATCCTCCCTAGGCAACGTCTGTTGCATGTCAGCCCCCAGTGGAGCAGTCATTTACATTTTCGTAAAAACTATTTTTCATTCCTGTCAAAATAGTCTTTACGTTTCCTGCAATTTAGGCTCTCTCGATACCCGAATAGATCTAAGCTTATATCTTTGCAGGATCAACAACCTATCTTCTCCCAGAGCGACCGCAATCTCCTCCTCCCAGAGCGACATTCACGAGCGACATCGGCAGTTCCGTGGACACCTTTTAATCCTCAGTGATAGCATTCTTCTCCTCCCAGAGCGACATCAACCTATTATCTCCTTCCAGAGCGTCAGCAATTTCCTCCTCCCAGAGCGACATCATCCCTACAAACCTAAGGTAAGACCTGTCGTGTCGCCAAAATTCGGATATCTAGGGGCAACGGTCTTTACTGCTTATCAAATCCTTCGATAAGACAGTAAAGAGGGGGCAACTGTTGATACCCGAATTTTGACGCCATTTTTACTTAATTTTAGCATTTCTGTCATTTATTTAATTTACCGTCATTTTTACTTAAATTACAGTCGTTTGTAGTTAAGATTACTGTCGCTAGCATTTTTAGGGTTTTCATCGCGTTTTAGCATCATCGTTAGCTTCGTCAGCTTTCGAAATCGCATTTTTAATTTTTCGGCACATATTTTCATTATTATTGTCAATATTATTTTTAGCCTTAAAAATCACATTTTTAATTATCTGGCAGTCGTTTCTTAATTTTTTCTTTGTTTTAGGCCATCACATGAATTTTAGGATTTTTCATATTTTCGCACATTTTTTAGTATTTTTATTATTTTATTATTATTTTTATTCGAACTTTTATTGGACCCGAGTAAGTCTGCTCGGACAATAGCTCGACTTTAAAATGTTTTCCATCAACTAGTTGCTAGATTTTTTTCCGGTCGCAACAGTCTACAGCGTTTCGCGTAATTTTCGGTGTAACGCTTTATTTTTTTCGTTCCCGCGTTTCGCGTCTTTGAACACTAAAATAAACACGTTAAACGAGAAGTTCTCATCGTTCGCTGTAGACGGTTAAAACCGTCGTATTTTTCTCTACGCGTCGGTACCTTCGGCTCGAAAAGTCGAAACGTTTGCTCGCCGGAACCGGCTCGAGGCCATTTAAATCAGATGAAAGGCCATTTGATCATGGCCATTGATCTGGTCAACCGACGAAAGTCAACCAAATCAATGGCCCTTGAATTAATGTGCATAATGCACATGCACAGTGCCAAGCAACACGCAGCGGAGCAGCCCTCCCGTAGCTCTTGTCCCTCCGCCATCATCACGGCTAGCCGTAGCCTCCCCTAGCTCCTCCACGCGCCGCCCGCGTCCGGCCACCACGCGGTTCCTTCGGCTATAAATAGCCATCATTCACAATGTTCACGAGGCCGAATTTTCACCAAAAAAAAACCACACTACACCCTCTCTATTTTCCGGTCCAATTCACGAGCATTTGAGCCCTTCCTTGCGCAATCCTTTCCTCTCGAGACAAACCACGGTAAGCTTCTCTCTCTCTCTCACTTACGGTTTCTCTCCCTAATTTTCGTTCTTGACTTTGATGACCATTTAACTGCTCAAACGTGTTCTAATTGCTTGAGTTTCAACCTAATTTCACCATGCTAACATTCGTTTGAATTATCGTGGCTTAGTTTAATTATTTCGTTAATAAACGTAAAAATGCATCTTTCCGTTTTCCTCAAAAATCCTGCTGTTATTGTTTCTTTTTTCTTGCTGTGATGGTTTGTTTGCACTGCTGGAGGAGAGAGGATTTTTTTGAGCTAAGAACCAGGCGAATCCATCGCCTGGTTCGTCACCTCCGTCGCCGGCAGTGGCGTCGGCGACGTGAGGTTGAAGAAGATGTTTAAGTTGGGCCATGCGGCCCTTCGCGGAAAATGAAGGAAAGGTGATGGGCTTGGCCCATCACCATTTAAATTAATTCCCTTGGGCCAGGAACTGTTCCTGGCCCATTTCTTCAAATTTTAAGCTGGGCCCAGCCCATTCACGTTTTTCCATGCCTCTGATTCGTCATTTTTTTTACGTAAAATGCTCGCATGTTTCATATATTTATTTTTCACGATACATGCTGTTTCTCGTATGTTTTATACTTGAATTGTTCAAGTCACTTTTTTCGTAAAATATTTCGTATGCTTAATTTTTTATCAAGTTGTTTCTCGAATTGTTTTTATACGTAAATTGCTCATTCCTTATCGTGATATTTATTGTCATGTATCTAACCTCAGTCATTTATATCTAACCATTTAATTTCAGTCATTTAATTTACCGCCTACATGGTCGGTCGCACTTTAATTTTTCGCAATTTACTTTCTGCAATTTAAATTCAATATACCGCCTACATGGTCGGTCGCATTTCAATTCCGCAAATATCAACTGCTTTAATTTTTCGCAAACTGCTGGAAATCCTTCCGCAAATTATCAACTGTTTAATTTTCCGCACTTTACTCTTCCGCACTTTAATTCTGCAATTTACTTTCGGCAATTTAAATTCAATACCGCCTACATGGTCGGTCGCACTTATCAACTGTTTAATTTTCCGCACTTTAATTTTCCGCAATTTACTTTCAGCAATTTAAATTCAATACCGCCTACATGGTCGGTCGCACTTATCAACTGTTTAATTTTCCGCACTTTAATTTTCCGCAATTTACTTTCAGCAATTTAAATTCAATACCGCCTACATGGTCGGTCGCACTTATCCACTGTTTAAATTCCGCACTTTAAAATTCTGCAATTTACTTTCGGCAATTTAAATTCAATACCGCCTACATGGTCAGTCGCACTTATTAACTGTTTAATTTTCCGCACTTTAATTTTCCGCAATTTACTTTCGGCAATTTAAATTCAATACTGCCTACATGGTCGGTCGCACTTATCAACTGTTTAATTTTCCGCACTTTAAATTTCAGCAATTTACTTTCAGCAATTTAAATTCAATACCGCCTACATGGTCGGTCGCAATATCAATTGTTTATTTTCCGCAATATCAACTGCTTTAAATTTCTGGAATATCAATTGCTTTAATCTTCTGCAGTATCAATCATTAAAATTTCTGCAAATCATCATCTGTTTTAAAATCATCAACTCTTTTAATCTCCTGCACTTACCAACTCAGCATTTCATTCTCGTATGCTTAAAATCCATCATTTTTCGCATGCAATCAACCTCGCATTTAAATTCTCGTATGCGTAAAATCAATCATTTTTCGCATGCAATCAACTCAGCATTTAATTTTCGTATGCGTTAAATCCATCATTTTTCGCATGCAATCAACTCGGCATTTAATTTCCGTATGCGTGAAATCCATCATTTCTCGTATGCAATCAACTGTCATTTAAATTTTCGCACTCATAAAATGGTTTATTTATTTCTCGAGCTATCACTAACACTCTCCTTTTGTAGGTTAATTTCAAGCTTCGCTCGAAAGTACGCCTCACAAGTCCTTTTTATTTATTCGATGCTTTTCGCAAATATCAACTGCATGTATGATATATAGAACTGCTAGAATTAAAATCAACCCACATGAACAACGTGTTAAAGAGTTGCTTAAAATGCCATGTTCATATGATTTTAAATTCTCGCTTGTATTGACTGCATGTACATGGGGACTTTCGATTCCACTTCAGTTTTTCACTTTAAAATCAATCATTTAAATTGGTACTCTGTTAGCAATCCATGTTAGGATCACGTAGTAATTAAGTTAATCATGTATGGCCCGATGATGAAATAAGAGGGCGCTCATGCAGTCTTACAGAAAATTTAGTCCCATCACGATCATAAAAAAGACTAAAGTGACGATTCCTCTGAGGGCCCCCTTTTTCAAAACGCATTTTTCAAACACCGTTTTAAACACCTCTCTCATCAACCGGTAACCATTTTCGGATGTGTCTCGGGTGCCTAACACCTTCCCGAGACCATAATACGACCCCGAACCTTTTGTCTGGGGTCCAGACCCCCTTTTTGTGCCTTTTGTTTTTTACTTATTATATTTCCTATGCCATGACGATTAGGGTTCCCTAAGCCTAGCAACCAAATTAGGGTGGCGACTTCATTGCATGCTGCTAGGCGTCCCTTTTACGCCGAGCATCTGAAGGTCTCAAATTTCGTTGCACACTCGTGAATTAGCATTCCTCTGTTAATTTTCGTGGGGCGCGACAGTTAGCTTCGCTCCATCCTCGCCTATATCATTTATCTAATAATCAGGGAGGGACTGTCGAGGACTTTGGCACTTGGGCCGAGGTAGTGTGGGAGTGGTAAGGTGTTTGGAGACGCGAGTTGTTCGAATGAGAGAGAGATGAGTGGGAGTGCGTGAGAGATCGAATACCAACACCAAACAGGAGGGGGGGGGATACAAGCTCAACTTTGATGGCAATTAACTCAATTGGGTTCATATACTATGAATTCGGGGTACAAGCAATGGGAAGCGCGTAGATATGAGACTATGCCTCTACTTTGGTCCTGTTGGACTGGTTTGGTCCCCTATCGAGTGGAATTTTTCTTATGGTTGACGTTAAGGGAGAGAATAGTAACTAGGTCGTTTCTTGTGAGACGACACATGATCCCTAACAAGTCGAACATCTGCCCCATGTGCAACAGCAGGAACGAGGACGTTACCCATCTCTTCATGCGGTGTTCGGTAGCAAGGGGGGTCTTGTAGTTCATTATGAGATGGCTTCGGGTGGTTTGGTGCCAGCCTCAGAACCTCGCGGAGCTTTGGAGGACATGGGGAAACTATTTGCCAAACGCTGACAAACAATCTGGTATGAGTTGGACAATTTTATTTTATGCAGCTATTTGGACTTTGTGGAAGCAACGAAATGCAGTGACCTTTAGACAGAAAGAGTATAATGAACCTCTTTGTGTGAATATTGTTTTTTCTCTGTGGCATTGGTGGTTGAAAAGCAGGGACAACACATTTGTGTTTAGCATGTCAGAGATGTTGCAGTCGCCGGCCTGGCTTCTTAGTCGGCAAGTGGATGCTACGTGAATCTGATTTGGGGGTTAGTTAGTGAGCCTGTCATCTCCTGTATTGCATTTGATTTAGAGTTGGCTTAGAGCGATATTTGTTCTGCCGTGGCAGTAGTCTCTTGTATTGTTATTGTCATGATCTTCATGACAGTTTAATATAATAATTAATCTCTGCTTATTAAAAAAAAAGGAGTTCCCAGTATTATTCCTTGATTTAAACCTTTTACCAATATAAATGAGTTTCTGAGACGGAATCCTTTATTGCATATATTTACATTGGAAAGTTTATAGTTAATCTGAAGTTTAGATCTATTGGCTCCATATAAATTTTCTTTGGTTTTTTCATAGTATTGGGTAGGTATTAATCCTTCTTGAATACAGTTTTGATCTGCTCCTGAATCTACTAGAGCGCATATATTCATATAAAATTATTTATTTATAACTAAATATATATTAATATACCACTTTTGGAATTCTATTCTAGAGATTGCATTTAAATAATTTTCTTCCGTGATTCCTAGGGCTTCATTTGTTATTTCTTTGTTCATTTCTTCTAAATTTTTAGGTTGTTCTTCTGTTTGCTCTAGCATCATAATTCTTATGTTTAATTTGGTATTTTCTGTTTGTAAATTTTTTATATCCATTTAGATATGTTTTATTTCTTCTTTCAAATCTTGAGTTGATATTATAGATTCTTTAGGGAAAAATCTATTAATAATCTTTTTTAAATTATATGGTTCCATCTCTTTTGTTTCCTTTTCTTTTATTATTAAATCTTTTAGTTTATTTAGATATTCTCTCTGTATTTTGGGATTTTTTATTTTTCCTAATATTTCAATTAACATTTCCTTATCTTTAGTAATTGTGTTTATTTGTTTATATACACAAGAACAAATATTAGTGTCTTCCTCTTCTTCAGATTGTTCTTTACTGTCCGAAGAGTTATCCTGAATTGGGTCGATTTCCAATTCTTCGCTACTAGTGTTTTCTAAATCATCATCAATACTGGAATTTAATAGTTGTATAATTTGATTTTTGATTTCTTCATCAATTTCAAGTTCCTGAATTTTCTATTTCATTCTACAATTATTTTTATAATGTCCTGCCTGTCCACAATTAAAACAGGTAGGGATTTTATTTTGTTTGTTAGGTCTAAATTTATTAAATCTTCTTTTATAATATTTTCGCTGGTAACCTCTATTAGGTTTTTCCTGGTACCTACGAGGTTTATAATTTTTCTTATTTGTTTTCTTTGTTTTTTATATTTTCTTGAAGGGGGTATTATTGTTTCTTATCCGTATTGAGCACAAAATGTTCCTAATTCTTTTTTACTTTGATGAAGTTCATTTTTCATTTTGGCTTTTAATTTTAAATCAGTGCAAAGAGCTAATCCCTCATTATTAATATGTGCTATAATTTCACCATATGTTAATAATGGATAAGGAATTACTCCACTGTAAAGATTTTTAATTCTGGTTTTTACTTTTTTCTGCAAATAGTTTTGGTAATCCTGAAATAAAATTTTCTTTCCAGAATGAATGATTACAATCTTCTTTTAGGAATATTTTTGTTAAAAACATGTCTTTGTACCATCTGAAATCTTGAAGTTTTGGACAGGTTAAATTAACTAATATTTCTATTATTTTTTCTTGAAATTGGCTTAGTTCTCCTACAAAGTGTTTTAATATAGTATGTACTAATACATTAGTAGCGTCTTCTTTAGGTTCTTCATTTTCTAGTTTTATTGCATTTATTATTTCCAATTTTTCTTCTAAAGTTAGATAATTATCCCACCAGCTTTTAAGTTGTCCGGAAAATTCAGAAATAATTATCTGGGCTACGTATTTATCTGTGCTTCCTCTTGCCTTATATGCGGTGGCTGCCATCATCATATTTTCTAACATGGTTATTATATTATGCTCACTTTGTCCATCTAAATTCCATTCTATAATACTTTGACCATCATAGTTAGCTTGAGTTCTGGTATTCATATCTTCTGATTGTATATCAGGAAAAGTTGGTTTAGGATAGAAGTGTTTTATTCTAGGGTTTGGTAATTTTTACTTCTTAGTTTGTTAATTTCTAATTCCTGAAATTGTTCTGAAATATTCTTTATATCTTTTTCGTCTATTTCTTATGTTAAGACTGAAATTTGGTCTTTAGATTTCATATTTATTTTATCTAATTTTTTATTTATCATTTCTAAATATTCATCTTCTTTTTTAAATTTGAAATTGATTATTTCAGAATTAGTCATTTCAATTGGTTTAAATAAGGGTTGAGTAAGAATTGCTTTCGATAGAATCCATTCATTGGGTAAAGTAATTTGATTCCATTGTAATAATTTTGGTGTTTGGATCATAGCATGTTTTGTATTAGCATCTATTAAAAGTGTTTCATTTTTTGGAGAATATTTTATAGCTTTAGGGTTTATATTGGTTGTCATTACCTTGTAATATATTCTATATATTAATGCTATATTTCTAGAGTCTTTAATCATGTTATCTGGAGTTTTAATATTTAAGGTTAAAGTTTTTAAAATGTTTGGATCAAATAAGAATATTGAAAAATTTGGATAACAGTTAAAATAGACCGGTCCTTTAACTAGGTTTGATTGGAAAACAGCTAATAGAGAATCATCAATTTTTTGAAATCTAGCGTCCCTTAGGCACATTAATATTGGGGAATCTAAACCTTGTCGATGTAAGGGTTTTATTGCTATTTGAATTAATCCAATATGCAAAAATTTATATTTTTCTCTAAAGGTTTCTATCTGGTGAGATTCAATTAATTGGAGAGTTTCTATTTGAGGATTTATAGGTATAGTTTGTTCTGTAGTTTGTATTAAATAGTCATGAAATAAATCTAATGTTCCTATTTGGTATATTTTCTTTTTTGGTTCTTTAGGTATGGTCCAATTTTGCAATTGTTGTTCGATTTTTGCTATATGATATTCTTGCTTATTATATTCTTCTAACTTATTTTTCATTATATTTTCTTTATTATTGTTACTAGATCCTGAAAGCAATTTTTCGATACGCTTCATGATAATACAAACTTTATTTATCTTACAGGGAAATAGAGATAACAGTATTAATTATTAATATTATGCCTTGCTTCCAAGATTACGCCTTTTTGGTCGGGACCACCCTTCCTGTGGGTTGACCAATGGATTTACTGGCTGACCAAGCGCCCAAATTAGCTTCGTCTCTGATGCAAGAGATAACATTCCAATCAATATTCTTACCTCTACCTCCTCCGGAAGGACTCGGAAGTGGCTCCGCTACCAATAAATCCACAAACTCCTAATAAGTGGACTCGGAAGGTGGTAGTGTTAAGGAAGATGGAAGCAGATGTTCATGTAGATGTTCGTCAAGTGGGAAGATGGGTGTGTTTATGACTTTATTAGTTTCTTCTATCATTTGTCGGTTGGATCTGGCTCATATAGGGAAGATTAGATTTGGAGGTAGATAATAAGAGGTTGACGCAAGTGTGGTTGGATTAGGATTCATAGTACTGGGATTAGGATAAGTGGTGGCTGGATGAGTAACAATTCCTTTTAATTTTTTATATTTTTCCATTTTCTTTTTCTTTTTCTTATTTTCAACACCGTCCTCATAATGATTAATGGTATCCATAATAGTTTGGATAGTTTTATTAGTAGCTTCTATCATATTTCTGAAAAGTTCAATTTTTATCAAATCATCATTCCATAATGGAGTTTCAGAATTAGAGATTGGAACTATACTTTCTCCCATTACTTCATTATAAAAATTTTCATTATAGCTTTTTTCAATTTCATCACAGTTAGAAGCAAGTTTTGTTCTTAATTCATATAAATTAGAAATCTTGCTAGTGTTTAGTTTAGAAAAGCAGTAAGATAATTCTTTGAAAATAAAAGACATTTTGAAAGAGAAAACTTACAAAGAGAAACTGCTCTGTAACTCAAGTCTGAGTGTTTTTGTTCAGGGTGTTGGTTCCTCTTGTTTGGTTTCGTTGCTTTCTTTGCTAAGGAAGTGACTCATTTGTATATTCTTTCTCCCTCTTCTTTTCTTCCATCTTTCTAATGGTTTAATAAAATCTTCTGCTTATTAAAAAAAAAACAAAGAGAAACTGTTATGCTTTATTTCTTTGAGAGATTTTAGTACAAGTGATATTTCGTTGCGTGCTTACAACTGAAGAGAATTCTTCTATCTATAGTGAGAGTTTAATTTAAATTTAATGCTACAAAGTTTGAAGATAAAATTTCACAAATTTCGGCTCCAGTTACTAGGATCCCGGCTCCATCCGCATGGACAACCCACAGGTCAGTGTAGGTTTCAGGGAATGGGAGATCTAAGTCATCTTTTTCTTCTTCAGGTAAGTCCGTAAATGGATCCTGCGTGAACGTGCACTCGGCTATAAAATCTACTAGAACTTGGGCTTTAATGGATGGTCGGGCTTTGTACTATAGCCCATATTGTTCGAGTTCGATGGCCCAAATTATCATTCTTCCTGAAGACTCAGGTTTCCTGAAAATCCTTCTCAAAGGTTGGTCTGTGAGCACGATGACGGGTTGGGCCTGGAAATATCTGTCCATTTTCCATGTGGCCTATATTAGTGCAAACACTATTTTCTTAATGCGAGCATACCGCAGCTCAGCATCTTTCAAGTACACTGGGTGGTGGGCATGGTTGTCGTCTCGCACAAGGACAATACTAACCACTTCATCGACAACACCAAGGTACAGGTATAGGGTATCGCCCTACTCTGGTCTTGTTAACACCAGATCAGATGAAAGATAGGCTTTTAGGCTCGTAAACGCCTCTTCACATTCCTTTGTCCATCCAAAAGGAGCCTTTTGACGTATAACCTTAAAAAAGGGTAGACATCTTTCACCTTGTTTGGAAATGAAACGCCCTAGAGCGATAACGCGCCCTGTGAGTCTTTGTACTTCTTTGACAGTTCGGGGGGGGGGGTATCATTCCATGGATAGCTTTGATCTTTGACGGGTTTGGTTGGATGCCTTTCTGGCTGACCACATAACCCAAGAACTTACCCGTTTGGAATGCGAACATGCGTTTACGGGGGTTCAATTTCATCTTGTATTCTCTCATCACATTGAAAATCTCTTCCAAATCTGCCAAATGGTCCTCAAAGCTTCGACTCTTAACCAATATATCATCCACGTAAGCCTCTACTTTCTTCCCGATTTGTTTCTCGAACACCTTGTTTGCCATACGCTGAAAAGTTGCTCCAGCATTTTTCAGTCGAAACGGCATCGCCGTGTAGCAGTAAGTGGCTTTCAGGGTTATGAAGGCGGTCTTTTCTTCGACTTTGACGGCCATGGGAATTTGATGGTATCCGGAGTTGGCATCTAAGGAGCTCAAATAAGCATACACGGCAGTCTGGTTGACTAACTGGTCGATTCAAGGGAGCGGGTAACAATCCTTAGGGCAAACGTCATTTAGATCAGTGAAGTCAATACACATGCGCCACTCTCCGTTAGGTTTTGGAACAAGGACAGGGTTAGCTAACCAAGTTGGATATTGCACTTCTTGAATGAAACCCGCATCTAGGAGTTTTGATACCTCCTTGTTGATGACTGTTGCTTTTTCTACAGAAAATGCTCGTCGCTTTTGCTGGATCTGTTTGACGCTGGGATCGTGAGATACCAGGCATATCGATGAATGTTAAGTCGATATTTTGCTACTTCACATGAGATACCGGGCATATCTGCGGGTTTCTAGGCGAATTCTCCTCTACATTTGTTTAGCAATCGGGCTAACTGTGCGTTTTCTTCGGGGATTAGCTTCTCGCTAACTAAGAAATTTGCCTCCCTGACCCCATTAACGAGGACGGGCACCATTTTATCCACTGGCTGGGTACGGTTTTTGTCTTTCTGCTCGAAGGGATCCACCGTCACGCACACATAACTGTCACAACTCTTTTGAGTCATGAGCAGGTAGCACTCGGCTGCCAGCTTCTGATCGCCTTTAACTGTGACCACTCCATCCCATGAGGGATACTTTAACCTCAAGTGCTTTTGGGTTATCGTTGCACCAAAATGATTAAGAAACGGACGTCCAAGTATGGCGTTAAAGGGCAAGGTAAGATCCACGACCAAGAATAACAATTCCTCCGACCTTTTGGACGTGTCTTCTCTAAAATACACAGGCAGTAAAGTGACTCCAGTCACTGGGATAGGAACTCCATCCACCCTGATTATCGGCTTTTTGCAAGGTGTCAACTCACTGTCGGGACGCTTCATGAGGTTATAAGCCTCCAATGAAAATAAATTTACCGCACTTCCGTTATCGACGAGGGTTCTTTTGACTCCATGATTGCCGATGACGGGTGTGACTACTAACACATCATTATGTGGAAAAATGATGCCCTTCTCGTCTTTCTTAGAGAAGGATAACACCATCGGTCTAACACACTTATCGCTTCACTTTTTATTAACGTACCTTCTCTTTTTCGCTTGTCTCCTGTAGCGGGAGTTAACGTTACAGGCTCGTCGAGGTATGGCGTCCCTCTTGCTATGATGTTGATGATGGGAATGTCATCGTCATGGATTGTCAGTGTCTCCTTGACTCTCCCACTAGAGGTGGCATCGTCTCTCTCCGTATGAGGGGGCGCTTGTCTACTATCTAGGGCCCTATTTGTCGGGTTATTCCTGGCTTCTTCTCTTGCCTTGGTGGTGAATTCTCTGAGATATCCTTCTTCCACTAGACGCTCTATCGCCAATTTTAACTCCCTGCATACGTCAGTGGAGTGTCCCTTCACTTTATGAAACTTACAAAAAGCGTTCTCCCTTCCTCCCATTATCACCCCAGGTTTCACAGGGGCTGGATAACGAATAGGTAGATTTTGCTGTAGAACGATTGCTAGCATTTCTGCTCTTAGGAGTATGAGCGAAGGGAGATCAGGGTCATAAACTCGGCCCTTGGGCGGGTCTGCCTGTCGCTGAGCGGGGAAGTTGCTGGATCTTCCCCTTGAAGAGTTGCCTCTTTGACGGTTCGAGGCTCTTGGGATGTGATCTTTTCACTGGGCGTAATCGTGAATGACGCGAGCGTCAAGGGCCGTGCCGGTAAGTGCTCCAGACACATGGGGTGCGTTTTGCGGCACATTTTGAATGTTATCCCTGTGTTCCTCTTCCTCCATCCTTGCGTAATTATGAGCCTTCAGCCTTAGTGCGTCCAAAGTCGCTGAAGGGTCCACCATTAACGTGTCCCGTAATTTTCCATAACAACAGTTTCGCGTTAAGGCTTCCACAGCAAAATCAATGGTGACACCTGGCGTTAACGACATCTCCATATCAAAACGTCCAAGGAACTCTTTCAGAGATTCCTCAAGTCCTCGGTGTATGTTAAACAAGGTTGCTGCGGACTTCCTAATGGGAACGGCCGTGCTAAACCAACTTCGAAACTTGGCTTCCAACTGTGAAAAACTGTCTATGGATCTGGCAGGGAGTCCTTCAAACCAAAGTCGCGCGACTCCTAATAGTTTCATAACAAATATCGCTGTGAGTTTGGAACTGTGCAAAGTCTTTCACCTTGTTAAGGTGAGAGATGGGATCCTTAGTGCCGTCATACGACTCCGAGGGGAGTTTCACGTGCCGACTGACTCTGTGATGTCTTATACGATAGCTGAACGGATGACCTGAGGTATCATCAAGGATTTCACGAGGACGACGGGGAGGAAAAATTTCCCTATGGTGCCTCTGGTCTCTAGGATCGGGTGCATGATGTCGCCTGGGGGATGGGCTACGACTCCTTGGTGAACGGGTTCGATATCTTCTGCTACTCGATCGTTCACTGCGTCTGGGATACATCCCTAACCATTTCTTCTCGCCTGCCATCCCAATGATCTCTGTACTCATCATGCCATTGTTCCTCTTGGGAAACGTGGATTTCTCGCATGTGCTGCGCGGAGGGTTCTACTCGCCCATGTGCGAGTTGCATAAAGTTGGCAGGGGCTGTTGTAGCGGGCAAGGTCAACGGGGTGCTCCCTATTGCCGAGGCGATAACGGCCGATCGGTAACAATAGACGGGGTGAAAGTGAATATCAAATGAGGAGAAACAACAGATCCTGGAGCATTGGGAGTCGGTCCTGTGGCTAATGCAGTCAACTGGTCCACTTGGGCACGCAAAGCTGACAAAGAGTTTGCCCAAAGATTATTCACGTTATCCATTACAGATCCCATTGGAGGGGGAGTGGAATAGCTAGATCCTACCATTTGGGAAGGTGGAATGCTCATCTGGGGGAAGGATGTTCCCGTCATTGGCCCAAAAAGAAAATCCGTTTGCCCAGAAGGAGTTCCTTGTACTGTGGTAAAAACATTGACAAAAGTAGAAGGAAAAAGTTCTCTACGAGAAGCAAAAAGAATACCATGGGATTGAGGAGGTGTAGATTCTGAATCAGAAGCCATGATACTCTAATTTCCAGAAAAGATAGAGTTTGGCTATTAAGGATGCTCACTTAATCGAACCAAAGCTCTCAATGAAAGCACCAGTTTGATAATATTCGGGGTTCTGAAGAAGGGTAGGTGAGGAAAATGGCCTTTCGGAATCTCTGTGCTCACCGTCCGGTGTACCTGCAAAGCGCCGGAGGGTGTCTCCAGCGTAAACACTCCGAAGCTTAAGTCAGTATGGCTGTTCCAAATGGCAGGGGTTCGACTAGCGATCATAGGCTTACCTTTTGTCTTGAATGGTGGGGTATTTATAGGCAAAATATGGGTGTTATTTCTAGGGGGTGGGCGTTATCTAGGGAAGATAATGCCCAGGTACCTCAAGTGACGTCATGTCTTCCCTGGGATGGGATAACACCGTGAGTGTGACTGGATAACGTGTGAGACCCCCCCCCCCGCGCGTGCGCGCGCTGATGTCGACCATCCTAGGGTTCATCGTTATGTGGGGCAATAGGCGGCAGCCATGTTGGCGAGCTACAGTGTTCCGACCTTAACGTGGGGTATAAGGACAAAAATGCCCCTGAAGTTACGTCTATAGTTATCATCGTCTATAAAAGCCGGCATGCCCTAGAAAAGATCGCACATCACGAACACAGGCTGGGTAAGGTAAGGATTCAATCACTTCAATCTTGGCCTTGTCAACTTCAATTCCCTTGGCCGAGATGATATGACCCAGAACGAGGCCTCGATCCACCATGAAGTGGCATTTCTCAAAATTCAGGACAAGATTGGTCTCGATGCAACGCTCTAAACATTTCTTCAATTTGCTCATACATTTCGAAATTGAGTTGCCATAAACCGTGAAGTCATCCATAAAGACCTCGATACTATCTTCGACCAATTCAGAAAAGATGCTCACCATGCAACGTTGAAAGGTGGCGGGGGTATTACACAAGCCGAAGGGCATATGTCTGTAGGCAAATGTACCAAAAGGGCACGTGAAGGTAGTCTTCTCTTGGTCTTCGGTGGCAACCGGGATTTGATGGAAACCTGAGTATCCATCTAGATAGCAGTAGGGAGTCTTGCCCACGAGACGTTCCAACATCTGATCTATGAAGGGGAGGGAAAAATGATCTTTTCGGGTGGCAGCGTTCAATCGGCGATAATCAATGCAGACTCGCCACCCATTCTGGATTCTGGTGGGGATAGGTTCACTATCTTGCCCAATGGTAATGGTGATACCAGTTTTCTTGGGCACGACTTATATCGAACTGACCCATGGGCTATCAGAGATGGGATAGCTAACGCCCGCATCTAGCAACTTCAGCACCTCTCTCACTACTTCCATAATGGGTGGGTTCAACCTGCGCTGAGGCTAGCATATTGTCTTGTTGGCGTCTTCCAAGTGAATGTGATGAGTGCATAATGCTGGTGACAAGCCCTTGATGTCTGCGATGGTCGAACCTATGGCTTGTCTAAATTCCTTCAACAAGGAAATCAGCTCAGACTCTTCAGAAGCATTGAGCTTATTGGAGATGATGATGGGCAGAGAGTCATTGAGGCCGAGATAAGCATATTTCAGATGGGAAGACAATGGTTTTAGTTCGAGGGCTGGAGCCTGATCAATAGATGGAGACAACTTGACATGGTCTGGACAATTGGGAGACACCACTGTGGGCTCATACGGGACAACAACGCACTCTTCTAGGGCAGCGATGATAGAATGCAGCTCAGGGGTGTGGCAAGTTTTGAGGCCACGACATCTAGAAGAGTTGGCGTTAGACTCTTCTCAAGGGCAAACTGTAAAGGGTCAGTAGAGTGAAGTTCAGCAAGTTGCTCAACAGAAGGGTCAATCACATCAATATAGTTAACACTGGAAAATTCGAAGGGTATCGCATGTCCTCCAACATGTTCCCCATCGGAGATGGTTGCGTCATAAACATCAATCTTTGCTCGGGCAGTGGCCAGAAATGGTCGACCTAGAAGTACATCCGTTGACTTGGTGGAGTCTTCGTTCTCCATGGCAATGACATAAAAATCAGCAGGGAATAGGAATTCTCCCACTTGGACCAAAACATCTATGATGATCCCCTTGGGGTAGATGATAGAATGATCAGCAAGCTGAATGGAAAGACTGGTAGGTTGTAGAGGCTCGAGCCCAAGACTGTTATAGATGATCAAGGGCATGACATTAATGCCTGCCTCCAAATCGCACATGGCCTTCCCGATGTCGACGGTACCAATTCGAGAGGGAATGATGAACATTCCTTGGTCCTTGCACTTCGGAGGGATCTTCCTCTAGATGTGGGTAGAAGCATTCGCCCCTACACTGATCTTGTTAACACCGGCCAATTTACACTTGTTCGTGCATAACTATTTTAGGAACTTGGCATAGCGAGGCACATTCTTGACTGCTTGCAGGAGCGGGATGTTGACAACCACTTTGCTGAACATGTTGAATATCTCACTGTCTTCTATTTCTTTCTTGGACTTGATCAATCTTTAGGGGAACGGAGGCTCGAGAATCTTGTTAATGTATTCTTGGGTGAATTCGGGTGGGTTAAGATCATTCCTCAATGAACCTCTGGGAGCGGACTCTGTCTTCTAGGACCTCGATGAGCCTGGGTACTTTCAGGATTTTTGCTCTGGGTTTCGGCTTGAGTTCAGACTCTGGAGAGTTTTCAATATCAGGGGCATGATGTGTCGGAGGTGTCAAGGTCGTTCCACTTCGTAGAGTCATGGCACAAATGTTGTGCTTTGGATTGGTTTCGGCTTGAGGTGGAAATCTCTCTTGATTCTTCAGTTCCTTCATCTCCACCATCATGGTACTCATTTGTTTTCGAAGTTTCTCGATCTCCTTTTGTTGTTCGGGATTAGAAGGTGGTGCGGTGATCGGGGGCACGATGAACGTTTGATCTTGTGGAGGTTGGCGTTGATACTAATTATACGTGGGTCGGGGTCTGAGAGGAGGGAGATGATTTCCGTAAGGATGCTGTTGTTGGCTAGGGCCCAATGGCTGTGGATTTGGAACCCATCCTGGATTCTACTATTTCCAGCCCTGGTTATAGTTTTAGCCGTAAGGGGCCTGATTGTACTAGCCAGCAACGTTCACTTGGATCTCATCTGGAATATGGGTGCATGCATTCGTGGGGTGGTCCACAAAGTTACAGATTTGACAGGCTTTGACTGGTGTAGATTGTACTACCACAAAATTTTGAAATAGCCCTGTAAGGGCGGTCAGCTGATTCTGCAATGCTGCAACTTGGACATCTTGGCCGCTACTGTTACCAACTTCAGATGTAGCATTCTTGGCCATGAGTTCTATGGTGGCCTTGGCAGCAGCAGGTGTGAGGGCAGTGAGGGAACCACTAGCGGCAGTGTTGAGCAGAGCCCGGTCGTGAGCCTTAAGGCCTTCACAAAAGTACTGAATAAGGGCATGCTCGCTAAGGTTATGCGAGGGGCACATGGACTACATTTTCAGAAATCTTTCATAATACTGGGCGAGATCTTCTTCTTTCCTCTGGATAATGGACACGAGTTGCTTGCGCGTGGTGTTGGCTATAGATGTGGGATAATACTTCTCGGTGAAGATTTTAGACATCTGCGCCCAAGAGTGGATGGATCTTGGCGGAAGGTCAGAATACCAGTCGAGGGCATCATCCTTGAGAGACCACATAAAAGCGCATAGCTTTGCTTGCTCGATGCTGACATTGGGAGGTTTCATGGCCTTGCAAATGGAATGGAGCTATTGAAGGTGACGAAGTCCACTTTCTTTAGGAACACCTCGTAAGGTAGGTAGATGATACATAACGGCAGATTTGAGGGTCCAATCATGAGGGACAACGGGCCAAACAATGCAACTGCTCGACATGTTGGGGGCTGCATTGAGGTGGTCAATGGACTGCTGGTTTGGAGGAGGTGGCGGTGGGTCTTCAGGATGCACATGATTATCCTGGTTTTCGATAGCTAGAATATCAAAGAAGGCGGCTGGTGGGTTTTCGAGACCTCGATGAAGGTAGGCTAGGTCTTGGTAAAACTGACAGTCTGGGTCGGCCAGATTGGAAGGTTGTCTTTCGAGGGCAGGATGAGGGATTCTTCTACGCTGGGCGGAAGGTCCTCTGGCTTGCCTCCGAAGTCCTCTTTCTGTTCTGGTCAATTCGAGATCTAGAGGGAGTAGATCTGGTGCAGATCTCCTAGTCATACAAGTAAAAAAGAAAATTAGTACCATTCAATCCCTGGCAACGACGCCAAAATTTGATCGTCACTCAAATATACTAATATTTTTCTGATGCCTAAATGCACAAATAAATGTATAAAGGGCAAGACAGGGTCAAACCACAGCGATTGAAGGAATAACAAGTTAGTTTAGATGTATAACAGAGGGTAAATGCAACCAAAAATAAAAGTAACACTGGGGAGAGTTTATGTTGATTAATATAATTAATCAACGCAGATTTAGGAGCTAACAAGATAAATGATTAAAGCAGTTATCAAGGGCACGAAAGTAAAACACAATCGGAGGCAAGATATCAAAACAGTGTCAAGATCACGAAAATAAGGAGATTTAGTAAAGGCAAATAAAGATTCAGATAAGAAAGGATCTTAGCAAGGAGTGTTCTCGGGTTGTTTCCAGGGCTAGTCAATCATCGACACAAGGATTTTCTATCTCTACACCATAGATATGCTATAGGGGCCTAGTTTCCACTCAACACCCCCTACTTACCTTCGTAGATAGAAGCTACCCCCCGTTTCCACTTATGAGGTAGCCTTAACGTTTCGTCATCCCACAGGCACGAATGTGGGGAGGAAATACTCAAAACGCCCATGAAGCGGAGGTAAGACATATCTAGGGCACGACTTCTCAGTTTGTCAAGCTCGCGTCGCAATCCTAATCGTTCAAATGCCCTAGATTGGTGAGATCAGACTGTAGTAACCTCTCCCCTCTAGGTGCCTACTACTCTTAATGGCCTCACATCAGTTATTACCACTAAGATGACAATAATCACAAAGAAACACTAAAAGTTGATCAAGCCCTTAACATTCCCAAGTGAAAGTGACAGGAAAGTGACAAGCAGAAGAATACAATGGTAAAGATGTATTAAACACGTTTAGGCCTCTTAACTAATCCTTACAACCTTGAAACACCCTTTGCTAAGATAAGGAAATTTAGCTACTTATAAATATATATAAATAGTAGATAATAAATGTCATGTAATAAAGGAAGATAAAAGGAAAGGGTTTAGAAGAAACCGAAGGATGAATTAATAATTCTAAGGAGAAAAGCTTGATCCTTTATAAACCGGCGGCTGCTCCCAAAAACCAAGAGAACAATCCCTACAAACTAGGGTAAAAGATGGAGTGATGTATTAATCTCCTCCCCTTACAAAAACCCTAAAACTAAGCATATATAGGCCTACAACTCGCTAGAGGACAAAATAGCTAAGGGGAGAGAGAGGGAGCCTAGGAGAGTGTGACAACTCATGTCCTTTAAGGGAATATTCTGGGATCTCTGGCGCGCCTTACATCTTCTGGAAATGCATGGAATCCCGTGCGGATCTTTGAAGATTCTTCTCTTTGGCTTTCGATTAAGAATTGATGCAGAGGTATCGGGGGCGAGAAACTGCTCACTGGTCTAGCTAGCGTTAAGGAGCGAAACTGAAATTCCAGATAGAACAACCCTTACCCCAGGCCTGAGGAAGAAGCCATCCGCAGTACCACTACCAGACCAGTTCGAATCAGAGGCGAAGGTATTTTCTGAAAAATTAACCAAGGTAAATCCTACTCTAGAACCAATACTGCCCAAGAAGGAACAGGTAATTCCTCTTCCCTTCCTTGAAAGGTCTGACAAAAGGTGAGGGAAGAAAAGACTATTTTAGATTTATTTCGTAAGGTAGCTGATAGGTATATTATTTATCATGTAGGGGTAATTGAAGACGTGTTAGTTCAAGTAAACAACTTTGTATTTCCTACAGATTTTTATATGGTTGACATGGAAAATGAACACACTTCTAAATCAACTGAAATTTTGTTAGGTAGACCTTTCTTGAGATTTTCCTGAGCTAAAATTGACATTTTTGGAGGATGTTTAACCTTGGAATTTATGGGTGAAATTATATCTTTTAACATGTATGATGCTATGAGCTATCATGAGGATTTGCATTGTGTTAATTTTGTTAATCATGTTGATTTGGATGATGAGGATATTTATGAGCTTGAGAATACTAACCCTTTGAACTATGTTCTTACCAGGAGTAAGATTTTGTCAAGTTGGACGAATTGGATAAGAAAGTGGAAGTTAGAGAGGAGATCGAAGAAGTTGTGTTTGAGCTAGATGTAGCCAAATAGGTGGTAAATATTCCTAAAACTTTAGATCTGCTGAGAACTAATAATGCTCCTGTCCCTTCTGTTTTGCAGGCCCCAGACCTAGAATTGAAGACTTTACCTAGTCACCTAAAGTACTCTTTCTTCGGCTTGGGGGAAAGCCTGCCAGTGATCATATCGAACAAGCTGTCCAAGGTGGAGGAAGAGAGACTTTTGTGAGTTTTGAAGGACAATAAAGGAGCTATAGGCTGGACGATAGCTGACATCAAAGGGATCTCCCCTGCCATCTACACGCATAAGATCCATTTGGAGGAGGACTATAAGACCGTATGGCAGCCACAAAGGAGGCTTAACCCACCTATGATGGATGTAGTTAAAAAGGAGGTATTGAAACTCTTAGATACTGGAGTAATATACCCTATTTCTGACAATTCGTGGGTGAGTCCTGTGCAGGTGGCTCCTAAGAAGACCGGGATCAAGGTTATGGAGAATAGCGAAGGACAGTTGGTGCCTACACGAGTGCAAAACGGTTGGAGAGTTTGCATTGACTACCGCAAGCTCAACTTAGCAACCAGGAAGGATCACTTCCCCCTCCCTTTTATCGACCAGATGCTAGAGAGACTCTCAGGTAAGTCTCACTACTGTTGTCTCGATGGGATTCCAATTCGGACCAGATTGCGAGGCTGCGTTTGGCACGCTCAATGAGAAATTAACTTTAGCACCTATGATCAAAGTGCCTAACTGGAATTTGCCTTTCAAAATAATGTGTGACGCTTCTAACAATTCTATAGGTGTTGTCTTAGGTAAAAGGGAAGGACGAGATCCGCACGTGATTTACTATACATCTCGCATGTTGGATGATGTGCAGAAGAATTATACAACCACCAAAAAGGAGTTATTTGCTATTGTTTTGCATTAGATAAATTTCGTGCATATTTACTCCAAAATAAGGTGATTGTTTATTCTGACCATGCAGCGTTGCGCTATTTGTTGATCATGAAGGAGGCGAAGCCAAGGTTGATCAGGTGGATCCTCCTATTACAAGAATTCAATCTGGAGATCAAGGACAAAAATGGTAAGGAGATTCTAGTCGCTTACCATTTGAGCAGAATCCTAGTGGATCCAGACTCACAAGCCATGAACGAAGAGTTTCCTGACGAGAGCCTTTTCTTTGCATAGGGAGAAGGACCAGACGAGGCCCTTATCCTTGCCTTGGTAGAAAGACCCTGGTATGCATATATCGCAAATTATTTTGCGTTAGGTAAGTTTGACTAGAACATGTCCTACCGAGAGAGGGAAAAGGTAAAAAGAGATTCAAAATATTTTATTTGGGATAAACCGTACATGTGGAATATTTGTAAGGACAAATATTAAGGCGATGTGTCCTTCATGATGAGATTGAATCTATTTTACGCTTTTGTCATTCTGAAGCATGTGGAGGCCACTTTGGCCCAAAAAGGACAGGACTTAAAATATTGGAGTCTGGTTTTTACTGGCTTACCTTGTTTAAAGACTGTTATTTATTTTCCATGAATTGTCCTAATTGTCAAAAAGTTAGTAATATTTCTGCTAGAAATCAGATGCCATTAAATCCAACTTTTGCATGTGAAATATTTTATGTCTAGGGAGTAGACTTCATGGGTCCTTTCCCCGGGTCTGGAGGAAACCAGTATATTATCCTTGTTGTTGATTACCTTTCAAAATGGGTTGAAGCCAAAGCTATTGTGGCTTACGCTAAATGGGGTGACCCCAGCGACTCTCTCGCTCTACTCTTCTCAATGCTTCGTGCAAATATTAGACCCAACGAGACCACTTTCAGCACTGGACTAAGTGCCTATGCTCGGACTCGGTCATTTTGCAATGGGAAGCTGCTTCATTGCGCGACTTTAAAATCTGGGTACGAGAGTTTCAAGTTTGTTGCCAGTACGTCGTTGTATTTTTACTCAAGTTGTTTGCAAATTGATGAGGCGAAGTAAATTTTTGATGAGTTGCGGGATGGGAATGAGTTGCTGTGGAGTGTGATGCTTGTGGGCTACGTGCAGTCTAATTTAACGAGTGATGCTTATGAATTGTTTATTCAAATGCCTAAAAAAGGATGTGGTTTCCTGGACAAAACTGATTTTGGGGTGTGCCACGAGTGATGATGGATGTGAAAAGGCACTGGAGTTGTTTAGAGAGATGAGGGAGTGTGGCGAAGTGGCACCTAATGAGTTTACATTCGATTCTGTAATAAGGTTTTGTGGAAAATGTCGTGCTTTAAGTGCTGGAACGATTGTTCATGGGATCTTGATTAGAAATGGGCTTGAATTTGATCAATCCATTCGCTGTGCTTGATTGAATTTTATTATGGTTTTGGAGCTATTGAAGAAGCTAAGAGAGTTTATGATGGAATAAGTAAACCATGCTTAAGGGCTGCAATTTCTATCATTGGCGAGCTTATATTGATGGAAAAGATTGCAGATGCAGAGATGATTTTTAATAGACTGGATGTGAGAGATTCCGCTTTATGTAATCTGATGGTTAAAGGATATGCAGTGAGTAATCTCTTTGAAGATTCTAAGAGATTGTTTGAGAGCATGCCTCAGAAAACTATAATTTCTATGAATACAATGATTTCTATGTATTCAAAGCATGGTGAGATTGATAATGCGGTGATGCTTTTCGAGAAAACAAAAGGGGAGAGAAATCTTGTGACTTGGAACTCAATGATGTTAGGTTATGCTCAAAATGATCATCCTGAAGAAGCTTTGCAACTCTATGTGTCTATGTGTCGCTTGTCAATAGACTGTACAAGATCAACATTTTTGCATACCCAAGCTACTGCAACTCTATGTGTCTATGCATCGTTTCTAAAATCTCATATCTTAAACAGGTTCGGCATACCCAAGGTGATTATCAGCGATCGGAGAACGCATTTTTGCAACAAGGTGGTTCCAACGCTACTCAACAAATATCAGGTCAACCACCGAGCAATGGGCAGGCTGAAGTCTCGAATCGAGAAGTAAAATCTATCCTTACCAAGACGGTGAACCCAAACAGAAAGGATTGGAGCCAATGATTGGATGACGCTCTGTGGGCGTACAAAATAATGTTCAAAACCCCAATTGGCACCACCTCTTACAACCTTGTGTATGGAAAGTCATGCCACCTTCCAGTAGAGTTGGCACATCGATCATTTTGGGCAATCAAACAATGTAACCTCGAGATGAGTAAGGATGGAGCAGCGAGGAAACTTCAACTCCAAGAGTTGGAAGAATTGCGTAGAGACGCATATGAGAACGCTGAACTAATCAAGGAGAAGAACAAAAGATATCATGATAGCTTGATTAAGGATAAGAATTTTTATGTGGGCCAGAAAGTACTTTTATTTAATTCTAGATTTAGAATTTTCGCGGGCAAGTTAAAATCTAGACGCATATTGGCACTGTATGCGTTTCTTCCATTTCCTCGTTATCTCGCGCATTTTGTTTTTTAACGTTTCTCAACATTCTCTGTCATTTTCTTATCTTTCTCAACATTTCTTTTTATAGGATACTGCTGCTGTTTCTGCTCACTCGTCACTAGGAGATAACATGAACTAGTCCCATGTATTCCAATAGCGTCGCAAGAAACCGCGACATAACGATGAGACCGTGAGCTTGCCGGGGGGTCCCGTTATCAATCAGGAGGAGGATACTGGGGATGTTGCCACCTTAGTTTCTGATGTGCCTTTTGGAGGTCAAGCTTCTGATCCATTGAGAACTGCGGGCATTTCCGGGCCCTTTCATGTTTCGCCCAATTCCTTCGGCACGCCGCCTCCTCCTTCCATTTCCCAAGTCATGGGCTTCACTGGGGACTTAACAGAGTCCAATTTTCCAGCCTACCATTCTCATGATTCCTTTGGGCTTGTTATGGGAACTTCTTCTCACCAACCTCCATCCCTAACTACTTTATTTTTTGTTCCCTCAAATGCTCCAATGTGTCCACCTCTTGAGTGGGAGGTTGCCGCTCCCCGTCTTATGGCTGATTTGAGTTCACTATCCAATTCCGGGCCCGTTACTCATCAAATTGACTTGGGTAATTTGCGTAGGACTGGGTTTGCGGCTGTAGGGGGTGATAGCTCTACCACGGCTTCTTCTTTGCTGGCTTCCCATATGTTATCGCTCCAGGAGGAGGAGGAAGCATTTCTTTCTCGAACTCCTGAGGAGCAAGTGCATTCAATGCGCTCCGATATATTTTCTGCTTTTCACAACTTTCATTACTGGGCCAGGCACATGACAAGGAAAGTTGACTCCCTCACTTCTTCCTCCAACGAGCTGCATAACGCCTATCACCAGGCTACAGAAGAACTTGCTAGGAAACGAGAGGAAGCGGAGAAGTTATCGGGGGAGCGCGAGGATCTGGCGACGACCTTGGCGATTGTTAAGAAAGAGCTGAAAGATGCTAACGAGCGAGAAGCTACTAGGATGACTGCACTTAACACCGAATTAGCGGCAGAAAAGAGTAAAAATGCTACGCTGGAAGAGGAGAAGGCGACACTGAGAGAGGAGAAGGCCGCACTGGAGAAGGAGTCAGCCGAGAAATGCAAGTGGTATTGCAAGACGACCGCAGGTGTCATGTCCGACTGATTCGTGCACCTTTATGGGGAGGAGACGTTTCGCGATGAGGACCTTACTCACATCTTTCTGGAGAAGTCCGTGGTCCTTACAGATGATAATTTTTACAGGACAAAGGCGAAGAACTGCGAGGGGCAAGAGGATAGCGGGACAACGGCGCTGTAGGCATTTTGCTACCCTTCTTGAAATTTTGGCATCGTCTCATTTTTTTCTTGCTCTTGGAGCTTTTGCCTTTTGTAACCCCTTAGGGGTTTTTAAACAATCATATATGTATTTTGGTTGCTATCTGCCTTTGTGGTTGATCTTCTTTACACTGTTTCTTTTTTTCGAACTCCCACGATAAGGTAATGATGTCGATATTAAGATGATGATGTTGATAAAAGGCCTGAGCATTGCCTGCAGGGCTGCCATAACGCAGCAAAACCATATAATTCTAGTAGAGATAGTATAACCATAGAATTGCCATCTAATCAGTAGGATCATAGACATGTGATAACGAGTATTTTGCAAGATATCGCGACATGACTAGGCATGTGCATTTCCATGTCAGGATAGAATAACGCTGCTTATTAGATAGCAGATAACAGATAGCTTTAGAAATAGAACTTACGAGAGTAAGATATCGTAATATACATTACCGATGATATGTAGCATATAATCTGTGGTCGCAAGAGAAGATATTGTGACGTTATCGTCGTATACGTCTTTAAATCGAGAGTATCATTCTAGAGGCGTTACTGCCTCAAATATTGTCGTCATTTCCCTTGAAGAGATAATTTAATCAGCCAGATGAATTTCAGAGCGGTAGCATTCATAACAGCACTGTATGGATGTAGATATCTCGCACCAGTGGCCGAAAATGCCATATAAATGTATGTTGATGTGTCATTTTCTAGTAGTGTTTCTTGAATCAGGGTGGCCGAACATTTGCTATTAATGCTACACTCACCATGCGAATCATGATGACAGACCGTGTGGTATTACCGCCTGCACGGGCGTTGGTCTCTTCGTTATTCCAACGGTTCTACGATTTTCTTGCACATTCTCAATTGTTGCTTTACTGTGATAGTAAAATAGTGTGTAATGATAAACACTAGTTGCCACTAGGGGCATCGCCCGCCTATGTTAGGGTTTTGTTGGTGTTGCTCATATCACTTTCTCAACCAGTCAACTTCACCGGGTATTTGCCGTCCGGTTACTCGCTGGGATATCACGATTTATTTCGAATTTCCACGTTTGGCCTGGAGCGTGCCTTGTCTTAGTGAGCCGTCTGATCAGGAGCGACCATCACAAGGATAGGATTTTCACTTCCAAGTGTTGAAACCTCGCATCCCTGGAGCGTGCCTCGTCTTAGTGAGACGTCTGTGTTAGCACGGTCGTCACACAGATAGGATTTTCACTTCCAGGGTGGAGTTTTTGCTTCCCTGGGGCGTGCCTCGTCTTAGTGAGCCATCTATGTTAGCACGGTTGTCACAAGGATAGGATTTTCACTCCCAGGGGTGCCGGGGCGTGCCTCGTCTTAGTGAGCCGCCTATGTTAGCACGGTTATCACAAGGATAGGATTTTCACTCCCGACTGTGCTGGGGCGTGCCTCGTCTTAGTGAGCCGCCTATGTTAGCACGGTTGTCACAAGGATAGGATTTTCACTCCCAACACTAAATCTTTAAGTATGCCAGGGCGTGCCTCGTCTTAGTGAGTCATCTGATTAGGAGCGGCCATCACAAGGATAGGATTTTCACTCATGGCACCCTTCATTATCTGCACGTAATCAATCACAAGAATGCACAAGAATATTTCCAATTTGAGTGTTAACGCATGTTATTGTTAACGCTATCCAAACGTGCAAAGATATGTCAAATTCTAGCATGGTATAATTTCAAACGAGCTATGTTCCAAGAGTTTGGTAAGGGAGTACCGTTAAGTGTTTCCAGATGGTATGCTCCTTTTTTGATAATGCGGGTAACGCGATATGGACCGTCCCAGTTTGGACTGAGTTTCCACATGCGTTGTCCGGCTGCTCGTTTGTCTCTGAGTACCAAATCCCCTGCTTTTAACAATGGTTCTTTAACGTGCCTGTTGTGATAATGCGCCATTTTCCTCTTATAATACAGCATTTTCAGAAGGGTTTCTTCATGTAGTTCTGGCAATGCATCGAGGTTTGTTCGTAACCTCTCTTCATTTGTTTCTTCCTTGAAGTACGCCACTCGTAGGTTTAGAGTACTGATTTCTACCGGTGTGACGGCCTCAGTGCCGAAAGTCAAGGTGAAGGGCATTTCTCCTGTACTGGTTTTAACGGTCATGCGGTATGCCTACATCATATACAGCAGCTCGTCTGCCCATTTCTTTTTGGATCCTTCTAAGTTTTTCTTGATGCCACTGAGAATACTTCGATTGGTTACCTCCGCCTGACTGTTAGTCTGCGGGTGAGCTACGGAAGAGAATCTTTGCTCGATTTGGAATTCCGCGCACTAGTCTCTAAAGAATTGACTTGCGAATTGTGTCCCGTTATCACTGACTAGTACACTGGGTACACCAAATCGCATAATAACTTGGTGTTTAAAAATACGCCATATCCTTTCTGTTGTAATGTTGGCCACTGCTTCCGCTTCCGGCCATTTCGTGAAGTAGTCCACTACCAGGACTACAAATCTCAGCTGAGATCTTGCTTTTGGAAATGGGCCCAGGATGTCAATTCCCCATTTGGCAAAAAGGCAGGGGGCCACAATTTCAGAGATTTCCATCGCAGGTTGTCGGGGAATTTTGGAGAACTCCTGCCATTTCTGACAGGTTCGTACAAAATTATTGCAATCCCTGTGAATAGTAGGCCAATAAAATCCTGACGTAAAGACTTGCGCGGCCAAGGTATCGCCAGACACATGCATACCGTATATTCCTTCGTGGATTTCTCGTAAAGTGTGGAGGCCCTCTTGTTCCGTTATGCACTTGGCCGCTAGATGAGAGAAACATCTCCGAACTAGTTCCCCATCGTAAAATGTACATCGTGCCACCTGTTTCAACACTTTTTCCTTTTCGGCGTTATCTTCGGGCAATTCATCATTCTTCAAGTATTTTATTACAGGGATTCTCCAGTCATATTCAATTTCTTCGATACAGAGCGACGCTTGTTCTTCCATGAAGGAAGGCATAGATATTTCTTCGAAGTACACGTCAGCAGGTATGGATGCTTCCGAGCTAGCTGCAATTTTGGCGAGATTGTCTGCTTCAGCGTTATCCTCTCCAGGGACGTGCTCAATGCTGAGTTGTATGCCCCTTTTTATTATTTCCATCAACTCGTGTTTCACTTTAGAGAGATATTGAATCATGATGGGTTCTCTGGCTTGAGAGTTGCCCAAGACTTGGTCTATCACTAGCTTGGAGTCGCCGTATATCTTTAGCCGCAAGTCTCCCATTACTCCGGCGTCGTGTATGGCTTTCGTGGACAGATTTTTTCCTATTCTGAGCCCGGCGAACAACGCCTCATATTCTGCCGCGTTATTGGATAACAGTTGTAGGATCCTGACGGCGTATCGTATCTATATGCCTAGTGGTCCGGTTACTAGGATTCCGACTCCAGCTAGTTCTTGATTTTTGGCTCCATCCACGTTGGACAACCCATAAATCGGTGTAGGTTTCAGGGAATGGGAGATCCAAGTCATCTCTTTCTTCCTCGGGTAAGCCTGTCAATGGATCCTGCGTGAACGTGCACTCAGTTATAAAATCTGCTAGGACTTGGACTTTTATGGATGGACGAGCTTTATACTGTAGCCCAAACTGCTTGAGTTTAATGGCCCAAATCAGCATCCTTCCTGAGGACTCAGGTTTTCTGAAAATCCTTTTTAGGGGTTGGTCTGTGAGCACGATGATGGGGTGGGCTTAGAAATATCGGTCCATTTTGCGTGTGGCCTGTATCAGCGCAAACACTATTTTTTCTATGCGAGCATACCGCAGCTTGGCATCTTTCAAAACATGGCTGACAAAATACACGGGGTGGTGGATGTGGTTATCGTCTCGTACGAGGATGACACTGACCACTTCATCAGCCACACCGAGGTATAGGTATAGAGTATCCCCTGGCTCGGGTCGTGTCAACACCAAGTCGGATGAAAGATAAGCTTTTAGGCTTGTAAATGCCTCTTCGCATTCTTCGGTCCAGCCAAAAGGAGCCTTTTTACGTATAACCTTGAAGAAGGGCAGGCGTCTCTCGCCTTGCTTAGAAATAAACCGTCCTAGGGTGATAACGCGCCCTGTGAGCTTTTCCACTTCTTCGATAGTTCGGGGGGATATCATATCGTGAATGGATTTGACCTTCGAGGGATTGGGCTGGATGCCTTTCTGGCTAACCACGTAACCCAAGAACTTGCCCGTTTGAAACGCAAACATGCATTTACGGGGGTTCAATTTCATTTGGTGCTCTCTCATCACGTCAAAAACCTCTTTCAAGTCTACTAGGTGATCTTCAAAGCTTCGACTCTTGACTAGTAGATCATCTACATAGGCTTATACTTTCTTCCCGATTTGTTTCTCGAACTCCTTGTTTGCCATGTGCTGGAAAGTTGCCCCAGTATTTTTCAGCCCGAACGACATCATCGTATAGCAGTAAGTGGCCATCGGGGTGATGAAGGCGGTTTTTTCTTCATCTTCAACGGCCATGGGAATTTGATGGTATCCAGAGTTGGCGTCTAAAGAGCTCAAAAAAGCATAGCCGGCAGTCTGGTCGACTAACTAGTTGATTCGAGGGAGCGGGTAGCAATCCTTAGGACAAGCGTCATTTAAATCAGTGAAGTCAATGCACATGCGCCACTCTCCGTTAGGCTTTGGAACAAGGACGGGGTTACCTAGCCAAGTCGGATATTGGACTTCTCGGATGAAACCCGTGTCTAGGCGTTTTGACACCTCCTTGTCGATGACTGTTGCTTTTTCTATAGAAAATGCTCGCCACTTTTGTTGGATTGGTTTGACGCTGGGATCAACGTTAAGTCAATGCACCGCTACCTCACATGAGATACCGGGCATATCGGCGGGCTTCTAGGCGAACTCTCCTTTATATTTGTTTTGTAATCGAGCTAACAGTGTGCTTTCTTCAAGGCTTAACTTCTCGCTAACTAAGAAATTTACCTCCCTGACCCCACTAACAAGGATGGGCACCATCTTATCCACTGGCTGGGTACGTTTTTTGTCTTTCTGCTCGAAGGGATCCGTAGTCACGAACACATACCTATCACAACTCTTCTGCATCATAAGCAGGTAACACTCGGCCGCCAGCTTCTGATCGCCTTTAACTGTGACCACTCCATCCCACGAGGGATACTTTAACCTCAAGTGCTTTTGAGATATCGCTGCACCAAAATGATTGAGAAACGGACGTCCAAGTATGGCGTTATAGGGCAAGGTAAGATCCACTATCAAGAACAACAATTCCTCCGATCTTTTGGACGTGTCTTCTCTAAAGTACACAGGCAGTAAGGTGACTCCAGTCACTGGGATAGAAACTCCATCCACCCCAATTATCGGCTTTTTGCAAGGTGTCAGCTCACTAGCGGGACGCTTCATGAGGTTGTAAGCCTCCAATGAAAATAAATTTACCGCACTTCCGTTATCGATGAGAGTTCTTCCGACTCCATGATTGCCAATTATGGGTGTGACTACTAATGCATCATTATGTAAAACATGATGCCATTCTCGTCTTCCTCAGAGAAGGATAATATCATTCGATCTAGAGCACTTATCGCTTCATTTTTCACTAACGCGCCTTCACATTTTTTGCTTCTCTCCTCCAGTGATGGTCGTTAACGGCACAGACTCATCTAAATACGGTGTGCCCCCATCTATGATATTAATGATGGGAATGTCCTCATCATGAATTACTAACGCTTCCTTGACTCTCCCACTAGGGGTGGCGTCGTCTCCTGGGGCGTGAGGGGGCGCTTGTCTACTGTCTGGGGCCCTATTTGTCAGGTTATTCCTAGTTTCTTCTCTCGCCTTAGTGGCGAATTCTCCCAGGTATCCTTCTTCCACTAGACGCTCTATCGCCAACTTTAACTCCCTGCACACGTCTGTGGAGTGTCCCTTCACTTTATGGAACTTACAAAAGGCATTTTCTCTTCCTCCCATGATTACCCCCGGCTTCGCAAGGGCTGGATAACAGATAGGAAGATTCTGTTGTTGAACGATTGCTAAAATTTCCTCTCTCAGAAGTATGAGGGAAGGAAGATTTGGGTCATAGACTCGACCCTTGGGTGGATCCACTTGTCGCTGAGTGGGGAAGTTACCGGGTCTTCCCCTTAAAAAGTTGCCTCTTTACTGGTTAGAGGCTTTAGGGATGTGGTCTTTTCGTTAGGCGTAATCGTCAATAGAACGATCATCAGGGGTCGCGCTGATAGGAGCGTTAGAAGCATGTGGCACGTTTCGAGTTTTGTCTCTATTCTCATCCTCTTCCATCCTTGCGTAATTATGGGCTTTCAGCCTCAGCTCATCCAAAGTCACCGGGGGGTCCACCATCAACGTGTCTCGTAATTTTCCATAACAACAATTTTGTTTCAAAGCTTCCACGGTGAAATTAATTGTAATGCCTGACATTAATGACATTTCCGTATCGAAATGACTAAGGAACTCTTTCAGAGATTCTTGAGGTTTTCTGTGTATATCGAACAAATCTGCAACAAACTTCTTGATGGGAACAGCTGTACTGAACCGGCTTCGAAACTTAGCTTCCAACTGCGAGAAACTATTAATGGATCCGGCCGGAAGTCCTTCAAACTAAAGGCGCGCGACTCCTGACAACGTCATGACAAAGATCTGACACAAGGCCTCGTCACTGTGAGTTTAGAATTGCACGAAGTCTTTCACCTTCTTAAGGTGAGAGATGGGATCCCTTGTGCCGTCATAAGACTCCGTGGGGAGTTTCACATGCCGATTGACTCTGTGATGCCTTATGCGATAGCTGAACGGATGACCGGCGGTATCATCAAGGATTTCACGAGGACGACGGAGAGGAGAAATTTCCCTATGATGGCTTTTGTCTTGAGGATTAGGTGCGTGGTGTCGCCTAGGGGATCGGTTGTGACTCTAGGGTGATCGGGTTCGATGTCTTCTACTACTCGACCTTTCACTGTGTCTGGGGGACACATCCCTAACCATTTCATCTCGCCTGCCATCCCAACGTTCTCTATATTCGTCATGCCACCGTTCCTCTTAGGATATGGGGATTTCTCGCGTACGCTGTATGGAAGATTCTACTCGTCCATAAGCGGGTTGCGCGAAGCTGGTAGGGACCATCATCACACGCAAAGTCAGCGGGGTACTCCCGTGTTGCTGAGGTGATAACAGCCGATTAGTGACAATAGACGGGGTGAAAGTAAATATTAGATGAGGAGAAATAGTGGGTCCTGAGGGATTGGGAATCGGTCCTGCAGCTAATGCGGTCAACTGGTCCATGTGGGTACGCAGAGCTAACAAAGAATTCGCCAAAGGGTTGTTTGCACTATCTATTATAGATCTCGTCGGAGGTGGAGTGGAATAGCTAGATCCAGCCATTTGGGAAGGTGGAATGCTCATCTGGGGGAAGGATGTTCCCGTCGTTGGCCCAAAAAGAAAATCCGTTTGTCCAGAAGGGGTTCCCTGTACTGTGGCAAAAATATCGACAGAAGTAGAAGCAAAAAGTTCTCTACAAGGAGCAAAAAGAATACCATGGGATTGAGGAGGTGTAGATTCTGAATCAGAAGCCATAATCCTTTAATTTCCAAAAAAGAAAAAGCTTAGCTGTTAAGGATGCTCACTTAATCAAACCAAAACTCTCAATGAAAGCACCAATTTGATAAGATTCGGGGTTCTAGAGAAGGGTAGGTGGGGAAGATGGCCGCTCAGAATCACTGTGCCTGCCGTCCGGTGTACCTGCAAAGCGCCGAAGGGGGTCTCCGATGTAGACACTCCGATGCTTAAGTCAGCATGGTTGTTCCAAATGGCAGGGGTTCGACTAGCGATCGTAGCCTTACCTTTCATCTTGAATGGTAGGGTACTTATAGGTAAAATATGAGTGTTATCTCAAGGGGGTGGGTGTTATCTAGGGAAAATAACGCCCACGTCCCTCAAGTGATATCATGGCTTGTTTGGGATGGGATAACGCCGTGCCTGTAGCTGGTTAACGCGTGAGACCCCCCCTCCCCCGCTGATGTCGACCATCCTAGAGTTCCTCGTTGTGTGGGGGGCAATAACCACGATGGTGCACGCCCGATAGGGGCTACAGTGTTCCGGCCTTAACGTTGGGTCTACGGACGAAAATGCCCCTAAAGTTACATCTATAGTTATCAATCCTCACCCCTGTTTGCTCTCCCAAACCCGAACCCTTATTCTTCACGACCGTTGCAGAGAATAAATGGAGTATAATAATTTTGATCCTTTCTCTGACTTGAACAACAAACCCTTCTCTACCTCAATATCTTGAAATGGTTAGCCAATGCCACAACATCCAAACTTCTAAAGAGGAAGAAGAGGTTGTAGCTAGGCCTAGGTATGACTCGGATGGTAATTGCACATTTGATGGAAAAATAGGAGTTTTTCCTTTGGTCAATGAAGTGTCTGCTGTTAGGTTGATTGTAAATAGATTGGAAGGCTCATTAAAAGTCAAGGCAATTGATAAGATAGACAGGCAAGTGATTAGGAAATTCATGATTAATAAGGTTTTTCCTGTAATTAGGGATAAGTGGCCTAGAGAAAATATTGGAGATCCAATCATAATTCAACAGGACAATGCGAAAACCCATATTCTTGCTGATGATGTAGAATTTTGTTTGGCAGCTAACACACTAGGATTGAATGCAGGAAAAGGAATGTGCTAGGTCTGTGATTCAATTGGTTGCAGCCGTAGATAAATCCTTTCATGAGTTTCTTGATAGGAAGTGTAATTATATATTGCTCACCCTTAAATCCTGTATGGTTGAGATACTTAAAATATTGAGGTCCAACACGTATAGAATTCCTCACATGAGTAAGGAGTGTTTGGAAAGGCAAGGATTGCTTCCATTAAGGCTGTCATGTGACCCTTTAATCATTCCAACAATATGGCTAATCTTCTCCAATAAACTGTAAGTAATCCAAGTGATGCATTATGTTGTATTGTTTTATGATTATGTTCAAATTTGTGATTAATTATCCATTATGTGTTTGCAGGACTCTAGGAGGAGAGCACAAAGTACAGTGATCCATGTAAAGATCAATTTTTGTGTGTGCATATGCAGTGATCAATATAAAGATCAATATTTGGATGTATATGCAATGATCAATATTAAGATCAATTTTTGGTTGTGCATATGTAGTGTGATTGATTACATTGCATTTCATCATGTTTTATTGGCCATTTACTTGTTGAATTGGGCAGTAAATATACTGATTTATCCTTGTATTTCCCATATCTTAGCAGTTCTGGTATGGAGGCAGATTATTGAAGATTCTGATTTGTGAAGAGCTGAAGCTATTTTCCTGAGTCTTGGCCTGGAGCTTGGCCAAGACACATTCGTATTCAAAGCAGCGCACATCAGATCATCTTGGCCAAGCCTGCGACCAAGACACTTTTGCGATAGAGGCAGAAGCATGGATCACTTGGGCCGCTTCCCGCATTGGGCTTTGCAAGCTGGCAAGTCGCAGCTGTCCAGCAAATCTAGAGGGATCTGAAGCATATCTTTTGAAGAATCCCGCAAGGGATCTCCCTCTTTTGTATTTGCGATTTAATTTCCATTTTAGAACAATTTATTGTGGCAATCTTTTAGAGATTTTCGAGGGATTAGAGTTGGAATAGGACAGAGGAGTTTGAGGGCTATTTAGCTAAACATTGTTCCTCCTCTGTCGGGATGGAAAACCTTTCTTCTCTTTTCTCCTTCTTTGACATTGATACAATTTGCTCCAGATTTAATTATTTAAATCTCGGATTTAATTTATTTATGCAATCAAATATTTTATCTTTTTATCTATGAGTATGAGTAGCTAAACACCCATTCTTGGTAAGGGTTGATGAGCTGAAGTTCTTATGCATTCGTGAGATCAATCAGTACTTAACAATCTCTTCTCTCGTATTTATTTATTCCTTGAACTTAATCTATCGCTTACTCACTAGAGACAAGGTTTGATCATCCTTGTACTCTAGTAGAGAAGAGTTGCAGCCGGTCTAGAAGGAAAGGGAGTACCCGTCGGCTAGACAAAGTAGGTGACTAGTCTCGCGCCAGACTAGAAGAAATAAGTAATCTAGGTCAAGACCAGATTGACAACCTAGGGTTTCCACAGGGAAACACCTTGGCCTAGGTACTGTCTTCCCCTATACCATTGAGGAAACGAACAGCCATTCAAGACAGCAGTCAAACGGATAAACCCTTTAACCAGCAAGGTGTCCCTTGGCTAGGATTATCAGGAAAGGGAGCACCCGCCAGGTAATTTGAAGAGGAGGGAAGACAGGAGTGAACAGGAGTACCTCCACTCTATAGCAGTACTACGGATGAAGAGATGAATATCCTTGAGTCTATGATCAAAGCATAAGAACAGAAGCTCTTATATCGCCCTTACCTGGAATTCCACTTTTACTAGATTTATTCCAATCTTGACCCCTGTCTTGGCCAAGCCTTTGGCCAATACTATTTTGAACTATTTTTACCTCTTTCTGTTTTGTCTTTGTTTTCAGATTCTACCAAACCAAATCCAGTGGCAAGGAAGTCAAACCAAGAATTACATCTCCTAGAGGTCTCTGTAGACGATCATCTTACCATCATCTACAAACTCTTGTAGACAGTGATAAGTTGTATTTCTACCCCCAATTCCATACCTATTTCACTATTATATTTGACGTGTTCGACGCACGATCAGTGATCAATAAAGATCTTTTTTTGGGAAGTAGTAGTATTAGTTGATGTATAGGTGAACATGTGATTTTATTAGTGTCATAGCCTTGAGCTGTATAATTTGTAGATTAATTGATAAAACAATGCTTATTGGTTGTGTGTTTTCAATTAGTATGTTATTGGATGATGCTTGATAAAACTGTGTTTCTTTTCTGGGAATCACTAGGGCAGTTGACTACTTTATGTGAATCTTGGTGCAACTTTTCAAAGAAGTTGTGCCTTTCCAATGTTCTAAACTGTATGAGCTGTTGTTCTGTGTTTGGTTAGGTCTTGATTCTGCTTGGTATGCAAATCTTTAGGTGGATGTTTTATACATGGTAACTATCACCCCACGATATTCCCTCACCATTTTGTTCACCAATAGGAGTCCTAGTTTGGTTAACCTCTCAGCTTCCCAATTGACACAACATTTCGGATGGAGAGTGCTTTATGCAGGCCACTTTTCCCCAATAAATCTTGACCATCTCCCTACACAACTTTCATCTACACTTCATACCCTAATTCCTCATGTTCACCTCTCTCAAAGGACTGTACTTGATTGTTTTATTTATTTGCAGAGTCCACCACAATGAATCCTAGTGGGAAGCAAGATATGCTCCAGTTTATTGGTGAGATTGGTGGCCATCTCTTTAATGACTAGGCCCTGCTTGAGCTCAAGGTATTACAGATACATAATGACATCCAATGACTATAGGGGAGGGCTGGAGCATTGCGGCTGAAGAAGGCTGGGATCTTCATTGAAGATGAGGCTGTTGAAGCAATTGATGCCATTGGTGTCTGCCTAACCCACCTTTCTACAGTCATTGCTCACTTGGAGCACAAGATGGATGCAATCCATATGGCACTTAGAAGTATTAGGTCTGCTAGTAAGGAGCTTAATGGGTCTGGGAATGCTTTGCCTGTCATTCCCAATTTGGATTAGATTTTAGTTTTCTTTTTTTAATTATCGTTTGTTGTCTCTTTTAATTTCTATAGTTGTGTCTATCTTCTATAATGAATATCATTTGTTACTTTCATGTGTCTGTTTAGGCTTCAAAATCTAAACCAGTATCAACCAATTCCATATGTTTATGTTCAAGGTGTTGGCAAATTGAATGTTAAACTTGTTAATTATGAACAATCCAATCATTATACTGTCCAGTTTACTAGAAAATGAATCAACATGGTAACTTCTGCACATTTCACTCTATTTATGGTGTTGGAAAAATAATGAAAAACTGATAAACCTAGAACAGTGCATTTTGCCACTAGAAAATGATGTAAAAGAATCAACCTGGTAAACCACCACATTTCAATTCCAACATATTTTGTTTAAGTTGTTGGAAGATAATGTAAAACTTGTTAATACACCACATTTCAATTGCATAGAGGTTTACAAAGTTCATTATCTAGCACTTGGAACAGGGCATTTTGCCACTGAATAATACTAGAATTTCCATGTTTCTAGTTCCTATAATTATACAGTAATCAAACCCCTCAACAAATGACAAATTCAAGCATACCATTCAAGAACAACCAATCTCACAAAGTTAAATGCTAATGACATTGGCAATTCCAATTCCTTAATTCAACTAAAACTATACATTCTAAGTTACAAGCTGAACTAAATGGATTGCAAATGCAACTCCTAAACTACAACAAAAGCATTTAATGGCCAAAACTAAATGGATTGAAAATCCTTGCCACACTAAATTCAAAAGCATTCTATCTAAACAAAACCCCCTAATTTTCAGTAGAATCCAGGTAGAAGGATACGCAACATTTGAATGAAGCTCTCTTCATAAAAAGGCCCATCAATGTAATACATACCTCGAATTGGTAACTTATTGAGATCAAAATCTCTGTCCGTCTTAAATGTTGTTACAAGCAAAGTATCTTCACTTGAAGGTAGATTTAAGTCAGGAAGAAGAGGAATCTTTGGAGTAGTCTCATCTTGTTCACATGATTTGGTAGCCTATGATGCAAACCCAAAATCCTATCTTCTTCGCTGGCCACATGGCACAAAAATTCATCCTCTTCATGAACAATCAAACCTAACACATCCTCATCCTTGGACGCAACTGGCCTTTCTTCAAACACAAAGTCATCTTCCCTATCGTATGTATCTTCCACAATAAAAACCATATCACATCTTGAATCCACCGCAGAAGCCACCGGCGGCCACATAAACTTCAACCTCAGTGTCGCACCTCCTTTTTGATTTTACGCGTAACGGTTCAGGACGGATGTGAGACACAATTGGACTCATCTCACATAATGCAATGAAGTCGCCACCCTATTTATTTGTAGATTTAGGGAACCTAAAGTCATGGCATAAAAATAAAAAAAACTAAGGCACAAGGGTCTAAACCCGAGATCGATGGTTCAGGGTCGTATTATGGACTCGGGAAGGTGTTAGGCACCCGAGTCACATGCTAAAAAGGTTACTGGTAAAAAAAGGAGGTGTTTAAATAAAACATTTTAAAACAACAAGTAATGGACCCTCAGAGGAATCGCCGCATTAGTATTTCGTTGGGTCGGACTTTCGGGACCGGTCGAGACTAGTTTTTTCGTTTAACGAGATTATTACCATTTTTACTAAAGCAGTCGCCCCTTTTTATTATCATCGGACCAATGCTCACGAAGCAAATAGAATTCTAGCATTTCTAAATAATCACGAATACAAGTGTACGAGTGCTAACGTTGTTGGGTGATCATGCATAGGAAACAAATCGAGTTCTAACGTTTGTAAATAAACATGCGTATGAGTGTACGAAAAAGCATTAAATAAATTAAAGGGTTTAAGGTAATCGTACTCGAGAGCGTGAGCACCGATCATTATTTACCCTTCAAAACTGAGATTAGCGACAAGTGATAATAATATAGGTATAAGCAAACATAAGATTTTTAACTAATTACTTAACTAATTATTACAAATGATTTAGACAATTTATTATCTAATTATTACAAACTGGCAGTTGAATAATTAACTAACTATTACAACAATTTAAACAAATCATTAGCTAATTTATTACAATAAGCAATTGATTTAACAATAAAAAAGCAAGTGGAAGTTGATTAACAATTGAAAGCATGCAAAAATGATTATTTAACAATTAATTGCAAACGATTATTTAACAATTAAAAGCAAGCAAATTAATTAATTAAATACTACGAACGAACAATTGATACGAAAATAATTACGGTGGGCTGAAAAATTGGGCCCCACAGCTGGGCCCAGTAGCAGGCCCAAGGCGGATTAGCCCAGCCCAGCATGTGGGCTGGCAGCTTCTTTCTTCTCTCCAGCTGGGCTTATGCAAGGCGCAACCCATCACCTTTCTTCTTTTCGCTTGGGCTTGGCGCAAGCCAAGCCCATCAACCCTTTGTCCCTATTCATCGTCTTCCTTGGCTTGCCAGCGCCACTGTCTGCGACCAAGGAAGAAACCAGTCGTCACAAGGGACCGATTTTGGCCAGAAAAAATTCCTCATCACAGCAGCAACTCACGCCTGCAATCACAACAAAAAAATTCAACCAAAACAACGACTAAATTAATTAAAATGGTAATTAAGTTAATTAACGAAAAATTTAAAATTTGCCCGAATTGTCTAGCAATTTGTTGAAGCGAAGCAACATAATTAATCTAGAGATGAAATAAAAATTATTTGAAAACAAAACGGCCATTGTTCTCATCAAAACACGAATGAACCATTTTTGAAAAGAAATTGCAGAGAAACTCTTAAACAAACAAAACTTTGAAATTAAACTAAAGCAGCTGGCAATTGAACGAAGCAGGTCAGTTAGATTAATTAGAAACAAGTGCAGCAATTTAATTAATTGAAGAAGGAATAGAAGCAGTTGATTGAAAATAAGCAGTGGCAAATAATTAATTGAAACGCAAGCAATTCTATAAATTGAAAGTAGTTGAAAGAGAGCATGAATAAAAAGAGGGGACTAGAGCAGGAATCCCTCTTTATACAGTTGTCTTGAGCTTGGTATTTATAGGGGTGGAGGACGCGAGTGAACTTAGAGAGCACGGTGCACGTGAGTGGTGACGAGGCAACCGGTGATGATCATGACGCGTCGACGAGGTAGAGAAGTGATGATGAAGTTTTGCTTGTGTGGTTGAGGGAAAATGGAAGCTTCTTGATGGGAGGTTCGTGATGATGATTAACATCGACATGGGAGATATTTTGGAGTCGGTTGCGCCAAGAACCACGAAGAGAGGAAGATGCATGGCCTTGATTTATCTTTCCCGTTAATCTTAGTTGCCTTTGCTTGGTCAACAGATCAATGGTGGATGATGAAGGGACTGCACAGTTCAATTATTTGGTTCGAGCAAACGGTACAAGCGAACTCGTTTGAAATGAATAAAAGCCCTAACCAAAAAATACTATAATATATGACAAGATAAATAGTAGATAGTAAATAAAGAAAAAGTTCGATCTATGGCTCGAGTAAGCTCACTTGAAACCAATAGAAGTTCGAACGAAAAATAAATGATATGGCCAAGTAAATTGAACAAAATAAAAAGAGATAACACGAAACAAAATAAGATTAGATAATTTTGAGTTAAAGAAAGAAAGCGTTCGATCTACGGTTCGAGGAAATTCGCTCGAGACCGACATAAGTTCGAGCGAAAAGATAGTAAAAAATACGAAAAACTAAAATGACATGTGTTAAGATTTTATCTCTTATACGATCGGGATGGTGACTTCCGTCGAACTCACCTGCAAGGCGCCGGAGGGGGGCTCCGGCGTAGACACTCCGATGCTTAAGTCAGTAAGTGGTTCAAAAATAGCAGCGGTTCTAGTAAGTGAATTCTGGCTTACTTGATATTTTTCATTAAGGGGTATTTGTAGGCCACTGGAGGCGATAGCTGGACGTAAGGGCGATATCCAGGTGAGACGTCGCTCCTGATGACGTCACGGGCGATACCTGAACCCGACGTCATCAGCGATACCTATGGTAACGTCAAGGTTGATGTCTCCAAGGAGGGTACCGGGGGCGATACCTATGATCATGTCGGGGGCGATATCTCTATAGGTCCCTGGGATGGGATGATGCCGTGCGTTAAGAGATGCGTGAGACCTCCCCCCCGCTGATGTCGACCATCCCAGTAAACGCTTCAAGGTCCGGTAGCGATAGCTTAAATGTCCGACGAGGCTCGTGGGACTCCCTCTTCGGCAGGGGTTATAATTACAGAAATGCCCTTAGGATTGCCTTAATGGTTATCATAAGCCCAACTGAAAACGAGCCCGAGTGTTTACCAAGGGCTGTCATTCCCTGTCCATGTCTGGAATCTTAGGTGAGGGTCCTGCCCTCACAGGTTATCAAGGAACCAGCGAGAGACGCTGCTATCCCGCCTGTAGCCATTAGGGCGTCGCTTTCGCCTAGCGATATTATTCTACCTGATCCATCAGTAGGGCTTAGAAGGTTGTAAATTTGTTCGTGCCGTAGGAGAGCTACTGACGGGCCAATTTTGACACCGCCGCGGATTGCGACCAGGTCATATCATAGGGTTGCATACGTTCCGGGTCCATCAATCCTTTTGGGTGAACTGCAAACATATAGAGGAGATAGGTATTCATGGAGGAATTAACAAACTTTGTACTTACAGGGATTTTGAGATAACGCGGGCTCTGTCTTTCCTTTCCGCTTAAGGAAACAGCGATATTGACGTGGTTTTATGCCATCAGCTGCCTACGATTTGCGCGGCTTTATACCACTAGATACCTGTGATATCGATGAGGCTTTACGCTGCTAGGAGCTACCTGCGACATCGACGCGGCCTTATACTGTGGATATCGACAACCGTATGGCTTTTACGTCATGGCCACCTGTAATATCGTGCCTTTTGGCATTTTTCAGGATTCTATCTCGTACCCCGTCGAATATCTGCATCGTTGGTAGTGTACGAACGTCGACCTTCATTTCCGTTTCAGGTTCATCGGCCTTCGAGGGTAACGGGATGGCTCGTCTTTTGAGGACCTCATTTTTTCCCAAGGCCCTTTTCTTGGAGCCTATAAATCAGGGGGCTTTCTCCACCCACGCTCTCCTCATCTTTGGCAATTCGCATCATGGATCATTTGACTAAAAATTTTCTCCTTTCCAAGGGCCACACTCTCAAGAACCTCAATGATGGTGACATCGGATTCCTAGAGAACATGCTGGTCAAGACTTCCGAGGACATCCTAGAGCTGCAAGGGATGCTGACCCCACTCCATTCCAGGCTAGGAGCCACGTCTCTGGAGGATTTCAGTCCTTTAGAGAGCGTGTCGAGGTTGGCCACCTCCATCGCTCGGATTCAGGTGGTAATCGCCATGCTGCAGCAGCGCAAGGACATGCTGGGGTGTTGCTTGAAGAGGATGAGGGTCACCTCTGCTGACCTGACTCTAGTCATGGACTCTCTGAGAGACATTCATGAAGTTCCCGAGGACGCTGGCTCTGATGCCTGACGGCGAGGGCTCCATTTGAGTCTTTTTTCTTTTCTCCTAGTTATACGGCTGTACCTTTCGGCCATTACGCCATAATAAATAAATTGTTTTCGTTGTGCCCTAAATCACTGTTCTTCTTCTTTAATGCGTCCTTTGTCTTTTTTTGATTGGAGGCATTCTCAGCCCAACTAAAAACGAGTCAGTCACTGGACGGTTTCCCCACTAACCGTTCCACATTAATTCTGCGTCGCCACCTCCTTGTCCGCCGATTGGGCCAATTTTTAGTTTTCCTCGATCTGGGGGAGATTTCAACAGGCGTGACTGTAAATCTAGATTCGTACTCCAGGTTGTACGCGTGTCAGTTCTCAAAAGTCGTGTTGGGAGATCAAAAGTTTTTCCCCCTCTTTTGGCTATTTAAAGGGATCATTTCCCTCCTTTCTGGTCATCTTCTTGTTTATTTTTCTTCTTGGCAGATCGCTTGTGATCTCATGGCTGACTCTTATTTTTTGGATACAGCGGCGCGGGATTCTCCGCCAACTTATCCAACTTCGCCGGACTCAGACAACCCTCCTCCGTCGCCTCCGTGGAGGCCGTTCGTTCGCCGGCGGGGACGCAAGAGGCAGAGGAAAAATTCCTCAAAAGTGTCTGCACCGCTTTTCAAGTATCATGCCCCTTCTGCTGAAAAGGGGGATGAACCCTCTCTTCCTCCCAGTGTCTTGCCAAAAATAGCTCTCCCCTCCACGAGCGCTGAAACGGCGATGTCGACCACAAAAGAGGAGCCCAACCGATCACTGATACACGTGGGAAAGAGGAAGGAAGAGCCTTTCCCTTCCTTTAGCAGGGAGCCATCGCTCTCGGATGATGATGTAGTTTATTGCTATGGTATCTCTTGGTCTCAGAGCGATTACTTTAGAATGTCTTCGTCTCTTTGTAGATGTCGTATGGCTTTCCGAAAATGAATAAGATAACCTTCCCTTTTCTTTTGTTCCCCTATCGCCTTTATAATTTACTTCTTCGGACGTCAAGGGTTATCGCAGAGGGGATCAGTGGCTGAGTGCAACTGTCGTTGGATTTCTAGTCAATAACCGTCTTTTCTGAAAGACATAAATGACTGTCCACGCGTCTCTTTCTGCTCCGCATGTGTTTCAATTCTACAGGCTGTCTTCTTCTTCAAGTTGAACCTTTATAAGGGAAACCCTATTCTCTTTCATCATTTTTGCTAATATTCTGCAATTTCTCACACTTTCTCTTTCTCCTGTGTTTCTTCTTGCTCGAGGAGACTCTTCACAACTGCTCACCGGTGACGACGGTCGGTTCTCTGGCTACCCCTTCCAGGTATTTTGTCTCTCTCTTGCCATAGTTTACCTTCCTAATTCCTTATGTCTCATAGTAGAGCTCGTAGTATTTTTGATTGTGTTGAAGTTTTGAGGGCGGAGTTAGAGGAGAACGGTATCACCTTCCCCTTGGGCTGTCGCCCATATATTCCTACGAAAGATATTCGGCTTCATGACGCTATGTGGGGAACATTTTGGCTGGTTTACTTCAAGATGTTCCTCTATAGATTTCATCTCCCACTTCATACTTCTCTGATGAAGCTGCTAGACCACTACGACCTCAATCCGGTTCAAATAACTCAGCCTTCCTGGTGTGGGATTTATGCATTCCTACGGTCATGCGAGATAAAGCATATTTTCACTCCATCCCTTGATCTGTTCCGTACATTTTTCAAGTTGAGTTGTCATGCCTGTTTGGTGGATATCACTCCTAGGTGGAACGACGCCGTCGTGCAATTTTTCTGGCGAAACTTCCAAAGTTTTGAAGAAAACGTGGATAATTGGAAAAATGGCTTCTTCACCGTTCGACTGTCGTCCCGCTGGTGGCGCGGAGGCTTTAATCAGAGGATTGTTAGTGCTGATTGGAAAAACCCAGAAGTGCTATCTAGCACCGATGTGTCTCATGTTTCTGCCCTGTTAGAGATAGAAGGGCCTTTCCACATTCGGGAATTTGCTCGGTTCAGACCCTTGAAAGAATGTGTCATTGGTGAGTTTTCCTTTTGCCGCGTTATCGCTTCACTTGACTTGCTATATTAATATATTCCGTTGACAGGCAACGCGGAGGGTTGTTCTTCTGGTGGAAATAACACTCCTCTAAACATGGTACCGCTTCAGACGTTACCTCCTTCTCCCCCGCCCGAAAGTTCCAGCCATCCAATTATCCCGCCGAGAAAAAAGAGGATTAAGACTGTCGCAGCGCGCAACATTTCCGCCCAATCTTCTCGTTTTCTTAAGAATTGGTTGCCACTTCGGGGTAGGGGAGTGTCTTCGAGTCGTCCTGTGACTGAAACGATTGACAGCGATAACGAGAGCATGGATACTGGTTCCGAACTGCATCATGCCACCCTTGCCCAACGGATGAAGCTCAGGGCGAGGAAAAATGATCCAGTGGCTGAGTCATCCGAGGACAATAGTGAGGATATGGCCGCTGAAACAGAGCGTCTCAAAAAGAAAATCCGGAAAGAAAAAACTGGTCCCCCCATTCCATCTTTGAAGGGAGTTAACGCAGTTCCCCCCACTAAGGTCGACACTTGTCCTATCGCGAGTACCTCGCAAGCGGCGGAGGTTGTCAAGGCACCGTCCGTTGTTCCTTCCAAAACTGGTGAGGTTCCCGTGGCGGTGGACCCACCTTTGCCATCCGGTGGTCCTGATTCTCACATTTCCTCTTGTATTCCGGACGTGGCCGTGCCGGTTTCAAACCCAAATGTTCCTTCTAATCCTGTCTCAAAGAAACCTCAGCCTTTATTCCTTTCGTCGATCTCGGGCGTTGGTAATTCCGGAAAGAGTTGCTCTCCTCCCTTTATCGCCAACCTTTCCCCTCAAGGTCCTCAAGGAAATGTTGCGTTTCAGCTGGATCTGTCGTCTTTCGGTACTGACGGGCTTCGTGCTTTAGGGATATCAGATTCGCTATCGCGAGATGAGCCGGTAGGGACCATAGTGGGTCAGATGTTCAGTTCTTCGAAGGACA
This sequence comes from Viola odorata, assembly GCA_963691705.1. Lineage (NCBI taxonomy): Eukaryota > Viridiplantae > Streptophyta > Magnoliopsida > Malpighiales > Violaceae > Viola > Viola odorata. The sequence goes on along the minus strand of OY829545.1, from coordinate 32,309,038 downwards.
AGAAAAAGTTCCTGCAACACCCTCCTAAAGTTCAACATTCACATCTCCTGAACGATATGCTGGCTAGCTTTCGTGAGCTGAACTATTTTCTCGAGGATCAGAGTGGCAAGGTTCGATGCTCTCCCAATTCGACGGAATAATTAGATGCCGCTTTGGCGAAGGTAACAGAGTTTTCCAAGCTTCAAGATCGTACCCGGGTAGAGTTGAACGAGTGCCGCGCTGATCTCGCACGAGAAAGATCCAAAGGGAAAGCTAAAGTGGCGCTACTGGAGGCGGAGCTAGTGGCGACCGACAAAAGGAACTCTCTCCTTAGTGAAGAGATATTGTCCCGCGATGCGGATTTGGCCAAAGTACCCTCGAGGATAGCTTGGTCGAAAAATAAGACCGCCACCAAGGAAAAGATCTCTATCTCTAGGGAACTGTTGATTTGACCAAGCTGTCTGATTATACTTCCAAGAAGATAAAGGATTTAGGTGAAGGCGAGGGAGATTTTCTTTCTCTCGGGGAGGAGTAGGCGAATGGTGGCAACGATATCTGTGCCGGCCATCGACTGGTCAAGGCTGATCCTCTGGGAAGATTTTCCCATTTATTCACTTTTTCTGTATTGTAATAACGCCTTTCCGTGCGAAATGATATTTGTACTTCATTTTTAGATAATAAATAATCTTTGCTTTGCTTTTCCACGTTATCCCGGAGGATACCGGCTTGGTTAACGCCATTCCGCGTTATCTTCTCTAGTGTAGTATTGCTCGTCTTATTTAAAAAAATCCTTTCTTTTCAGAGCATTTAATGCTTACGATCTTCTCATAGATGCGGGAGAAAAGTCATCCTGGCATAGACACATGTGTCCATTTTTTATGGCGCCATGAGCTAGCGTGCTCTATAATTTTAGCAAAATCAAAGCGTTGCCGCGCTCTTCTAGAATTGTACTCATTGCTTGAGTCTTTTCCTTGTGATCCTCTCACGCAACGACTGCAACGTCTGTCGTTTCTTTGGCTATTAGGGTTATAAAACCCAATACTTGTTTTCTTTTGCTTACTTTGGCCGTTCTGCTTTCTTCATACTTTCTCTAGCCGTCTTATTTTCTTTCCACCGTTCAAGGTTCTCGAAGCGCTTTCTCTCTAAAGGTACCTCCTCTTTTCTTTCGTCGTCTTCTTCATCTTTACTTTTTTATTTCTGCCATGGCTAAGACTCGCCGTTCTGAGTCGAGATCTGCCGATGAGAAAAAGATGGATGTTATAGTTAGTAGTATCACCTCTGAGGTCGCTCTAAGTGAGCATTTAGCCGCACATAATGCTGTTATCCCTGATGGTTATAAGGCCACCGTTGCCCCTGAGTCGGTACGCTTGAATAGCGTTTTGATGGGCAAGCGCAGGGTCCTGTATACACAAATGTTCCGTTATGGTTTCCAGCTTCCCATCAACTCTTTCACAAAACAGTTGCTCATTGTCTGCGATTTGAATCCTGTTCAATTAGCCCCAAATGCGTACTGCTGCGTTTGTGCCTTCTTAGAATTTTGTAAATATAAGGGGATCACTTCCCCTTCCCTTTTACTGCTTAAATCAGTTTTTAAGCTGATGAAGTGTCGGGGAGTGATAACGATATCGCCCCGTTATGACGATGACTCACTCAAGTCCTGCACTTGGAAACATCTCCACCTTGAGTCCTCTGTCGATGCTTGGAAGAAAGAGTTCTTTGTGATAGATCTTCCTGAAGACCCCAGTTCCTGGTGGCGGTCTGGGTTTAACCAAGACATCAAGAACAACGTCTGGGTCGGCCGGAGACTCTTCCTCAGCGCGAATAAGGCTGGTTAGACAAACTTCTTCAACTGGAAATCAGCGTTCATATCCGCTATGTGGCGTGCAAAGTCGCTATGAAGGACTGCATTAGACGTGAGTGTCGAGTCGCTTCCTTCTTTGTTATCACTGATACTAATGCTAACGTTATTTTGTCATCATGTAGCAACATATCCCAACTACAAGCCTGAAAGCGTTAGGAAGCTGCCGATAACTCCACTGTTCTACCTGCTATTTCCGTGAGCCTTGCTCAAGTATCTTCTTCCTCATCCGGTGAGGGGAATACCAACATCCCTTCGGGTATTCCTATTGTAACCGTCGTTGCCCCTTCCGCTCGGCGGCCTCCTTCTAAAGCCCCTAGGGTTCCTGACAAAGGAAAGAGGAAGAGAAGAACCAGGAGTGTTGCTGCTCTCACTCCTTCTCCAGACACGGCAGCTTCTTCTGAAGCGCCTCCTCTTGACACAATTGTTATGAGTGTGCTTTTTATCCATAATACGTTATACCTTGATGTCAGGCGTTATTTTACCCGTTTCTCTTATCAGTGTTTCTGCTGGGTTCCTTGCAGGATACTGCCGTTGTTTCTACTTCCGCCCCCCCTAGGTGAGATGGACATGGGTTATGTGCTGGTTGGCTCTAAGAAGAGATCCCAACCGGAGGGTGAGGGTGGAAGCTTATCTTCTACTGTTGCTGAGGCGTAAGTCAGACCGGACAACACCTTTGTTTCTATGGATGCTCCCCAGACTCACCCTTCTGGGTTTCTGGTGAACATGGGTATGACTGAGACTTTCGGGGCTTCACCCAATTCCTTCGGTGGGCCTGTTCATACATACGGTCCTAACTCGGGCTATCATGAAGGTTTACAAGACTTTTTGGGCTACCACCCTCACGGTTCCTATGCCGTCCAAGGAGGTTCTTCTTCTCAAGTACGCCCTCCTGTCCCTCTGGCCTTTGTGCCCTCAAGTATTCCTTTATCGCAACGTTGTGGCGAAGGGGTCTCCACCTTCGACTATGCTGCGGACCTAAGTTCCTTGAGTGAGCCTGGTACTGTGACTCACCAAGTGGGCTTATATGATTTTCGCAATACAAGCTTAGCGGCTCTTGGGGCGATGGTTCAGTTGATGTTTCGACTTTCTTGGTAGCCCAAATACTGTCGTCCGCCGCTGAGCGGGAAGGCTTCCTCTAGCGGACAGATGATGATAAGGCGAATTCGCTATTCTCTAATCTCTTTTCCAATTTTGTGAAATTTCACTACTGGACAAAGCATGTACAGTGTCAGGCTGCTTCTCTTACTGCGTCCCTTTTTGAACTTTCGTGAGAGCGAAATGAAAAGAATAAGTTGCTGGAGGAACGCACTCGCTTGTTACTAGCTCAGCAGGAGCTGTCGGGGCAAGTGTCCACCCTTAATGCAAAGAATACCGTGCTGGAAGGAAAGAAGTTATCCTTGGCGAGGGAGAAAACTTCCCTGGAGGAAGAGAGAGTCGCTCTGACGGAGGACTCAGCCGATAAGAGCCTGTGGCACGTCGAGCGGACGACCACTATCTTGGTTGAATGCTTTGAAGAAGTCCATGGAGCAGATGCGTACAAAGGTGACGAGGTCGCAGAGGCCTTCAAACAGAAGTCTGGCGACATTAATGAAGCGGGTTTTCGCCGAGCTAAGGCGGAGGGTTGGAAACGGAGGAACCCCGAGGGTTGACACATTCCCAAGCTTTGCCGCCTCTTCTGCAGCCATCGTGCTTTTTGTTTTTTACCTCGGCGGCATTATTGTTTTGGTCTTTGGAACTTGTGACCTCTCTAAGGCACTTTTGTGCATTTAAACAGTTTATATCTTTGCTGCTGCCTTTTCTCTTTCTTTAGCTTTTACCTTCTAAAATTCCCAGGCATCGCTACCATCCGGGCGATATAATATGTTTATTTTCTCGAGCAGGCTCGTAGCGTTTCATCAACAGATATCGCTGAGGTCAGTATAGGGTTAGTTTTCCCGGCGAGCCTCATAGTATTGCCGCTTGTGCAGTCATCAATCTTTCCGCTACTCGAAAGGTATTCCGCATATTCTCAATTGTAAACCATCAGTAGCATAATGGGTTACAAGAGATAGTAATTACCCGTAGGAGCCTTTCCGCTGCCGTCATAGGGCATTAGTATGGAAACTACATGAATCGCTTTTTCCGTCAGCTCTACTTCACTAGGGATTACGCTTCTAGTTACTAGCTGGAATTTCACAATTTTTGCGTTTCCATCTTTCCACGATCGGCCTGGAAAGTGCCCTCACTTAGTGAGCCGTCGGATCGGGACAGGCCGTCACAAGGATAGGACTTTTCACTTTCAGGCGTTGTCCTCGCGTCTAGAATCATGCCCTTACTTAGTGGACCCACTACACTAGTCCGGTCACTAAGAGGGGACTTTTCGTTTCTAGAACGGAGTTACTATTTCCTTGGGGCGTGCCTTGTCTTGATGGGTCGTCTCCACAAGAACGGTCATTACAAGAAAAATGCTTTTCACTCCCAGGGATTCCCGGGTTGTGCCCTCACTTAGTGAGCCATCTGATCATGATCGGCATTCACAAGGATAGGAATTTTCACTCCCCGGGGGCGCTCGGGATCTTTCAATCCCAACGCTAGTTCAAGGCATCCTGGGTCGTGCCCTGACTTAGTGAGCCATCTGATCAGGATCGGCATTCACAAGGATAGGACTTTTCACTCCCAGGTGCCCCCTTTTCTATCTGCACAAAAAGCAACCACAAACACCCAAGGAAGCTCTCAGAGAGCGTTAGCTAAGGTTAGGGTTGGCATCAGTCAAAGGTGCAGATAGTTCAAGGTCTAGGATAATATAATTTCAAACGAGCAATATTCCAAGAGTTAGATAGCGGAGTACCATCGAGTGTCTCCAGATGATAGGCTCCTTTTCCGATAACTCGGGTAACGCGATATGGTCCATCCCAGTTTGGGCTGAGCTTCCCCATACGTTGACCAGTCGCTCGTTTGTCTCTGAGCACCAGGTCGCCTGCCTTTAGCAACCGTTCTTTGACGCGTCTGTTATGGTAACGGGCCATCTTTCGTTTGTAGTGTTGCATTTTCAGGAGGGTTTCTACTCGGACCTCTGGCAACGCGTCAAGGTTAGCTCGTAACCTTTCCTCATTCAGCTCCTCTCGGAAGTGGGCCACTCGCAGGCTCATGGTACCGATTTCTACCGACGTAACAGCCTCGGTTCCGAAGGCCAATGCGAAAGGTGTTGCTCCTGTACTAGTTTTAACGGTCATGCGGTACACCCACATCACGTATGGCAGCTCGTCAGCCCATTTCTTTTTAGAACCCTCCAGATTTTTCTTAATGCCACTGAGCATGCTCCGATTTGTCACTTCTGCTTGTCCATTGGTTTGGGGGTGAGCCACGGAAGAGAATCGTTTCTCTATCCCGAATTCCGAGCATTGGTCTTTGAAGAATTGGCTGGTGAACTGTGCCCCGTTATCGCTGATTAGGATACGGGGTACGCCAAACCTCATGATAACTTGGTGCTTGAAGAAACGCCAAGTTTTTTGCCCCGTGATGTTGGCGACCGCTTCAGCCTCCGCCCACTTCGTAAAGTAGTCCACTAGCACTATTACAAATTTTAGTTGGGACCTTGCCTTTGGAAACGGACCCAGGATATCGATCCCCCATTTAGCAAAAGGACAAGGAGCGATGATCTCGGATATTTCAGTGGCGGGACGTCGAGGAATTTTAGAGAACTCCTGACATTTCGGGCAAGTTTGCACATAGTCGTGGCAATCTTTCCGGATAGTGGGCCAATAGAATCTAGATCTGAAGACTTGTGCAGCCAGGGTGTCGCCCGATACATGCATACCGCATATCCCTTCATGAATTTCGCGTAACGTGTGAAGACCCTCTTGTTCCGTTATGCATTTGGCCGCTGGGTGCGAAAAGCATCTTCGAACCATGTCCCCGTCATAATACGTATAGCGAGCTGCCTGTCTCAGCACTCTTTTCTTTTCAGCGATATTGTCAGGCAGTTCTTCATGTTTTAAGTATTTGATTATGGGGACTCGCCAGTCGTTCTCGAGTTCTTCCACACACAGAGATGCTTGCTCTTCCATGAAGGAGGGTATAGGTAATTCTCGGTAATACACGCCTTTGGGTATGGATGCTTCTGGGTTTGCAGCCAGCTTGGCAAGGTTGTCAGCTTCGGCGTTGTCCTCTCGAGGAATGTGCTCAAAACTGACTTGCATGCCTTCTTTCTTTATTTCTAATAGCTCCCGCATTACTTTGGCGAGATACTGGACCATAATGGGCTCCCGAGCTTGAGAGCGCCCCAAGACCTGGTCGATCACTAGTTTGGAGTCACCACAAATTTTTAGACGCAGGTCTCCTGTTCTTCCGGTATCATGCCTACCTTTGGAAGAAAGGCTTCTCCCTATCCGGAGTCTGGCTAGTAACGCCTCATATTCTGCCGCATTATTGGATAATGGCTGCAGGATTCGGATAGCGTATTGTATTCGCATATCGTTCGGCCCATTTATAAAGATTCCTGCTCCAGCCAATTCTTAATTTTTAGCCCCATCTACATGAATGGTCCAGAGGTCCGTATAAGTCTCCGAAAATGGGAGATCCAAATCACCCCATTCCTCTTCGGGTACGTCTGTTAACGGATCTTCCGTAAAGGTGCATTCCGCTATAAAATCTGCCAAGATTTGAGCCTTTACAGATGGCCGAGACTGATACCGCAGCCCGTATTGCTCGAGTTCAAGAGCCCAGATTAGCATTCTTCCCGAGGACTCAGGCTTTCGAAATATCCTTTTCAGCGGTTGATCTGTAAGTATGATAACGGAAAAGGATTGGAAGTATCTGTCCATTTTTCGAGTGGCTTGTGTTAGCGCGAATGCTATTTTCTCAATTCAGGCGTATAGCAACTCTGCATCCTTCAGAACGTGACTCACGAAATACACGAGGCGGTGCGTGTGGCTATCGTCGCGAATGAGGACGGCGCTGACCACTCAGTCAGCAGCGCTGAGATATAGGTACAAAGTGTCACCTAGTTCTGGCCTAGTCAGCAGCAGATCAGACGATAGGTAATCTTTTAGGCTAACAAACGCCTCTTCACATTCCGGGGTCTACCCAAAGGATGCTTTCTTGCGTATGACTTTGAAAAAAGGAAGACACTTCTCGCCTTGCTTGGAAATAAAGCGCCTTAGGGCGATAACGCGCCCTGTTAGCCTTTGTACTTCCTTAACGGTTCTTGGAGATATCATGTCTTGTATGGCTTTAATCTTCGATGGATTAGGCTGGATTCCTTTTTGGCTGACCACGTAGCCCAGGAATTTTCCAGTCTGAAACACAAACATGCATTTCCGGGGGTTTAGTTTCATACTGTGCCGTTTCATCAAGTCAAAGACTTCCTTTAGATCCCGCAAGTGAGCCTGAAAGCTAGCACTTTTTACCAGTATATCATCAACGTAGGCTTCCACATTCCTCCTTATTTGCTCTTCGAATATTTTGTTTGCCATACGTTGGAACATCGCCCCCGCGTTCTTTAGCCCAAATGGCATCGCCGTGTAACAGTAAGTGGCCGTAGGAGTGATGAAGGCAGTCTTCTCTTCATCTTCAATGGCCATGGGAATTTGGTGATACCCAGAGTTGGCGTCAAGTGAACTCAAATATGTGTACCCGGCAGTCTGATCGACTAATTGGTCAATGTGGGGAAGTGGGTAGCAGTCCTTAGGGCAGGCATCGTTCAAATTGGTGAAGTCGATACACATATGCCAGTCTCCATTGGACTTAGGAACGAGGACTGGGTTGGCTAACCAGGTGGGGTATTGAACTTCGCGGATGAAACCAGCGTCAAGGAGCTTCGCTACTTCTTTATCAACAGCTAAGGCTTTTTCCTTAGAGAATGCGCGCCACTTTTGCTGGATCGGCTTAGCGCCAGGGTCAACGTTGAGTCGGTGCTCGGCTATTTCTCGCGATATACCCGGCATGTCTGCGGGTTTCCATGCAAATTCTCCTCGACACTTGTTCAATAACCGAGCCAACTGAAGGTTTTCTTCTGAACTAAGCCTTTCGCTGACAAGGAAGTCTGCTTTTTCTATGCCGATTACCGGTACGGGCACCATTTTGTCAAGAGGTTGAGCGCGCTTCTCATCGCCTTGTTCATATGGGTCCGCTGTTATACATACATACCTATCACAACTCTTTTGAGTCATGAGCAGGTAACATTCGGCCTTCAATTTTTGATTGCCCTTTATCGCTACCACTCCGTCCCAGGAGGGGTATTTCATCTTCAAATGCTTCTGAGATATTACCGCTCTAAAGCGGTTGAGAAAAGGTCGTCCGAGTATAACATTGTAGGGCAAGTTTAGGTCCACGACAAGGAATAACAGATCCTCTGACCGCTTGGAGGTGTCTTCTCTGAAGTATACGGGTATAGTGGTTATCCCTGTGACTGGGATTGGGATCCCGTCCACCCCAATTATGGTTTTTTTGCAAGGTATCAATTCATTGTCGGGCCGTCTCATGAGATTGTAAGCCTCCAACGAGAAGAGGTTTACTGCACTTCAGTTATCTATGAGAGTTCTTCTGACTCCGTGACTGGCAATGATGGGCGTAACCACCAGCGCGTCGTTATGCGGATAGACAACGCCTTTCTCGTCTTCCTCAGAGAAGGCTAACACCGTGCGATCTAGCATGCTTATCGTTTCACCTTTCTTTGTCGCGCCATTTCGCTTGCATTTTTCTCCTAACGCCGTCGTCGGTAGTTCTGGTTCATCCATGTAAGGAGTCCCTCCTGCTATGATGTTAATCATAGGGAAGCACTCGCCATCAACTGCGAAAGTTTCCTCACCTCTTCCTCTGAGAACATTATCCTTTTGTGGGACGCGAGGGGATACTTGTCGGTCATCTGCGACACTTTTTGTGGGATTCTCCCAAGTAACCTTCCTCCACCAAACATTCTATTGCTGATTTTAAGTCCCTGCATACTTCTGTAGAATGCCCCCTGGCTTTGTGGAACTTACAATAAGCGTTTTCTCTTCTCCCTAGAAGTACTCCGGGCTTTACGGGCGCAGGGTACCGGATGGGAAGGTTTCGCTGTTCCACTATCGCCAAAATCTCTACCCTTCGTAGATTAAGGGAAGGGAAATCAGGATCGTATGCCCGACCTTTAGAAGAATCTCCTTGGCGTTGAGATGGGGACCTGCCAGGCTTTCCTTTTGAAGTGTTACCTTTCCGCCCACTGGAGGTTTTGGGAATATGATCTTTCCGCCGAGCATACTCGTCGGTGAGGCGGTCATCAAGAATGGTATTTGCAGGAGCGTTTGGAATCAGAGGTGCCTCAGGTGGCATGCCATAGGTTCTATCTCTATTTTCCTCTTCTTCCATTTTCGCGTAATTATGGGCTTTAAGTCTTAAAGCGTCCAGAGTCGCTGGAGGGTCCACCATTAGTGCATCTCTCAATTTACTATAACGGCAGTTCCTCTTCAAGGCTTCTATAGCAAAATCAATGGTAACGCCCGACGTTAGTGACATTTCCAGATCAAATCGACTAAGAAATTCCTTCAGAGTTTCCTGAGGCCTTCGACGTAGGTCGAATAACGCGGCGGCAGATTTCCTGATTGGAATCGCTGTGCTGAAACGGCTCCGGAACTTGGATTCCAACTGTGCGAAATTGCTAATAGATCCGCCGGGAAGGCCTTCGAACCAGAGGCGTGCAACTCCTGATAATGTCATAACAAATATTTGGCATAACGCCGCATCACTGTGCGTCTGAAACAGCACAAAATCCTTCACCTTATTGATGTGTGAAATGGGATCTCTGGTTCCATCATAAGTCTCAGTGGGAAGCTTCACATGTCGACTGACCTTATGGCATCTTATACGACGGCTAAATGGATGACCTGATGTGTCATCAAGAATTTCACGCTCCTGGCGTGGGGGAGACATTTCCGCAGGACGCCTCCGATTTCGTGGATCTGGCGTGGGATGTCGCCTAGGAGACCGACTGTGGCTTCTGGGCGAGCGAGTTCGATATCTCCTACTGCTGGATCTTTCACTGCGCTCAGGAGACAAATCCCTATTCGCTCCTTCCCTTCGACCGTCCCAACGGTTTCTGGCCGCTTCCAGGTGTCGATCCTCCAGAGGGATGGGACCTAGGGGCACTTGCGACACATAAGGTTCCACTCGTCCTTGAGTGAGCTACACAAAATTAATCGGGGGATCAGCTACGGATAAAGTTGACCGGAGATTTCCCTGTAATGACGGCGACAAGGGCCGCTCGGTGACAATAAACGGTGTGAACATGACACGGGGAGGGACACTCGATCCGGAGATTTCAGGTGTCATTCTGGCAGCCATTTCAGTCAAATAGTCTAACCGAGAATGAAGGGCCGCTATTTCACTCGCAAAAGGGTGTTCTGTATTATTTAACACAAATCCCCTCGAAGCGCGTCGCTTGCGAGGAAAGAGCTTCCCCTGCAGACCTGGTCAAAGGGTGTAGGGATTCTGAACTGATTTGTTGTGCCGTCCCAGAAAGTTCAGCAGTAGCAAAAGGGAATAACTGTCTACGAATCGAGAAGGGAACATTAGAAGATGGGGGTCTCGTCCGATCCGACTCAGAAGTCAAGATTATTCCTATCTCTGGGTAGAACAGATCTTGGCTATTAAAGATGCTCACTTAATACACTAAGTCTCTCAATGAAAGCACCAATTTGTTAAGATTTTATCTCTTATGCGATCGGGATGGTGAGTTTCGTTGGTCGGAGTTGCTGTAGTTGCCGTCAAACTCACCTGCAAGGCACCGGAGGGGGAGCTTCAGCGTAGACACTCCGATGCTTAAGTCAGTAAGTGGTTCAAAAATAGCAGCGATTCTAGTAATTGAATTCTGGCTTACTTGATGTTTTTCATTAAGGGGTATTTATAGGCCACTGGAGGCGATAGCTGGACGTAAGGGCGATATCCAGGTGAGACGTCGCTCCTGATGACGTCACGGGCGATACCTGAACCCGACGTCATCAGCGATACCTGTGGTAACGTCAAGGTCGATGTCTCTGAGGAGGGTACCGGGCGCGATACCTATGATCATGTCGGGGGCGATATCTCTATAGGTCCCTGGGATGGGATGATGCCATGCGTTAAGAGATGCGTGAGACCTCCCCCCGCTGATGTCGACCATCCCAGTAAACGCTTCAAGGTCCGGTAGCGATAGCTTAAATGTCCGACAAGGCTCGTGGGACTCCCTCTTCGGCAGGGGTCATAATTACAGAAATGCCCTTAGGATTGCCTTAATGGTTATCAACATGAAATGGAGCAAAATATTAAAATGAACAGCCCAAGATCGAAGATTGATAGAAATTCGATTTAAGCACGTTGATATGGCGATAAACAATAAAAAAACAAAAAAGTTGTGACGAAAATCAAAATTCGGGTAGCAACATATGCCCCATCTTTACTGTCTGATCAAAAATATAGTGTAACTAAATTTTTTGATGAGCGGTAAAGACGGTTGCCCCAAGTATTACCACGGTTTTGGAAATGTATTGAGGGTAAATTGCAGAAATGTAAATAATGTCGCTCAAGGAGGAGAATGCAAATGATGTCGCTCAAGGAGGAGAAATGCAAGTGATGTTGCTCAAGGAGGAGTAAGGTAAATAAAGTCTCTGAAGGAGGAGCATTGTAAATAAAGTTGCTCATGGAGGAGTAATGTAAATCAAGTCGCTCAAAGAGGAGTATTGTAAATAAAGTCGCTCAAGGAGGAGTAATGTAAATAAAGTCGATCAATGAGGAGTAATGTAAATAAAGTCGCTCAAGGAGGAGTAATGTAGAAATGTAAATAAAGGAGTTTTGTAAATGAGGGTTGTAACGTACCTTCGCTCGAATATTGATCGATGGTAACATTCCTTTGCTCTGATGTTGATTTGATAGCGGAGGTGACTGCTTATGAAATTTTAAGACATAGTGTGGGGGCATGACCTAACACAACATTGAAAGACAAGGTGTATGTGGGGACGTGACCAATCACAACACTTAAAAGACAATATGCGGGGATGTGACCAATCACAACATTTAAAAGACATGATGTATGTGGGGACGTGACCAATCACAACATTTAAAAGACATGATGTGGGGAGGTGACCAATCGCAACATTTAAAAGAAAAGATGTATGTGGGGACGTGACCAATCCCAATATTTAAAAGACAAGATGCGGGGACGTGACCAATCACAACATTTAAAAGACAAGATGCGGGGACGTGACCAATGGCAATATTTAAAAGACATGATGTATGTGGGGACATGACCAATCACAACATTAAACAGACAAGATGCGGGGACGTGACCAATCACACTATTTAAAAGACAAAATGTATGTGGGGACGTGACAAATCACAACATTTAAAAGACAAGATGCGGGGACGTAACCAATCACAACATTTAGAAGACATGATGTGTGTGAACTGCCGCACAAAATTTTGACGAAAGTGGGGGTGTGAACCGCCGCACAAAATTTGACGAAAGTGGGGGTGCGAACCGCCACACAAAATTTTTGACGAAAAATAGGGGTGTGAATCGCCACGCAAAATTGACGAAAGTGGGGTTGTGAACCGCCGCACAAAATTTGACGAAAGTGGGGGTGTGAATGATCGTTAGTCAAATATACTTAAAATTTAGCCTAATGCCTAAATGCACAAATAAATGTGTACAGGGCAAGACAATGTCGAACCATAAAGATTGAAGGATTAATATGTTAATAAAAATGTATGACGGGGAGAAAGTGCGACAGAGAAGGAACAAGTAGCACAAAGGGAGGAGTTTATGTTGATTAGTGAACTAATCAACTAAGGATCTGGAACGAACAAGACAAATAAGTAAAACTGTTATCTAGGGCACGAAATGAAATCACAATCTAGGGCTAGATAACAAAATGCATTCGGGGGTAAGAAAGCAAGAAAAGCAATTTGAGAGATATAAATCAGATAGGAAGGAATCTTAACAAAAGGTGTTCTCGGGTTGCTTCTAGGTTAGTTAGTCATTGGCACAAAAATATTCCAGACTCAAGTACAGACTTGCTATAGGGACCGCGTTTCCACACCGCATCCCCTACTTACCTTCTTAGATAAAAGCCACCCCTCGTTTCCACATATGAGGTTGCCTTGACGTTCTGCCATCCTCCCAGGCACGAATGCGGGGAGGCACTACTCAGAACGTCCATGAAGGGGAGGTAAGACAGATCTAGGGCGCGATAGCTCAGCTTGTCAGACTCGTATAGCATACCCTAAATGGCCGTTTACCCCTAGACAGACACCTCTCGCACTGCCGCCACTAGGTGTCTAATCTAACTCAAGGATTCACGTCAGTTATAACCAAGAGAATGACACTACTCATGCGGAAATATCAACAGTTGATCAAGCCCTTAACATTCCTAAATGAGCATGGGATTAAAACGGTAAACAATTATATGTCACAAGAGAATATATTAAGCATGCATTAGGCCTCTTAATCGAACCCTACAACCCTCGAAATACCCTTTACTAAGAGGATGGAACTTAGCTACTCATACTAGAATATGAATAGTGGATGATGATAAACATACAATAAACAAAAGAAACAAAAGAGAGGGGTTAGAAGAAACCGAAAAGATGAAATATCATTAATCAAAAGCTTCCTCTTTACAAAGTTGGCGGTTGTTCCAGAATGCTAAGAGGAGATGATCCCCAGAAATTAGGGTAAAAGAGAGTGATGTATTAATGTCCTAGGATAGCCGTCCTCACAAAAAACCCTAAAGCTAAGCTTATATAGGCTAAAACTAGCTAGGGGACAAAAAAACTAACGGGAAGGAGGAGCAATGGGGGCGTGACAGCACATGTCCTTCAGGGGAATATCCTAGAATGCTAGCGCGCTTGACAGCTTCTAGAAGCACATGGAATCTTGTACGGATCTTTGAAGATGTTTCTCTTTGCTTTCAATTGAGAGAAGATGGAGAATTGTCGCGGCCGACAGACCGCTCACTGGTCTGGTTCGCATCGAGGTCTTGACGACAATCTGGACTTCTAGGCCTTGAAGCTAAAAATCCTCAGGAATACTTCAAAAATGCTTCTTTTCGATCTTTTCCTTCTATTGACTCTAATCTGCAATAAAGATAGAAATAAGGATCAAATGGCAGAATCAAGCCCCCGAAAGGGCTAGAAAAGAAGGTAAAATCATGCCCATGAGACATGCTATCAAACATCCCCACACTGCTCCAATGCTCGCCCTCGAGCATTAACAAAATTGGAAAACTACCTCATGCAATAACATACATCTTCAACCCCCAACACACAGAATAGACATGACATCCGACAAACTACACCCAATCAACGAATCTAGCGCTAGAAAAGCAACTGCATTTGGCTTATAGAATAATGACCCCACCAACCAGACTTTCCCAGACCAAGCCTATTCACTAGTAATCCTCACCTAGACATGTCTTTGCACTCACACTCACAACAAAATATGTGTTTAGGCTATCACTCAAGAATGCAAATAATAGAACATAGGCAGAGTTTGCACGTCAATCCGAGTACTGTAGGTCACATGCGAGGGCATTCTAACGATCAAAGGTGACTTTGCAGAAAATAAAAATAAAAAGAAGAGGGGCAGAAAGGAGAGAGGAGTGGAGCGAGATGAAGGAAACAGAGGCGAAGGGAGAAGAGAAAAAAGAATGACAAGAGAAGAAAACAAATATGGTGGAGAATTCCTTAGCTTAGAAGAAGGCGAGACGGTGAGCAACACTCGCTGAAGATGGCTGATGGCGAGGGCTAGATAATGGCTTCGGCTTTCGTCAGTGGGGGAGGTCTCTGTCGTGCTTAGGGGGCTCGAATGGCTGCCTTCTGGAATGCTTGATCTGCTTTTATTCAAAATTTATTTTTTATTTTTTATTTTTTTATTTTTTTTCTACCGAAAAGATGAAATAAAAGCAGGCAGACTAGGCATTTACTTATCTTTTTTTTCCAGCTCGAAACTTGCATCTGCATATAATTTTCTCTTTTTCTAAACTGGAGCTGGGCTGGCAGAGCTTTAAATACTGCTTTGGGGCGCTTGATTTTGAGGCCTTGGGAATCAACTTTTACTTCCCCACACTTAAGTTCTGGAGTGGTGAGGAAGTAATACTGAGATGCTGTCATGGCCTCGAATCTTGATTTCTGCTCTTGCTCTTTCGTGCCCTTGATAATATTCCTCCTACTCACACTTATCTTCTTCGGAATCTAGCCCTTGCCTTTGTGATGAAGAGTGCTACTCACCTGCCAAGGAAAGGACAAAGAAAAGGAGCAAATGGTTAGAAGAGAATGGAGAATGGGAATCAAGGGCGTGAAAAGGATGGAGAGAAAAATAAAATTCAGAGAGAAAAGAAAGAAAGAAATTAAAAATTTGCAAAGTTTTCTCGTCGTTTTGCTACTTTCCCTCGTGTAATGGTGCCTATACCCAGGGATATTATGCAAACCTAGACAGTGCCTGGTCAAACATTTCACTCAAAAATAAATAGGCATGAAGCTAAAAAATGCTCACGGGTTCAAATAGTGATTACTGATGTCTAGGGCAAGATTGGATATAAGGGCTAGCAGGTCTAGAAATGCATGCTCAGGCATAGATGCGATGAATGTCATGTTTCTCCTATGCATCAGAAATAAAAAATACATGCCAACAATGAGGGTTTTGAAACAGGCAGTGGCCAAAATTCCTAGCAACGACTAAAAGTAAAATCCGAAAAAGTTTGAAAAATCCGAAAAACACGCAGTCATGCAACAAACAGAAATTTAAACGTGCAAATAAACACTCAAAACACACAATAAATCCCTCCCCATACTTAGGCAGCGCATTGTCCTCAATGCGGGAAAGGCACACAAAGGAGTTCAAGCAACTTAAAATAGTACAGTACATCCAAAATAAAATAAAATAAAATGAAAGCGGTCAAAATTGTTCAGAACCCTCCTCGAGGGCAAGAAGTATAAAATTGTTGGGGGGGGGGGGGGGTCATTGGGGCGGGAGGTTGCGCCGGGCAACTTCAGTCGTCAAAGCCTGAAGTTCCCTAAGAATGGCCTGGAGGAGTCGCGTCTGTGTGGGGTCGTAGACAAGAGCTGGAGTCGGGGGCTAGACTACTGTAGATGCATTCTGGGCTTGATGAGATGTCTCGGCATGGGTAGGAGGAACGGATGAAGATCGGAGTCTGGAAAGATCTGGATAGTCGAAGCGCCCACCGATCTTGGTCCCGAAAACCTTATCTCCTAGTGGTGTATAACCTGCAGAGAAACTCAGCACACCTTGTGAAACACACAGATGACCCATAACATCTAAGGTACGGACATCTAAATCTTTGAATGCAAGGGGCTCAGAAAGGTTGCTGTCATACAGGTTGATATTATGCAATTTTACACCAATCAAGGAGTTAAGGGATCCGAAAATAGGACCTCGGGAGCCATTTAGAACATGAAGGATACCCGAGGTGACCCAAAAACTGAGATTAACCCTACGCTTATGCTTCATGCACAGATAACTATCCCGAGGATCCAAACCGACCTGAGAAGGTGAGGGCTAGATATCTATACAGGATGCGCAATGCAGGGTCAACAATTTCATGGGCTTTACTTAACTTAGGGTCAAATTTAGCATTAGGGTTATTGGTAAACTCACAAAACGCAACAGAAGCATAAAAAACATGGGGTATAACAGTCAGAGCATTTTTATACGCAGTAGAATCTAACTCGTCAAGCTGAACAAAACCGAGCAGACAATTGAATTCGTTAAGGGACAGTGGGGTCCATTTGTTTACCAACCTAAATTGATTAGACCAGGGGTGGAGAAATGGGGACCAAACTTGCCTTTCGGCTTGAAATTATTAGAGGCAACCCAAAAGGTAGTAAAGAACTCGAGCGATAGTTCAATAGAGGTGGGATGTTCTAAAAAGAACAGGGCTTCCCAGCCAATATTAACCACTAACTCTCAGACTCGAGATTCTATAACCATCTTGGCCAAAAAGTTCATGTCCAGGCGCGCACAAGAGCTAACGCCTTTGTAATTCAATTGGTGCAGTTTATCAAGCAAGGGTTTATCATTAAATACCAACCACTCATACAACACAGAAAGGTTAGAAGTGACCTGGGTGGAAGTCGCTCGAGATGCAGAAGGGGGAACTGGTGTCGGGTCTCGGCATCTGAGGCCTCGTCGGGACCTCGAGACTTCTTAGATGTCGAGGCCTTGACTTTGCTGGGCGGAGCTTTTGATTTGCCTTTCTTTGCCACCGATTTAGCAGCGACTTCCCTCTCTCTCTTCTCTTTCTCAGCGGCTTCCTTCGCCACTTCCTCTTCAGCTTCGAGATCATCGACTTCTTCTTCTTCCACCTCGGCTTCGCCGCTCTCACCAGTACCTTCCGCTAGGGTTTCATCTGCTTGCTCCGGCTCAGCCTCCTCCTCTTGCTCTTGATCTTCTAGCAGCTCCTCCTCGAGGGCTGCTTCGGGGGCTAGAAACCGGTCTACAACAACATCGAGTGGGAGCTTTCTGGTGGTGGGAGATACCTTTTTGGGCTTGGATGTGGCCATTGATTTTGCGGTTTAGATCCTGGAGGGAGCTTAACCACGCGGCCACATCTGGTTGTGGTCGAGGTAGGAGGGAGGGAACCAGTAATCTCCAGGTCGTCTTCGACCGGAGTGAACTCTCGTCCTTGTTCTTCGGACGGCGGTAAGGTCACTGCAGAAGGAATGGGGACTGGCTGGACAGAGGGTGGAGTGGCTATTTTGAACGAGCCGGGAGTGGAGGTTTGGGATCTGGACCGCGAAGGAACTGGGCTGGCAGGGTCGTCCACTGGGTGGGGCCCTGAAGCATTTTTATGGATGGGTTTCTTTGCTCTTGGCGCCATTGATGGTGATGTGGGAGAACAACTAGTGATGGAGATGTTTTGGGAGGTGGAAGATGAGGGTTGCGTGTGTTGATAGAGAGAGATGAAAGTGATGTGTTTTGGGCTGAGAGGAGAGTGAGGACAACGTAAGAGCGTGGGAAAGAGAAAAGTAGTTGACGCCTGTAATTAATAGCACAACTTTTTCTTTAATTAGGGCTACCTTTGTGTCCCTAGTAGCCTACGTGGCGCCTTGGGCTTTGAGAACAATGGCCCGTGCGTATCCCAACCACCTATAAAGGAAAACAACTTTTTAAATTTCAAAAAGGGACAGTTGGGTAGGATAATGACAAAAAAAATGAATAAATGGTTAACAAAAATAAAGGGAATAAAATCTCCTAGGAAAGGGAAAGGTCAGAGATTAAGGGAGATAAACAAGGGATAAAAACAAGGAAATAAAATCAGGGAGAAAATGAAAATAAAATTAGGGAATTCGAAAAGATTCGGAAAAGATAAGGGAGAGAGAAAAAGGATGGACGACACATCAAATGCCTCCAGTGTGGTCTGTTTACTCATCGGGACCTCGACGTGCTATGTCAATCTAGGTCTGGATAGGTAGAGGTTCCACCATGGCCTCCTCAACTTGAATCCTTCACAAAAGGGTTTCATCCTGTGGCCATTGACTTTGAAGATTGTTCCTCTTTCGGGGTTCTGAATCTCGACCGCTCCATGGTCATAGACTGTCGTGACCACGAAAGGTCCGGACCATTTGGACTCTTCCTACAAACAATCTCAAGCGTGAGCTATACAATAATACTCTTTGTCCAATGGAAAAAGTTTTGGGACGAAGGTGCCTGTCATGATAAGCTTTGGTCTTATCCTTGTAGAGCATGGCATTCTCATAAGCATCGTCTCTCAGCTCCTCGAGCTCCTGTATTTGCAAACGTCAGTTTTGTCCAGCAGGCCCTAGATCTGTATTCACTTTCCTGATGGCCCAAAAAGCCTTGTGCTCTATCTCCACTGGGAGATGGCACGACTTGCCATATACGAGTCTGTAGGGCGTCATACCAATCGGGGTCTTAAAAGCTCTCCGATAAGCCCAGAGTGCGTCATCCAACTTCAGACTCCAATCCTTTCGGGACTAGTTCACTATTTTCTCAAGAATGGACTTAATCTCACGGTTTGACACTTCAGCTTGGCCATTTGTCTGTGGATGATAGGTTGTAGATGTTCTGTGATGGACGCCATACTTCGCCAAAAGCGAGGCCACGACACGGTTGCAGAAGTGTGTACCCCGATCACTGATGAGAGCTCGAGGCGTACAAAACCGATTGAAAATATTAGTGTGTAGAAAGTTTACTACCACCTTGGAGTCGTCAGTCCGAGTTGTCTTGGCCTCGACCCATTTGGAAACATAATCGACTGCGAGGAGGATGTAGATATTGTCGAAGGAATTAGGGAACGGGCCCATGAAATCTATACCCTAGATATCGAAGATCTCACATGGGATAATATTCGTTAAGGGCATCTGATTCCTGGCCCCGATATTTCCAGTGGCTTGGCATCGGGGGCGCGATGCGCAGTACATGTAGCTGTCCTTGAAAATGGTGGGCCAGTAGAGGCCGGCTTCTAGAACTTTAAGGGCAGTTTTCTTGGTCCCGAAGTGTCCTCCTTTAGAATGGTAGAATTTGAGGATCGAGGGTACTTCGTCTATAGTTACACAGTGGTGAATTATTTGATCCGATCAATGCTTCCATAGATAAGGGCT
Organism: Viola odorata; assembly: GCA_963691705.1. Classification (NCBI taxonomy): domain Eukaryota; kingdom Viridiplantae; phylum Streptophyta; class Magnoliopsida; order Malpighiales; family Violaceae; genus Viola; species Viola odorata. The sequence goes on along the minus strand of OY829545.1, from coordinate 32,289,630 downwards.
ATCCCAAATATAGTATTTGGCTTGCCGTCTGATTTTGTTGCATTCGGATGGGAAAACATCAGCGGGGTAGGTGTCAGTAGCACAATAATTCACAATATCTGTAAACCATGGGGAATAAACAGCCTGGACTAGACACAATTGTTCATCTGGAAAGGTATCGCGGATAGGTACGAGTGAGTCATTTTCTTGGGCTGGAAGTCTGCTCAGATGATCGAGATGTTAAATTCCTGCCTTGTCCTTGATCGAGATGTTAAATTCCATCGAATAAGCTGAGGTTTGGCATCTGTCTTTATCAATAAGCATCTAAGGGCTGAGTGATCCGAGTAAACGAGAACATGAGTGCCCAAAAGGTATTGCCTGAACTTGTCTAGGGCATAAACCATGGCCAAGAGTTCTTTTTCTGTGGTTGTATAGTTCTGCTGGGCTGGATCTAATAGCTTGGAAGCATAGTAGATGACCTAGGTTTCCTTGTCTTTCTTTTGACCCAGAACGGCGCCTAGGGCTTGATTGCTGGCATCGCACATGACCTCGAAAGGCAATGTCCAATCGGGGGCATGAATGATCGGTGTTGAGATAAGCTTGCTTTTGAGGAGTTCAAAGACAGCTTTGCACTTCCTTCTGGAGCGTCACATAGGTTGGGCAGTTTTGGAAAAATCTTTAATGAACCGTCTGTAGAAATCGGCGTGCCCTAGAAAAGATCGCACATCGCGAATACACGCTGGATAGGGTAGGGATGCTATCACCTCAATCTTGGCCTTGTTGACTTTGATTCCCCTGACCGAGAGGATATGACCTAGAACGAGGGCTCGATCCACCATGAAGTGGCATTTCTCAAAATTTAGGACAAGATTTGTCTCTATGCAACGCTCTAAACATTTCTTCAAGTTGCCCATGCATTCTTGAAAGGAATTCCCATAGACCGTGAAGTCATCCATGAAGACCTCGATTCTATTTTCGCCCATTTTGGAGAAAATGCTCACCATACAGTGCTGAAAGGTGGCGGGGGCATTACCCAAACTAAAAGGCATGCGTCTATAAGCAAAGGTACCGAAAGGGCATGTGAAGATGGTCTTCTCTTGGTCTTCGGGGGCAACTGGGATTTGATGGAAATAGGAGTAACCGTCTAGACAGCAATAGTGAGTCTTGCCCACGAGACGTTCCAACATCTGATCAATGAAGGGTAGGGGAAAGTGGTCTTTCTTGGTGGCAGCATTCAATCGGCGATAGTCAATGCATACTCGCCACCCATTCTGGATTCAGGTGGGAATGGATTCACCGTCTTGCCCAATGGTGATGGTGATACCAGTTTTCTTGGGCACGACCTATATAGGGTTGACCCATGGGCTATCGAAGATGGGGTAGATAACTCCTGCATCTAACAACTTCAAAATTTCTTTCCTGACCACTTCCATCATGAGTGAGTTCAATCGGCGCTGGGGCTGGCGTATAGTTTTGCTAGCATCTTCCAAGTAGATATGATGAGTGCATAGGGCTGGTGACAAGCCCTTGATATCTGCGATGGTCCACCCTATGGCTTGTCTAAATTCCTTCAACAAGGAAATCAGCTCAGGATGTTTGAGCTTATTGGAGATAATGACGGGCAGAGAGTCGTCGGGGCCTAGATAAGTATATTTCAAGTGGGAAGGCAGAGGCTTTAGTTTGAGGGCTGGAGCCTGATCAATACAGGGAAACAACTTAACATGGCCTTGGCAGTCAGGAGACATCTTTGGGGATTCATACTGAGCCACAACGCATTCTTCTAGGCCAGCGACGACGGAGCGTAGTTCAAGGGGTACGGAAAGCGTCGAGGCCACGACATCTAGAAGAGCTGGTGTCAGACTCCTGTCAAGGGAAAACTGCAAAGGGTTAGTAAAATGAATTTCAGGGACTTCCTCTATAGCGGGATCAATAACATCAATATAGTTAACACTTGAGAATTTAGATGGGTATCGCATGGCTTCTAGCATATTGAATTTGATGATTTACCCTTCGAATTTGAGGGAGATTGTCGCATCATGAACATCAATCTTTGCCCGCGCGGTGGCCAGAAATAGACGGCCTAGAAGAACATCAGTAGACTTGGTAGAATCTTCATTCTCTATTGCAATAACATAGAAGTCTGCTGGGAACAAGAATTCTCCCACTTAGACCAAGACATTCTTGATGATCCCCTCGGGGTAGATGATAGAACGGTCTGCAAGCTGAATGGCAAGGTCTGTAGGTATGAGAGGCTCGAGGCCTAGACAGTTATAGATGATCAATGGCATGACGTTTATTCCTGCCCCTAGATCACACATGGCTTTCCCAATGTCGACTGTACCAATCTGATAGGGAATGATAAACATTCCTTGGTCCTTGCACTTTGGAGGGATCCTCCACTGGATATGGGCAGAAGCGTTAGCTCCTACATTGATCTTGTTAACTTCAGCGAACTTGCTCTTGTTTGTGCATAGTTATTTTAGAAATTTGGCGTAGCGAGGGACATTCTTTACTGCTTGGAGAAGAGGGATGTTAACGACCACTTTGCTGAACATTTCAAAGATATCTTGGTCCTCCTTATCTTTCTTGGTCTTGACCAATCTGTGAGGGAACGGGGGCTCGAGAATCTTGTGAATGTATTGTTGGGTGAATTTAGGTGGATTGGGGTCATTCCTTGGGGAGCCTCTGGGAGAACGGATTCTGTCCTCCATGACCTTGACAAATCTGGGAACCTTTGGGAGTTTTGCTCTAGGTTTCGGCTTAAGTTTAGACTCTGGAGAGTTCTCAATGTCGGGGGCCGGATGTGTAGGAGGTTTCAAGATCGTTCCACTTCGCAGAGTCACTACACAGACATTGTGTTTTGGATTTGTTTTGGTCTGAGGAGGAAATCTTCCTTGATTTGTTAATTCTTTCACTTGGCCCATCATGGTGCTCATTTGTTTCTTAAGCTCCTCGATTTCCTTCTGCTGCTCGGGATTCTGAGGTATCTCAGTATTCGGGGGCACGATAAAAGTCTAATCCTGGGGAGGCTGACGTTGATACTGATTCTGATGATAAGTGGGTCGAGGTCTGTAGTTCTGCATGTTGGGAGGTGGAGGGTGATTCCCATACGGATTCTGTTGATGCTGTTGATGGCTAGGTCCCGAAGGCTGAGGGTTTGGAACCCATCCTGGATTTGGTTGTTTCCAGCCCTGATTGTAGTTTTGGCCATAAGGAGCCGGGACATACTGACCAGCAGCATTAACTTGGATTTCCTCCAGAATATGGGGGCATGCATCTGTAGTGTGGTCTACAAAATTGCAGATTTGGCAGGCCTTGAGAGGCGCAGATTGCCCTGTCATGAAATTCTGGAACATCCCTGTGAGGGAGGATAGCTGATTTTGCAAGGCAGCCACTTGGACATCTTGGCCTTGGTTGTTGGCAGGGTCAGATGAAGTATTTTTAGCCAAGAGCTCTATTGTTGCCTTAGCAACTGCTGGGGTGAGAGCAGTTAGAGATCTGCCGGCAGCAGCGTTGACCAAAGCCTTATCGTGGGCTTTGAGGCCTTCACAAAAATGCTGAACAAGGGCATGCTCCTTAAGGTTGTGGGAGGGACAGCTTGATTGCATCTTCTGGAACCTCTCGTAATACTGTGCTAGAGTCTCCTCCTTCTTCTGGACAAGCTGTTTGCGCGTGGTGTTGGAAATAGAAGTCGGATAATACTTCTCGGTGAAGATCTTAGACATATCCACCCAAGAATGAATTGATCTTGGCGGGACGTCGCAATACTAGTCGAGGGCATCATCCTTTAGAGACCATTGGAAGGCGCGCAACTTGGCTTGTTCGATGCTAACGTTGGTAGGTTTCATGGCCTCGCAGATAGAGTGGAGCTGTTGAAGATGGGGGAGTGCATTTTCTTTGGCAACCCCCCGAAATTGGGAGGTGATGCAGCACAGCTGACTTCAGAGTCCAGTCATGAGGGACGTTGGGCTAGTCAATGCAACTACTTCACATGTCGGCAGTTGCATGAAAGTTATCGATGGTTTGTTGTGCTGGAGGAGGTGGTAGTGGTGGTTCCTCGTGACGCATGTGGTTGTCATGTTCTTCCATTGCTGGAAAATCAAAATGAGCGGCTACTGGGTTTTGAGACTACTATGGAGGTAGGCTAGGTCTTGGAAAAAACTGACGGTCCTGGTCGGCCAGATTGGAAGGAGATCCGTCGAGGGCAGGATGTAGGATTACTCTACGATGAGTAGATGTTCCTTTGGCTTGCCTTCGAAGTCCTCTTTCCGTTCTGGTCAATTCGAGGTCTAGAGGGAGTAGATCTGGAGCAGATCTCCTGGTCATACAAAAATAAAAATAAAGTTAGTACCGTTTAATCCCCGGCAACGGCGCCAAAATTTGATCGTCAGTCAAATGTACTTAAAATTTATCCTGATGCCTAAATGCACAAATAAATGTGTACAGGGCAAGACAGGGTCGAACCACAGAGATTGAAGGATTAATATGTTAATAAAAATGTATGACGGGGAGAAAGTGCGACAGAGAAGGAACAAGTAGCACAGGGGGAAGGGTTTATGTTGATTAGTGAACTAATCAACTCAGGATCTGGAGCTAACAAGACAAATAAGTAAAACTGTTATCTAGGGCACGAAATGAAATCACAATCCAGGGCTAGATAACAAAACACATTCGGGGGTAAGAAAGCAAGAAAAGCAATTAGAGAGATATAAATCAGATAGGAAGGAATCTTAGCAAAATGTGTTCTTGGGTTGCTTTCTAGGTCAGTTAGTCATTGGCACAAAAATATTCCAGACTCAAGTACAGACCTACTATAGGGACCGCGTTTCCACACCGCATCCCCTACTTACCTCCTTAGATAAAAGCCACCCCCCGTTTCCACATATGAGGTGGCCATGACGTTCCGCCGTCCTCTCAGGCACGAATGTGGGAGACACTACTTATAACGCCCATGAAGGGGAGGTAAGACAAATCTAGGGCGCGATAGCTCAGCTTGTCAGACTCGTATCACATACCCTAAATGGTCGTTTACCCCTAGATAGAGGTCTCTCGCGCTGCCTCCACTAGGTGTCTACTCTAACTCATGGATTCACGTCAGTTATAACCAAGAGAATGACATTACTCAAGGAGAAATATCAACAGTTGATCAAGTCCTTAACATTCATAAATGAGTATGGGATTAAAATGGTAAACAATCATATGTCACAAGAGAATATATTAAGCATGCATTAGGCCTCTTAACCGAACCCTACAACCCTCGAAACACCCTTTACTAAAAGGATGGAACTTAGCTACTCATACTAGAATATGAACAGTGGATGATGATAAACATACAATAAACAAAATAAACAAAAGAGAAGGGTTAGAAGAAACCGAAAAGATGAAATACTATTAATTAAAAGTATCCTCATTACAAAGTTGGCGGTTGTTCTAGAATGCTAAGAGGAGATGATCCCCAGAAATTAGGGTAAAAGAGAGTGATGTATTAATGTCCTAGGATAGTCGTCCTCTCAAAAAATCCTAAAGCTAAGCTTATATAGGCTAAAACTAGCTAGGGGACAAAACAACTAAGGGGAAGGAGGAGCAATAGAGGCGTGACAGCACATGTCCTTCAGGGGAATATCCTGGAATCCTAGCGAGCCTGACAGCTTCTGGAAGCGCATGGAATCTCGTGCGGATCTTTGAAGATGCTTCTCTTTGGTTTCGATTGAGAGAAGATGCAGAATTGTCGCGGCCGAGAGACTGCTCACTGTTCTGGTTCGCTTCGAGACCTCGACAACAATCTGGACTTCTAGGCCTTGAAGCTAAATATCCTCAGGAATACTCCAAAAATGCTTGTTTTCAATCTTTTCCTTCTATTGACTCTGATCTGCAATAAAGATAGAAATAAGGATCAAATGGTAGAATCAAGCCCCTGAAAGGGCTAGAAAAGAAGGTAAAATCATGTCCATGAGACATGCTATCAGTGAACCGCCACAACAAATTTGACAAAAGTGGGGGTGTGAACCGCTGCACAAAATTTTATGAAAGTGGGGGTATGAACCGCCACATAAAAAATTTGACAAAAAGTGGGGGTGTGAAGTGTGAACCGCCGCACAAAATTTTGACGAAAGTAGGGGTGGTTTGAGAAGTAAAATTCTTGTGTTAGTGAATGAAAAAAAAATGAAATATGAGGACAATATAAACATGAAATAAAGTCGTAACATATAAATACATGGCATCACCGAAATAAATGTACGAACATGATGCATATGTTGGGGCTCTGATTTCGACTATTTCTAACTGGCTGAAAAGTTCCCGAACGATACCATACAAGTGGTCCCTCAATAAATGAATTGTAGAGCGTCAACCGATCCCTTAACGGAACCGTGCCACTTTTCAATCCATTTAGGGGTTCTAGTCCGAGTTGGAATTCGTGAACGCATACTAAGACACTAGGTCTATAGGGCGTCACTACTAACCTCCTAATTCTTATTTGGAAAAATAGTCTGGCGATAAGGCATTCATGCGTGAAGTGCGTATGAACAATTTATCAAAGCGAGTAACAAATAGCAATCACGAAAGTAATTTATTAAAGCGAGTAAATAATAAAAAACACCTCAAAAATAAAGAAAACCGGCTTCGACCCTAAAAGCGTCCCTAGTGAAGTCACCAAACTGTCGCACCTCCTTTTCGATTTTAAGCAAAACGGTTTGGGACGGATGTGAGACAAAATCGGACTTGTCTCACATAATGCAATGAAGTCACCACCCTATTTATTTCTAGATTTAGGGAACCTAAAGTCATCGCATAAAAATAAGAAAACTAAGGCACAAGGGTCTAAACCCGAGATCGATGGTTCGGGGTCGTATTATGGACTCGAGAAGGTATTAGGCACCCGAGTCACATCCTAAAAAGGCTACCGGTAAAAAAAATGAGGTGTTTAAATAAAACATTTTAAAACAACAAGTAATGGGCCCTTAAAGGAATCGCCGCTTTAGTATTTTGTTGGGTCTGGACTGTCGGGATTGGTCGGGACTAGTTTTTCTATTTAACGGGATTGTTACCGTTTTTACTAAAGCGGTCACCCCTTTTATTATCATCGGACCAATGCTCACGAAGCAAATCAAATTCTAGCATTTCTAAATAATCATGAATACAGGTGTACGAGTGCTAACATTGTTGGGTGATCGTGCATACGAAACAAATCGAATTCTAACGTTTCTAAATAAACATGCGTATGAGTGTACGAAAAAATATTAAATAAATAAAAGGGTTTAAGGTAAGCGTACTCGAGAGCGTAAGCACTGATCATTATTTACCCTTCAAAACCGAGATTAGCGACAAGTGATAATAATATAGGTATAAGCAAAGATACAAGATTTTTAACTAATTACTTAACTAATTATTACAAACTGGCAGTTGAATAATTAACTAACTATTACAACAATTTAAACAAATCATTAGCTAATTTATTACAATAAGCAATTGATTTAACAATTAAAAAGCAAGTGGAAGTTGATTAACCATTGAAAGTATGCAAAAATGATTATTTAACAATTAAAAGCAAGCATATTAATTAATTAAATACAACGAACGAACAATTGATACGAAAATAATTATGGTGGGCCGAAAAACTGGGCCCCACAGCTGGGCCCAGCTGTAGGCCTAAGGCGGATTAGCCCAGCCCAGCATATGGGCTGGCAGCTTCTTTCTTCTCTCCAGCTGGGTTTGCCCAAGGCGCAACCCATCACCTTTTTTCTTTCCACTTGGGCTTGGCTTGAGCCAAGCCTATCAACCCTTCCCTCCAGCCTTCATCCCTATTCATCATCTTCCTTGGCTCGTCGGCGCCACTACCGGCGACTAAGGAAGAAACCAGTCGTCACAAGGGCCTGATTTTGGCCAGAAAAATTCCTCATCACAGCAGCAACTCACGCCTACAATCACAGTAAAAAATTCAACCAAAACAACCACTAAATTAATTGAAATGGTAATTAAGTTAATTAACAAAAAATTCACAATTTCCCCAAATTGTCTAGCAATTCGTTGAAGCGAAGCAATGTAATTAATCTAGAGATGAAGAAAAAAAGTATCTTAAAGCAAAACGCCCATTGTTTTCATCAAAACACGAACGAACCATTTTTGAAAAGAAATTGCAGAGAAACGCTTAAACAAACAAAACATTGAAATTAAACTAAAGTAGCTGGCAATTGAACGAAGCAGGTCAGTCAGATTAATTAGAAACAAGTTCATCAATTTAATTAATTGAAGCAGGAGTAGAAGCAGTTGATTAAAAATTAGCAGAGGCGAATAATTAATTGAAATGCAAGCAATTATATAAATTGCAAGCAGTTGAAAGAGAGCATGAATAAAAAAGGGGGACTAGAGCATAAATCCCCCTTTTTCCAGTTGTCTTGAGCTTGGTATTTATAGGGATGGAGGTCGTGAGTGAACTTGGAGAGCACGGTGCGCGTGAGTGGTGACGAAGCAGAGAAGTGATGATGAAGTTTTGGTTGTGTGACTGAGGGAAAATGGAAGCTTCTTGATGGGAGGTTCGTGATGATGATTAACGTCGACGTGGTAGATATTTCGGAGTCGGTTGCGCCAAGAACCACGAAGAGAGGAAGATGCATGGCCTTGATTTATCTTGGCCGTTGATCTTGGTTGACTTTGCTTGGTCAACAAATCAACGGTGGATGATGAAGGGCTTGCACAGTTCAATTATTTGGTTCGAGCAAACGGTACGAGCGAACTCGTTTGAAATGAATAAAAGCTCGAACCAAAAAATACTAGAATATGTGGCAAGATAAATAGTAGACAACAAATAAAGAAAAAGCTTGATCTATGGCTCGAGTAAGCTCACTCGAAACCAATAGAAGTTCGAACAAAAAATAAATGATATAGCCAAGTAAATTGAAGAAAATAAAAAGAGATGACGCAAAATAAAATAAGAGTAGATAATTTTGAGTTAAAGGAAGAAAGCGTTCGATCTACGGTTAGAGGAAATTCTCTCGAGACCGATAAAAATTCGAGCGAAAAGACAGTAAAAAATACGAAAAGCTAAAATGACATGAAATGGAGCGAAATATTAAAATGAACAACCCAAGATCGAAGATCGATAGAAATTCGATTTAAGCAGGTTTATATGGGGATAAACGATAAAAAAGCGAAAAAGTTGTGACAAAAATCAAAATTCTGGTAGCAACACTCAGCAACTCGAATTTAATCCGCTACAAAAACTTGCATCGAATCATCAAATTGCACAAAACTCTCGTTCTGTGAATCATCCCAGTAATCAATGCTCTCCTTTGGCCGAGTAGAAATTAAAATCCTAATTGTGCAAAGAATAGAAGTGTATTGAGGCAAACTGAGAGTAGTGGTTGTGGAAGAAGGATTTGTGGTGGTATGAATAGGCGAAATATTTCATTACCCCTCAAATTTGATTTTTAAACGCCTTGAGATGGCAATCGTTTCTTTCTACCGTAGCTGAGATGGTTGAGCCAAGCCAATGAGCGATCGTCTACAATAAACGCAGGCAAGGGCAGCATCGTCATCTCCGGCGTTGGTAGTCGAGAACGTCATTTAATTCTGAGCAAGCTTTCTTATCCAGAACGTCATTTAATTATGACCAGAGGGAGTATATTGCTGTATATTACCAAGTGTTGATACCCGAATTTTGACGTCATTTTTAATTAAATTTATCATTTTTGTTATTTCACTCAACTTACTGTCATTTTTAATTAATTTATTGTCATTAGTATTTTTAAATTCTCATTGCATTTTATCATCGTCAGCGTTCGAAATCGCATTTTTAATTTTTCGTCACGTATTTTCATTATTATTATCATTAATATTTTCAGCCTTAAAAATCACGTTTTTAATTATCCGTTAGTCATTTGCTAGTTATTTCTTCGATTTAGGTCATCGCATGAAATTTAAGATTTTTAGTATTTTATCACATTTTTTAGCATTTTATTTTTTATTATTATTTTTGTTCGAGCTTTTATTGGACCCGAGAAAGTTCGCTCGGACAATAGCTCGAACACGTAATGTTTTCCATCAACTATTACCTACTCTTTTTTTCATTCACGCCGACCAACTTCGTTTTGCATAATTTTAGTCATAACGTCATTTATTTTTCGTCCGAACATTTCATGTTTCCGAATGAGAAAATAAACACGTTAAAAGAAAAAAATTCTTCATTCGTTGTAGACTATTAAAATCGTCTTATTTTTCTCTACGCGCTGGCACTTTCGGCTCAAAAATTCGGAACGTTTGTTTGCGAAAATGGCACGAGGCCATTTAAATAGAATTAAAAGGGCATTTGATTAATTAGGGCGAACGGGAAAAATAATAAAAATGCGAAAAACTATGAAATAAAATTTACGTGGCACAGAGCGTAAAAATAAACATTAGTTGGACGAAAATAAACGAAAGTATGATTTTAGAAAATTGACGTTTAAGAAATATAGAAAACACTTTGACGAAAAATCAAAACTCAAAAATCGGGTAGCAACAATTGCCCCCGCTTTACTATCTTATCAAAAATCAGGAGTAACCAAGATTTTTGATGAGCAGTAAAGATGGTTGCTGCCGTGTCAGCGATGATTTTGAAAAATGCAAATGCAAACTTACCTTAGAGTGGGTGATTAGAGAATTTTTGACTTGGGCGAGGGTAGCACTCGTAGTCCCTAGGTTGATGTTGAAAGTAAAGTGCGGAAAAATGTAATTTGACGTCCGAACGGAGACACCGCAATTGTCGGACATCTTATGCAGAGAATGTAGAATCAGCTCCGGCGAGGGTAGCACTCGTAGTCCGTTGTTGTTGCAAAAAAGTGAATTCAGCTTCGGCGAGGGTAGCACTCGTAGTCCATTGCTGTTGCAGAAAATAAACTCAGCTCCGGTGAGGGTAGCACTCGTAGTCCGTCACTGTTGATTCTTGAAAGGTAGAATGATATGTCAGGAATTTAAAAGGGATGCGATGCATAAATTTTAATGCGAGTTACAAGAATATAAATGCAGACTTGAAGTAATTTACGGAAAGTAATTTACGAAAAGTAAAGTAAGGTGCGGAGAGTAAAGTGCATGGGGACGAATTGCTTACGTGATCTAGAAAGACATGTTGTGGGGACGAACCACTTACAACATCTAAAGACACATGTTGTAGGGACGAACCGCTTACGCGACCTAGAAAGACACATGTTGTGGGGACAAACAGCTTACGCAACCTAGAAAGACACATGTTGTGGGGACGAACCGATTACAACATTTAAAGACAGTGCGTGGGACGAACAACTTACGCGACCTAGAAAGACACATGTTGTGGGGACAAACCGCTTACAACATTTAAAGACAGTGCGTGGGGACAAACCGCTTACGCGACCTAGAAAGACATATATTGTGGGGACGAACCACTTACAACATCTAAAGACACATGTTGTGGGGAAGAACCACTTACAACATTTAAAGACAGTGCGTGGGGATGAACTGCTTACGCGACCTAGAAAGACACATGTTGTGGGGACGAACCGCTTACAATATTTAAAGACACATGTTGTGGGGACGAACCGCTTACAACATTTAAAGATAGTGCATGGGGACGAACCGCGTACGCGACCTAGAAAGGCACATGTACTAAAGTTGCTCTAGGAGGAGATGAATCGCAGGAAAGTAAATAAAGATTAGGGCGTACCTTTGCTCTGACGTTGGTTGATGATAACGTACCTTCATTCGGATATTGATTGGATGGGGGAAATGGACCTCCACATAAAGATGATTGTGGAGTGGTCACATACTACATTCGGGTGTCGATGATGGTGGAGGAGCGCGATCCGCAGTACGAAGTTGATTAGGAGTGGTAACGTACTCCATTCGGATGCTCGGATGGTGGGGGAGTGTGATCCACCGCACGAAGTTGATTGGGAGTGGTAACGTACTCCATTCGAGCGTCGATGATGGTGGAGAAGCGTGATCCATCGCACGAAGTTGATTAGGAGTGGTAACGTACTCCATTCGGATGCTCGGATGGTGGGGGAGCGTGATCCACCGCATGAAGTTGATTGGGGAGTGGTAACGTGCTCCATTCGGACTCGGTTGGCATTTTATTGGCTGAGATTCCACTGAAGCATATATGTATCCTATAAATAGGGAGGAAACAAACACGAAGCAGCAACATAGATGGAAAAAGAGAAATCAATTGACAATTGGGAAATTCAATGAGATCAAATCATATATGTTTTATATGAAAGTATTTCCACACTACCCTAAGGTTTGCCCCCAATATTTTTCAAGATAAAAACAACTTCCCTATCAAGAGAAGGTTTAACGAATTTAATCCATTTCTAGAGAACATGTCATCCAGTTTTCTGTCATACAAGCATGCTTGATACAAGCCTAGAAAAGCATCTATATCTTGCCCAGGAGATAACGACCTCAAGGACAAGACTTTCCCACATCATGTAAATGTATGCAATCCTCACCAGATACTGGTGTTTGCACTCATGCTCAGAAACAAGGCTATGTGTTTCCACTCATAAAAATGCAACAAATATAGCACAGAGATCAAATTTGCAATGTCAATCCGAGTGAATAAACTTCATATGAAGATGCACATGCATAGGCATTCTAATAATCGAGAGGACTTTGGAGGAGAACAGAAATATGTAGTGGATAGATAGAAAGAAGAAGAGAAGAAATAATATGTTTTAGGAAGACAGTGCTTTTTGGCAGAAGAAGAAAGGGTTTTTAATGAGCGATGCTCAACTGAGGTTGCTAACCGGAGGTAAGGTGCACATCGAGCGCAGTTTGCGAGAGTTTGGTGAAACCCTGAAGCTTTTCCTTTGAAATGTCAGTCTTATTCTGCACAAATTGTTGTTTAAATACAACCTGAGACCCCTTCTTCGAAATACCCAACTGGGTTTTTGAATCTTGATGAACCCAAGACGATGAAGTTTTCCCTTTCTGGGTCCGAGATTGGCCGGACCAGTTGCTACTGTCGTGCACCACCACTGCTTTACTATTGCTCTGGTTGCTGCAAGAACAAGTAGCCTTCCCCTCCTTTGGAAGATTGACTTAGAACCATTTTCTGTACTAGCTTCTGCTTTTCGTTGATTGTGTTCCTTGAACACTTCTCTATTTTCCTGCCATTTCTTTTTTTTCTATTTTTTTTTACAAGCAAAGCAAGTACAATTTCGTCTTGTCTTTGGCGGGGGCCTTCAAGTCTTTATTTATTCGGTCCTTTTCCTGGCGTTGATCATCAACAATCCTTGAAGTTTTCGCATTCCCTCTTACACGAACCAAGTTCGATGTACACCTTACCTTTGGTTAACAACCTCAGTTGGGCACTGCTCATTATTTAGGGAGTTCAAGTGGAAGTGGAAACTTTTAGAAGTGGTTTAGGAAGAAATGAATGGAACAATGAACAAAGATAAGTGTTTGAGAGGTAAAAGAATTTGAAGACCAAAGAAAGGTGGAAGCAAAGAGCGAAGTCCCCTGTCATCTTACTGCTATCCCATGTCTGATGGTGCATGTACCCTGGATATTATACAAATCTAACTAGCATTTAGTTTAGCATTTGCACTCATGAACGAAGTATGGTGTGAAGGCCCAAAATGCTCACAGGGATGTATTTATGACTGCTTATGTCTAAGGCATGCTGCAGATATAAGAGCTAGCAGGCGAGATCATGCATGTCATATAATTTCAAATGGATGCACAAGTTATCCATGATGCAATAAAATGATGAACATGCTCAATTTAGGGAATGTTTGAAAAATTTGAGGGTAGTGAGAATTTTATTCACAATCACAAAAAATCTTAACCGTTTTTTATCAATTTTATAAACAAAATGTTAGGGCATGACCACTCACGAAAATTTATGACCAATTTAAAATTTTGCCCCCCTAATGTGGGAATGAATGCAGAATGTTTATACAAAATTTAAAGAGGCAGAGAGGAAAGTGGACTTCTCTACATATGTGTACAACAAGCGGTAGCTAAATGATTTGATAGGTTCACCAGTGGGGAATCAACTTCATGATTCTGATCCAGCATCGTTCGCACTCAAACTGGATAATAGTATTACTGTAAACATTTCTAACAGTTCCATCATAGTCAATCACAACCTGATAATTCCTTGCACGATTTCTCCTTAGATTCTGTCTTAGGAACGCTGAATTGTTTCTGGACTTGGTTAGATTTCTAGGGAAAGATGGGTTTAGAATGAACCTTGAGACTGGTTATTTGCAAAATGTATTGATGCTTTGCAAAGAAACCCGCTCACTGTAGCGAATGATGAACCATCTTAAAAATTTTCCTGATTCACTGCTGGACTACTCTGGACGGGGAGACATCCTTTATGTTGGGGATGACCAATTGCTGATGATTTGTTCAAGGGGTATGGCTTGAACTTCCTTTGGAGTGACAAAAGAGAATCCTTGGTCAGCTGGAGATTCAGGTGCCCTTGGGGAATCTAGCTTGTTGTTTCTTTGCCAAGAAGTTCCAAAGCTTCAGGTTTTCTAGCACGGGATTATGGACAAAATAAGTGAATGCAATCCAATAAACATCCATACTTACTGGCTCACCAATTGGAGGATTGATCTTCGCTGTATAAGTTTTGTGTATGCACACGGGGAGATCTTATCTGTGATGATCAACTTCAAAATATGAGAGATTTGATCATGGTTGAGTTTGAATTTGCGGTCAAGAGCCGTGTAGGGCGCAAATACAGAACAAGACCACATTAAGTATGCTGATTTTACTCCGGAAGGAGGAAGACTCCCCTATCTTATCCTAGCAATAAAAAAAATTAGGAATGATGCGGAGAGCTCATGGTCGCGAATTATCACTCTTTATGGTTTGCCCCCCGGTAAAATGTGCTCAAACCTTTCATCTCCTTGTCCCCCAATCTCACGGTATCTAGAATAAAAAAGATAATTACATAGTAAATTCAGAGGAAAAGATATCCAAAATCTTGATTTAGCAAAGTAGAAGTACTAAAAAGAACGCGTGGGTTGCCTCCCACGAAGCGCCCTCGTTTATAGTCATAGGCTCGACTATGTACAAAAGTATTGTAAGTATCGCCATTGAATGAATAGAATGGGTCCATCGTGGACCGGGGAGCGATCGTTCAGGAGTTGTAGGGTCCTTCGACTAACCCTTCAAAAGAGATGCATCCGCTCTTGATCAAATGATTAACCCGCCCCTTAAAGGCAAAGCAGTCTTCTAGCGTATGCCCTTGAACTCCGGCATGGTACTCACATTTAGCATTAGGATCGTACCACTTCGGGTAAGGAGGTTGTAGCGGTTGGATCGGGGTGGGTGCAATTTGCCCAGTTGTTAAGAGATGTTTGTAAATCTCCCTCAAAGGAGCGGGAAGTGGTGGCAGTGGTCCTTGGTTCTCATGATTATTTTGGTTTCTTGGCTTATTCGGCACGTTATACAGTTTAGATCATGTGGGTCGTGGTGGAGGCGATGAAAAAGGCTGCTTGCAACCTAGTCGGTGGGTGGCAAAGCTGATATCTTCCTCCATAATAGGCGATCTCTTGGGTGTTTCCTCCGGCGTGGAAACAACGATCCTTCCAAATTTGATTCCATGTTCCACTCTTTTCGCTACTAGGACCATGTCAGAGAAGCTACTGGACGGATTGGAGATAAGATAAGTGTAGTAAGGAGCTTAGAAAGTGTTCACAAAGATGGATATGAGTTCCTTGTCACTCAAAGGGGGGGAGATCCTAGCGGCTAGTTCTCTCCATCTCTGAGCATAAGCCTTCACCGATTCATCGGTTCTCTTCTCCAGGTTCTGCAGATCAGAACGGTCTAGCGCCACTTCCATATTGAACGTGTACTGCTTAAAGAAGGTGTCGGACAAATCTCTCCAAGTCCTAATTCTATCCCTATCCAGACTCACGTACCAAGTCAATTCATGCTTGGCCAAACTCTCTCTGAACAAGTGGATCAGCAACGGCTCATTATGGATCACCTCGGCCATCTTGTTGTAGTAGATCTTGAGATTGAGTTTTGGGGCATTCAATCCCTGTGTACTTCTCAAATTCTGGAATCTTGAATTTCCGAGGTATGGTCATCCTTGGTACCATACACATATCTGCAGGAGTTGTTGGGTCAAAGGGGTCGGTTCCTTCAACGACCCTAATTCTTTCTTCTACTAGGCTTAACCTGTCAATATTTGGCGCTTCTGCTTTACTAATGCCAAAACCAGCAGCTGACGGTTACCCAAAGGAGACCTGTGGCTGTATCTGATTGCCCCCAGGAGGCTGGGTTCTCGAAGGCCCAGGAATAGTGAATTGAGCAGAATGGCACTGAGGCGGGAGGAAGTACTGGGATTTTGGAGGGATCTCTTTCCTGGCAAGGTCAAGAATGGGCCAGTCAGAGAAGGATTGGGAGATGTATCACCTTGTCCAACAGTGATAATAGCAGTGTTCGAGATGGGCGATGCGATGTGCTGAAGGGGATTTGGATTAAGGAAAAATGGTATCCATGAACCAGGAGATGATGGGGGTATGGAAGTAACAACGACTGCAGATGAAGCAAATGGCCCCCCATTTGAGCAGAACTGGGGTAAAAACCTGGTGGAAAATCAATCATTGCCTCTTCCCATTCTTTTTCAGCTTGTTCAACCCTTGCCGTAGCAACCCGAACTTGTTCTTCCAATTCAGTTATCTTTGCTTTCAATGTCTCCTCCATCCTAACATGTTCTGCCATCTTGCAAGAAATAGTTTGCTTTTCAAGAGCAATGTTTTCCTGAGAAAAATAAACAAGTGAAATAATTATAAGTTTAAGCAGGTATTTAATTATGCATGCAAAATGCTATCCCAAGGTCTCCACGCTGCGAGAGAAAGAGAGGGGTAAGTACAAGAACAACAATAATGTAGGCATCATAAAAAAATCACAAACATGGAGAATTATGAAAATAATTAAGACAAAATTATAAACATGGAAAAATTGCGAAATAATCAGCATGTGAAAAATTGCCAGAAAACTTTTTCGCATACATAAAAAAATATTCGGAAGAATTTTCACACATGGAAAAAATTTCGGGAAATTTTTCAATGTGAAAAATGGGGGAAAAGTTGTACACGTGGAGCAAGTTAGAGAAAAAATTGTACACGTGGAAAATCATGAAGACATTTGCCACATGGAAAATTTGCGAAAAGATTTGTCAATGTGGAAAATTTGCGTAAAAATTTATAAATGTGGAAGAAATATGAATTTTTTTGTAAACAGGACAAATTTGTGGAAAATTTGAGGAAAGTTTTGTAAATGTGGAGGAATTTGAAAAAAATTGTGAACATGGGAAAACAGTTGTAAATGTAGAAAAATCGCGAAATCAGTTGTAAGTGTGGAAAAATTGAGAAATCAGTTGCAAATGGAATTATTTTTTTATAAATCAGCGGAAAAAGTGAAACAAATTCGCATTTCAATATGATGCATATGCTGGGGTGACACCAACTATTTCTAAACTGGCTGGAAGGCTCCCGGACGATACCATAGAAGTGGTCCCTCAGTAAATTGATACAAGAGCGCTTACCGAATCATAAAAGGATCCGGGGTGCTCAACCCATTTAGGGGTTCAAGTCCGAGTGTGGGTTCGTGAAAGCTTACCAGGGCGTAGGCCCTAGGACTTCACTACTACCGACCTAATCCTATTTGGAAATGCCCGGAGATAGGGATTATGCGTGAAAATGCGTATGCAATGACAATTTATCAAAGCAAATAACAACGAATCATGTGAACAAATTATTAAAAAGCAAATAAATGAAAAACAATAATCATGCATAAAAATCATGTGATAATACAACAATTTATCATATCAATTAAATACATGAAAAAAAATTAATCATAAAAAAACAAACACCTCAAAAAAAAATCCGGCTTCGACCCTATTAGTCCCAAGTGAAGTCGCCAAACTATCGCACCCCTTTTTGGATTTTATTGCTCGACGTGGGTTTGGGACGAGATTTGAGATGAAATTGGACTCATCTCACATAATGAAGTCGCCACCCTATTTTGTTTCTAGTTTAGGGAACCTAAAGTCATGGCATAAAAATAAAAAGGTAAGGTAAAAATGGGTCTAAACCCGAGAACAATGATTCGGGGTTGATTTATGGACTCGGGAAGGTGTTAGGCACCCGAGTCACATCCTAAAAAGGTTAATGGATAAAAGAGGAGTTTGAATCATGCTTGAAAAATGAAAAGTCCTAATTAAGTGATCATACCCAATGAATTAATAAAATTATAACAATTTTAAATATTCATGTATACACGCATATGTGCGGAAAAAACATGAAATAAATAAAAGAGTAAGAAAGGCGTACTTGTAAAGGGCGTCGATTGATTTGCCCTACAAAGTCAAGATTATTAGTTCCGGAAAATGATAGTCAAAAAATAGATAAATATTTAATGACTTATCACGAGTGAAATAATTAGCAATTACATGCGAGCAGAATAATTAGTTAGGCATTCGAAGGCATGAAAAAATAATTAGTTAAATGGTACGAGCATATGAATAATCGGCATCAGAATTATCGTAAGTAAGTGAAATAATTATTTGTTGATGATTAGACGCAAGCAGAATAATTAGACATGCAAAAGCATAAGAAAACAATAATTAAACATGCAAGCATACGAAAATAATAATTAAACATGCAAGCACACGAAAATAATAATTAAACATGCAAGCATATGAAAATAAATGAACAGTACAAGCATACAGAAATTAAATAATTAGTACAGGAGCGAAAAAAAATAAATAATACATGGGTGCGAAAAAAATAAATAAATAGATAGATAGTACACGCAATGCGGAAAAACGACGGGCCAGAAAAACATTGCGTCAAGCATGGGCCCCGCCAGCTGGGCCCACAGCTGGTCCCATCAACAGTAGGCCAGCCCAGCAGGGTTGGCTCTGTCCTTCCCACGCTGGGCCTGAACAGGCCCAACTTCTCCCTCTCTTGGGCTAGGCGCACAACGCCGGCGCAGCACCACGCACGCGAGGCCTAGCCCGCGTGCTTTCTTCCCTCCAAGATGCTTGAACAGTGTCATCTTCTTCCTCTCGGCTGGTCCCACTGTTGGCCACCACTGCGCCACCGCCGACCACCAACCAACGGCTGAACTCGATCAAAGCGCTCCTTATACCAGCAGCGAGAACACCGACCAAAAACAGTGCAAGTTCATCCACAGACCGCAAGCAATTTTGGGAATTAAAATATGAACATAATTAAACTAAAATCAAGCTATTAATTAAATAAGATAGTAAGCGGTTAAATTGAAGCGAGCAAAGTGAAATTAACTGGAAACGAAGGTGATTAGAACAGGTTTAAACAATTAATTGACTAATCAAAGGTGTAAAGGAAAATTAATGAAAACCTTATTTTTGGCTTGCTTGCGGCTGGCTACTTGCTTGCTTGCTGGAGCGACTAAGCACGATGAGAATTGAGAGAGCGAGAGATAGCGTGATAACGAGAGAGGGCGTGTGTGTTCGTCTCAAATTGAAGGGAAGAGAGGGGTATTTATAGGAAAAATTTGAGTGATGGGCAAGGAAAGGAGGTGAGGTGTAAGGGAGGAACAGTAAGGCGGTTTGAGGTTCGTGGGCAGCAAGGAGAGAACAGTGAAGGTGTGCAGAAATGCAGAAATGCACATTAATGCCACAAACATAATATTTTTAGTTCAAGCTTACTGTACGAGAAATCTTGCTAGAATATAGAACAAATGAAACAAAATTATTAGCACACAGTGAGAGGCGAAAAGTTCGCTATATAAAAAATTCGCATGTAAGTAATAAGAGTTCGAACAGAAAAGGAAAAAAATGCTTAACATAAAAATTGAACAGAACGCCACGAGATGGCTCGAGTTAAAATAAAAAAAGTAGCTAATGAGTGAAATTGTTCGACCATTGGTTTCGAGAATTTGACTTGGAAAAGATAAATGTTCGAACGGGAAAAATAATAAAAATGCAAAAAACTATGAAATAAAATTTAAATGGCACAGAGCGTAAAAATAAACATCAGTTGGATGAAAATAAACGAAAGTATGATTTAAGAAAATTGACATTTAAAAAATGTAGAAAACGCTTTGATGAAAAATCAAAAATCAAAAATCGAGTAGCAACAACCGTGAATGGAACTACTTCTTCCTCCCTACTCCTGTTCTCTTCCCATTCATCCCCATTATCATCCCCCATTTGTTCCCCTTCACTTTCAGTTTCATAACTTTCATCTCAAAGGATAATTATACGACGGTTGGGGCATTCAGATGAAATATGTCCTCTTCCACGGCATTTGAAACACTCAACATTGGAAGAAAACCCTCTCGGCTAGTTGGAGTTAGTGGTACTGGGGTTACCGACAAATCCCGATTGTTTGGGATGTTTTTGGGGTATGGTGTGAAAGGTTTTGTTTTAGGGGGTAGAGTGTTGGCAGGTGGGCTATACTTGGAGTCTTTTTGGGCAGTTTGGTAGGGTGTCTTGGGCTAGTTTTTGGATGTGGGGTAGGTTTAGGAAGGGTTCCAGTTGGTCTTTTTCTGGGAAGCTTCATGAGCTTCCACCTTTAAGGCATAATGAAGCATGGGTTGAAGGCTATCAAACTCTTTCAACTCAAGCTTGTAACAGATCTTCTCATTCAATCTGTTAAGGAACCTAGCCATTGTTATTTCTTCTTTTTCCTAGGTATCGGTTTTAACAAGTAGAGACTCTAACTCATTGTAATAGTCTCCTACCGATAGAGCTCCTTGCTTTAACCCATGTAATTTATTCCACAAATCTCGTTTGTAGGAAGCGGGAACAAACCTTTCTCTCATCACCTCTTTCATTTCTCCCCAAGTTCGGAGGGCTCTGATTCCTCCTCGATCTCTTTATATCTTCTCCCCCAACTAACGGCATACCCATCAAACTCCATTGTTGCTAGCTTAACTTTCTTACCCTCTGAATATTGATGACAATTAAAAGTTTTGTGCACCTTTCCTACCCACT
Source organism: Viola odorata (assembly GCA_963691705.1). NCBI lineage: Eukaryota > Viridiplantae > Streptophyta > Magnoliopsida > Malpighiales > Violaceae > Viola > Viola odorata. The sequence continues at coordinate 32,268,689 of OY829545.1, read as the reverse complement.
GAGATACTCAGACGGATCATTAGTACCCGCAAAGGTTGGAATTTGGACTTTAATGCTACTGAGATTGTCATCAATCCATGGCTCTCGTCGTTCAAACGGCTCATCAAATCATGGTGCTGGACCATGCCTTCTCCTTACTCGATTGTTCTTAGTTTCCCCCTCAAAATCCTCGTTGGCTCTCTCATACACATCTTCATAGAACTCACGATCTTGGTAAGGCGTAGTATGAGAATGATAGTGAGTTAACGAGAATTGATTACTGGTAGTAGGGAAGATCTCTTTGAGTTGTCTGCTTGAACCCGTTGCGGCTTTCAGCTTGTTCCAGTTGTATTTTTCCTACATGATTTGACCTTGATCATAAAAAGTAATGACATTCCAACGTCGGTTTCCAGGTCCGATATTAAGGACTTGTGGGAAGCCTCGGTTGGCATCCCCCTGAGGGTCATTGTCATCACTATCTTGGACTTCATCCCATTCTTCACAACTCACCTTATCCTTATCGGGCTCTGCGGGAACTTTTGGAGGAAGGGTACCGGGAATTGGAGTATTAACGGATGTACCGGTAGCCTTACTTTGGGACAACATAAAATTTTGTAGCATGGTCAGCACTTCCGTTTTCCTGCTCTCCAAGGCATCCAATCTGTCAGTTAACGAATTGCTGCCTCATCCTAACTTATCATCATTATGGGCTCCTACAACACTTTCGGCTGACATTATTATTGATTTATGTTACCTACACACTCAAATAAATGTTGGCAAAATAAACTCTCCCTCACGTGTTTCATCACTCGTGTTTGAATCACTCGTAAAATTTGACCTCACAAATCTCTCAATTTAAAGACAAGGTTACTTGTAAACCGATAACTACGTACCGTTACCAATCTTGTGCTTCAAGTCAAGAGATGGTGCACTACCTTCTTAGTGTCACAAGTTTCAAAAGGAAAGGGACTGACTCTAATATGGGGGGGGGGAAATAACAGGACAGAGATTTCAAAGAAAGAAATGGAAAAGAAAGGAAGAAAAGGAAGAGAAACCTAATAAATATTTTGATGTGGTTGTGATTGGAACACAGGCCTAATGATTAGCCAACCAAGTGGGAAGAGTTGGTTTTCTTTCTCTCTTTTCTTTTATCTACGAGACTCAATATTAGCAAGACAAAAAATATGGACAGAAAAGACACTAGAACACAAACTCAAGCACCAGATGCTCTGCTACCAGATGACACGATCATGGGTCATAAAGGATACGATCCGGATGGTATGATGGAGCAAAGGATCTAGCTTAGAGTTTATCTTGCACAAATATACAAATGAACTTGAAATTATATAAGAAATAGACGGAAAATAGAGGTTGCAGCGGAATGGAATAATATGAATGGAAAGGAGTGGATATTATCGGATGCTTGGACAGAAAATAGATGAGAACTTGAACTCGATGAAGACGGGAACAACACACTTGAAAACTTGAATTACAAAGAGAATAAGCAGCAAACAATATACCAAATTACAGGCTGGATTTCCCAAAGAAAGCTTAGTGAGGAGTATTCTCAACTCAAACTAGCTTTCTTATAAGGCAAGAGGAAACACAGATAAATATGTAGCCTAGATTTTATCTATAGTATTATGTATATCCAATTTTCAAGGTTATTTTGTGAAGGTTTTGTTTGTAATGCGAAAAGGTTTTTTCAGTGAAGGGGTTTAGGATTTTGCATTTTGAATAAGAGTATTTTCCAGGATATTTCTTCTACTTTTCGTAATATTGTTGGCTCCATATAAATTTTCTTTGGTTTTTTCATAGTATTGAGTAGGTATTGGGAATTATACTTTCACCCATTATTTCATTATAAAGATTTAAAAGAAATTTTCCGATATGCTTCATGATAATACAAACTTTATTTAAAAAAAAATAAAAAAATTTGATGAAGAAATCAAAAATCAAATGATTACCCAAATATATCCATTCAAAGTAGACAATAGAACCAATTACTTTAGCCAATGAATGGATTTTATCAAAAGCAAACAAAACATAACATTAATATACAAGATATATTACAAAGTAATGACAACTAATATAACTCAAATCCATTATATTCAACATGTTTCCAAAAGTCATTTGTGTTGCTAAGGTATTTAGCATGATGTTTTCTTGATAAATATCAAACATTACATCATCTATGTATACGATAGTGAATTTTGTATAACATTTTGGCAAATCCAAATTACTGAAAACTCCTTATACAAAATTCACTATCGTATACATAGATGATGTATTAGTATTTTCAAAATCTATTAAAACTCCAGATAACATGATTAAAGACTCTAACAATAATTGTCATATTTTCATTCCATACTAGAGGGTTTAACAATAATTGTCATATTTTCATTCCATACTTGAGGGGTCTGATTAGTTTAATTTTTTTTAATAGAATATCTATTTCTTGTTTACAGGCATGTGGAGGAGGAAGGTGGCAGTGTTGAGAAAGAGGAGTGCAGATGTTCATGTAGATGTTCGTCAAGCGGGAAGATGAGTGTGTTTATAACTTTATTGGTTTCTTCTATCATTTGTCGGTTGGATCCGGCTCGCATAGGGAAGATTAGATTTGGAGGTAGATTAGGAGAAGTTGATGCAAGTGTGGTTGGATTAGGATTCATAGTACTTGGATTAGGATAAGTAGTGGCTAGTTGAGCAACAATTCCTTTTAATTTTTTATATTTTTCCATTCTCTTTCTCTTTTTCATATTTTCCATACCGTTCTCATAATGATTAATTGTATCCATAATAGTTTGGATAGTTTTATTAGTGGCTTCTATCATATTTCTGAAAAGTTCAACTTTTATTAAATCATCATTCCATAATGGAGTTTCAAAATTAGAGATTGGAATTATATTTTCACCCATTATTTCATTATAAAGATTTTCAATATAGCATTTTTCAATTTCTTCGCAGTTAAAAGCAAGTTCTTTTTTTAATTCATATAAATCAAAAATCTTGTTACTGTTTAGTATAGAAAGGCAGTAAGATAATTTTTTAAAAATAAAAGACATTTTGAAAGAGAGAACTTACAAAGAGAAACTTTAATGCTTTATTCCTTTTTGAGATTTTAGTACAAGTGGTTTTTCTTGTTGCTTGCTTACAACTGAAGAGAACTCTTTTATTTATGGGGAGAGTTTAATTTAAATTTAATGTTACAATGTTTGAAGATAAGATTTCACAGATTTCACATTCTTCGAAGTTTGTTTAGATCTGATGCTGTCTTGCTGGTGTATTTCCTTCATGCTCCTAGTTGATGAGGTGTGCCTGAAGTTTGGCCGATAGATACAGTTTTCTCCACGCGTCTTGCTTTCTCCATATGTGATAAAGCTTATGTATGATGAGGTGTGCCTTTAATTTGACTGATAGATTTGTTTTTCTCCACGTGTCTTGCCACATGTCTTTCCTTCTCCATATGTGTGGTCTTTTGAATTTTTTTCTTTTTTGGATGTTATATCGTCTTGCCGAGTTGCTTGTTTGTTGTCTGCTTGCGTGGAACTTTTTTAAAAAAAAAATTTAATCTATGGAGAGACATTTTATTTTGTGTCTGGGTATAATTATGCCATCATATCTTGATCAGAATTTTGGGGAGATGTTGATGACGCTTCTTCATCTCCGTCTAATTGAGAAAGTATTTCCTTTAGTTTTTTCCTGTATTCATCTTTTGATGAAGCGGTTGCTAAATTTGCTTGTAGCTGACTTTTGGATGAAAGGAATATAGATGGTTGTTGAGGAGTATGGTTTGAAATTGTAGTTTCTACTAGTTTTCATAATACTGTATTTTTACAAGCTTGTTCTTGGGGAAAAGTTTTCCACCATTTCACTTTCCATCTTCTTGTTAGTATTAGTGGTTCGATAGCTGTTCGGTCGACAATGTCAAAATCCTAATAGAGAATCCAAGGTATTTTGAACATTAGAGTGAATGGCATTAATTTTGGAATAGTTTGGGATGAGTAATTTTGCTGAAAGGTTTCGAATCTTTCTTTGACTGTTGTAGGATGTGCAAGTTCTGATGCTCCAAAGTACTTCCACCATTGGTAAAACCAATGAGGAAATTTTCGTGGTATGTCATTATGGAAATGGAAGAACCAGGAGTGATGATAGTTTGAATATAGGAAGGCGTGTTGCCATGCCTTTTGATAGTCATGATAATTAAATCCTTTTGGTATAAAGGGTTAAGAAAAGGTTTTTTCAGTAAAGGGGTTTAAGTTCCAATCAGATAAGGTTAATATTTTTAGAATTTTGCATTTTGAATAAGAGTATTTTCCAGGATATCTTTGATCTTCGACATGGACTATTTCGACTGAATTTGTATCTACAAGAATAAACTCGTAGAACATTCTAGTTTTTTCTAGGGAGTCTGGGATGAACAAAAAGTCTTTTGGAAACATGTTGGATATAATGGATTTGAGTTTGTTTCCATGTTCTGGTTCAATATAATTAACACTTTTGACGAATGGTTTAGTTATTGGGCCTTGGCTATTTTGTGAAGGTTTTGTTTGTAATGGTCTAGTAGGAAGAGTTCCAAGAAGGCTTAAAGTAGGTCTACTAGTAATTGATGTAGGAGATTTTTGGGGTTGGACTTGTAGTGCTTGGAGGTAGTTTGTAGGAAACATTTGATTTTCTGAGGGTCCTGGTAGTAGAAAAGAGTTTGGAGTTAATAGTTGTGAATTAATAGTTTTGGATGAGCTAGATTTGAATGGTTCAAATTTGTTAGGAGTAATAGGTATATTCATGGCATAAGATGCCTTGGTTTTTTTGTTGGATTCCTTTTGTGTTGACATCAGGTCTTTCCCTGTAAAATTTCACGAGATAAAAAGTCAGGTAAAGAATTGTTTTCTCCTTTTATAAATTCAATTTCAAAATCAAAGTTTAATAGTAATGCTTGCCATCTGGCAAAAATTTGTTTGGAAACTATATTTTGAACACCTTTTTCTAAAATATATTTTGCACTTTTGCAATCAATTCTTAATAAAAAAAAATTGTTGAATAGATCATCTTGAAAATCGGATATACATAATACTATAGATAAAATCTCCTTATTAATTGTAGAGTAATTTTTATGTGAAGCAATCCATATTCCTGAGCAGTATCTAATTAGTTGTTCTTTTTCATAATCCTTTTGTTTTAATATTCCTCCGTAGCCTATGTCAGATGCGTTTGTTTCTACAATTAAGTCAGCTGAAGGGTTAGGAATTCCTAAACAAGGAAGGTTTTTGATTTTTTCTTTAATGTTTTTAACAATAATTGTCATATTTTCATTCCATACTGGAGGGTGTTTTCTAAGTATTTGATATAATGGTAAACAGATGGTTCTTAAGTTTTTAATAAAATCTGAAACATAGTTTAAGCATCCTAAAAATGTTGCAATTATTTTTTATCTTTTATTTTATCTGTGAATTTATCTGTGAATTCCATGGATCTACTTATAGGTTTAATGGTTTCTTGATAAATATCAAATCTTAAAAATCTTATCTTTGTTTAGCATAATTTTAGTTTGGCGATTGAAACTACTAATCCATTTTCTTTTAATATTTTTAAGAATTTATTTAAATGATTAAAATGTTCTGTTATAGATTTTGAAAATACTAATACATCATCTATGTGTACGATAGTGAATTTTGTATAAGGATTTAAAATATCGTTCATTATATTTTGAAATTCTGAGGGTGCATTTTTTTGTGCAAATGGAATTACATTCCATTCGTAATGACCAAATGGTACGGTGAAGGCAATTTTATACCTGTCTTTTTCAGTAATTTGGATTTGCCAAAATCCTGATTTCATATCAAATTTTGAAAATATGGTTGCTCCGTTTAATCTTTTAATTAAATCCCTTTTATTAGGTATAGGGTATCTTATCCATTGTAATGCTTTATTTAAAGGTTTACAATTAATTACTAATCTTGGAGCTCCTCTTTCTAGTTTTGCTTGATTTTCTTGGTCTGATTAGCTTTTCTTTTAATAGCGTATCTATTTCTTTTTTACAGTATTCCAATAATTCTTGATTCATTTGTATAGGTCTGGCTTTGGTAGGTATATTCTTTTCATTGAAATCTTTTTCGTAGGGTAGTTCTATTATGTGTTTCTTTCTATTCCAAAAAGCTTTTGGAAGTTCAGAGCATACTTCTTTTTCAAATAGATTTTAAAAATATTTTATTTTTTCTTTATTATTATGATTTTGTAGTTCTTCTTCAATTCGTTTGAAGTTTATTTCTTTTGTTAAAAAATGTAGATGCATTTTCTTTTGGATTAACATAATATTTTTTGAGATAGAGTAGTTTTTTAATACATCAACATCTCTTTGTTCTGGTTTTTGGATAAATTGGAAACAAATATCTGTATCAAGAATTCTGATTTTTATACCTTCATTGTCTACTTTGAATGGATATATTTGGGTAATAAAAGGAGTTCCCAATATTATTCCTTGATTTAAATCTTTTACCAGTATAAAAGGTTTCTATCTGATGAGATTCAATTAATTGGAGAGTCTCTATTTGAGGATTTATAGGTATAGTTTGTTCTGTGGTTTCTATTAAATAATCATGGAATAAATCTAATGTTCCTATTTGGTATATTTTCTTTTTTGGTTCTTTAGGTATGTTCCAATTTTGCAATTGTTGTTCTATTTTTGCTATATGATATTCTTGCCGGTTATATTCTTCTAAATTATTTTCCATTATATTATTTTTAATATTGTTATTGGATCCTAAAAGAATTTTTCTGATACGCTTCATGATAATACAAACTTTATTTAAGTACCTTATAGAGTGATAGAGATAACAGTATTAATTAGTAATATTAAGCCTTGCTTCCGAGATTACACTTCTTTGGACGGGACCACCGTTCCTGTGGGCTGACCAACGGATTTACTGGCTAACCAAGCGCCCAAATTAGCTTCTTCTCTGATTCAAGAGATAATATTCCAATCAATATTCTTACCTCTACTTCCTCCGGAAGGACTCGCAAGTGGCTCCGCTACCATAAAACTATTTGCTTAATTAGTAATATTAAGCCTTGCTTCCGAGATTACACTTCTTTGGACGGGACCACCACCCGGACCACCCTTCCTGTGGGCTGACCAACGGATTTACTGGCTGACTAAGCGCCCAAATTAGCTTCTTCTCTGATTCAAGAGATAATATTCCAATCAATATTCTTACCTCTACTTCCTTCGGAAGGAGTCGCAAGTGGCTCCGCTACCATAAAACTATTTGCAGAAAAGGTAAAAACTATTCAAACCAATTGAAATGACTAATTCTGAAATAATGAATTGGCTGACCAACGGATTTACTGGCTGACCAAGCTCCACCCTCAGAATTTCAAAATATAATGAACCATATTTAGAATTTAATAGTTGTATCATTTGATTTTTGATTTTTCATCATTATTAAATATTGTTTTGTAATATTTTCTCTGGTAACCTGGTAGATTAGGAGAAGTTGATGCAAGTGTGGTTGGATTTTTGAAAATAATAATACATCATCTATGTATACGATAGTGAATTTTGTATAAGGGACTGACCAAGCGCCCAAATTAGCTTCTTCTATGATGCAAGAGATAATATTCATATGAAATTCTTTGTTTATAACTAAATCTATATTAATATACCATTTTTGGCCCAAATATATCCATTCAAGGTAGACAATGAAGGTATACCCTACGAAAACGATTTCAATGAAAAGAATATACCTACCAAAGCCAGACTTCCTTTTTAACTGTCGAGTAATTTTTTTGTGAAGCAATCAGATTGGAATTATACTTTCACCCATTATTTCATTTTAAAGATTTCCAATTTATCTTCTAGAGTTAGCTAATTATCCCACCCGAAATAAACTTTTCTTTCCAGAATGAATGATTAACAATAATTGTCATATTTTCATTCCATAATGGAGGGTTTTCCTAATATTTCAATTAATATTTCCTTTTCTTTAGTACCAGACACCGTTTGTTAATAGCAAAATCTTTCCTCACATCTTTCCCTTTTGCCAAAAGACTCACAGGTTTTGGCTCTCTTCCGTGCTCGCTATTTTCACGACGTGTATTCTTATTCTCTTCTCTTACTTTCATCTCTCTCTTCTTTTCTTTTTCTCTCTCCTTTTCACTCCTCGTGCCATGCTTGCTTTTTTCATGGCGTGTATTACCGTTACTCTCATTTTTCTCTCCGCTCTTTTCTCTCATTTTTCTTAACAATTTAAACTCAGCACTAGTCTTTTCCATATGTCATTGGTCCTCTCGGACTTGTACCGGAGATAGTGGCGGTATACTATATTTTCTTCCTCAATGGATCAAGTGAATCTTGTTGGTATGTCAATCATGAGTGATATACCAGTCAAATTGCCATGGTCTTCCAAGGAGGAGATGGATGGCATCCATTGGTACTACATCACAAAGTCTTTCATCCTTATATCCTCCCATCCTGAAGGATACAAAAACCTGCTCTCTTACCTGCACTTACCATCATCATTAAACCAATGTAAGGAGTAGGGTTTAGGATGTTGTATTGTCGGAAGATTCAACTTGTGGACTAAAAGATGACTGACAGCATCAACAACGCTTTCGTTATCCACAATCATGGAAGCGATCTTTCCGTTTATCTCACAACGAGAGTGGAACATATTTTCTCATTGCTCTTCATAGTTGCCCTCAGCCTTGGCTAGGACATTCATACTCTGTCTGACAACTAGAGTCATAGTCGTGGCTGGAATTACTTCTTCCTCACTGCTCCCGTTCTCTTCCCTTTCATCCCTACTATCATCCCCCATTTGTTCCCCTTCACTTTCAGTTTCATAACTTTCATCTCGAAGGATAATTGTACGACAGTTGGGGCATTCAGATGAAATATGTCCTCTTGCATGGCATTTGAAACACTCAACATTGGAAGAAAACCTTCTCGGCTAGTTGGGGTTAGTGGTACTGGGTTACCGGCAAATCCCGGTTGCTTGGGTTGTTTTTGGGGTATGGTGTGAAAGGTTTTATTTTAGGGGAGAGAGTGCTGGCAGGTGAGGTATACTTGGAGTCTCTTTGGGCAGTTTGGTAGGGTTTCCGGGGCTGTTTGTTGGATGTGGGGTAGGTTTGGGAAGGATTCCGGTTGGTCTTTTTCTTGGAAGCTTCATGAGCTTCCACCTTTAAGGCATAATGAAGCATGGGTTGAAGGTTATCAAACTCTTTCAACTCAAGCTTGTAACGGATCTTCTCATTCAATGTATTAAGGAACCTGGCCATTGTAATTTCTTCTTCCTGGGTATCGGTTTTGATAAGTAGAGACTCTAACTCATTGTAATAGTCTCCTACCGATAGAGCTCCTTGCTTTAACCCATGTAATTTATTCCACAAATCTCGTTTGTAGGAAGCGGGAACTAACCTTTCTCTCATCACCTCTTTCATTTCTCCCCAAGTTCGGAGGGCTCTGATTCCTCCTCGATCTCTACATATCTTCTCCCCCAGCTAACGGCATTCCCATCAAACTCCATTGCCTCTAGCTTAACTTTCATACCCTCTGAATATTGATGACAATTAAAAATTCTTTGTACCTTTCCTTCCCATTAGAGATAATCAGACGGATCATTAGTACCCGCAAAGGTTGGAATTTGGACTTTAATGCTACTGAGATTGTCATCAATCCATGGCTCTCATCGTTCAAACGGCTCATCAAATCATGGTGCTGGACCATGCCTTCTCCTTACTCGATTGTTCTTAGTTTCCCCCTCAAAATCCTCGTTGGCTCTCTCATACACATCTTCATAGAACTCACGATCTTGGTAAGGCGTAGTATGAGAATGATAGTGAGTTAACGAGAATTGATTACTGGTAGTAGGGAAGATCTCTTTGAGTTGTCTGCTTGAACCCGTTGCGGCTTTCAGCTTGTTCCAGTTGTATTTTTCCTACATGATTTGACCTTGATCATAAAAAGTAATGACATTCCAACGTCGGTTTCCAGGTCCGATATTAAGGACTTGTGGGAAGCCTCGGTTGGCATCCCCCTGAGGGTCATTGTCATCACTATCATGGACTTCATCCCATTCTTCACAAGTCACCTTATCCTTATCGGGCTCTGCGGGAACGTTTGGAGGAAGGGTACCGGAAATTGGAGGATTAACGGATGTACCGATAGCCTTACTTTGGGACAACATAAAATTTTGTAGCATGGTCAGCACTTCCATTTTCCTTCTCTCCAAGGCATCCAATCTGTCAATTAATGGATTGCTGCCTCCTCCTGACCTATCATCATTATGGCCTCCTACAACACTTTCGGCTGACATGATTATTGATTTATGTTACCTGCACACTCAAATAAATGTTAGCAAAATAGACTCTCCCTCATGTGTTTGATCACTTGTGTTTGAATCACTCGTAAAATTTGACCTCACAAATCTGTCAATTAAAAGACAAGGTTACTTGTAACCCGATAACTACGTACCATTACCAACCTTGTGCTTCAAGTCAAGAGATGTTGCACTACCTTCTCAGTGTCACAAGTTTCGAACGGAAAGGGACTGACTGTAATATCAGGGGGGGAATAACAGGACAAAGATTTCAAAGAAAGAAATGGAAAAGAAAGGATGAAAAGGAAGAGAAACCCAATAAAGATTTGGATGTGGTCGTGATTGGAACACATGCCTAATGATTAGCCAACCAAGTGGGAAGAGTTGGTTTTCTTCTCTCTTTTCTTTTATTTTTTTCACTTGTGGGGGCCTTTTCAGGCCTTTGCTGGATAGAAAGTAGCAAGAGAGGCTAGTGGCTACTGATATCCTCTAGCAACTTTTGGCTAAAAACCTATAGAATATATGTTTGGGCGCTCAAGAAAATAGAGAAAAATTTGCGGTTGATGGGTTGTGCATTAAATGCATGGATGGACGTTGAGATAGTTGACAATTAAAGGATTTATCCAAGGGAAAAGACAAAACTTTTGTGGTTTAGCAAAAGTTTGGATTAAACACAATAACTGTAATACACTGGAGTATGTTGGGATTGAAAATGAACACCAGCAACAAATTCCTTTGAAAAATCTACGAGACTCAATATTAGCAAGACAGAAATATGGACAGAAAAGACACTAGAATACAAACTCAAGCACCAGATGCTCCGCTACCAAATCATAGGTCATAAAGGATACGATTCGTATGGTATGATAGAGCAAAGAATCTAGCTTAGAGTTCATATTGCGCAAATATACAAATAAACTTGAAATTATATAAGAAACAGATGGAAAATGGAGGTTGCAGCGGAATGGAATAATATGAATGGCAAGGAGTGGATATTACCGGATGCTTGGACAGAAAATAGATGAGAACTTGAACTCGATGAAGATGGGAACAACACACTTGAAAACTTTATACCAAATTACAGGCTAGATTTCCCAAAGAAAGCTTAGGGAGGACTATTCTCAACTCAAACTAGCTTTCTCAAGGAAATGAGAGAGTCTAGGGTGAAAATGGGAGGAGTATTCTCACTCAAAAATTCTCACTCAAAAATTCTCACTCAATCTAAACTAATGACAGAAATGAAATACTCAGGTTTATATACACATAGTCACAAAATAGGCAGATTGGGCCATCCAAGCCCATGCCTATAGCGTAGTGGGCCATCCAGGTCCAAGATGATTGCACCAAAATTGGGACGCTTCCAGATGGTGTCCTTCTTTCCGTCAGCGTTCCTGGTAGCTATCCCATTTCCCGATAGATTCCCAAATACTTGCAAGAGGGTTTGGGAATGGTGCGACCAACATTCTTTATTCGAGGAACTTCCGGTAGCTTCCCATGTTACCGGTAGACTTCCATAATCAAACAGGACCTAGACTTATCACCATTACAACTCTTTACTGCTTCCTAAACCTCCTCCGTCGAAACCTCTTTATCGAGTCGTGTTACCTCTTCTTCATCCAACTTGGTAAATCCTAGGTCCTACATCTGAGGTCTATCCCAGCTGGCTGCCTTAAAGAAATTAGAGAAATAGCTAACCACCACCGCCTTAATTTTGCTGGGGCTTGTAATGATGTCAGTATTGGAAACTATCTCTATAATATTGTTCCTCCTGCTAGTGACTTTCACGATGTGATGGAACTACTTTATGTTACGATCTCCATGGGAGCACCATTTCACCCGAGATTTTTGTAACCACAATCGATATACACGCCCCTGCTGATCCCACAAGGCTGCACTGATTTCTGCCTTCTCAAGCCTTTCCGCAGGAGTCAAATCCCTCTCATCTGCTAACTTATCCATGGCCTCTGTTTTATCCTACAACTTTTGAAGACATACCTCTATCTTTCCAAAAATCTCTCGGTTCCATACCCGTAATTTCTCCTTCAGCCATCGAATTTTCCTTATCACTTGGTAATGCCCCAGAAAAATCCTCCCTGCTTCCGAGTAGAAGCTAGACACTGTCTCTTTAAACCCAGCTACTTCCCACCACGCAGAAAGATCCCTGAAAGGCTTTGGCTCCCAATCAACCTTATCATTGGACAACAACAGAGGCACATTATCTGAGTAATTGCGGCCCAAAGTTGTAAGCTTCAGCGAGGGAAAGCGAGCAATCCATTCCGAGTGAATAAAAATCCGATCTATTCTACTTCTGCTAATGGCATTAGCCCAAGTATACCATCTCCCCTATAGAGGTATATCCTGTAACCTACAAGAATCCACCCAATATTGGAAGTCATGCATCCCCCTGGTAAAATCCACCCCGTTAACTCGCTCCGACGGAGTTAGAACTTTGTTAAAATCACCAGCCACTAAAACCGTGACGTTACAACTGGCAATTATGCCCGGTAACTGAGTCCGTAACTGCTCCCTGTGTTGGACCTCCGAGTATGCATAAATGTTAAGAATGACACAACTAAAATTAGATTCTACTAGGTGACCTTCTAACCAAATGAAGTGATACCCTACCTCTTTCCTACTGACCTCTACGATCCCACATAGCGATCAACCCTCTAGAATCCCACATAGCGATCAACCCTCCTGATCTCCCCGTTGCTAGAACACTCAACCATTCCATATCTCTACTCCTCCACATCAAACCTATAAAGTACTCATTGATGACCGTACGCTTAGTTTCATGCAGGAAGCAAACTCCTAACCTCTCCCGTCGAATACATCTCTTAATGAATCTACGCTTCAACGTCGATAAAAAACCCCTAGTATTCCACGAAAATAGACTTATCATTTTCACTATCTATACTCGACTGAGCAACCCCTTCAAGCCCTGAAGTTACTCACCTCTCCCTCAAATTGCTCTCTATCGAAGGCTCTCATTGCTTCCTCATTCGCATGTTCAGTTAAGGATAGTGTTCGTCCCAGATCCCATACCTCTCCTTCTACCATCGTAGCATCTAGCAACCGATTCATATTTCTAATGTCCTCGCCCTCTACTCCAATAAAAATCGACTTTGACCCCTCTCCTGAATTTTCTGTCTTCAAACTACCAGTTCTACCCACCAGCTTCTTTATCTTACCCAGTTTCCTTCTCGTTGTGATTAAGGAAATTTGATGCTCATTTACCGGTCCTAATCCTTCTGGTAATCCTGGTGTGGACTGATCCTGCATCCTAGGCGTTTCCAAAAATAGCACATATTATGCATTATCGAACTAACTTCACAGTAGAGTGGAAAAAAACCTCTTTTCTGTTGTTTACAGCGATATCAAACTCGGTGCAGAATTTGGCCTGCTTCATGTAGTCTGATTCTTTTTCCTCCTCCACATCAACAGGTAACACCCCACAGAGCCAAATCAAATCAGGAACAAAATCAACCTCAAAACCCTAAAACATAATACCAGATATCCACAAGTCATTGAACAGGACAGGACAGTAAAAATAAATGCAGAAAATTAAGAGAATGAGGATTACTTTACCTCAGAATCCCCAATCTGCTTCCTGTATCGGTGGATTTCCTCCCTCTGCTGTGGACTTTCATAATCATCCGTGTTGTCATAGTCGAAGGAAGGAATCACGTACTCATCGTCGTCGATGATGTACAGATCAACAGATCCGACATTGAAAACCTTAAGTGTCTCCACCGCTGCCATTGCCCCTAAGCCTTTGAATTCGAGAAATCCAATTCGCTATTTACATCTTAAACACTGTACAACGATAGAGAACAACGACAACCTATAACAAAAAAAGGAAAAAGGTCTTTATGCACACTTTTGGCACCCAAGTTAGTTTTCCGATAATTTATAATTTTTTTGGTGATTTCTTCAAAATAAAACATTTTTCAGAAAAAAATAACAAAAGTAAGAAAATTCATCCGCGTAATCCGTACTCACCACTCACGACCACCATCGCCGCCCATCCACCTCATCCTCTAGTCTCCGCCGCCTGCCAATACACCTTCCTCCTCATCCTCCTCCCAACAAAACCCACCACCCTCACTGAATGGGAAAGTGATACGAGCACAGGAACACATAGCCACTTCACGAGGAGCAAGGGAACGTTTGCTTTACTCTTGAAGACTTTTAGAGAGGAAGAGAACAACACGGTGACTCGAGAAGGATGGACAACATGTATGTATGCCAACGCCCAAACACGCATTCCGAACAAGCCAAGTCAGGTGCTTGGCGTTATCACACCAAGGGATGACGTAATCACGCCCAAAATAGAGAGTTTGTGTCGTGAAGACAGTCCTTGGCGTGATCACACCCAAGGGATGATGTGATCACACCCAAAACAGAAGGGATAACGTATTCACGTTATCGAATCGGCAGAAACGTGATTAGGTCTTTTTAAGTGGCTTTTCAGCCTTGGTTTGTAATAACTATAAATAGAAGGACTTAGCCTCTTTTATGCCTTGTCTTTGATTTGAGTGATATTTTCATCATAGGCCGAATAACTTAGGTTAATTATTAGGGTTCTTAGGGTTCTTAGAGCCGCCCCTTCTCTTCTTGTCAAATAGTCGGGTTGCTCACTCTAGTTAGTGAGAGGGTCGGTCTTGAACAAGAGATCCTTGTAAGTGTCATAGAAAGGTTGCCTTACCATTGTTGTAAGGAGGGTTTTCTCCACTTCCAAGTTTAATTCAAGTTTCCTTTCAAATACATCTCTACTCTTCATCCATTAAACCGCTGCCTTATTACTCCATTAAATCATCTACAAACGATTCCATCCATACATCCATCCGAGCACTTCAACCTCTTGCCGAGGACTAGATCCATCAACTTCACATTCGGCCTTCTTCTCCAAAACGGAAGCAAGACCATATCATATGGTAGCGGAGCTTTTGGCATCCTCTAGGTTAGTTTGTCCCTGATTTTTCTTCATTCCTATAGTGGAAATCTTCTACCCTAGCTTCGGGTTTCATTTGGGATCATTTGAGCCATTTTTAAAAATTGGGGTGTTTATAAAAAAAATTTATCTTCTTGTGATTTAATCTTGCCTAAACACAATTTCTGAATTGGTTGGTGTTTGTTACCATCTTAATCAATTAAATCTTCATCTTCCTTGAGAGAATGAATTGATTTTCTTGTTGGTGTTCATTTGCTCTTCATATGAGTCATGTGAGCTAAGTAGGTTTTCTTGTTTGTTAGAATAGGTGTCATCCACCTTGCTTTTCTCCTAGCCAGCCACATCTCTCATTATGAGCCAAGTATTACCCTGCAAGTGATTGTGTAATAAGGTGTCAAGTGATTGTGCAAGGAGGTGTCAAGTGAGGTGTAATCTGTTAGAATAGGGTTTTCTTGTTTCTTGTGATTTAATCTTGCCTAAACACAATTTCTGAATTGTTTGGTGTTTGTTACCACCTTAATCAATTAAATCATCATCTTCCTTCAGAGAACGAATTGATTTTCTTGTTGGTGTTCATTTTCTCTTCATATGAGCCATGTGAGCCAAGTGGGTTTTCTTGTTTGTTAGAATAGGTGTCATCCACCTTGCTTTGCTCCTAGCCAGCCACATCTTTCATTGTAAGCAAAGTATTTCAACTTGCTCACCACTCCAAGATTACACCTCACTTGACACCTCCTTGCACAATCACTTGACACCTTATTACACAATCACTTGCCACCTCACTCATTTGTGCCACATCACCTCTACTTGCCACATCATCATATTTTGGCATTTAGTGAAAAACATTCTTACTTCATAAACTACTTATCTTTCACTTCTTAAACTTAAAATACTTTTCATACACACCTTGAGCTCTCTTGCACTCAAAAAAAAAAAAATTTTAACGAAAGAGATTAAAAGAAAAGAAAAGATCAAGTCCCTAAATAAATAAAAATAAAAATAAAATACAAGTGAGTCAAAGCAAGGGACTAGTGTGTATGTTTGCATTAGAAGTGTAGTAATTCCATTAAAGGTGTGAATTTGCCAAGTTTGCAATTTTCTCATCATTTTTCAAAGCTTCGGTTATCTTTCTTTTCCTCTCCTTTCTCTTTCGTTTTCCTTTAGAGCTAGCCTTTCATTTGTGTCCTTGGTTTTTCTTTCTTTGTTTCTATGTCACATTTCTACTCCAAGCCTTCTTAGTGTTCAATTCAAGCTCTTCTTTCTTGAACATTGATTCGGCTTTCCTCACCTTTCCTTCTCGCCCTTGTTGTCTTTGTTGTCCGCGTGCTTCCTTGATTTTTAGAGTCATAGTTAGGTTAAGCGTTGGTTTGTGTGTGAAGATATGAGTGTGTAAGGTTGTGAGATCATTAGAATGCAGTGTGAAACATGAGAGAAACACGAAAGGGAGAGACTAACCAATTTTTATATATATCAATTGTGTTTGTTTCTTTTTGTAGGTACCAAATAAGTCTCAACATGATGTTGTTCAAGGTGTTGAATCAGATGAATCCTCTACACTTCCCCTGGCTCTTGCAACCCTCTCGGTTAACTTGGAGTGTTTCATGCGTCAAATGAGTATCCAATGGGAGGAGCAAAGAAAAACTAACGCCTTGCTCTTGAGTGATCTCCGGTCATCACAACCGAGAGTAGAACCACCTCCACCTTCCCAAAACTACCCAAATACACACTACCATCAAACCACCTGACCAAATGACCCTTCAAGCCTTGCTGCCAATGGGTAACAATGTGGATGGTCCTAGGGCAGCAAGCCACCATAGCCACGAAGATAAGGTCCAAGGCATCTATTCTCACCATAGTGCCCCGCCGCCTTTTGACCAAAACCGTGGCCCTTTGCTTGTGGACACACGTAGTGTGGCTTTTCCCCATGAACCTAGACAACCACAAACACACATCTCCAATCCCGTTGCCTATCCTTTTGAGCCTAGACAGCCACAAATGCCCACCCACACACAAATTGCCAATAACCTAGTCATTCCTCTACATCGCGCCAATGCCTATGTTCCCCCCATCTATGAAAGACCTAGACCACCCCAACCCCCCTCTTATGAACATGCGCATGGTGAGAGACGATTTGAGTATGAGGAGCTAACTCGTCGTTGAAACGAGTAAAAAATAACATTAAATCCTAATGCCTAGACGCACAAATTAATTTAAAAATAGTGGTAATAGGGTCAAACCACAGAGATTGAAGGATGAGTCTTGCCCTAGATATATGACAGGAATAAATTCACAAAACAGTAACACAAAAAGGGGGGTTTAGTTGGTCAAATAAGTCGACCAAAAGATGTCGAGGTCTAGATAGCTAACAAGAACAGAATTAATAAAAACAATAACGATAACAATCATAAACAAAATAAATAAGAAATAAATGAGATTAAATCAATAAGGAGAAATCTTAGCAAGGGGTTTTCTGGGGTTGCGTCGAGGCCTAGTCAGTCATCGACGCACAAATGTTCTATTCTCATGCTATAGACGTGCTATAGGGGCCAGGGACCAGGTACGGTTAGGCCCCCTGCTTTCCTTCGTAAGAGAAGCTACCCCCCGTTTTTACATATGAGGTAGCATTGACGCTTCGCCGTCCACCTAGGCACAGGGCGGGGAGGCAATACTCAAAGCACCCATGAAGATGAGGAAAGACACGTCTAGGGCTAGATGCCTCTCAATTTTTCAGGCTCGCGACACCGCCCTAATCGCTCACTTGCCCTAGACAGAACGGACCAAGCTAATGACAATCCATCTAGTGTCTACTCTATTCTAAGGCTTCGCATTAGTTATAACCAAAGAAATGACAGAGATCTAAGATAGTAAACTAGCAGGTGATCAAGCTCCTAATAAAACCATCTAAATCTAACAATAAAAATGGCAACCAAACAAATACAACAATAAGAATATATAAAGCACGATTTGGCCTCGTGACTACCTCTATGCAACTCTTAAATAACCCTTGCTAAGTGGATGAACTTAGCCCCTCATAATAATAAATAAAAAGATAGATTTAATATAAAGCATAAAAGGAAACAATGTAATAAAAGGAAAGAAAACTCAATAAATACCAGCCGAAGCTAAAGCTCCGATTTGAAGAGTAATGCCGACGGTGGCTAGAAAAGGGAGTGACAAATCCCAAGGAGACTAAAGAGGAATGAATGTAGGTGAGCAGTTGCCCTCAAAAGGATATATGATATGAGATGATGTCCTAAAAACCCTAAAAACTAATGTTTATATACCCTCATAGCTCACAAAAGGACAAAAGGTAGCGAAGAGAGCTACAAGGGAGCGTGTGTGACCTAGGGAATATTCCTAGGGTAGCCAAAAAGGGATCTGGAAGGAATCCCGTGAGAATCTTGCTTTACGCGTGCTTGGAGAAATATCTGCACGTGCGGTAGTGAGTCTCGGGCAAAATACGGCTCTAGATGGCTCGAACGCGAGTCCAGGACAAGATGAAAGGACTCGCATCTAGGGCTCTACGATGGGAAAACATCTGGTCTTGACACTTCGCGGTCCATGGTAAAATTCCACTAAAAAGGACCTATTTCAGTATATTTTCCTCTTCGGGCCTAGATCTGCGAAAAAAGTGAATTCAAAGGGAAATTAGCAACATCTTGTCGTAGATAAGGCAATAAATAAGGAGGAAAATATGCATAAAATACACACTATCAGGAGCCTTTTGAGGCAAGAGGCCGAAGATACCGTGAAGAGAGAGTGGATAACAATCTCTATAATATTAAGCTCTTTATTCCTATGTTTGAGGGCAAGGATGACCCAGATGCCTTTTATGAATAGGAGGGCAAAGTGGAGAGGATTTTTGCTTGCTACAACTATTCGGAAGAGAAGAAAGTAAAGCTTTCAATTATGGAATTTACGGGCATGGCAACCCAATGGTGGGATCGCTTGGTTGCAACTAGAAGGGTTGAGCAAGTTCCACCCATGGCAACTTAGGAGGAATTAAAGTATGAAATGAGGAGAAGATTCGTGCCTAGTTAGCATATTCGGGATCTCCATCAAAGACTCCAACGTTTATCTCAAGGTACACGAAGTGTTAGTGATTATTTCCATGATATGCAAACTTGCCTTATGCGTGCTAATGTGAGTGAAAGTGTGGAAGCCACAATGGCAAGATTTTTGGGCGGATTGCATAAGGAGATCACCTACCAACTTGACTTTCAAACCTATAACACCTTGGATGATATGTTCCACATTGCCTTGAAAATTGAAAGACAAGTAAGCTCTAAACTGAGATTTCCTTTCAATTCTACTTATACTCCATTCAAATCTTCGTGGAACTCTCCATCTTCTACTTCTAAACCGAACCTAGACACCAAAAAGCCTACCTTCACCCCTAAACCAAACACATACCCAAACACCAAACCCAATTTGGCCAATATATTTAAACCTACCCCAAACACAAATTCCAACACTCGTACCTCTACTAGGACCATAGAATGTTTCAAATGTGGTGGTAAAGGGCATATGAGGGTCGAATGCCCTAATCGGAGAATTATGGTGATCCGTGATGGTAGGGAAGTAGTAAGTGAGGATGAGGAAGAGGAGTTGATCCGTGGGGATGATTCGGGTGATGTCCTTGATAATGATGATGATGAAGAGGGGTACTCTTGTGTTGAGGTCCCTCATTGCTTAGTGGTGCGAAGGAGTTTGAGTATTAAAGCCGAAGAAGATTATTCGGTGCTCGAACAAAGGGAGAATTTGTTTCACACCCTTGGCATTTCAAACGGGTTGGTAATATCCATCTTAATGGATAATGGGAGTTACACGGATGTAGCTAGCACATTCCTTGTGCATTCATTAGGCCTTACCACATCTAGACACCCATATCCGTATGTGCTCAATTGGTTCAATGAGGGGAGCACAGTTAAGGTACAAAAACAAGTCCTCGTTCCTTTTCAAATTGTTCATTATATTGATGAGAGACTATGTGATGTCGCACCTATGCACTCTAGTCACCTCCTTTTGGGTAGACCTTGGCAATTTGATCTGAAGGCCATAAATAATGGTTTCTACAACACATACAAACTAGAGCATGGTGACCACAAATTTCTAATATCACCCCTTCCTCCTAGTCAAGTTTATGAAGACCAACTCAAATTAGAGAAAACTTGCGCTACTTTTGAAATTTCTTCTTCTCTTCAAAATAAAAATGAGTGGCATGGAGTGAAGAAAGTAAGTGGTGCGAAAGAGGAAAAGAACGGGCACGAAAAAAGAGAGCATGCGCCGAGTGGAGAGAAAAAAAGTGAGTTGTATGTGGGAAGATGAGTTGAATGGTAATACACGGCTTGAAAAAAGTAAGCAAGCTAGTGAGCAATTGAGGGGAGTGAAGATAGAAAGAAAAGTGAATTTATTGGCCAAGGGCAAGGATGTAAGACATGCCCTAATCTTGCGCAAGCCTTGCATCCTAATTCATTTCAAAGCAATTTCTTTACTTTCTACTAACACTAATCCCTCTTTTCCTAGTGTTGTTTCCCCACTTTTGCTAGATTTCAAGGATTTATTCCAAGAAGAAATTCCTAACGGTCTTCCACCCATAAGGGCTATTGTGCGTAAGATCAATTTCCTCCCCGACTCCACTCTTCCTAATCGGCCGGCCTACCGATGTAACCCTAAGAAAACTTAAGAACTTCAAGCCCAAATTGATGCGCTTCTAGCCAAGGGCTTCATTCAGGAGATCTTTTCTCCTTGCGCCGTCCCCGTGATACTTGTGCCTAAGAAAGATGGGAGTTGGCGCATGTGCATGGATTACTGCTCCATCAATAAGATCATGGTAAAGTACTCTCACCCAATTCCTTGTTTGGATGATATGCTTGATGAACTAAGTAATGCTACATTTTTTTCTAAGATTGACTTAGTTAGTGGATATCACCAAATTAGGATGCATGATCCTTAGATTCATTGTAGGTACTAACGGCCTCAAAGTGGACAATGACAAGATTAAAGCCATTGCCGAATGGCCTACACCATCCAATGTGGGAGAAGACCGTTCTTTTCATGGCTTGGTCGGGTTCTACCGCCGCTTTGTCAAGGATTTCTCCACTATTGCCGCTCCTTTCAATTCCCTCACCAAGAAGAATGTACCATTCAAGCGGGGAGAATAGCAAGAATTTTCCTTCACAACCCTTAAGGACAAGCTTTCTTCAAGCTCGGTTCTCACTTTACCTAATTTTGACAAGACATTCAAGGTGGAGTGTGACGTAAGTGGCATAGGAATTGAGGTTGTGTTGGTGCAAGACAAGAAACCCGTGGCTTACTTTAGTGAAAAATTGAAAGGACCCTAACTCAATTATTGCACATACGACCATGAGTTGTATGCTCTCGTGCGAGCTCTCGATGTGTGGGAACATTACTTGTTACCCAAGGAGTTTGTGGTACACACGGACCACTTGAGCCTCCAATATTTGAAGGGTCAAGGGAAGCTTAACAAGTGACACGCCTCATGGATGGAGTTCGTCGAGCAATTCCCATACCACATGAGATATTTGAAGGGCAAAGACAATGTGGTCGCGGATGCATTATCCCAAAGGTACGCCCTCCTTACTTCTCTCCATTCATGCCTCCTAGGTTTTGCACACATTACTTCTTTGTATGAACATGATATGGACTTCAAAAATGCTTATCTTGTATGTTCTAATGGTGCGCATGACATGTTCTCATTACATGATGCTTTTCTTTTTCGTAAGGGTCGGTTGTGCATTCCTAATTGTAGTTCACGTGAATTGTTTGTCAAAGAAGCACATGGGGGAGGTCTAATGGGTCACTTTGGGGTAGAAAAGATATTTTGTACACTTAAAGAACATTTCTTTTGGCCAAAAATGAAGAAAAATGTTGCTCACTTTGTTGCCGCATGTCTTGCTTGTAAACGTGCCAAATCTAAGTGTCTTGATCATGGTCTTTATATGCCCTTACCGGTTGCATCTCATCCATGGTGTGACATTTCAATGTACTTTGTAGTTGGCCTTCCCCACACCAAATGGGGCAAGGATTCGTTGTTTGTAGTTGTTGATCGTTTCTCCAAAATGGCACATTTTATTCCTTGTCACACTACAAATGATGCATCTCACATTGCCACTCTTTTCTTTCATGAAATTGTTTGTTTACATGGCATGCCGTGCATGATTGTTAGTTATAGGGATAGCAAATTCCTTAGTCATTGTTGGCGTGTGTTGTAGGCAAAATTGGGTACTAAACTCCTGTTTTCTACCTCTTGTCATCCACAAACGGATAGTCAAACCGAAGTGGTTAATAGGACCTTAGGAACCATGTTACGTGTTATGATTCAATAATATTCTAAAGCATGGGATGATTGCATTCCATTCATTGAATTTGCTTACAATCGCACTATGCATTCCTCCACGCGTTTCTCTCCTTTTAAACTAGTCTATGGGTTTAATCCACTCACCCCCATAGACTTGCTGCCTCTTTCTTTGAATGATTGTGCTAGCTTAGATGGCGAGGAGAAGGCCACCGCAGTGAAGAAGTTACATGAGAAAGCAAAGGACTGCTTGGAGGCTTTGAACACCAAGTTGATGCACGAACGCAATACGGGTCGCCGCATCACATCCTTTGAAGTTGGCGAATGGGTTTGGGTGCACTTGTGAAAGGACCATTTCCCCACACAACGGAAGGGCAAGCTTAGCCAACGGGGAGATGGCCTTTTTCCCATTATGGAGAAAATTAACGACAATACTTACCGCCTTGACATTCCTTCTTCCTTTGGTAATATTAGTCCAACGTTCAATATTAATGATTTGTCACCTTACTTTGTAGGTGATGACGGGTGATAACAATACGCCTAACGATAAGGGTATTTTCGTCTCATACCCCACGGGGAGAGAAAATGGTTGTTGTTCCTACCGTCACGGCAGCATCGAGGCTACCGTCTCTCCCTAGAAGATTGACACCGGGATGGTCGAAATCAACGGGGGGGTCCCACACGACACTTTGTAATGACCCAAGGCGCTATCCCATCCTAGTGTAAATCAAGCGTCTTGAGAAGAACGTAGCCGTTACCTTGCCTAGGTAACGGCTACCCCCACACCTAACGCCACGATGACATATCACACCATGGGAGAATTATAACCCCTGACGGGAGCGATAGCCCATAATAATCCAAACTACGTAGAAATGCTCCTTTTCGCCTATAAATACCTCCACCACGAAGGAGGAAGGTAAACAGAATTTGCTGGCCCAAGCTCTGCCATTCTTACCACTCATACTAACTTAAGCATCGGAGTGTTTACGCCGGAGACCCCCTCCGGCGTCTTGCACGTACATCGAACCACTGTGGACGCTGAATCCGAGGAGCCCTTTTCACCGTCCACCCTTCGACAACAGACAAATTCTTATCAAATTGGTGCTTTCATTGAGAGCTTTGGTTCTATTAAGTGAGCATCCTTAATAACCAAGCTCCATTCTTCCCGAAGCTCGAAGGATTATGGCTTCAGATTCAGATCCCGTGCTGTCCCAATCCTCCAGCATCCCGTTCACCACTCGCCGATGACTTTTTCCTTTCGTCACTTCTTATACTTCTACTGCAATGCAAGAGATCACCATAGGGGGATCAGATCCTCCCTTTAGACAAGTGACAGAAACATCCGCATTCCAGATTTGTTCCCTTTTTCCCAGATAGCAGGACCCAGCTATTCTGCCCCCCAAGCGAGGGGATCTGTGGTAGGTGATGCAGACAACCCTCTCGTGAACTCAATAGCGGCCCTCCAAGCCCAATTGGATCAGCTGACAGAATTGGTTGCTGGGTTTACGCCTCATGTCTCAGGACCCGGTGTGTCCTCCCAGATAGTTTTCACTCCGTCTATTGTCAATGAGCAACCGTTGTCGCTGCGGCAATCCAAAAAGTTTCCGTCTTCCTTACCCTTGTCATTAGCCCCCATGAATGTCCTGCAATTCCCACATGGACATGTCGAACCTTCTGGGCAATATAGGAGAGAAGTCCCTATCCCTGAAGAAGGCCGTCGGCATGATGAATATAGAGAACATTGGGATGACAGGCGAGATGAGATGTTCAGAGAACCATCTCCTAGATACAGTGAAAGATCAAGCAGCAGGAGGCGTTGGACTTGAACGCCAAGAAGCCGCAGCCGATCTCCCAGGCGGCATCGCGAATATGACCCTCAGAACCCAAGATACAATGTCGACAATCCTCCTCTGCATCGACCTCATGGAGTCCCTGACGGTAACGCTGGTCACCCATACAGAATCATAGGGTCCATCGACATCGACATATAAAACTCCCTACAAAATCATATGACGGTACGAAAGACCCTATTTCTCACCTTAAAAAGGTGAAAGACTTTGTGCAGTTCCAAACCAGTAGTGATGCTGCGCTATGCCAAATTTTTGTTATGACACTGTCAGGAGTGGCACGTCTCTGGTTCGAGGGACTCCCAGCCGGATCTATTGATAACTTCTCCCAGCTGGAAGATAAGTTCAGGAGTCGGTTTAGCACTGTAATCCCTATCAAGAAGTCAGCGGCTGCGCAATTTGATATTCATCGAAAACCGCAGGAATCATTGAATGAATTTTTGGGTCGATTTGATCTCGAAATGTCCTTGACGGTAGGGGTCACTATTGATTTTACCGTGGAAGCCCTAAAGCGTAACTGCCGTTACGAAAAATTGAGAGACACATTAATGGTGGACCCACCATTGACCCTGGATGCACTAAGACTAAAAGCGCATAATTATGCGAGGATGGAAAAAGAGGAAAATAGAGAGCGGATGCGGGACATGCTGTCAGACCCATACCTGGCCTCTAACGCCCCACCTACCAATGCTCCTGATAAGCGACCAAGCGATGACTATAGCCAGCAGAAAGAGCACGCCGCCAAGGCCTCTAATCGGTAGAGGCAATTTTTCAAAAGGGAGACCTGGAGGTTCCCCTACTCGAAAACAAGCGAATCCGCCAAAAGGCCGGATATACGACCCTGACCTTCCTTCCCTCATACTCCCAAGAGCAGAAATCCTAACGATAGTCCAGCAACGAAATCTACCCATCCGTTACCCAGCTCTTGTGAAACCAGGAGTAATTATGGGAGGAAGAGAAAACGCATTCTGTAAGTTCCACAAAGTCAAAGGACATTCGACGGATGTGTACAGGGAACTAAAACTGGCCATAGAACACCTAGTTGAAGAAGGCTATCTCTGAGAGTTTACCACCAAGGCAAGAGAAGGGGCTAGGAACAATCCGGCTGAAGGGATAACTGACCATAGGAAAACGCCTTCTCACTCCACGGGGGCTAACGCGATCCCCCTCGGGCAAAATAGGGAGACACTCACTATTCACAGCGACCAGGTGCCTATGATTAATATCATCGCGGGTGGGACACCCTGCTTTGATGAAGCTATACAACAAACGCCTTGTCCCGGGGAGAAGCACAAACGAGAAAGCGCACAGGTGAAAATTGAGGCAATAAGCGCTTTAGACAGGATGGTATTGTCCTTCTCAGAAGAAGACGAGAAAGGCATTGTTTTCCCGCATAACAATGAGTTGGTAGTAACACCCATTATCGGCAGTCACGGAGTAAGAAGAACTGTTGTCGATAATGGGAGCGCGGTAAATCTGTTTTCGCTAGAAGCATACAACCTGATGAAGCGCCCTAACGGTGAGCTAATGCCTTGTAAAAGGCCAATTATTGGGGTTGATGGGGTCCCGATCCCGGTAACAGGGATCACGTCACTGCCAGTGTATTTCTGAGAGGACACATCCAAACGATCGGAAGAGTTATTATTCCAGGTCGTAGACTTGACTCTGCCCTATAATGCCATACTAGGGCGGCCGTTCCTCAATCGCTTCGGGGCAGCGATATCACAGAAATACCTGCGGATGAAATACCCCTCGTGGGACGGCGTGGTTTCAATCAAAGGAGACCATAAGCTAGCTGCCGAATGCTACTTGCTCATGACTCGAAGGAGCTGTGATCGTTACGTATGCGTAGCGGATGATCCCTTCGATGACAAGGAAGAAAAGCGCACTCAGCCACTGGATAAGATGATGTCAATACCTATCGGTGAGGACAGTGAAGCGAATCTCTTGATCAGCGAAAAGCTAAGCCCTGAAGAGAATGTGCAGTTAGCTCGACTGCTAAGAAAATGCAAAGGAGAATTCGCGTGGAAACCAGCGGATATGCCTGGAATTTCACGAGAGGTTGCAGAACATCGGCTGAACGTTAGCCTTAACGCCAAGCCTGTTCAACAAAGGCGGCGCGTTTTCTCACCGGAAAAGATAGCAGCTATTGAGAAGGAACTATTAAAGCTTACGGACGCGGGGTTCATCCGAGAAGTCCAATACCCGACTTGACTAGCTAACCCTGTGTTAGTCCCTGAGCCTAATGGAGTTTGGCGCATGTGCATCGACTTCACCGACTTGAATGATGCCTGCCCCAAGGATTGCTATCCCCTTCCCCGAATCAATCAGTTGGTCGACCAAACCGCTGGGTATGCCTACCTAAGCTCTCTAGATGCTAATTTCGGGTATCATCAAATTCCCATGGCCGTGGAAGACGAAGAGAAAACCGCCTTCATCACCCCGAAGGCCACTTACTGCTACACTGCAATGCCGTTTGGGCTGAAAAATGTCGGGGCAATATTCCAGCACATGGCAAATGAAGTCTTTGAATTGCAAATTGGGGAAAACGTAGAAGCCTACATGGACGACATCCTGGTCAAAAGTCGAAGCTTTAAAGACCACCTAGCTGACTTGGAAGAAGTCTTCAATGTGATGAAAGAGTACAAAATGAAATTGAATCCACGAAAATGCATGTTCGCGTTCCAAACGGGTAATTCTTGGGCTATGTGGTTAGCCGGAAGGGTATCCAGCCTAACCCTTCGAAGATAAAAGCCATCCAAGACATGATACCCCCTCGGACTGTCAAAGAAATACAGAAGCTCACTGGGCGCGTCATCGCGTTAGGACGGTTCATCTCCAAGCAGGGTGAGAGATGCTTACCCTTTTTCAAGGTCATTCGAAACAAGGCCCCCTTCGGGTGGACGGAGGAATGTGAGAAAGTATTCGCAGGGCTAAAAGCTTGATAACAATTCACCTAAAAGAAAGGGTACTTTCGTCTATCACCCAGTGGGAAAGGACATAGCCACCGTTTCACACCGCCGCGGTAGGGACAAGGTTAATACCTCCCCCGAAGGCTAACACTATGAGGGCTAACGATGCCCTACCGGCTCCTCTCACGGACCTCTTGGATGGCTCAAGGAGTTATCTCACCCCCAAGAGAAACCACGCGTCAGGAAGAACGCTCCGGCCATTATCCTACCGTGGCAATATCTACCTATACACCTACCGCCAAGGTAGCGTGTCACGATAAGGGCGAACCACAGACCCTAACGCGAGCGATAGCTCCGTACTCGTTTACACTGGCGGGAACGCCCCATTCTTCTATAAATACCTCCCCCACAAAGGAGGCAGGTAAGCATACTCTACTGGCCTAAACTCTGCCAAATTCAGTACACATACTGACTTAAGCATCAGAGTGTTTCCGCCGGAGACCCCTCCGGCGCATCGCAGGTACCGCGGACCGTCGTGAGCGCTGATCTGAGAGGAGCCGTTCCACCATACATCCTTCGGCAGAAGACAAATTATTATCAAATTGGTGCTTTCATTGAGAGCTTTGGTTCTATTAAGTGAGCATCCTTAATAACCAAGCTCCTCCTCCCCGAAGCTAGAAGGATTATGGCCTCAGAGTCAGATCCGGCGCTGTCCCGAACTTCCAACATCCCATACAACACCCGCAGACGCCTGTTTCCCTTCGCTACCTCTGACACCTTCACCCCAGGGCAGGACGTCACTGCAGGAGAATTAGATCTTCCTCCTGGGTCAAGTTCGGAAGAAATTACATTCCAGATTTGCTCTCCCTTCTCCCATATAGCGGGAACCAGCCATCCTACCCCCAGGCGGGGAGATCTATGATAGGAGAAGCGGACAACCCTTTCGCGAACTCAATAGTAGCTCTCCAAGCTCAATTGGATCAGCTGACAGAGATGGCTGTTGGATTTACTCCTCATGCCTCGAGACCTGGTGTGTCCTCCCAAGTAATTTTCACTCCGTCCATTGTCAACGAACGACCCTTATCGCCCCAACAATCTAGGGCACCCCCGTCCTCCTTGCCTTTCTCTTTGGCCCCCATAAACGTCCCACCATTCACGCGTGGACCTGCCGACTATTCTGGACAATGTAGGGGAGGAATCTCTATCCCCCAAGCAGCCCGCCAGCGTGACGAGTATAGAGAGCACTGGGATGATCGACAAGGGAATATAGTGAGAGAGCCATCTCCTAGATACAGTGAGAGATCTAGCAGCAGAGGACGACGAGCTCGAACTCCAAGGAGCCGCAGCCGATCTCCTAGGAGACATCAGGAATATGACCCTCAGAATCCCAGATACGACGCTGAAATTCCACACCCGCATCAGCCTCGTGGGGTCCCTGACGCTAACGTTGGCCATCCGTTCAGTTACCGTGTCAGCCACCACAGAGTCCATCGACATGTGAAACTCCCCGCAGAATCATATGATGGCACGAAAGATCCTATTTCTCACCTCAATAAGGTGAAGGATTTTGTGCAATTCCAAACGCGCAGTGATGCAGCATTGTGTCAGATCTTCGTAATGACGCTGTAAGGAGTGGCACGTCTA
Source organism: Viola odorata (assembly GCA_963691705.1). Lineage (NCBI taxonomy): Eukaryota > Viridiplantae > Streptophyta > Magnoliopsida > Malpighiales > Violaceae > Viola > Viola odorata. The sequence continues at coordinate 32,239,719 of OY829545.1, read as the reverse complement.
TGGTTTGAGGGACTCCCCGCCGGGTCTATCGACTATTTTTCTCAATTGGAAGAAAAATTCAAAAGTCGGTTTAGCACGGCTATTCCTATCAGAAAGTCAGCAGCTGCACTGTTCGATATCCATTGAAAACCACAGGAATCGTTGAACGACTTCTTAGGTCGATTTGATCTTGAAATATCCCTAACGCCGGGGGTCACTATCGATTTTGCGAGTGAGGCCCTGAAACGCAACTGCCGATACAGTAAATTGAAAGACACGCTAACGGTGGACCCCCCAATGACCCTGGACGCGTTGAGGCTGAAAGCGCATAACTATGCAAGAATAGAAGAGGAGGAAAATAGAGATTGGATCCGAGGCATGTCGACAGACCCATATGTGGCCCCTAACGTCCTGCACAGCAATGCCCCTGACGCTAGACCCATCGAGGATCACGGGCAGCGGAAAGAACATAATACCAAAACCCCTAACCGGCAGAGAGGCAACATCTCGAAGGGAAGACCCGGAGGGTCCCCCACTCGGAAGCAAACGGAGCCGCCTAAAGGCCGGATATATGATCCTAACCTCCCATCTCTCATACTCCCAAGAGCGGAGATCTTGGCGATAGTCCAACAGAGGAATCTGCCCATCCGTTACCCAGCTCCCGTGAAACCAGGAGTAATCATGGGAGGAAGAGAAAATGCATACTGCAAATTCCATAAGGTCAAGGGACATTCGACAGATGTATGCAGAGAACTAAAACTGGCTATAGAGCGATTGGTCGAAGAGGGCTACCTTGGGGAATTTGCCACAAAGGCAAGGGAAGAAGCCAGAAACAACCCAACTGAATGACAACTGAGCAGAGGCAAGCGTCCTCGCACGCTATAGGGGCTAACGCAGTTCCCCTCGGGCCAAATAGAGAAGCGCTCGCTATCGATAGTGATCAGATGCCCATGATAAATATTATTGCTGGGGAACACCCTATTGCGAGGAAATCATGCCGCAAACGCTCAACCCTGGGGAAAAGCGCAAACGGGAGAGCACGCAAACGAAAATCTAGGCGATAAGTGCCTTAGACAGAATGATATTGTCTTTCTTAGAGGAAGACGAAAAAGGCATTGTTTTCCCGCATAATGACGCGATGGTCGTAACGCCCATCATTGGAAGTCACGGGGTAAGAAGGACCCTTGTCGATAACGGGAGCGCAGTGAACCTATTTTCATTGGAAGCGTACAACTTGATGAAACGACCTGACAGTGATCTATTGCCCTGCACGAGGCCAATTATTGGGATTGACGGAGTACCGATTCCGGTCGCCGGAATAACATCCCTGCCGGTGTACTTCCGGGAAGACACGTCCAAACGCTCCGAAGAGTTATTATTTCTAGTCGTAGACCTAACGTTACCATATAATGCTATTTTGGGGCGACCATTCCTTAATCATTTTGGAGTGGCCATATCTCAAAAACACCTGCGGATGAAATATCCCTCGTGGGACTGCGTGGTCTCAATCAAAGGGGACCAGAAGCTGGCAGCCAAATACTACTTGCTTATGACTCAAAGGAGTTGCGACCGCTACGTTTGCGTGGCAGACGACCCATCCGATGATAAAGAAGAAAAGCGTGATCAGATGGTATCAATCCCTATTGGTAAGGATAATGAAATGAATCTCTTAGCCAGTGAAAAACTGAGCCTTGAAGAAAATGCGCAATTAATCCGGCTGTTGAGGAAATGCAAGGGAGAATTTGCGTGGAAGCCAGCAGACATGCCCGGAATCTCTCGGGAAGTTGCCGAACACCGGCTGAACGTTAGTCCTGACGCCAAGCCCGTTCAACAAAAGTGACGTACTTTTTCATCGGAAAAGATAGCGGCCATCGAAAAGGAGTTGATAAAACTCACAGATGCGGGGTTCATCCGAGAAGTTCAATACCCGACCTGGCTAGCTAATCCTGTGTTGGTTCCAAAGCCTAACGGGGACTGGCGCATGTGCATCGACTTCACTGACCTAAATAATGCCTGTCCCAAGGACTGCTATTCCCTTCCGCGAATAGATCAATTAGTCGATCAAACCGCTGGATATGCTTATCTAAGCTCCCTAGATGCAAATTCCGGATATCACCAAATCCCCATGGCCGTAGAGGACGAAGAAAAAACTACCTTCATCACTCCTAGGGCTACATACTGCTATACCGCAATGCCGTTTGGGCTAAAGAATGTCGGAGCAACATTTCAACGTATGGCAAACAAAGTTTTTGAAAATCAAATCCGGAGAAATGTAGAGGCTTACGTGGATGACATCTTGATCAAAAGTCGAAGTTTCAGAGAACACCTCACTGACTTGGAAGAAGTTCTCAATGTGATGAGAAAGCACAAGATGAAGCTAAACCCGCGGAAGTGCATGTTTGCATTCCAAACGGGAAAATTCTTGGGCTGGAAGTGCATGTGGTTAGCCGGAAGGGCATCCAACCCAACCCTTCAAAGATAAAAGCCATACAGGATATGATACCCCCGCGGACTGTCAAAGAGATACAGAAGTTAACCGGGCGCATCATCGCGTTGGGACGATTCATATCTAAGCAAGGCGAGAGATGTTTGCCTTTCTTCAAAGTCATCCGAAACAAGGCTCCTTTCGGGTGGATAGAGGAATGTGAGAAAGTGTTTGCAGGGCTAAAATCTTACCTGTCATTAGATTTAGTGCTGACGAGGCCCGAGCCCGGCGATGAACTATATTTATATTTGGGAATAGCTGACGAGGTAGTCAGCGCCGTCCTTGTGCGAAGTAAAGGGCACGTGCATCATCCTGTATTCTTCGTGAGTCACATATTGAAAGATGCCGAACTGCGATACTCTCCTATCGAGAAGATAGCACTCGCTCTAGTGCAAGCCACACGAAAGATGGATCGATATTTCCAAGCCCACCCCGTCACTATACTCACGGATCAGCCGTTGAGAAGAATCTTCAGAAAACCTGAATCTTCAGGAAGAATGCTAATTTGGGCTATCGAGCTCGAACAATACGGGTTGCAATACAAAGCTAGACCGGCCGTTAAAGCCCAAGCGTTAGCTGACTTCATAGCTGAGTGCACGTTCACAAAGGACGCAAAAATAGATCTGTTAGAGGAAGAAGCAGAAAGTTCATGCCTACCGTCTCTGGAGACATATGCAGATACGTGGGCATCCACGTAGATGGAGCAAAAAATCAAGAGTTAGGAGGCGCAGGAGTCTTCTTAGGTGGACCAAACAGCCTGGAGATGCGATACGCCATCAGAATCCTACAGCCATTGTCCAACAATGCGGCTGAATAGGAAGCGCTGCTGGCAGGACTCAGAATCGGAAACAGTTTCTCCATCGAAGCCACTCCCGGTGTGGAGAAGGAAGGCAGAACACGTTTAAAGATCCGAGGAGATTCTAAGCTAATAATGGATTAGGTTCTGGGGAACTCCCAAGCCAGAGAACCCATCATGGCCCAATACTTAGCCAAAGTGAAGCGTGAGCTGTCAGACATACAGGAAAAAGGTACTCTGGTCACCTTTGAGCACATTCCTAGAGAAAATAATGAAGAGGCTGATAGCCTCGCCAAGATGGCAGCCAATCCGGAAGCCTCAATACCCAGTGACGTGCGCTATGGAGAACTGCCTACACCTTCTTTCATGGAAGAGCAGGCATCGCTCTGTGTGGAAGAAATGGAAAGTGATTGGAGGATCCCAGTGATAGAATATCTGAAACATGATAAACTACCGGGAGACCATACAGAGAGAAAGAAAGTCCTAAAACGGGCAGCACGATGCACATATTATAACGGAGAGTTAATACGGAGATGTTTCTCCCATCCGGCCGCTAAATGCATAACGGAACAAGAAGGCTTACACGTGTTACGTGAAATTCACGAAGGGATATGTGGCATGCACATCGCTAGCGCTACTCTGGCAGCCCAAGTCTTCCGGTCAGGATTTTACTGGCCCACCATTCGACGAGATTGTCATAACTTCGTGAAAACCTGTCAGAAATGCCAGGAATATGCTAAGATTCCTCGAAATAGTTGCTCCGTGCCCGTTTGCAAAATGGGGGATTGACATCCTGGGCCCGTTTCCAAAGGCCAGATCTCAGCTAAAATTTGTGGTCGTAGCGGTAGACTACTTCACAAAATGGGCCGAAGCTGAGGCGTTAGCTACCATCACCACCGAAAAAATCTAGCGTTTCTTCAAACACCAAGTCATCGTGCGATTTGGAGTACCACGCGTGCTAGTTAGCGACAATGGGACACAATTCACAAGCCAGTTCTTCAGGGATCGATGTGCAGAGTTCCAGATCGAGCAAAGATTCTCCTCTGTGGCACATCCCCAAACCAATGGCCAGGCGGAAGTAACCAACCGCAGCATCCTCAGTGGGATCAAAAGAATCCTGGAAGGTTCCAAGAAGAAATGGCCAGACGAATTGCCATATGTACTATGGGCCTACCGCATGACTGTCAAGGCCAGCACGGGAGAGACCCCGTTCGCATTAGCATTCGGAACCGAGGCTGTCACACCAATCGAGATTGGCATGATGAGCCTTCGGGTGGCTCATTTCAAAGAAGAAAACAACGAAGAAAGGTTACGAGCTAACCTCGATACTCTACCAGAAACACACGAGGAAACCCTCCTGAAAACCCTGCACTAGAAAAGGAAAATGGCACAATATCATAACCGGCAAGTGAGGGAGCGATTGCTCAAAACCGGAGATTTAGTGCTCATAGACAGGCAGGCGGCAGGACAACGTATGGGAAAACTCAGTCCAAACTGGGATGGACCGTATCGTGTCACCCACATTGTGGGAAAAGGAGCATACCATCTGGAAACGCTCGAAGGAACGCCCTTACAGAACTCTTGGAACATCGCCTGGCTGAGGCTATACCACGCCAGGAGTTAATCGGGTAACATCAAAGTTATTCTAATAAATGAATATTGAGACATTCACTGTGCGTTTGCTACTGGTAATATGCAGGTAGCGAAGAATGCCAGGAGTGAAAATCCTATCCTTGTGATGGCTGGTCCTGATCAGACAGCTCACTAAGACAAGGCATGCCCTGGCATAACAAGGCGTTTGGGAGTGAAAATCCTATCCTTGTGGAAACCGTGCTCACATAGACGACCCATTAAGACGAGGCACGACCCCAAACGGCTTCCCGGAGTGAAAATCCTATCCTTGCGGCAACCGTGCCCACATAGACGGCCCGTTAAGATGAGGCACGCCCCGAAATCCTTGGGAGTGAAATCCTATTCTTGTGGTAACCCCATAAGGAGAGGCACGCCCCAAGGAGAGACCAACTCCGTCCTGGAAGTGAAAATCCTATCCTTGTGGTAACCGTGCTCACATAGACGGCCCATTGAGATGAGGCACGATTCCACGGACGTGAGGTACAACGCTTGGGGGTGAAAAGTCCTATCCTTGTGATGGCTGGTCCTGATCAGACAGCTCACTAAGATGAGGCACTCCCCAAAGCCAAGCTGTGGCGAAAAGAAACAAAGGGCATCCCAACTAGTAGCCGTGCGGTTGATACCCGGTGAAGCGATGTTGGAGCCAATCTTTGGCGAAAAGAAACTAAGGGCATCCCAACTAGTAGCCGCGCGGTTGATACCCGGTGAAGCGATGTTGGAGCCAATCTGAGGCGAAAAGAAACAAAGGGCATCCCAACTAGTAGCCGCGCGGTTGATACTCGGTGAAGCGATGTTGGAGCCAATCTTTGGCGAAAGGAAACAAAAGAGATCCTAACTAGTAGCCGCGCGGTTGATACCCGGTGAAGCGAGGATGAAGAGGTGTCCATACTGCAACAACAACGTTGAGACAGACATAAAGCCCCCTTTGACAACAAGGGACGGCATGAATATGAGTGCAGCAGATGCGGAAGCAATGCTGACTTACTCTCAGAAATGTTATCGGAGGATACAATGGTAAAGCTACTTGAATACGGCTGATGAAAAGCAAACGGGGGAATATTATATATCTATGGAAACCGGACGACAAACGTCCTATGCGGACAAGCGATCAAACGGTATTATGAAGGAAAGCAGATTATCCAAAAAAGAGGGGATTAACCAAGTCAAGGCCGACATTGTTTAAGGTACAAAATATGGACGGGCACGTCAGCCACAAAAATTTAAAGCATCTAAACAATAAGAAGTCTAAGGATTGGGCGACGCGTTGACCCCTCCTTGCTGAGCAGCCTTCCACTGGTAGAAACCACTATCAGTAACGGATGAGGCTCTCTTGTCAAAATACGCAGAGAGATCGTCAATGCGGAGCCCCTCAACCCCATAGTGATGCATCACAGCTTCCGACATGGTTCCCCCGCCCTGCTCCAAGTACCAACGATTCTTCTCAGCATTAAGGGAGAAATCGGCAGATAGGTCAGCCTTTCTCTGCGTCTACTGCCTCTCCAGACGCAGATTATTTTCCTCCTGAGAAAGGCGTACGGCCAGATCGGCACTTTTTTGCTTCTCCTCTTCCAGAGCCAACTTAGCGGTCTCCAGCTCTTGCTTAACAGCGGTAGCCTCTCCCCGGGAAGCTTCCATACCGTCGTTGGCAGCATTGAGGGAATTTTTCGAGACGCTGTCGCTCTTCCAGCAGCCTGTTTATCTCTCCTTGCCCGTTAGCTACAACTCTGGCATTCTCCTCATCGATAGAGTGAAGGTGGCAAAGCATAGAAAGCGCCCGAGCCACAAAGGCATCCCTCTCTCTCGGAAGGGACAAAATCTCTGCCATCAGATAAGCGGTAGAGGAAAGCACGATATCATTATCAGCATCGGTAGGAAACTGCAGAATATTGTCCCTAAAGGAGCGTAAGCTGATATAGTGAGTTGGCAGGAGAGGAGGCTCGTACTGAGAGATACCAGCCATCAAAGCAGGGGCGGGGCCACCCCTCGCGATAGTTGGATGAGGCATCGGAACAAAGAACAACGCAGCAGGAGAAGCTGGCCGACTGGTGGAACCTTCCACGTTAGGCATTAAGACCTTATTTCCTCCAGGCACCTCAAGATTAAGGGCATCAGAATCATAGCCCGTTGGGGTGTGAGCAGAATGAATTGGAGAACCAGGAGGCACATGGGGTTGACTGCCAAAATCAACATGTTCAGATTGATCAGCAGACACACCCTCGCCCCCAAGGACACTCGAAGTACGGTTGGCGGCCGAGGAAGAAGGGCTATTCTGAAGCTCATGGCGAGCCTTCTTCTGACGCTCGCGAAGGACATCTGCGATAGCCATATCTCCCTGGGAGGTGGAGGGGCAGAAGCAGCAACGACTTCCTAAATAACGCAGAATGTGGTAAGAAACACAAAGTTTTAAAAAGAAGAAAAATACACACCTGAGTGGTTGAGGATACAAGAGGAATTCCAACAGGAATCGAATCAACCGTAGCCTCTGAAGAAACAACAGTTTGGGACGAAACGGGTTGGGCAGCTCGTGCTTTCCTAGGCCTTTTCTTTCTTACAACCCGAGTGCCCGTAACGGTAGCGGTAGCAGTGGCCTCCCCTTCCTCGGCGTTAGCAGCAGCCCTAGCTTCCGCGGCAGCCTTCTTTTTCGCCTCCTGTTTCCTTCTCCTCCGGAAATACTCGGGCTCCCAACCAGGCGAAGGCACTGCACAGTTACAAAACATTAGCATTAGTACTTCATGACAACGCAAAGGAAAAAGGTCAAACGCTCACCCTTCTTGCACCGTTCCACGGGCAACCCGTTGGCCACTTTTCGGGCATCAACACTAAAGTCAAATTGAAGCAGCATCTTCAACCAGCCATCCTCCGGGTTGGAAAGGGGTTTCCGATGACCCCAAGCCCCATCTTTAATTGTTTCATTGAAGCCAGCCCTCCACAACGGCTCAGGCAGATCAACAATAAAAATTCCTCTTTCCAGTGAGGAATAGAAGACTCAATGCCCATAAGCTTCCAGGTGAAGGGCTTCAAAGAGCCGTCTTCGTAGCTAGGCGATATCGATATCACCCCTTTACGGGAATACAACTGGAAAATGTCATGAAGCAACGCTAAAGTGGGAGATTCTATTCCCTTGAAACGGCACAGTGCGGCAAAAGCACTAACAACGCAAATCGCGTTAGGACTCAACTGAGCCGGAGCCAAATCAGAATCAGCCAACAACAATTTTACAAGCGCGTCAAGAGGGAGACGAAACCCATGATCGAAGAGCTTAGCATACAACATTCTACTATTTCCGGGCAGAATGCTGTTCAGTCGAAGTGACTTAGAAGCAGGATGCACGGGATATTCCTTGGGAAATCGTGCAGTAAACCCAGCATGTCTACGGTTACTTAAGGGTAGAGTGTACAGAGAAGTGGGAGTAGTATCAATTACTTCTTCCCCGGAGGACCTTTGAGGGTCTCCCTCTTCAGAGGATTTCTTAGTTCTAGCCATGGCTAACAAGGAAAAAGTAAAGAGGAAAGAAAAAGGATGTGTACCTTGTACCTTCGTGAAGAGAACACGAGGAGTCTCGAGCCAGAAAGAGAGAGCGGCGCAAAGTATTTATCCAAAGACGCAATGGCGTATAAGGGAAAAGATGGAAAAAGAAAAAGGGGTAGAAGAAACAATAGATATAACCCTGAAAGGACACGACCAGTCAGCAGCAGACACGTGGCGAAGTAGCGCGTCATAAAGTAAGGCACGCGCCAGAAGGTGCAAATTTGTAATAAGGACGAAACGCTTCTGCATTCGCACCTCCCTAGGAGACGCCTGCTCCAAACGCCTCTTTGTGAAAGGACACGTGTCTTCTTTCATCATTACCCTTCAAGTCGCATTAAATGAGGAACTGGGGGATTGATTAAAAAACATAAAAAGCAGCGCTGGCCTTGCCAAACGGTGCGATGGTACAAAGAAGATAAGAAAGGAATAACGGTAATATCACGATGAATCATACAGTACGACAAAGGATACAAAGCGTCAGCATTATTAGAAGGAAAATAATGTTCGAATGGTTTTCAAGAAAAAACAAAAGAAAAGAGACGACAGCAAGAAAAAACAAGGAAAGGCCCAGGCACCATCGCTAGCGTTAGGTTCCCTCCCCCGAGGGACCAGAAGAACCGTTGTCACCTTTGCTAATCTCACCCATCACAATAGATATGTAATCAGCTACCTGGGCCGGATCCGAAGGGTTACCTTTGAAACGGGCCGCAAATCCAGAAACGAAGGCCTCCAGAACCCTCTTCCTCCATAACTCTTCCTTTAATGGCGCCCTAGCAGACTCCTCATCTCGAGCAAGTATCTCTTCGCGGAGAAAGAGATTTTTCTTCTTTTCTAGCGCCAATTCTGCCTCCAGAACCTCTATCTTAACTTTCCTGATAGACTTTTCTCTGTTCAATTCTGTTTAGGACGATTCACAGAGACGTGTCAGCAACCTAGAGTGCTCCACTGCCTTTTCAAGCCGCACCCTCGCAGCACGCAATGCGCTGGAAAAATTATGTGACTCGCGATCGTGAACTTCGAATTGATAATTCAAATGGCGGAAGAAGTCCAGAGAATCATTCAGAACACGGCGAAAGCATGCCGAGGGAGGGAGTTGAAGAAATTCCTCTTTCTCCTTTTAGGAGCTCAGCATCTCTCCTATCAAGGGTGCAGTAAACTCATCTCGAGAAAAAGGTTGGGGAACCCCGACAGCGCGAAGGGCATCGAAGAAAAACCCTGCAAGATTCATACGGTAGGCCGGGACCCCGTCAGGACCGCCATAGGCAAGATTGATCGATGGAGGTGGAGAAGAGCCCTGGAAAAAAGTACTCTTGATAGGAGTAAAAAAACAGTTGTGGAGTAACCCTAGGCGGTAGCTCAGTAGTCGAATTCGCAACAGGATGCGTGACAACTACGTCAGGAATACAATGAGATATCGGAGAATCGGGAGCGTCAGATATGGGAGGAGGACATTCCATCGGTAGGGCCTCTCCCTCAGTAGAACAAGTTTTTTCCAACGCCTCAGCGGCTTCCGTTGGCTGAGAGGCGCCTGCCTCAGACGAAACAGCAGGCGTAGAAACAGTTGCCACATCCGCAGGAGATGTCCCGGTAGCTTGTCCGCTAGTGGCCACTCCAAGTTTTTTCCGACGCTGGGAAGCAGCAAGGGAAGAAGCGTGGCAAAGGTCTGACTTAGCATCCTCATCCTCATCATCGCTAGTAATTACCGTCGTTGCGACTGGGCTGGAGTCCGTCCTCTTGCGACGCTCCGGTAGCCAATTTTCCACAAAGCGAGAAGCTCGCGCAGAGCTAACGGGCCTTCGCCCTCCCCGGGAAACCGTCTTAGTTCTCTTCCTCGGAGGGGGAACGCTACCCCGACTAGAGCCCTCGGCCGGAGGCGAGGCCGGTAAAGTTTGAAGCGGCGTTACGTTCAGGGGAGTACCAGTGTCACCTGGGAATCAACCGTTAGCTTCTTATAGCAAACAAAGCATGCGATGACCAAAGCAAAGAAAGTGTGGAAAGAAATAGGCTCACCCATAACGCACTCTTCCAGAGGTTTGAACAGAGCAAAGGCGCGAATGCGGTAATGAGTATTCTCGTCTAACAAAGCGTTAGCTTGGTCCAACTCAGTTCTGGACAATATCGCGGGATTCGTCCAAACGGGGCGTATCAATTCTTGATTGAAATTAACACGCCACAAACGGGACGGTAGCTCCAGAATAAAGAAACTGCTTTTCCAATCAGCTACACCCTTCTTGAAGCCGTGGAAACGTTGCCAAAACAACTGCACGAGCGCATCATCCCACCGGGGAGTAATCTCGATTAAACAATTGTGGCAAATCATGCTAAAGAATTTGCGAAACAAATTGATAGATGGGGTAAAAATGTTCTTCAACTCGCAAGCGCGAAGAAAAGCATAAACCGCACACCAGGAGGAAGGAGTTATCTGGGCAGGATTAAAGCTATACTCTCGCAGCAGAGTTAGTATCGACTCATGAACGGGAAAGCGGAAACCATAAAGGAACATCTTAAAGTAAAGAAGCCTACTGTGGCCCCACGCTGGATTATGAAGCCGCATATCACTTCCAGGGATAGAAGGCTCATGCCCAGGAGGAAAGGTAATACCATGTTCCTCCAATTCGGCTTTCAGAACCACGTCGCATGTAAAAATGCTCGGTGATTGGGTGACCTCTGGATCCATGGGCCTAGAGATAATCTGGCGAGGTCTATTCCTAGCCATAGCAAACCAACAAAAAAGGAAATCTGAGAAGGGTCAAATTGATACCTTAAAGGAGAAGAATTGCAGAGAAATCGGCGGACAGTGGCGAGCGGCCGGAAAGGTATTCGGAGAAGAAGACGAAGGAAGACAAAAAGGAAAAATTCGAAGTGAGGGCAAAAGTTTTGAGAAAACGGAGAAATGCCCTTCTTAAAGGATAAAAATGCCACCGCATTAATTGAGGCACCAATCGGGCGAAGACGCGTGTAAAAGAAGTTGGCCACCTGGAAGCGCATTAAAGAAATTTGAAAAAAGAAATTTATTCGGCGTAACTCCCCAAAAGGGCGACAGTGTTGACTCAGTCAGAGTAACCGCGAAGCGATTGCCTCAGTCAGGCCAACCGCTCACGTTAGCTATCACCAAGGACCAGCAGGCTAACGAAAATAACGACAAAAATGAAAAGACAGAAGGCGTCATTTTATTCATAAAACGCCAACAGGCAGGTACAACGCAAAGTGGCTAATCCTCATCAGGCCAGTAAATGCCATGGTGATAAACCCCGTCATCATCAAGAGAGGGCATCTTCCCATCAGCATTCGGGACAGGTTTGTCTGCCTCCCTTTCTGGGCAGGATCCTGAAGGGCCTGACTTTCCTTTGATACTCAAATCTGCCAACCCCGCACCAGCATTGGTGGGAAAAGAATTATTTAGCAAACAATCAAGGGAAGGAAAGCGTTTGTCGCCCTCTTGAATAGCAGAACCAGAAGAAGCCAAAGTCGCGAGGGGCGCCTTGGGAGTTCGTTTCCCCTGCCTCTTACGACCTTTTCGGCATACCGGAGGCCTCCATGGTGGCGAAGGAGGGGGATGATCTGAGTCCGGCGAAGTCGGGGGAGTCGGCAAGGAGTCGCGATCCATGGAATTCAAGAAATAAAAATCTGCCATGTGACCCGCAAAAGCAAAAACGCAAAAGAGAAGGAAAAGGATGAAGATGAACAGGAAAGGGAAAGCAACCCCCCCTTTATATAGCCGAGTAAGCACTTCGACCCTCGCGCAGATCCCTGAAAAATCAATTAAGACGCTTGGGAAAAATAACTGCAATTGCAGAATCCGATCCGCCATAGGCACATCTGCTCGTCGAACGCGCCAATCAAAGGGCACCAAATAACTGCCCAACCACCTGCCACTGAAAAGATGGCCCTGTAACAGTCAAGACAGATCATTCATTGCTAATTCCCGGAACACGACCACTGCAGTACAATGTCCCGAGGAAGACCCATTTTCAGTTGGGCTCATGACAAATAATTCCAACCAATGTAGCAAGCAACCAAGCAAGAAGAAAAAGGAGGAGACTTGGGAAAAAGCAGAGACAACTATTTATTTATGGCCAGGTGACCTTAGCGTTCAAATATGTACAAAAAACATAAGGAAAAACAACAAGAAGAAGCAAAGCCAGCGGTCAGATATTGGACCCAGCATCATCTTCCCCTGGCACAACGGGAACCTCCCTTAAAGCGTCAGCAACGGAGGTTAGTTCGGCAGAGCAGGCTCTCATGCCCTTTAGGCAGCAGGCCAGCAGATCTTTCCTCTGCTGCAGCATCGAGGCCACCACATCAAGGTGAGCAGTGATAGTGGCTAATTTCGCCAGACTCTCTAGGGGACTAAAATCCTCCAAAGTTATTCCCAGCTGTCTAGATAGAATAGGGGTTAGCACCCCCTGCAACTCCAAGACATCCTCGGAGGTCTTGGTGATCATCCTCTCCAGGAAGCCGATGTCACCCTCAGTAAGATTTTTCAGGGTCAGAGTTTTAGAGATCAGAAAATTGTGAGTCAGTTCATCCATGGCGAAATATGAAAAGAAAGGACGTGAAAATGCGAAGAAACTAACGCAGAGAAACCTCTGATTTATAGATCCTGACAAAAAACCGTCAGGACCGACTTCTGATGCAGAACCACCCCGGCATTTAGAGAGACTCTCCATAAGAGAAGGAACGTTAGCCCTTGGTAAACACTCGGGCTCATTTTCAGTTGGGCTTATGATAACAATTCACCTAAAAGAAAGGGTACTTTCGTCTATCACCCAGTGGGAAAGGACATAGCCACCGTTTCGCACCGCCGCGGTAGGGACAAGGTTAATACCTCCCCCGAAGGCTAACGCTATGAGGGCTAACGATGCCCTACCGGCTCCTCTCACGGACCTCTTGGATGGCTTAAGGAGTTATCTCACCCCCAAGGGAAACCACGCGTCAGGAAGAACGCACCGGCCATTATCCTACCGTGGCAATATCTACCTATACACCTACCGCCAAGGTAGCGTGTCACGATAAGGGCGAACCACAGACCCTAATGCGAGCGATAGCTCCGTACTCGTTTACACGGGCGGGAACGCCCCATTCTTCTATAAATACCTCCCCCACAAAGGAGGCAGGTAAGCATACTCTACTGGCCTAAACTCTGCCAAATTCAGTACACATACTGACTTAAGCATCGGAGTGTTTCCGCCGGAAACCCCTCCGGCGCATCGCAGGTACCGCGGACCGTCGTGAGCGCTGATCTGAGAGGAGCCGTTCCACCATACATCCTTCGGCAGAAGACAAATTATTATCAAAGCTTATCTCTCATCTAATCTAGTGCTAACGAGGCCTGAATTCGGCGATGAGCTATATTTATACCTGGGCATAGCTGACGAGGTAGTTAGTGTTGTCCTCGTACGAAGTGAAGGGCATATACACCGCCCCGTATGTTTTGTCAGCCACATGCTGAAAGACGTTGAGCTACGATATGCCCGCGTTGAGAAGATAGCGCTTGCCCTAATACAGGCAACACGGAAGATGGATCGGTACTTTCAAGCCCACCCCGTCACAGTACTCACCGACCAGCCTTTGAGAAAAAATCTTTAGAAAACCTGAGTCCTCAGGAAGGATGTTAATTTGGGCAATCGAACTCGAACAATACGGGCTACAGTACAAAGCTAGACCAGCTATTAAAGCCCAAGCGTTAGCGGACTTCATAGCGGAATGCACATTCACAAAGGATGCGCTAACAGACCTGTCAGAAGAGGAGCCAGAGGATTCATACCTCTCATCCCCGGAAACATATACAGACTTATGGGTTATTCACGTAGACAGAGCAAAAAATCATGAGTTAGCAGACACGGGTGTTTTCCTAGTCAGACCAAACGGTATAGAGATACGATATGCCATCAGAATTTTACAACCGTTGTCCAATAATGCGGCTGAATTCGAAGCGTTGCTAGCAGGACTCAGAATAGGAAACAACTTCTCTGTCGAAGCTGCGCACGCCATAGGAGCGGAACGCGGTCTACGCTTAAAGATACGTGGAGATTCCAAACTGATAATAGACCAAGTCCTAGGAAACTCCCAAGCCAGAGAGCCTATCATGATTCAATACCTGGCCAAAGTAAAGCGTGAGCTGTCAAAAATACAGGAAAAAGGCACTCAAGTCACCTTTGAGCATATTCCCAGGGAGGATAATGCGGAAGCTGACAATCTCGCCAAAATGGCAGCCAACTTAGAAGCCTCCGTACCCAAGGATGTGCACTACAGGGAGCTATCCACACCTTCTTTCATGGAAGAACAAGCATCGCTTTGCGTGGAGGAAGTAGAGAACGACTGGAGAATCCCAGTAATAAAATATCTGAAGCATGATGAGCTACCGGCGGAAAATGCAGAAAAAAGGAAATTCCTGAAACGAGCGGCACGATGCACGTACTTCAATGGGAAATTGATCCGGAGATGTTTCTCCCATCCGCCCGCTAAGTGCATATTGGAGCAGGAAGGCCTTCACGTGTTGCGAGAAATTCATGAAGGAATATGCGGCATGCACGTCGCCAGCAACACCTTGGCAGCCCAAGTCTTTCGGTCAGGCTTCTACTAGCCCACTATTCAGAGAGATTGCCACAACTTCGCAAAAACCTGTCAGAAATGTCAAGAATAAGCTAAGATCCCTCGAAAACCGCCCGTGCAGATTTCAGAGATAGTCGCTCCATGCCCGTTTGCCAAATGGGGCATTGATATTTTGGGCCCGTTTCCGAAGGCCATATCTCAATTAAAATTTATGGTCGTGGCGGTAGACTATTTCACAAAATGGGCAGAAGCAGAGGCGTTAGCCACCATCACCATTGAAAAAATCTAGCATTTCTTTAAGCACCAAGTCATTATGCGATTTGGGGTACTCATGTATAGGTTAGCGACAATGGAACACAGTTTATGAGCCAATTCTTCAGAGATCAATGTATAGAATTTCAGATCGAACAAAGGTTCTCTTCCGTAGCGCACCCTCAAACTAATGGCCAGGCCGAAGTGACCAACCGTAGTATTTTTAGCGGCATCAAAAGAAACCTGGAAGGTTCCAAAAAGAAATGGCCAGACGAGCTGCCATACGTATTGTGGGCCTACCGCATGACCGTCAAGGCTAGCACGGGAGAAACCTCATTCGCGTTGGCCTTTGGAACAGAAGTTGTCACGCCGGTAGAAATTGGCACCATAAGCCTTCGAGTGGCTCATTTCAGAGAGGAAATCAATGAAGAAAGGTTACGTGCTAACCTTGATACACTACCAGAGATACACGAGGAGACTCTCCTAAAAACCCTGCATTACGAAAGAAAAATGGCACAGTATCACAACAGGCAAGTGAGAGAGCGATTGCTTAAAGCCGGGGATCTAGTGCTCAGAGACAAACGAGCAGCAGGGCAACGCATGGGGAAGCTTAGCCCAAATTGGGACGGACCATACCGTGTCACCCGCGTTGTAGGGAGAGGAGCATACCATTTGGAAACACTGGAGGGGACTCCCCTGCAAAACTCTTGGAACATAGCTCGGCTGAAGTTGTACCATGCCAGAAACTAGTCTTTCTTATCCGGAAATATTACCATTATTCTAACAAATGAATCGGAAGCACTCTCCGTGCACTTTGTAACTGGAAACATGTAGGTAATGAAGAATGCCATGAGTGAAAATCCTATCCTTGTGATGGTTGGTCCTGATCAGACAGCTCACTAAGACGAGGCACACCCTGGCATAATATAGCGTCGGGAGTGAAAATCCTATCCTTGTGGTAACCGTGCTCACATAGACGGCCCATTAAGATGAGGCACGCCCCCGGGAGTAAAAATCCTATCCTTGTGGTAACCGTGCTCACATAGACGGCCCATTAAGACGAAGCACGCCCCGGCATCCTCGGGAGTGAAAATCCTATTCTTGTGGCAACTGTGCTCATATAGACGGCCCATTAAGACGAGGCACGCCCCGAGGAGAGAGCAACTCTGTCCTGGAAGTGAAAATCCTATCCTTGTGGCAACCGTGCTCACACAGACGGACCACTAAGACGAGGCACGCTCCAAAGACGCGAGGTTTCAGCGCTTGGGAGTGAAAAATCCTATCCTTGTGATGCCCGGTCCTGATCAGACGGCTCACTAAGACGAGGCACGCCCCAAGCCAACCGTTGATATTTAGAATGAAAAGAGATACCCCAGCTAGTAACCGAGCGGTTGATACCCGGTGAAGTAGAGCTGGAGAAGTGTCCATATCACAGCAACATTGTCGCGGTAGGCCTGAATTTAGCAAGGCTAGATAATTCCCCTAACAACAAAGGGTGGCATTGATTTGAGTACAACACGGACAGAAGTAACGCTGGCTCGTCCTCAGAAATACTACCAAAGACACAATGATAAGGTAACAGAAAGATGCAGATGAAAAGCCTGTATTGAAAGTCAAGCCATTACAGAAATGATATATCTCCAAGAACAGAAACACGGCAGCAAACGCCGCGGTTGAACAATCGCACAAACAGTATTATGAAGCGAAGTGGATAAAGAAATTCTATTCAAAAAAGCAGCAGCCTAGCCAAGAGAGAAGTGATAATGTTAGTATTACAAAATAGAGGAAGGCGCATCGGCTACAAAAATCAAAAATAAATAAGGCATGATGCCTAAGGAGCAGTTGATGTATTGCCTCCTCCTTGCTGAACGGTTCTTGAGCGATAGAAGTCCTCATCAGAAATGGTTGCGACCCTCTTGTCGAAGAAGTCAGCAAGGGCTTGAATACGAAGGTTCTCTACCTCGTAATTATACATAAGGGCCTCCGACATGACTGCCCCACCTTCCTTCAAGTACCAACGGCTCTTCTCGGCAGAAAGAGCAAGCTAGGCAGATATCTCAGCATTCCTCTGGCTCTCCCGACCTAACTCGGCTTCCTCCTGAGAAAGGCATTCGTCTAAAGCAATACCCTTTTATTTCTCCTCCTCTAAGGCAAGCCTAACAGCTTCCACCTCCTGCTTAGCAGTCACTGCCTCCCGCTTAGCAGTCTCTGATTCTTGTTTGGCAGCGGTAAGAGCGTCCAGGAAACCCTGACGCTCAGACATCAACTTATCTATCTCCCCCTGTCCGTCTGCCGTCACTCTGGCATTTTCCTCGTCCATGTAATGGAGATGGCAGAAAGAAGAAAACACTTGAGAACGGAGGAATTTTATGCGCTCCTGTTGACTCTTAGCCACAAAGGCATCCCTCTCTCTTTGAAGAAACATCATCTCGGCTCCAGGAAGGAGGTAGACACGAGGATAGCATCACTGCTAGCATCCGCTGGAAATTGTAAAGCGTTATCTCTAAAAGAGCACAAGTCAATCTAGTGAGTAGGGAGGACAGGAGGAAGATATGAAGTGGCGCCAGCCATCAAGTTGGGAGCAGGGCCGCCCCTCGCGACAGCAGGCGGAGACATCGGAACAAAAAGTAGAGTAGAGGGAGAAGGAGGGCGGTTGTTGGAGGCTCCCATGTTAGGAACAAAAGACCCCTCCCCACCAAGCGCTCCAAGATTAAGAGCGTTCGAGTTAAAGCCTGCAGCAACGGAAGTAGAATAGATCGAAGAATCACCAAAAGTGTGAGGATCGCCGCCAAAAATAGCGCCTTGTGATTTCTCGACAGGCGCACCACTGCCCCCAAGGGTCGTCAGAGGAGGATTAGCGGCAGACGACGAAGAACTATTTTGAAGCTCATAATGAGCCTTCTTCTGACGCTCTATGAGGGACTCCGCGATAGACATACCGCCTTGAGAAGATGAATGAGCAGAAACAGCGCCGACTTCCTAATAACACAAAAGCATAATAAGAAAACTGCACGGAAAGAAAGAAAGCGGTAGGGGAAAACAAATAAATACCTGGGTGCCTAAAGGAATCAGAGGAATTCCAGAAGGGATCGTATCAGTTGTCGCCTCCGAAGAAACAACAGTCTGGGAAGAAGTGAGATGCGTAACGCTCGCTTTCCTAGCCCTCTTCTTCTTCACAGCACGAGTTCATGGAGGCGGCGTTTGGGCAGTGTCTAGTGTAGCAGCGGTAACCTCCCGCGGTAGCAGCTGCGACAGTTTCAGCCTCGGCTTCCGCCTTTTTCCTTTGCTCCCGTTTCCTCTTCCTTTGAAAGTACTCAGGCTCCCAACCAGGTGGAGACACTGCACAGTTACAAAATGTTAGCGTTAGTACTTCCCTGCAGCGTAAAGGAAAAAGGCCAAACGCTCACACTTTTTGCATTTCTCCATATCCAAACCGTTAGCCACTTTACGGGCATCAACGCTGAAGTCTAGTTGAAGCAACGTCTTCAACCAACCATCTTCCGGGTCAGAAAGGGGTTTCCTGCTACCCCAAGCCCCATCTTTAATTTCTTCATTAAAGTCGACTCTCCATAAAGGCTTAGGTAGGTCAACAATAAAAAATCCCTCCTTCCAGCCAGGAACGGAGGATTCAATGCCCATGAGTTTCCAAGTAAAGGGCTTCAGCGAGCTATCTTCATAACGGGGGGATATCGATATCAGCCCCTTTTGAGAGTACAGCTGGAAAATATTATGAAGTAAAGCTAAGGAGGGGGATTCAATCCCTTTGAATCGGCACAATGCTGCAAAGGTACTAACAACGCAAATCGCGTTAGGGCTCAACTGAGCCGGAGCCAAGTCGGAATCAGCCAGCAATAGTTACACGAGCGGATCAAGGGAAGCCGAAACCCATAATCAAACAATTTAGCATACAACATTCTACTATTACCAGGTAAAGGACTGTTTAGGTGGAGCGATTCAGAAGCAACATGCACGGGACAATCCTTAGGGAACCGAACACTAGACTCGGCCAATTTACGATGAATTAAAGGCAGAGTAGAGAGAGAAGTGGGCGTATTATCAATTTTTTCTTCCCCAACAGATCTTTGAGGATCTCCTTCCTCAGCAGATTTCTTAGAACGAGTCTTAGCCATGACCAACAAAAAGAAGAAAGAGAAAGAAAGGGCGTGTGTACCTTCGCAAAAGAAAACACCAGGAGTCCCAGACCAGAAAGAAGAAGCGGCGCAGGTTATTTTCCATAAGGTAACAACGGACGAGAAAGGAGATTAAAAAAGAAAGAGGAGATAGGGAAAACATGATATATAACCCTGAGAGAGTAAAAAGGCATGACCAGTTAACAACTGACACATGGCGAAGCGGCGTGACAAAGAGCATGGCACGTGCGAGAAGGCGTAAGTTTTAAAACGATGATGAAACGCTTCAGTACTCGCATCTCCCTAGAAGGCGCTTGCTTTAAACGCCTCTTCGGGAGAAGGACACGTGTCTTTTCTCATCATTACTCTTCGAATCGCATTAATTAGGGATTTGCAGCATTTAATGACCTAAAAAGCAGTGCTAGCCTCACCGCGCGACCTCGCGAAACGGCGCGACAGTACAAAGAAGCTAACGAAGAGTGAGTAACAGCAACAATACAATGAACCAAACGATGCGATAAAAGTCACACCGCGTCAGCATTATTACAGAAAGAACGATGTCAAATGATTTTCTAGGGAAGAATAAAAGAAATACAAATAGCGAATGGAATAACAATCAAAGGGGAGATTCAGGAATTTACTGCGGCACTTGAGCCACCCCTCGGGGGAAATGTTATGCACCACCACCGCCGTTGTCGTCAGTCCTTTCTCCCTCCGGGGCAGACGAGCCATTCCTACTTTCGCTAACCTCGTTCATCACGATAGAAACATAGTCAGCAACCTGGGCCGGATTAGAAGAGTCACCCTTAAAGTGGGCTACAAATCCAGAGGTGAAGGCTTCCAAGACCTTCTTTTTCCACCACTCCATTTTCAGCGGTGTCCTGGAAAACTCCTCGTCTCGAGCCAGCATCTCTTCGCGGAGAAGGAGACTTTTCTTCTTTTCCAACACTAACTCTGCCTCTAGAACCTCAACCTTCGCTTTCCCTGCGGATCTCTCTCTGCTTATCTCCTTCCGTGACTCGTCATGGAGACGTGTTAGCAACCTCACTTGGTCCGCCGTTCGGTCAAGCTGCACCTTTTGAGCGCATATCGCGCTAGAAAAGTTTCGCAATTCATGATCATGAGCGTCGAATAGATAGTTCAGATGGCAGAAGGTATCCAGAGAGTCATTCATAATATGCCGGTGGCGGGCCTTCGGAGAAAGCTGAAGAAATTTCTCTTTCTCTTCACGAGAACTCATCATTTCGCCTATCAAGGGTGCGGTAAACTCATCTCTAGAAAAAGGATTGGACACCCCGACAGTGCGGTGACCGTCAAAACAGAACCCTGTTAAGTTCATACGATAGTTCGGGGTCCCGTTAGGACCGTCATAGGAAAGATTGACTGTTAGAGTTGAAGAAGAACCCTCAGTAATCACATTTGACATAGAAGTAAAGAACAATTGTGGAAGGGCTTTAGGCGGCAACTCAGCAACTGAATCCGCAGCGGAAGACGTGACCACTACATCGGGAATACAGTGAGAAATTGGAGAATCAGGAGCGTTAACTGTAGGAGGAGAGCCTGCTATCGGTGGGGTCCCTGCCTCAGTAGAACTGGTGGCAGTCGACGCCTCAGTGATCTTCACCGTCTGAGAAGTACTTGCCTTGGATGAAATGGCAGGCATGGAAGCAACCGTCGCACTAGCAGAAGAAACTCTGGTACCCCCCGACTCGTGTTTGCTCGAAGCTTTTTCTGGTGAGAGGAAGAAGCATGGCGGAGGTCTGGTTTAACATCCATATCCTCGTCGTCACTATCAAATATCCTTTTGGTGGGTCAGATTGAGTCTGTTCTTCTGCGATGATCTGGTAGCCAATTCTCGATGAAATGAGAAGCTCGGACAGAGCCACCGAGCCTTCGCCCTCCCCGTGCTCGTCTTGGTCCTTCCCCTCTAGGGCTGAGCGCTTTGGCGATTAGGGCTTTCGGCAGGGGGAGAGGCTGGTAAAGTTTGGAGCGGCGTTACATTCAAAGGAGCGTCAGCATTACCAGGTGATCGATCGCCAGTGTCTCCTGTAAAAGAAACGTGTTAGGACAAGGAACGAACGCAAAAGAAAATGCGAGAAAAGACAGACTCACCCATAACACACTCCTCCAGAGGCTTGGACAAAGCAAATTCCCTGATACGATAGCAGGTATCCACGTCCAACAAGGTGTTAGCTTGCTCTAGCTCAGTTCTGGTCAATACCGCGAGATTTGTCCAAATGGGGCCTATGAGCTCCTAGTTAAAGTTAATGCGCTACAAATGGGACGGTAGCTCGAGAACGAAGAAACTACTTTTCCAGTCAGCCACACCCCTCTCAATGCTGCGAAACCGCTGCCAGAACGACTACACGAACGCGTTATCCCATCGAGGAGTGATGTCGATTAAACAATTGTGACAATTCATACTAAAGAATTTGTGAAATAAATTGAGGGATGGGGTGAGAATATTCTTCAACTCGCAAGCGCGAAGAAAGGCATAAACCCCACACCAGGAAGAAGGAGTTATCTGAGCAGGATTAAGGTTGTGCTCCCGCAGCAGCGTTAGTATTGAATCATGGACGGGAAAGCGAAAACCATAGAGGAACATCTTAAAGTAAAGTAGCCTACAGAAACCCCACGCCGGATTATGAAGCCGCATGTAACTTTCAGGAACAAAGGGTTCATATCTGGGGGGAATGGTAATACCGTGTTCCTCCAGTTCGGCCCTTAGAACCACATCACACGTAAAAATACTGGGTGATTGTGCGACCTCTGGATCCACGGGTCTCCAGATAACCTGGCGGGGCCTATTCCTAACCATAATAAACCAGCAAAATAGGAAATCTGAAAGGGTTGAAGTGGTACCTTAAAAGGGAAGATTTACGGGTGACTCGGCGGACGACGGCGGGCGACCAGGAAGTTCTTCTGAGAAAAAGACGAAGGAAGACGAAAGAGAAAATTTGAAGTAAGGCCAAAAAGGGTTGGAAAGAGAAAATGGTCCCTTCTTAAAGGGTTAAATGCCACCGCATTAATTGAACTACCAACCATGCGGAGACGCGTGTAAAAAGAAGCTGGCCACGTGGAAACATATTAAAGGAATCTAAAAAGAGAAGTTATTCATCGCGATTCCCCAAATGGTGACAAAGTTAACCCAGTCCTCCACATGCATATGAATGGCAAAAATTTAAAATTGAAGGGATTTCTTCTTCCCTTACACACTTCTTTATCACCTGGTCTGATTCATGCTTCCATAGGTAAGGTTCATCCCATACATAAAATCTAGAATCTCTTATAATTCTTTCTCTCGTATGTAGAAGAATTACAAGGAAATTTACCTGTTGTCAAAAAATTTGCAATGTCTGCATACTAGGGATTTAACTCTATGGCTAGAAATAGGTGCTCATCTGGGAATTCATCTTTTAGTGATTCTGAACCTGAGCTTGCTGGGATTCTACTAAGATGGTCGGCTACTAAGTTCTCTCTGCCCTTTTGGTCTTTGATCTGCATTTCAAATTCTTGTAGGAGAAGTATCCACCGAATCAGTCTTTGTTTAGCGTCCTTCTTAGCTAAGAGAAACTTCAAAGCTGCATGATCAGAGAAAACAACTACTTTAGTGCCTAATAAATATGATATGAATTTTTCTAAGGCAAAAATAATTGCTAAAAGTTCATTTTCTGTGGTTATGTAACTTCTCTGGGCTTCATCAAGCATCCTTGAGGCATAATGGATAACATATGAGTCTCTTCCTCATTTTTGTCCTAAAACTGCTCACACCGCTGAATTGCTTGCGTCGTACATTATTTCAAAGGGCAGTTCCCCATATGGTGCTTGGATTATTGGGGTTGTTGTTAGTTTAGCCATGAGATGGTCAAACGCTTTCTAGCATTCTTCATCGAAATTGAACTCCACGTCTTTTTGTAATAAATGGCACATGGGCTCCACTATTTTTGAAAAATCTTTTATGAATCTTCGATAAAGACTTGCATGGCCCAAAAAAGAACGAACCATACACCGTTGGAATGTAGTTGGGGCGTTACATAATCCAAATGGCATTCTTCTATATACGAAAGTTCCAAATGGGAATGTGAAGGTGGTTTTCTCCTGATCTTCTAGTGCGGTTGGTATTTGATGAAAACCTAAAAAATCATCCAAGCAACAATAGTGAGTTTTTCCAGCTAATATTTCTAACATTTGATCAATAAAAGGGAGTGGAAAATAATCTTTTCTTGTAGCCGCATTGGCGTCTGTAATCAATACAGACCCTCCATCCATTCTGAATTTGTGTAGGGATCAAGTTTCTATCACTTCCTTTTATTACCATCACTCCTGTTTTCTTTGGTACCACTTGGACCGGACTTACCCATGAACTATCTGATATGGGATAAATCACATCTACATCAAGGAGTTTCAAAATTTCTTTCTTTACCACCTCTATCATGGGCGAGTTCAACCTCCTCTGCGGTTGTCTTACCGTTCTACTTTCCTCCTCCAAATGTATCTTGTGCATACATTTTGATGGCGAAATTCCCTTAATGTCTGCAATAGTCCACCCTATTGCTTTTTTGTACTTACGGAGGAGTCGCATCAACTTCTCTTCTTCCACTTTGTTCAAGGTGTTGGAAATTATTACTAGCAGCGTTCCTGGTTCAGGAACCTTAATGTGCTGGTAGTGTTTTTAACTCTATCTCTAGGGCCTATAAAATAAAGGGAAGTAACTTGTTATTAATTCTGGGTTGTTCAGGAACCTTAATCACACCAGGATGCGGTCTAGAGACTTCTAGTTCATATACAACAGCCTGCACATCAAAATTAATGGTTAGTCTTTTCTCCAACTCGATCAGCTCTTCTTCTTCAATTCCCTTATAGAGAACAAGATGTAAGGGATCTGTAAAATTTAGTTCCTGCACTTGATGAACAAGGGGGTCAATAACATCAATGAAATTAAGAGAATGTACATCATTAGGATATTTCATTGCGTCATACATGCTAAATTTAATTACAGCACCATCGAATTCAAAGGATAAAAATCCATTAAATACATCTATTATTGCGCGAGTTGTTCTTAAAAATGGGCGTCCTAGCAACACATCTATGGCTTTTGCAGAATTATCTTCTTCGATGTCTAAAACATAAAAATCCGCTGGGTATACAAAATCCTGTACTTTTACTAGAATGTCCTCAATTACACCTTTGGGATAGATATATGACCTATCTGCCAACTGGATAACAACTCCAGTTGGTTTTAAGGGTTCTAGATTAAGAGTTTTGTATACATTCCAAGGCATCACATTAATACCTGCACTGAGGTCGCATAAAGCTTTCTTTAACCTCTTTTTTCCAATTCTGCAAGGTATTGCGAGCATCCCTCCATCTTTGCATTTCGGAGGTAACTTCTTTTCTAGTACCGCCTAAATTTTTTCTCCCATATTTACCAACTCCACCCCTACAAGTTTCTTCTTATTAGTACATAAATCCTTTAAAAATTTAGCGTATCTAGGAATGGAATTGATAGCATTGATTAGAGGAATATTCATAGAAACTTTGCTCGGAACATTAAAAATCTCCCTGTCATCCTTTTCTATTTTGGTCTTGCCAAGCCTTCCTGGAAAAGGTGGTGAAGTCGTCTGTACCTCTTGCTAGACGGGGATTTTTGAGTTGCTCTTCGTCGGTATTGTCTCAACTGGATCAATTTCTGCCTCCGGTTCTGGTTCGGGAATTTGTAAGTCTAGAGTTAAGTTTTCCCCACATGGCAAAACTTTTCCGCTTCTCATCTCCATCGCACTTACGTTGTGTTTGGGATTGTTTTCGGTCATGGACGGTAATTTTCCTGCGTTTTCTTTCTTACTAAGAGCTAGGGTCATCTTTGACATCTGTTTCTCTAGGTTTGCTATACTACCTTGAGTTTAGGCTTGGTGTGCTTGTGTTGCTAGTACAAATTGTTTCATGGTTTCCTCTAATGAATTAGTAGGAGAAGGATTAGGTGGATTTGTAACAATGGAATTTGGTTGATGGTTTTGTGGCTGTCTGAGCTGGAAATTTTGCAGGTTAAAGGGGGCTTGAGGTTGTTGCGCCCAACTAAAAGGATTTTTCCAACCTAGATTATAAGAATTTGGATAGGCATTGTTATACTTACCTTGGTTTTGGTTGAATCCCATCATAGCGTTGACTTGTGCTTCATCCTGTAGTAATGGACATGCATTCGTTGGGTGGTCGATCCAGTTGCACAATCCGCACAACCTAACCTATTGAGGGAATGAGGGAGTCTATTGAGAGTTTCCTGCAACCATAGACATCAAAATGGAGTTCATTTCAGTGAGTTTATTTTCAATTGCTGCATTTCCTAATTGATTAACTTGACAATTTCTTTAAGAGAATCAATTTTCAGAGCAATTGTTAGCCATGGTTTTTATCAACTCCCTCGCTCTTGCTGGAGTCAAATCCATTATAACGCCTCCACTGGCTGCATCTAACTTCTCCTTGTCATCTTGATGCATTCCATTGTAGAAGTACTAAATCAATGATTGGTCAGCTACTCCATGTGATAGGCATGTGTTCAAACCTGTCAAAATATTCTCCAAAGCTTTCATCGGTTAGTTGCTGGATGGCAACTAGTTTCTTTCTGGCTGCTCCTGCTTTGCTAGCTGGAAAATATTTTTTTTAGAAATGCTTCGGACATTTGGGTCCAGTCGGTGATGGTATGTGTCAGCAAGCTGAAAAACCATCATTTTGCACTGTCTTCCAATGTCCACGGAAAAGCCTTGAATTTTACTCTCTCGATTGAAACTTCTGGGGGTTTCAATGAATCATATTTCCAATTTAGCTCCTACAAATGAGAATAAGGATTTTCATCAAGTAAGACATGAAATTTCTTTAAAGCTTGAACAACATTTTTTTTTATCATCTAGTCATTTGCTACAGGTTGATAATTGATACAAATCGGAGCGGTCTATTCTCGACCAGAATTCAACTCCCTCTGCCATGTTTACTGGATTGTTGTTGTTGAGCACAACGGGTTCAACTGGTTCGGCTTCTAGAAAAGGTAAGTCACTTGAGTTTTTCGACTGTTCTGAACTAGAACTTGTTGAAGAATCTGGTTCGGTTCCCACTCGTTGTCTCTTTGCACACTTCCTTATCTTGGTTTCAGTTTTGGTAATCTCTGGATTATATGGGAAAATTTCAGAACTCGAAGACCTGGTCATAAACAAAGAAAAATCAAATTAAATTCACCATCCCCGGCAACGGCGCCAAAAATTTTATGAAGGCCGAATCCGTCAAATAATAAGTGTAATTTCAACTCAGCACTAATGACAAAATAAATAGTAAATAGCGACAAGAGCTCGTAACTGAGATCGATCTAGTTGTCTGCTATGTTCCTCGGGCTTTGTAATCTGCAGCCTTCTGAACCTACATTAACTATTCAGATTGAAACCTAAAGTGAAATATGACATGATTAATTTGGCATTAAATTAATGAATGAATAAACATAAATATAGAAACTAAGAAGAGTGTTTAGATCACACAACGATGACGAATCATAACCCTTGTTGCCTTTGATAGGAATTGAGCGTTTAGCTCGACATAGACATAATAATCAAAATTGAGAAATTAAGAAATTGCATAAAAATTAATCTTATGGCTTCAATGAAGAAGACAACCGGAGCTGGTGTTTACAAAGAGTTTAGGCTGAAATTTATTCCTAGAAAATGAGATGGGAAATAGGGAAAGTAAGGGAGAGTATTTATAGTGTTCTTTCTCCCCTAAAATCCTCTAACAAATCCTAACAAATCATAGTTTAAAAATTGTATTTGAATCTAAATTTAAAATCTAAATCAATAGCCAAATCAAATCACATATCCAACAAATAACAAATCCTCAAATCTTTGCAAATCGGTTTCCATAATTTTGTGTAAAGTTCAAATTTTCAACCTGCAACCGCATTATTCTTGCGACAACATTTTCTTCCTTTTCCTGCAGCTTCAGCTTCTTTTTCTTCTTTTCCTTTAAATCACCTATTTGTTCAAAAAGGTAGGGAAACGACATGAAATTAGTAGTATCTCTATCTAAAAATACACAATTAGATAGAGATAATTATCAAATTAAACACACAATCAACACACTTTCCTTTCAGTGCTCCATCCAATCGTGATGGGCAATGGACTCCAGTCTTTTACTAATCACAAATACGCATGTAGGATGAAGATCAAACTTGGTTTCCTTAGGACTTTTTCCCCCAGATACAAATAGGAAAATGGCTACCAATTCTGATTTTCACATAAGAAGTTGCATTGATACATTTGCAACTGTAGTGAATTATAACAATTCAGGAGGAGACATGTTCCTCACATAGGGTATAGTAGGAGATTTTACAGTTTACAAATAGTGTAATGAATGTGAAATGACCCAACTGTACCTAACTTTAGAAATTATCTAAAAGTATAATCCTCTATTGATTACAATTTGCAACTTTAAGCAATCCAAGAGGGTTACAAATATATATTTCTGAGATTTGTTGTGATGTATGTTTGATCATAGATTGCTTAGGTGGGATTGTTGTGGAAGAGAGCTGAGGCAAGAGGGGTGGCGGTGAGGGTGGGCTTCGATAGTGGTAGTGGTCGACCCTGAAGTTGAGCTTGGCCTTATCGCCTCAGATGCGCTTGGGTAATGGAGGAGGAAAATGGAATCGAATTCCAGAAGACGCGGAAGAGTGAGAGAACGGAGGTAATTTGGGTAATTAATTATTAATTAACAATTGTTCCCTCTACTGAAGAGACTGACGTGCCACATCCGGCCCGGTAATTCAGGCAGTCTCTTTAGGACATTTAGTATTTCTCTTTTTTTATTTGGCATATTCAAGTTTAATTGAATTTGCAATTGTGACGAGTAATTCATCTACATAACCACAAATTAAGATCTATTTTTTATTTTAGTTATGGATGTTTTCTTTCCCTTATCTACAATAATAACCATGAAAGTGTAGTGTTTGTGAATAAATGTATTGTATCATAGAATAATGTTATAAAAGATGAATTATGATACAAGGGCAGTGGTATTCCGATCCCAAACCACATGGAATGGTGTCGTGTACATCCACGTCAAAGTTTCTTCATATTTCCTTTTTTTTGCCTTTTGTTATTTTTATTAGAAGAAAAAAAGGGCATCACACTAGGGGTGTACATTTCACCTAACCGATCCGACCCGCCAAAAGTTAAAAAAATAACGAAACTGCCCATATACAGATACATAACTGACCCGTATATTCGGTGGCAGGTCGATTCGCAAGTCATATTTTTAAAAATCGCTTACTATCGACCCGACCCGCCAACTAACCCTAGTATATAAGCATCTCTTTCTCCCGATTTCATTTTCCAGATTTTCCTTCTACCTACGCCGCACCATTTCCTTCTTCTCTCCTCCTCCTTGCCTCTGCTGACAGATATTCACTCTCTTCAACCAAAGTTTCCACTTTGTATTCCAATCTTGCATTCTCATTCAACAACACCATCCTCTCTGACTCCAAAACCTCAAGCAGCTTCTTCAGCAACTCAATCTTCCTTGGGCAGAAAACTGTAAGTACATCCGGAACATTACTTTCTGTTATTGTGATCTTATGATACGATCCTAGTTGCTTAGGATGCCTAGCACAAAATCTGATCGTTGCTCAAAGAAGGATTTCAATGCGGAATGAATAACTTGACTCGTGCGAACGTAGACTACCTTGCCAACTGAATGCTAAGAGTTCTAGTCAATTTCACGTCAAGGATCTTGTATCAGATTCTTAGGACTACTCCCAACGATTGTGAGAATCGCACTAAGATAAACGAAACAATAATACAATTTCAGAATTTACTTGTATACGACTTAAGTATTGCGGACTCAAGAAGAACAAGTGTTCAGCACTTGAACAAGGGGCAGAGATTGAAGAGAGAAGTCTCAATTTTATCAAATAACAGCCACGGAAATAAGGAGGCCAGCCGCTCCTTATATAATGTTTACAAGCAAAACCTAATTGGAACCAAAATAGAAGTTCTAAAATAAGGTAACTAACTTAATTAAGCAATCAGCTAAATTATCTAATTAATTAATTAAGGAAAGCAAATAAAAGGCAAGTTTATTGTCTCCAAAATCAGACAAGGGAACGCCAGCTCACTTTAGGACCAGCCGCCGCTTCTCAGACACAAAACCCTAGCGCGCGCGGACAAGGAATGCTTGCGCCGCTAGGACTCGCGCCTCCCGCACCCCAAACTAGGGTTTGACCTATCTCCTAAACACCTCGGGCGTTCTTGCTGATTTTTGGACACACACTCCCTGACATGATGTAGTACAGGTCGAACTCAAAAGATGGGCAGAATCGCTCCATCTACGCGTCGTTCTGATGTTGGGCAGAATCACCATCACACACGGTGAAGGTGAGGAGATTCACCATGCGTGGTGTATTCTCTCGAAGTGCAGCGTCCTCACTTGTCATCTCACACTCCAGCTCCTTGTGAATGAGAGATGGCAATTTGTCTTGAAGCTTTCTAGCTCACACACGCGTCATAGGACCAGCCGGTGGTAAGGGCACATCGATGCGTGTGTTCGCATCATTCCCTCCCTCTTCAAAAGGATTCGTCCTCGATTCCGAATCAGCAACACCATCAAGTCCATACTCGTCACCTACATCAAACAAGGCTAAGTCAGAGACGTTGAAAGTAGAGCTAATGGAACCATACTCACTAGGAAATGCCAACTTGTAAGCATTGTTGTTGATCTTCTCAGTAATCTGAAATGGTCCATCGCCTCTTGGAGAGAGTTTGCCACGACGTTGGGCTGGAAAACGCTCCTTGCGCATGTGCAGCCATACGCAATCTCCGATATTGAACGACACCAGCTTCCTCCCTTCGTTTCGCTTATGCGTCAGCTTCTCATTCATGCGCTCAATGTTCTATTTCGCCTTGGCATGTAATTGCTTCACGAAATCAGCTTTTTGTGCGCCATCTAAACTTACCACATCACTCAAAGGTAGAGGGGTTAAATCCAATACAGTCCTAGGATTAAATCCATAAACAAGCTCAAAAGGTGAGTAATGAGTAGTGGAATGAACAGCACAGTTGTAAGCAAATTCAATGAATGGCAAATGATCAACCCAAGTCGAAACATACTTACGAACTAAGGTGCGTAAAAGTGAACCAAGTGTACGGTTAACCACTTTGGTTTGCCCATCTGTTTGTGGGTGATAAGATGTGGAATATAACAATTTGGTACCAAGTTTCTTCCATAAAACACGCCAAAAATGACTAAGAAACTTGGTATCCCGATCACTCACAATAGACAACGAACGACCTCACGGAAGAATAAATCAGCAACTTGAGTAGCATCATAAGTAGTTGAACACGGAATAAAGTGAGACATCTTCGAAAATCTGTCCACTACAACAAAGACACTATCCTTCCCATTTTTGGACCGAGGCAGCCCCACAACAAAGTCCATGGATAAGTCGGTCCAAGGATGGGAGGGTATGGGTAGAGGAATGTACTCACCATGACCAGCAGACTTAGATTTGGCTCTACGACACGTTAAACACCTAGCAACAATGCGCACGACATCGCGCTTCATGTGAGGCCAATAAAAGTGATCATGCAATACATCTAGAGTTTTAGTCACGCCAAAATGACCCATCAGACCGCCACTATGGGCTTCATGCACAAGCAAATCACGTAGAGAGCAATGAGGAATACACAACCGTTTACCTTTAAACAAGTATCCCTCATGCGTATAGAATTTAGAACCAGAAATTGAAACACCATGCTTATATATATCACCAAAATCAGAATCAAGAGCATAGAGTTCAATAATGTGTGAAAAGCCAAGTAGTTTAGCGTTAAGAGAAGTGATTAATGTGTACCTTCGCGATAATGCATCAGCGACGATATTCTCTTTACCTTGCTTATATTGAATGTGGTAGGGAAAGGCTTCAATGTACTCCATCCAAGAAGCATGGCGACGATTGAGCTTACCTTGCCCCTTGAGATATTTCAGGCTCAAATGGTCAGTGTGGACTACGAACTCTCGCGGCATCAAGTAGTGCTGCCAAGTTTCCAATGCTCGAACAAGGGCATAGAACTCCTTGTCGTAGGTAGGGTAATTCAGTTGTGCGCCCTTGAGCTTCTCGCTAAAATAAGCGATTGGCCGTTTCTCTTGCATAAGGACAGCCCCAATCCCCAAACCACTCGCATCACACTCAACCTCGAAAGCTTTGCTGAAATCGGGAAGAGCGAGCACCGGGGCAGAACACAAACGCTCCTTGAGCGTAGCAAACGCCTCCTCTTGCGGCTGCTCCCACTTGAAAACAATATTCTTTTTGGTTAGATCATTCAAAGGGACAGCGATGGTGCTGAAATCCTTGACGAAGTGCCTATAGAAGCTCGCCAATCCATGGAATGATCTAACATCACTCGCATTCTTCGGTGTTGGCCATTCCTGAATTGCGCGGATCTTCTCCTCATCCACTTTCACGCCATCTATACTCACAATAAAACCAAGAAAACCAACTTGTT